>CM029013.1:252954749-253641206 GCA_016801055.1 Panax notoginseng
CTGGATTTTATATCCGGTGCGTTTACATGCTTTTATATATATATATATATATATATATATATATATATATATATATATATATATATATATACATTTCGTCCCACCTGGAGTTTACTTCATGGTGGTTGACCGTTTTTACAGTTTTATCTACGTTTTGTCCAGCCTAGAGTTTCCTCTGTGGCGGTTGATGGCTTTTAACATTTTTCTTTACATTTCTGATCCCCCATGGAGGTTCTTCATGGTTGGTGATCATGTCTGTATATATATATTTACGGCTTTTATATATATACATGCTTACTGCTTTCATACAAATTGCGGTATCATGTGAGCCTAGGAATCATGTGATCACAGATTCATCCCATTGGATCTAGATTCGGTTCCCGTGATGGACATTTTCAGCTGTAAGCAACTTGTAAAATATTCTGCGGTGTCTGAATTTCCTCAGATGGTTTCCATACCCACGAGGAAGTCGGCATTATTTTGTACATTATTTTCCTACGGATGCTTCGCATCTGTCAAAATAAAATCAACCAAGCCGTGCATTTAATAAAATGGGAGTGTAAAAGATCTCAATTACTATTGAGGATCAGGGTTTGAAAAACCTCTTTTATAAAACATCACTGCCATATCTTGCTTAAAACTGAATTTTTACATAAATTCAAACCCTGCGTATATAGGTGCGAACGAGGCCTCGTACCACTTTCAAATAACAGCACATTGACTCACATACACACACACACACACACATTCAGATAATAGTTTCTTGAAAAGAGACGGTCACCGTGGTAACACGGATGTCGGGGGGTGCCTAACACCTTCCCCCCACATAACCAAGTCCTCGGACCCTAAATGAATCTCGGTTTCACCGACCCGTATAGCAGTGTCACATCACTGGGTCAATGTGCAAACCTTTTCTCGGTTGTGTTGGTACAACCATTTAAAAAATCAACTGGCGACTCTTAACAGTCCATCGTCGACATTATAAATGTCGGACCTTTTTCACTTGTTTTTTCAAACAAATCTCACCTAAAATGAGAACACCAAAGAATAAGTAATGGAAAGGGACATCTAAAAATCCCGACGTCGACAGGTGGCGACTCTGTTGGGGACTTCAGTAAAAGGACTTAAGCCGCTATTTCAATCTTTTCAAAATTGTTATCTGCTTGTGTGTGGATGTTGCATTTACATTGGATGAATGTGTACGAATGCATGTCTTGTTTATTTAGTGCCTTGCACTATAAACTGCGTGTGATGTTAGTGCCTCGCACTATAAACTGCCTGTGATGTTAGTGCCTCGCACTATAAACTGCTCATGATATTAGTGCTTCGCACATGTCATCATTTCATACGGTGAGACGCGATGTATGTGAATGTATGTTGTGTGGTCCCTCCACCAGGAGGCTATCCCGTCGGTGTTTGATTACTGGACTCGTGAGAAGCCTGATTCTCCGAGGCTCAGGAAAGGCACCACCAAAATTCGCTCCAGTTGAAAGACCGGATTAACTTCCCGTCAAGTAGATTGCGATGATTTGGGAACCTTCATGCCAAAAAGCCGCGAGAGTAACCTAAGATAGGTCAGCCACTGATAAACCCAAAATGGAGGAAAGTCTCTTCATGCTCTCATTTTAAATTACACAATTTCATGACATATCTATCTCCATGTAATGAGAAATATGAAGAAATGTGTACACATATACATACATGCTACAAACAGCTGACATCCGTTTTTTGCAGGATAAAATTCCTAAAATGGACTCATCACATTGCATATTAATATTCACCTTCCCTAAGGACTAAACTATGCAAGTCTTTCGCAGGGAGTCAATCGGGCCTACTACCCTTTCAAAGTCCAAAAAGGCAACAGGCCTACAGTCAATTATGTCGTCATCCGACCAGACTGAACTTAATCCAGTTTCTCGTAAAGAATTCAACGGATTAAGCAAACAAATTGCAGATTTGGCTGTTCTGCTCAAAGAATTACACTAGTCTACACAGGGTTAGAAAATACCCGTACATGCTGAATCCTCCATCCAATGAGGGAGTCCGGTCATTACCATACCTGAACTACAGTAGGATATTACCAACAAAACTCATGATGCTCCCCATCACACTGGAGACCCAGACACTGGTGACATCAAAAAGAAAGTCCTCCAAATGGAAGAGACCCTTCGCACTATCAAAGGAATTGGAACACACGGGAGTGTTTCATATGCTGATCTATGTATTTTTCCTGGTGTTCATTATCCAGAAAAGTTTAAAACTCCTGACTTTGAAAAATATGACGGGTTAGGAGATCCTTATACACACTTAAAAGTATTTATTGGAGAACTTGGATCTTATGCAGAGGATGAAAAGCTCAGAATGCAATTATTCCGAAAGAGTCTAACTAGAGAAGCCCGTTCATGGTACACAAGATTAGACAACTCCAAAATCCACGGCTGGGAAGAACTAGCACATGCCTTCCTCACTCAATACAGCTTTCAAACTCAAATGGCTCCTGATTGGTACCAAATTACCAAGATCAAAAAACAGTCTAACGAGTCTTTCAGAGAGTATGCCCAGAGGTGGAGACGCCTGGCTGCCCAAGTGAATCCTTCCATGACCGAATCAGAAATGGTCATGACGTTCATAGACATACAAGAAGCTCCCTTCTATGAGAGAGTTTTAGCCGGCATCGGCAAACCGTTTTCTGAAATGGTCAAACATGGGGAGATGGCTGAGATGGGATTGAAAGCCGGAAAGATTCAAGACCTAGCTGCACTCAAAGTTGTTGCTGATCACATCCAGTCTAGAAATTATGGGAACAACCCCAGGAGGGTCCATAAAAAGAAAGAGGAAGATGTTTCCCTGATACTACAGGGTCAAAAAGGCAGTCAAAATATGCCTGTTCAGAGGAGAAACTATATTCCCTTTCCAGCACAGTCTGTAAACCCTCCAATACCAAAAGGTGGAGAAGCCAAACGCCCTCGAGTGTTCACACTCTTAGGGGATACCCTCGAGAATATCCTTAATCTTCTGACAGCACAAAAGAAGATTACACATCTACTTCCACCAGCTAGCCCAAATGGAAGGGGTTTTAATGCTGCTCGGAAATGTGCTTATCATGCCGGGACACCTGGACATGATACTCAGGATTGTTGGGCCTTGAAACACAAGATCCAAGACCTGATAGACAACGGTGAGATTGTGGTCACTAAACCAGATCAACCTAACGTTCAAGACAACCCTTTTCCTCAACACAAAGAAGAAGAGGTCAACATGATTAATTGGAGCAGTGGACAGAGTTCCAACTTCAGCTGTGATTCTTCCCAACCCATCAAAGACGGTGATAACAGATGGGATTATGCCAAGTTCTAATTCATAATGGAACAAAAAATGAAAGCTCTCTGCAAACAAATTGAGCAATTGGTGGAACTAGTGACTTATCAGCATCAAGTGACTCGTCAGCTAATCAGCTAGGAGCATGCCAGTCTCCTACCCATTGTCATGAATATTCCCTCTTCACTTTTAGAAAATAAAATGCTGGAAGACAAAGTGACGGAGAGAGCAAATGCCAAGGCCCGTCAGGATTTTGCCAACAAAAGGGAATTCACCTATTTGGGTCAACCTATGGAGGAGATACTTCACATGTTAATCAATGAAGGAAGAATCAGTTCCCTTCTACCTCCAATCAACCCCCGTTCGGGACGGTACAATTCTGAGGGAGTATGTCAATATCATTCCCAATCTTGTGGTCACAGCACGGAAGAATGTTGGGCACTCCGCCACCTTATTCAGAACCTAATCGACAGTGGCGTACTGCGCCTGGCAGATGACGACACTGTGCTACGCGCCAATGAGAATGCAGGTCCCACTAAATGGAAGAGTGTGGTAGCCGTCATATCTACTGAAGCTGATCAATCACTCGTTATGCCAATAATTCAACTCAATGGAAGCAACAATCCTTTGAAAGTGGCCGCTCCCGAGCCAATCAACTTGCTGTGCAGAGCACAATATCTTATTGTTAGCTTGCATAAAGTTCCGTGGAATTATGTAGAAGGTGAAGGATCCACCTCACATACCACTGCTGCAGTGTCGAAAGAAAATTCACTGTACCTTCCCCAACGGGTGATGAAATCTGCCGTCAAATCAAAGGGAAAAATACCCACGGAGAAGATTGAAAAATTCCTCCGCACTATGGGTCATAACGAAGCTACGGTGGTTTTAAGCTTGAAAGAAGCTCCACAACAGATATCAATTTTAGACTTGGTCCTCACTTCTGAGAATCACCGGAAGATCTTGTTAATGGTTTTAGAAGAAGCCTATCTCCCGACATCCGTGGATGAGGAAAAATTTTAACATCTGGTTGATCACATTTTCAACGACAATGTGATATCCTTCACTGATGATGACATTCCGCCTGAAGGGGTCAGTTATTGCAAACCGTTGCACCTCGCAGTCTTGTTCTCCGGATATATGGTGGCTGGAGTTCTGATAGATAGAGGCTCATCCCTAAATATCTGCCCATATGCTACCTTGGTAAAGATGAATATCAATCCTAATCGAATCCGGAGTAGCCATACTATCATCAAAGCTTTTGATGGAGCCCACCAAAATTCGGTTAGAGTAATTGAGCTGCCAATTGAGATTGGTCCTCATACATTCTGCGTATCCTTCCATGTGCTCAAGATAGAGTCGGGATACAACCTGCTCTTGGGACGACCATGGATCCACATGGCTGGGGCAGTCCCCTCCACCCTTCATCAACAATTAAAATATATTGTCAACAACAGCCTGGTCACGGTCAACGCTGAACCAGAGTGTCCTCAACACGGGGATTTACCGGTCATCAATGCTAATGCGGACGTTGAACCAGTCAGTTTTCATGCTTTGGAAATAAGCAATACCCAATACCATGCTATTGGAGCACCACTGCCCGAACCCCTGATTTCTACCGAAGTGATGTCAGCCACTCAAGAAATGATGTCGTTGGGTCATAAACCAGGACAAGGGTTGGGTAAAGATTGTCAGGGTATCAAGTACCCTATTCGCTTAACCAAGCACACTGGAACAGCTGGACTAGGCTATTCGGCCAGCTCTAGTCACAGGAACCCTCATAAACATCCGCAGGTTCCTTCAGCTTCAGCCATGCAGCGTTTATCTTCGCCTTCACACTCTGAGCCCGCACAACCTCCAGTAAAGGTGCCAGCCAATGTCATGGCTATGTTATTTCCTAAGTTGAAACCGGTGGAGGAAAAGAAAATCGTTATTCCAGATCCCGCAATCGAAGAAGAGGAGCGGAGAATCAAGGAGAACGTTGTCCGAATAATGTCGGGCATGCGTATCATCGTCCACGATGAACATACCAACCGATACACCCCAGACGATGATTACCCAGACATAATGGCCATCATTCGGGACAGGGAGGATGATGACAGTCCCTCCATCACTGCGGTTCACCCGAACTTTGCTCTTTCCAATTGGAACATCATTCCTTGCATTGGTTATCAAGGGTAAAGCGGGTAGAAGTTCTTTCTACCCTGTAGATATAATAACTGCTTACTTTTTTGTACAGTATTAGCATTTTATTTTGCCAGTATATGCTAACACTGTGTATGATCAAACACGCTTCATATATACAAAGTGAAAGCATATTTTGTTTCAGGACTCTGAATTTAGATGTGTCTGTACTTGCTGATACGATGCCTCTCCTACACAGGGATTGTACCTTTGATGTAGAGATGAATGCAGCCTTGATGGATACACAGGATGACATTGAGGTGCCTCCAGAAATTCAAGAATGGGTCAAAGATATAGCTAAACCCAACCTTGATCAAACCACTTCTTTCAATCTCGGAACCTTAGAAAGCCCTAAGTTAATCCAGATTGGTTCAAACCTTACCCCAAACCAACGGAATGACATGGTTACACTATTAACCCAATTCCAGGATGTGTTTATATGGTCTCATGAAGACATGGTGGGTTTGTCCACTAACATTGTCCTTCATCGCCTTCCCATTAAAGAAGGATTTAAGCCAGTCAAACAGAAACTCAGGCAATTGAAACCTGAGTGGAGTTTAAAGGTGAAAGAGGAAATTGTGAAACAATTTCAGGCTGGCATCATCATGATGTCTACATACCCTGAGTGGATATCCAATATCGTGCCCGTGCCTAAACCTGGAGGGAAGGTGCGAGTTTACATGGATTACCGGGACTTGAATAAAGCTTGCCTAAAAGACAGCTTTCCCGTGCCATTTATCCACATTCTCATTGACAATACTGCGCAATACGACATGTACTCCTTTGCTGATTACTTTGCGGGGTATCATCAAATCATGGTTGCCAAGGAAGATCGTGAGAAGACTGCCTTCATCACTCCTTGGGGAACTTTTTGTTATAGACGGTTGTCATTCGGCCTCATCAATGCCGGGGCTACCTATCAACGAGCTATGATGGCTCTTTTCCACGACTTAATGCATAAAGAGATTGAGATCTACGTGGATGACATCATTGTCAAGTCCCGGAAGGAGGATCACCATATAGACCATCTCAGAAAGCTATTCAACAGGTTGCGTAAGTACAACTTGAAGTTGAATCCAGCCAAATGCGCCTTTGGTGTTAAATCAGGCAAGTTGCTAGGATTTCTAGTCAGCCATAAAGGGATAGAGCTGGATCCTGCCAAAATCCAAGCCATCACGGAAATGCCCATTCCTCAGACAGAAAAAGAAATACGGGGATTTTTGTGAAGAATCAATTTCATTAGCAGATTTATCTCCCAACTCACAGCAACCTGTGAGCCAATCTTCAAGCTATTAAGGAAAAATTCTTCCATGAAATGGAATGAGGAGTGTCAGAATGCCTTCCTTACAATCAAGAATCAGCTAGTCAAAGCTCCTGTGTTGGTACCACCCAGGGATGATGTTTCCCTGTTTATGCACCTGTCCGTAAGTGACAATGCTATGGGCTGCATACTGGGGCAGAAGGACGATAGAGGCCAAGAACGAGCTATCTATTACCTCAGTAAAAGGTTCAGTAGCAGTGAACACAAGTACACTCTGATCAAAAAGACGTGTTATGCTTTAGCATGGGCTTCCATGAGGTTATAGCATTACCTCCATGGTCACACAACCCATCTTATATCCCGCATGGATCCTCTCAAGTACGTGTTCAACATACCCATGTTAAATTGTCGGCTGTCCAAATGGTAGTTGATCCTACAACAATTTGACATCGTATATGTGACTCAAAAGTCCATCAAAGGTCAAGGAATCGCGGATCAACTGGCCGCCGCACCTTCAGGGGATTTCAAACCCTTAGAAACATATTTTCCTGATGAAGGAGTAATGGCAGTACAGCAACACCATCAGTACGATACATTCCAAACGTGGAAGATGTATTTCGATAGAGCTGTTAATATGGAAGGTTCTGGAGCTGGAGCAGTTCTAGTATCTGATACGGGGGAGCAGTATCCCGTCGCCATCAAATTACAGTTTGACAGCACCAATAATACGGCTGAGTATGAAGGCTGTCTCATGGGGCTAAAACTTGCCCGTTCAATGGGCATTAGATGGTTAAATGTCCTTGGAGATTCAGAGTTGGTAATCTGACAATCCACCGGAATCTATCAAACCAAGGAACTACATTTGCTGCCTTACCATCGGCAGGCTTTAAAGATGGCTTTGGAGTTCGAAGAAATCTCCTTTCTACATGTTCCTCGTAATAAGAATGACTTTGCGGACGCATTAGCAACTTTGGCCTCCTTGGTTCATATATCAGACAAGGAGCAATTGCCAAGCGTAACAATTTCTCTGAACAAGGCCCCAGCCTACGGGAATTATGTTGGAGAAGTATCAGATGAGCTACCTCCCATCCCACAGCCTTGGTATCAGCACATCAAGGAATATCTGAGAGATGGATCTACACCCGCTGAGGCGAGCCCGACAGAGAAAAGACGGATCCATCGACTTGGAATGAAATTCTACCTGAGTGGAGATGCGCTCTACAAAAGAGATGCAGGATTAGGCCTCCTCCGGTGTTTAGATAAAGATTAAGCCCAAAGGCTCATGGATGAAATCCATAGCGGAGTCTGTGGCCCCCACATGAGTGGCCCCCTCCTTGTCAAGAAAATCCTCAGAACGGGACATTATTAGCTATCTCTCAAAGCTGATTGTCATGACCACGTCAAAAGATGCTATCAGTGCCAGATTCATGGGAATGCTATACACGCCCCTCCATGGGAACTCCATAATATGAGTTCACCTTAGCCCTTCTCAATGTGGGGAATGGACATTATCGGGCCCATTGAACCTAAAGCCAGTAATGGACATCGGTTTATATTCACCATGATCGACTACTTCACCAAGTGGGTAGAGTCAGCCTCCTTCCCCAGGGTCACTAAAGAAGTCATCATTGCTTTCATCAGAAACAATGTTGTTTGTTGTTATGGACAACCAGAGGTGATTGTGTCAGACAATGCCAAAAACCTCAACAATAAGATGATGGAGGAATTGTGCAGTAAATTCCACATCAAACATGTCAACTCAGTCATCTATCGTCCAAAGATGAATGGTGCTGTTGAAGCGGCTAACAAAAACATCAAGAAGATTATACAAAAGATGTCCGCCAACCACAAAGATTGGCCTGATGTATTGCCTCTGACTCTGTTAGCCTACAGAACATCCATGTGTACTTCAACTAGGGCAACCCTCTACGCACTAACCTATGGGATGGAAGCAGTGCTCCCCATAGAAGTTGAGATGGAATCTCTCAGAGTGTTGATAGACGATCAGCTGAACGAAGATCAATGGGTACAAGACATGTATCACCAATTGTCTCTAATAGACGAAAGGCAAACCGCGACTATCTTCTATGGTCAGTTATATTAGTAAAGGATTGCCCGATCCTACAGCAAAAAAATCTGGCTACGGTAATTTAAACAATATGACTTGGTTTTGAAGAAAATCCTGGACAACCAAGATCAATCTAAGGGAAAACTCTCTCCTAACTGGAAAGGCCCGTTTATTGTCAAAGAAGTATTGACGGGAGGCGCTCTCAGATTGCAAGAAATGGACGGTGATGAATTTCCACAACTCATCAACTCAGACGCCGTGAAACGGTACTATGTCTGAAGTAACTCACAAACACCCTGGTGTCAGACCATCAGATCACCAATCATTCCGGTTTTTTAACCCTTTACCACATACAACTTTTCTGCACTTTTCCCCTCAGGGAAACATACTTCTCAAGCCAGCAGCCTGGCTTTCCTTTGCGCTCATACAACTTAGGTCATCCCCCCCATGGATCGAACCTCTTACGTTTACAGTTTGGCTACCCATACCTGGGATCAAACTTTTCCTCTGCAGTTTATCCTCAACTTAAGATTAAACTTTCTCATCCCCGCACTCTGACCTGCACATGGGATTACGCTTCCTCTTCTCGCCCTGAGGGGCGAACTACGTCGACCTGATCTCCTCTTCAATAAGAGTACGTAGGCAACCATTTCATATGGCCCGGTCGCAATAAAATAAAAACAACAAAAACATTTCTACTCTTCTCTCCTCACAAAAAAAATAACAAAAATATTCCTACACCATTTCTGCCACATACAGCGTTGAACCTCTTACACCAGGTTCGAACTACGCAGACCTGATCTCCTTTTCAATAGGAGTACGTAGGCAGCCATTCATGGTGCGGTCTCACCCCCTACCAAAACACAAACCCTTGTCATTTGGTACTAGGATCAACCATCAATCCACTACGTTTCATTCGGTGTCAGACCAAAGGGATGGAATTACCCAACCTCTCCTCCCAAATAGGAGATTCGGCGACCATCTAAGCTGCAGTCATACCTTGAAGAGTAACGCCAATCCATAAAAGATGGAATTAACTAGGCTTCTCCTGAATAGAAGTACTGGCGACCATCTGTGGTGCGGTCAATCTCAGAGAGGAAAGCCACACTCCTCTCCACGTTTCCATACAGAAACCAGTCCCAAGACACCAAAAGATGGTAGGGATACACAGATTGATGATCCATTCTGAACTATCCAGAGACAACTCAATGTCCATCCACTCAGAAGGAATTCAGAATACATCAAGATCACAAGCCCTGAAGCAGCAGGCAAAATATCTAACAAATAGCAAGGTGTATCTAAAAGGGAAGTGATCCACAAATATATTTCCCTGTCATATATAATGTTGTTTGATATACATGATGTAAACTGTACATGACAAAATGGCTAAGCTAGTCTGTGCAGGTAAGTACAAGTTAATCTATAAGTCAGGATACACGCGAGCTAGCAAGCCCAACATAGCATCCCTCTCAGAAGAAGGAGGTAAAGCTGTGGTCTCCTGTATGAGAGTATCCACACGACCCAATAGATCAGAAGCCGTATGCATGATGACCATATGCTCATCAATATATGCGTTCATCTCTGCGATTATATCAGTGGTAAAAGATCTCGCTGCAGTACTGTCTGTGACGGCTACATCCCGGGCAGATATGGCACTATCCCGCTCAACTATCACTGCATCTCTGGCTAATCTGGCCTTATCCCGCTCAACAATAGCGGCATCCCTGCGAGCTAAGGCCTCATCTCTCTCCAACAGAGCGGCCTCCCTCACATCCAGAGCAGTCGACATCATAGATCGAACCTGATCTCTCTCAAAGGTCATCAGCTGAAGACTCTGCTCTAAGTACTATGCCGAGTGCTGAATCGCAACAGTGCTGGTACTAGGAGAATCCGGAAAAAATGCTGGCAACCCAGCAGCGGGCTCCTCCTCGAAGTGGGTATCAATGTCCTCCACAGGCTCCACACCCTCTGCGTCGCTATCCGGTACTGCAGATACTGCTGCAGCCGATAAAACCTTCGTCTCCATCCAGGCGAAATACTCTGTGGAATAACTTGGAATGCTCACTGAAAAAGCAACTCCCTCACGATGGTCCCAACAAGCGTATACACGAGATCGGTCCTCGGCTGAGAGGTATCGGGCAGCTGAACGCTGACCTGTCACCCCTGTGAAAGGATGAAAATCCTGAAACTGGTCGAACTGCGACATCAAGGCCAATGGGTGATAAGTAGTCACACCCCTCAATCCGGCCGGAGGGAGGAAATCCATGCCCGGAGCATGAGTAATAAAGCTGTATGGTGAGCTAAGCCCCGAGCACAGCAATATGCTAAATGGGTCTCTGATGTCTGCCAAAAATGCAGACCAGGACTGAGCATCTATACACTCCGATGGCTGAAAGGAGTATGACATGGACACATCGTGGGTAAACCAATATCCATGCCGTCTAAGGGTACCAATCGGTCTCAAGTGTGACATGAACCACACATACAGAAGGACTGAGCTCCTAGTAAACACTCCTGATGGATAAGTACTGCAGTAGGATGCTGACCGCAGAGTCTCTGCCAAGATCATAGGCACAATGGTATGACCCTCCCTAAGAGCTCTCACGGCCATGATAACGCCTATATCTATCTCATCCATATACCGCGGCATGTACACATATGATAGTACACATAACATCAGTACGTCAACTCTGGCTAGACGACAATGATCCTCCGATGCAGTGAAATCCCCAGAATGTCGTGAGTAACTGTCCTCTGAGCCAAATCTATCGTACAAAAAATGCTGAGAGATCACATGGCTAGATGTCAGCTCATCCTGCACTACTCTGCGCCTCAATCCTGTAAGAGTCATAAATTGTCTACTCATGTCTCCCAGAGCCATATGAACGTAAGGTCTGTCCAGGGGCAGCATCTTCAAACGTGCATATTCCTCCAGAGTAGGAGTCAACTCATGAGTGCCAAAGCGGAATACCTGCCTGTCAGGTCGCCAATGCTCTAGCATCCCATCTACGAATCCTGCAGGAACCTGAAATGCCAAAAGAGTCATGGTATGCAGCAGTAATATATCTACGGTCACCCTGTCTGGTGGTGACATACTATCATACCACGATCGCATACCCGATGCCTCCACTGATGGTGGGGTATGATCTATACGGCTAACTGTCGAAGAAGACATCTGTGAGGGCCGTGTCATAAGACCATCCAGGGGTCAATGCCGAATATCTCTGGACATACATACATATGCATAACATGATACATGCATAACAGATAATGGATGACAATATGATATAGGGAATGGAAAAGTCTGTGCATACATTCCTAAGTATATCATCATTTAATACATCAGCTCTGTACAGCTACAAATACAGGAAAATGGGGCACAAACGCCCTACTACTAACAGAGGCCTATCAAAAGATATAGCGAAAATGGGAAACAACCACCCAATATCTAACAGAGGCCTATCAAAAGATATAACGAGAATACATCAGAAGAAGACAATGGTGTCGATATCCACATCATCAATCCTGTCCACCTGATGTAACTCCTCCTGAGTCACTGGATCTCTATCAACAGGGATGTCAGGCCTATAAAGAGGAGGATCTACGCCGACAAAACCAAATGGGTCGTCTGAGGTGCCAGCGCCTGAGCTGGAAGGAACAAATGACTCTGCCTCTGCTGGATCTCTGCCCAAGTGCCGAATAAATATATGTGCCTGGTCCAACTGACGGGTCAAGCTATCAATCTGGGTCACATGAGTCGGATCTCGGACACAAGCTATCCAATTCGTCATCATCAAGGATCCAGAAACCATGTCCCCCCATAAACTGTGTAGCGCAAGACTGGGCTCCAATAGTACGAGGAAGCCACCAACGCTGGAATATCTCCTGAGTACATGGACCCTCTGATAATGCAAATTCGTCAACACCCAACAACGGGATATCAATGGCGGGTGACTGCGATATAGGCCAGTGACGCCTGATAGGAGGTAAGATCGGTATACGAATCTCCCCTGTGGTACTCCAAATAGCACGTTCTCCTAGATAGAGCTCCCAACCGCCATCTGTGAAGAGTGGAACTCTCCTGGTGGAAATCGAATACTCGACCCCAGTCGGGTATTCATCCTCAAAACCCACTGTCAAGTGTTCCCCAGAATAGGGAAGCCAGGTGATTATGTCGGCCGTCAGCAACTCCAGCTGCATACGGCAATGAGTGAATCCTTCTGCTACAGGGACCTCGGACAGAATCGAATGATGCCATCTTCGTCCTCGTGGATAGGTATCTAAACCTAACACACTCACGAGACACAAACAAGGAAGCCTCTCATAGGCCCAAATCTGCCAACACAATGGCAAGACATCTGCTATCAGTAAACACTCTTAACCTATAAATGGGAAAAGACAATAGAAATACTCACCAGCAGAAATGGGTAAAATCCTAGCCAAGCCTCGATCAAACCCTGTGAGCGCATACGCATGCCCCGGAGGAAATAGGCAAAGGTATAGGAGCCCTAATCGTACTCTCCAATGCAGTCCACGTCACGCGTAGCGTTGACCAAAGCAAAAGATACCGTGGAAGAGTTATCTGCTATGAAACAATCTCAAATGATCATCAGGAACAATTACCGCAGAACGCGATCCCTGATCCTGACATCATCAGGCATGGGCTCACTCAATAGCCCGCTCACAGCATCCACGCTCAAAGGACCTGAACGGACGGTCCTACCTTTGAGCGCCGCCGCCGGAACTCCTAACAAGGATCTGACGGCAGTAGGGGTAATATTCACCATGCAAGGCACTAGCTCCCCTCCAAACTCCACGCCGGTGATAAATCGCCAATCCATCGGCGTCATCATCACCTCGTAATCCAGCAGGTGGAGTGACTGAGTCTGGTGAAACCACCGCTCAGACAATGCCCTGAGGTAACCCCGGGGACAACGATGGGGAAGGATAGAGAAGAATGCCCCAAATCCCCACTCATGCACTACTGCTCTATAATAAGGATGAAGCGCCTGGTACATAGAGTGGATACTAAACCAGTTCCCTCGAGGCTGTGTAAAACCTGGAACCTGCATGAAATTCAAATCTACGTCAAAATCCTTTAATCCTCATCAATAGGAAAGAAGGAAAAGCAAAGTCTAACGCCATACCTCGTTAGCATGTAAGTACATCGATGGATGTCTGCCCAAATCACCCAGTAACTCTGGGTTCGCCACCTGAATGCTCGGAAGCTCCCTACGAGGGACAGATGCAGTAGGAGCGGGGTCCTCAATATCCACCTCCTCGTCCTCAACGTCCGGAACATCTTCCTGGACAGGACGGATCACAGCCTCCACCAACCGACGAGGCTGTTTGACAGAATGGGGACGAGGCACTTCAGAAGCCCTCCGCCGTACGCCAGAAGCGGTCCTATAGGAACTGCTCAGCTGATCCGAATCCATAATATCTGGACAACAAGTCTTCAAATCACCTCAGAAAGGGTGTGGTATTTCCTTACTTGGAGCTTTCTCTAATGCATTTATAATTATATGCATGCATGCATTTACTTTAACAAACAATAGAGTTAAAATGCATGACTACCCAATGCCTACCTTGTGAAAATTTTTGCCATAGTCCCCTTTGAAAATAGGACTATCCACATGCACTCAGGCATGTTTAGGTGGCCATTCAGTAGCACACCTACCCTAAAGTCATATACACAATATATGCATTAAAAATCAAAAGCATCATGCATAAGGCCAACCTCAATGCTAGGAGTACTTTTTCTTTCTACCTTTTTCTCATTGGACCTCAAATAGGACAAAAAATAGCAGAAAAAGGTGCCAATTTGACTGTCTCAAAAGTCAAAATTTTTTTCACATCATTATGTTCAGCATGGTTTAATACTAACATTTACTATGTTGAATATTTTTTATCAAGTCATTTGTGCATACATAACCACTACTATGTGTTTAGATGCATTTCGTGCGATAACTCACAATCTAACGGACAGAAACTAGAGAAAATACTGGCATACATTACCAGGATAGTGTGAAACACTTGCACGGTGACAGAATTTGCAGAAAACAGCCCGAACTCAGCAGATCTGAAGATGGCTCGCGATTTTCTCTAAGCGAAACAAGTTAAAAATGACTTGTGAATGCTGCTAGCTGATGGATATATGATCCACGCCTGGCCGCAGGCCTATCTGCGGCTGTAGCAGGTACACCTGCGGCACCCCCATGTGGGTCCCATCCCTCCGGCTCGGTCCAGTTCGAGTTGCAAATTAGGTCTTACGAATTAAAAAGGTCAAATCGAGAATAAATACGCCACGCGATTGAGCAAAACTGCGTACAATCCTGGTCTTCTCTGATGAGACTTTGAATCGGTACATCACGCATTGGTATTCGCCCACACACAGGGTACACTATACCAGTGATCTCAAATGATCTCAGTCAAGCTCGGCAATACTGTACGCAGGTCCAATGCCGCTTTCTCAGGATCATCATCCTTGTTAACCTAGATCCCAGACGGGGGTTACAACGTGAGTCCCCGATGGGGGTTACAACGTGAGTCCCCGGTGGGGGTTACAACGCGTGTTCATCCGTTTAACACACAAATCAACGAAGGTCAAGCAGCCTTGACATTATCTCAGCCGATGGCAAGTAAACCCATCAGAGCATACACAGTTGTTCGATCAATGCATACGTCCCCAGTAGATCTCCCGAGGGGTTTGCAATGTGAATTCACGGCAAGGGATTACCACGTACATTCAAGTCGTTGACACACACATCAACGAAGGTCAAGCAGCCTTGACATCATTCCAGCCGATAGAGGGTTAGACCTATCAGAGCTCTGGAACCATTCGAGGTTCTTACCACCCGATTACCCATATTCCCCGGCGGGGGGGTCACAACGCAATGTTTCGTTGCTCTACACGACAGCGGAAGTCAAGCAACCTTGACAGTATATCCCACAGGATTTTTCAGCCGTTGATTCACATATCGGTGAAATACACGTCAACGAAGGTCAGGCATCCCTGACAACATTTGCTGTTGGTAGTAATTCCAACAGAACCCTGACATGTCCTGACGATACAAACCAGGAGATTGTCATCAAGGATGATGGATGATGGAATATGTTATACACATCCTCAAACAGATCAAGCTTTATCCCCACAGATCTCTTACACACAAGAGGTACCTCTGTAGGATCCAGTCCTTATCCAGGAATTTGATGATAACTCCAATATAAACATCCTGACAGACTCAAATTATACATCAAATCTGGTCATCATTGCCAATCCCCGGTTGAAGCAACAGGGAGCCAGGAATTATCCTCAGCGTGTTGGGCTACAACCCCGTACACATGAATCATACATCTACATCACGTTACTATCCATAGTACCCTGTTTGTCTTATTACGTTTCAAGTGTCTAGAATTCTTTATCCTACCCATGCATCGCTATGCATGAGTATGATAAAGAGGGGCATCTGTAGACACTTGAAATTTTTTATACTACTGACACTAATATTGCAGGAAGGAAGATTCGTCTTTTATGAGAGAACCCTAAAAGACAATCCACAACCATACCGGATACTACCGAAGGTTCAGCATCAACCCCATATCGCAATCTGGGAGTAATCGTTCCAATCTTGGAGAACCCCGAGGCATGCAGATCAATACTGGAACACACACCGAAGAAGACCGATTAATCTCGGAGATAACCCCGAGGTATCCAGTCTCATCCCTAAACATGAGAATAGCCTCCAACCTTAGTGATAGCCCCAAGGAAAGCAATTTCGACATTAACCCCGGAAATGCTTGTTACAAGTGCAACCAGCTTCAATCTCGGCGCTCACAATGAGATACACTGTATCAACCTGGCGATGACATCGGGAAGACAGGCACACCTCAAAGATGATAATGAGGACTTTCAACCAATTACAGCAGTCCAATCCCAGCGAAGCTGAGCAACGTCTGTTGTATCGACCCAACCCGGCAATAACACCGGTAAGGGGAAACATCGTCATCTGACCGACACGATGTCATGCCAAGTCGTCTCAACATATCTACGCAACAACGGCCCACAAGGCTAACCAATCCCGAGTTGCTATTGTGCGGGGTAACGGATGAAAGTTGAAGCTTTAAGACCGGAGGGCACCGTCCCATCTTCAAAGACTTCGTACAAACTCTAATCCCATGCCATCGTACAAACTCTCGACAACGGCGGTCCGAAATAGGTCCTGTATACCTCAAACGGATGCCCGGATTGCACTTCAGAAAAATTAAGTGGTCATTACAGTGCCCGTGTGCACGTACTTCGAGACGACCCGACCCGACCAAACCGGGGCGACCCGACCCGCCTCTGGTACACCTGCGGCTGAGCCGCAGGTACACCTGTGGCACCTTTTGCCTATAAATAAGAGGCTTGGGGTGCTGATTTTTAAGAGAAAAAGGACGGGGAAACCCTGCACAATTTGTTCTGCATTTGCCATACAGTGTATTTTTCCACTTTAAACACATGTGAACTCATATATAGCCTCTTTTGTACCTACAAAAGCCAGTGTTTACCCACTCTAAAGATATAGAAGCCTTCTTTAGCAGTCAGCTGTAAACCTTCTCACACACTTTAGAGTCTTTCTCTTCATCTGTGCACACACCCTTCTACACGTTGAAAGTCGTGTTGCTTGCTTTTTCCCGGACTTCGGTTCGTGGTTTCATTTTAGTCTATATATATATATATATATATATATATATATATATATATATATATATATATATATATATAAACTGTGCATCGAACTCTGTGACCGAAGTCTAGGCTCAACCGAACAGAGTTCGATGCACAGTTTATATATATATATATATATAATATATATATATATATATATATATATATATATATATATATATTAACTGTGTGTCGGACTTTGTTCGATGAGCCTAAACTTCGGTTTGGTGCGTTTAATTGCTTTCTTATATATATACTTATATATATGAACTGCTATCGAACTCTGTTCGGTGAGCCTGAATTTTACATCCGGTGCGTTTACTCACTTTATATATATATATATATATATATATATATATATATATATATATATATATATATTTCGTCCCACCTGGAGTTTACTTCGTGGTGGTTGACCGTTTTTATAGTTTTATCTACGTTTTGTCCCGCCTGGAGTTTCCCCCGTGGCGGTTGATGGCTTTTAACAGTTTTCTTTACATTTCTGATCCCCCGTGGAGGTTCTTCGTGGTTGGTGATCATGTCTGTATATATATATATTTATTGCTTTTATATATATACCTGCTTACTGCTTTCATACAAATTGCGGTATCATGTGAGCCTAGGAATCATGTGATCACAGATTCATCCCATTGGATCTAGATTCGATTCCCGTGATGGACATTTTCAGCTGTAAGCAGCTTGTAAATTATTCTGCGGTGTCTGAATTTCTTCAGATGGTTTCCATACCCACGAGGAAGTCGGCATTATTTTGTACATTATTTTCGTACGAATGCTTCGCATCTGTCAAAATAAAATCAACCAAGCCGTGCATTTAATAAAATGGGAGTGTAAAAGGTCTCAATTACTATTGAGCATCAGGGTTTGAAAAACCTCTTTTATAAAATATCACTGCCATATCTTGCTTAAAACTAAATTTTTACATAAATTCAAACCTTGCGTATATAGGTGCGAACGAGGCCTCGTACCACTTTCAAATAACAGCACATTGACTCACATACACACACACACATTCAGATAATAGTTTCTTGAAAAGAGGCGGTCACCGTGGTAACACGGATGTCGGGGGGGTGCCTAACACCTTTCCCCCGCATAACCAAGTCCCCGGACCCTAAATGAATCTCAATTTCACCGACCCGTATAGCAGTGTCACATCACTGGGTCAATGTGCAAACTTTTTCTCGGTTGTGTTGGTACAACCATTTAAAAAATCAACTGGCGACTCTTAACAGTTCATCGTCGACATTATACATCTCGGACCTTTTTCACTTGTTTTTTCAAACAAATCTCACCTAAAATGAGAACACCAAAGAACAAGTAATGAAAAGGGACATCTAAAAATCCCGACGTCGACAAAACATATATACATTAATTATTTATGAATTAAAATTTGATAACATACAAGGGTAAATATATAACGTTATCTATTTAGTCAACCTTAAAAACTTGCATGAGTACTAACTGTTACTTAAACAAGGGTGAATGTTATTATGATTATTTAGAGTGTGTGTCACTATATTTTACTCTAAAAAATTGATTGCAAAATATTTAACTTTAACTTTTAAAAGTATCCCAATTGCCAAAAATATTATATTACACTTATATCTGTATTCGTATTCGTTTATTTGCGGATACCTTTAAACTGAATACGGATATATCCATTTATTTTCGAATGCGAATAATATCCATTTTTTTAATACAAATATGGACGAATACGAATTTTTAGGTTACCATTTACAGTCCTAATAAGGACTCAAGAGTCGATCCATATTTATTTGTTTATGGCTATTTTAGTCTTAAATCCTTTTTTGTTGATATAATTTGAGGGAATTATTGGAGGGAAACTTAAAAACTGAGACGAACTATATTTGTCTCTAATCCGTCTCTAAAATGCGTTTAAAAATGTTTAAAAAATAATCAATTTTTGAGACGGCTATTTCCGTCACTAATTCCGTTTCTAAAATATGAAGGGAATTGTAGACTAATTTTGGAGGGAAAATAAAAGTCTGAGACGAAATTTTCGGTCTCTTATCTGTTTCAAACATAAACATTTATTTCTTTTTATTATTATTAATCTGAGACAAGCACGGTTGGTCTCAAATTTGTTTCAAAAATTTGTTTAATTTTTTTTTTAAAATACTTAATTGTTGAGACGAGTAAATCTGTCCCTAATTCCATCTCTAGAATTTGAGACGACGTTGGCGGTTTCAAAATCCGTCTCGATTTTTTATTTCCAAAAATGTCGAGACATAGGAAAATTTCGGTTTCTAAGTCGGTATCAAATTGCTAGAATTAGAGGCGGAACTTAATCCATCTCTAAAAATCGGTTTAGATGTCCAATATTCTAGTAATATGAGCACTCTGAATGAATAAAGAAATTGATTTATTTTTATTTGTGAGGATTGGATTTGTTTTATTACAATTCAATTCTATGGATACATTTCATTGTAGGTACCGAGAGGCAAATTAGGGAAGAAACTAAAGAAAAATTGATCTTATTTATATAGCATCTTGATTAATTTTGATTTATATTTAATTGTATTGATGGATGATTATTTATTCATATCTCCCGTGGCTGCCTCGGGTATGGTAAGTATATATTTGAATCTTGGGTAAAATGTTTTTTTGATCACTGTATTTTATGTCAATTTATAAGTGAGTTATTCAAATGTTTTTTTTTACACTCAATTCACTATAATATACTCTGCTAACAAAAATTTTAATTTCTGTCAGTGGGATTAAGTTTTTGAACGGAAAATTAGTAACGTGGGGAAAAAAATATTTATTGAATCCTAGTCATTAAACACATATGTGACGCCCCCAAAATTAGGTATACATCACCCTTCTTGGGTCGTCAGATACATAGTACAGAATACAAATACAACATACAAATACAACTGTCGTGTACAATACGACAAAACATAAACTGTGAGTTTGAATACAAATATTATCTTCTAGAGAGTATTCATACTCAAAAGGAGTCCTCATTACATTTATTAACACACTATTACATAGAATAGTGAGGACTACTAACTGATATTATCATTCGGACCATCACTCCGTTTCCCGACTTGCCCCAGCTACGTTCTCATTTCCTGAAGAGAACAGTGAAAGAAAGGGTGAGCTCAACTAGCCCAGTAAGAAATATTATGACTAAGATAATGCAGAATAAATTATCATTAGCCTTCAACAATGTTAAACTGATAAAATATAATAGACATCAAGTTTAACTGCAGTGGAACAAGCAATCCATTAAAAGAGTCAAGTAGAAAATAAACTCTACTATCTTTTATGATTTAAAAGGTTTTTCAACACTGTGATCGCTGAGACTCAGCTTAATAAAATAATCCACATCATCGAATCACCCCTGCACTACGGCTAAGGATATTCGTGTATTCATTAATGGTCATGATCATGCCAACAACTGTCCATCAATGCACTACGGGCCAATGATGACTTTTACCACATCATTTGTAACATTACGGTCATGATTATACCGAATAATCCCTGGTCATAATCATACCAAGTCCATCTATGCACTACATGCCACAGATGACTTTCAACATTTTATAAACATGAGGATGATGGCAATGATATAAGAATTCAATAAAACAAGTTCAAGAATTAATTTATCCAAGAATTAATAACGTCCAAATTGTCAACATGATACTGCGTTGTGGAGTAAAATTCAAGAATGCTTAGAAGAATATTTTCATGAAAAGATACTGGATGAAAAGCAATTATCAAGGATATTTTACAAATTTCATAGAGTATAGAAGTCAAAACTTAACCAACTGAGTACAATAAAGAATGGAATAACAAAAGAAATCACCATGCATGCGATAAACCGCACAGACAAGTTATTCCAACAGAATAATAAATAATGGAACCAGGTCCGGCGTAAACGCACAGACAGGATATTCCGACAGAATAATAAATAATGGAACCAGGTCCGGTGTAAAACACACAGACAGGATGTTCCAACAGAATAATAACAAGACGGAACCAGGTCCAGTGTAAAACACACAGACAGGATGTTCCAACAGAATAATAATAAAAACGGAACCAGGTCCGGTGTAAAACACACAGACAGGATGTTCCAACAGAATAATAGAAGAATGTCACCAAGTATAGGGTAGACCGCGTATACAGGTTATTCCAACAGAATAATAAGAAATGGAACAACAACAGTTCTCTTCATGAATAAGAAAGAATAACACCCCTTACCGTTTTAAAGAAGAGCTGAAATAAGGAAGTAGTTAAGTAGCAGAATACTCTTCTTCTCTCTCTCTATAGTTTCTCTCTATAGTTTTTCTCTCTAGAGTTCAGTGAATTCGTAAGAAATAATGAAGGAATGAGCTGCTATTTATAGAAAAATAGAATGCATAGTAACTAATCCATGAACGGTCCAGATTGATTACTTTAATCTGACGGTCCATATTTAAAGAAAAATCTTTTAAATAAAATATAATATATTCTATTTATAGAATAACTTTAATAAAGTATTCTGTTTTATATAAAAAGATGTTTCTGTTTTATTACGTTAATAATACGAATAAAACAAAACGTCATTATCGCTAAATAATTCATATTATTAACTGATAATAATTGAATCAAACTGAGTGACTTCTCACATAAGCATTAATAATCAATACCGTGTGTTACTATGCAACCATACGTATTACTGTACTTTTACTACCGAGTAGTTCAACAGTAACAATGGTAAAACTTCTGCCGTTATTTTCATAAAGTATTTTTGTCGTTTTCTCAATCCGACAATAATTCTGTTGTGGGGTCCACCAATGATTGTACCGTCGTACGGATATTCCCCGACAAAAAGAATATTCCCCGACCAATCGAATATAATATGACAACTTGCATACTTTGTAAAATTTATAAATACTACCCATAACTATTATATCAAATCCACACCATAATATAAAAAAATTATTTTGAGAAAAATTAAATATTTATTCATAAAATCTGGGGTCTCACAACATAAGCTATAGCCCACCCATCAAAAATAATTATACTCATGCCCACCAGCAGTGGCGAAGCCACATAGATTTTGTGGGGTCAATCGACCCCACTGAAAAAAAAAATAATTTATAATGTACGGTAAATTTTAAGTATTATATATAATTGACCCCAAATTTTTTTTATAAATTTTCTATTATACGGGATCAAATTAAAAATTTATAACTTTGTCAATCAAATTTTAACCACATATAACTCATCTTCTCTCAATACAGTAAAACATCTATTTAAGAATACTCTATATAAGAATAACCTCTACAATATTATAAAAAAATTTGGTCCCAATTTGAGCCAGTTATAAATAGGAATAACATCTAAATTGTAATATGTTATATATTTTTTAAGTCTCGTATTAAGAAACTATACATCTATATAGCAATAATTTCATATATATATATATATATATATATATATATATATAAGAGAGAGACAGTATTAATTTTAAAAGACTACAATTTTCATAAAAGACTACATTTCTATAAAGAACTATATTTTCTTATAAAAGACTATATTTCCTATAAAGGACTGTATTTTCTTATAAATGACTACATTTCCTATAAAAGACCACATTTTCTCATAAAAGACTACTTTGTATAAATATTTTTTGAATAATAATTATTAGGGAGTTTTTATTGATATTTTTGTTAAAGTGAATATTTTTTGGTGTTTGAAAAATATTTTATATCAATACCTCTAATTAGTAATAACCTCTCAATTAGAATACAAATAGTTTGGTCTCAATTCTATTCTTAAATAGAGGTTTTACTGTATATGTATCTCTCTCTATAATATTTTAAACTAAATAATAATCTAATTTATATTATTTTTAAAAATAAATAATCAATTACTTACTTATGAACAGTTGTGCTTAAAAAAATCTATTATGAGTCAATATATTGTGTATATATATACCATATATTATTATTCATTATATTTTTATTGTAATATATATATATATATATATATATATATATATATATATATATATATATATATATATATATATATATATACTCGAAAGTATAAAGTATTAAAAAAATTGACTCGGGGGCGCTGCTCCCGATCCCCTGTCAAATTATTTATAATTCAGTACTAATTTTGACTCTACTAATGAAAGTTTCTGGCTCCGCCACTGTCTATAATTAGCGCTAGAGCGAAGAAGAGATGGCCCAGATCTACAAATGATTTTGGTTTTTTGGATACCCGATGATTGTAAGGTGCATCAAAATTCTTCGAAGAATAAAAATGGCCCTGAACAGATGATTGCTTCTCTGCTTTTGCAGCTTCTTTCTTTCCTAGTTGAATATGAATTCAAAGTGAAATACGAATTTGATTTTAATGGAATATCATTTACTTTTAAAGTTAATGTTGAAGATCTGTCATGGAAAAAAATTAATGATAAAAATGGAGTAGATCGTATAGAATACATATATATAATGTCAAACTTAATTTATAAATTTGTATTTATATAAAATAAATAAGAATTGTAAAATCAAATTTATAAATACGTATGTATATAAAATCAATAAGAATTGATTTTTAATTTCAACATATTTTATTTTTATAATTTCCTAAATAATTATACTTGTTATTAATTATCTAAAAATTCATTTTCTATTAATCACAAAAATAAGTAAATTATTATTTTTTATTTTCCCCATTTTTTTGCTAAATTTTCTAATTTTATTTTATTTTAAAAAAAAATCTTTCATTTCCACTCAAGAGTGACCACATCATACACAGTCACGGCCACATCGCATCATCATTGCCATATCAGCTCTTTTTTACAACTCAACAACTTGTGTGTCTTTTTCTGTTTAAAGTCAAATGACTTAATTGTTTTTCTAACTGTTTGTAAGGAAAGTAAAATATAGTGAATTGACTGTAAGAAAAAATGGTTGAATGACTCACTTGTAAGTTGACCTAAAATATATTGATTAAAAAAATATTTATCCTGAATCTTAGACAGAAGAGTACCATTTTTTTATTAAATAAATAAATAAATTAGGATTTGTTTTTTCCCCCAAAGGGTGTAAGATGTATCCTACCAGATTTAAAATATTATAAAAGAAAAGGACATATAAATATATAATGTGACAAGTGGTTATCCTACTCCTAGCATAAATTAAAATTTAAAGGTGTGAATACTTGTAGTATAGTATGGTAAACAACAAACGTAAGATGTCAACAACCCATTCATTTCATCACAACTTGTTCTCGTGAAGATGATATTAGGGTTTAGGTTAGTATTGCAAAAACTTTTTTTTGCCTATTAACGTATTAAATAAGATTACAAGGGTGATCTCTTATATCACACATCTCTTTTAAAATGTTATCATTAATATTTATACACGTAATTATTAAAAATTATAAAATTATAAAAAATCGTAATATATATATATATATATATATATATATATATATAGTCCGGATCAAGTGCATACCCCTTATCTTGCTCACCCGTGCTCACCCCCTTTTAGGCGACGGTTTTGATCATACAACCGTCGTCTATACTTTTAGCGACGGTCAACATTTAGTGTCGCTAAAAGTATAGACAACGGTTGTATGACCGAAACCGTCACCTAAAGGGAAGTGAGCACGGGTGAGTAAGATAAGGGGTATGCACTTATATATATATATATATATATATATATATATATATATATATATATATATATATATATATATATATATATATATCGGTCCGTCTCTAAAGCGAACCTTAAACAGCGAACCAAAGACGAACCGTCGTCTTTGGTGTCTATGGCGACGGTTCGATCCGTCGCCATAGCCATGTAGTCTTTGGCGACGGGTCGAACCGTCGCCATAGACACCAAAGACGATGATTCGTCTTTGATTCGCTCTTTAAAATTCGCTTTAGAACCTCTCCGATATATATATATATATATATATATATATATATATATATATATATAATGTTGCCTATTCATTTCCCGCGTGCTGCCTTGGTTATGGTAAATGTACACTTTCATTTTAAGACAAAAGAGTACCATTTTTTTAATTTAAATAAAAAATTAAGATTTTTTTTTTCCAAAGAGTGTAAAATATATTCTACGAGATTAATTTAAAATACTATAAAAGAAAAGGACATATACAATTTGACAAATGGTTATCCTAGCATAAACTAAAATTAAAAGGCTAATTATTTGTCCATTTTAAATATCACGTGTG
Organism: Panax notoginseng; assembly: GCA_016801055.1. Classification (NCBI taxonomy): domain Eukaryota; kingdom Viridiplantae; phylum Streptophyta; class Magnoliopsida; order Apiales; family Araliaceae; genus Panax; species Panax notoginseng. Next base: position 252,980,535 of record CM029013.1, read on the forward strand.
AATATTTGTAGTAGGGTAAAGCACAAAGGTAAGATGTCCACTACCCACTCATTGTATAATAAATAGTATAGTATATCTGCATATAATAATTTGTACACTCATACAAGTCCCCACAAAAATTAAAGCAATCTTAGTGGAATATTCACTATGATAGTTTTCTCCATTTGTCCACGATTCTGTTATGGTAAAAACAAAAAAGTGAGCAAACTCTTTTTAGAATTTGTACCTAATTTTGTTATAAGTTTTACAGAAAGTAAATGTTTAAAAAGTTGAAATATTAACTATATTTGGAGCTTGAATAGAAAAAAGTCTTAAAAAATATCTAAACTTTTATTTGAATTTTTGTAACTATCCGGTACAATATAAGTTAGTACTATCCTTAATATTAAACTCTCTTTTTTTTTGTGGTATTTGTGAAGTTACAAACATATATATTCTATTTCATCTACTCAAATGAAAGTATGCTTAGATTGTGATAAAATTTAAGTTATTGATATTGTCGGAGTAAAAATAATATTGTCAGAACAGTTATACACTTAACGACATTTTTATAATTATTTTAAAAATAGTTACTCCCTCCATCCCATTATAACTGATGTTTTAGAGTATTTTTTTTTTCCCAAAATATTTGACGTTCTACAATACCAAGAATATTTTGCGTATTTTTTTCCTTCTATACCCTTCTTTCTCCCCCACCATTAATGGCTATTTTCTCTCTGTAACCGTTCAAATTCTATTCTCTCTCACAAACACACACTTCAAACAGTAATGATCACACAAACACCTAGCTTCATTTTTCCGTTGGTAGCCTCGTAGCCGTTGAAGAAAAACCTAGCTCCTATCAATTTACGGTTGCGGGGAATCCTTTGGCCAGAACACAGGAGCCTTTCTAGGGGGCGGCAAGGGTCCCAGGTCACGATCGTTGAAGCTCTGCCTCTCGGGCCAGATGCCGGTATCGATGACCCCAATGACTAGATCCGAGCCGAAGTCGAACTCTTTGAGCAAGCCAGCACAATCTGTGGTCTTTAGGTCGAGAAACTGAGGGGATCGAGTGGTATGAAGTTGGCGAACCTGCTCGGGGATAACGGCAAGGATGCAAGAGAGGGAACGGAGCTTCTGAGCCTGTAAAGGCGAGAGCTATAAAGATTTACACAATGAAAAGGTTTTGGAAAAGTTCAAATGTTTCTATTACTTTGTATCATATTTATACAGAAAATAAGTTGACTATATTACAACAGAAAATAATGACAGCCATAACAGAGTTGCAGTTACAAGGAATGATGGACTAAATTAAAGGAGAGAGACTAAATTAAAGGAGAGCTGTACAGCTATAAACAGAGGTAATCACGTAAAGAGAAATCCCAAGTAATTAGCCTATGATTTCTCTAACATGCCCCCGCAAATTGGTGGACCGTTGAGCAACACCAAGTTTGGGACGAAGAAACTCAAGTCGTTGTCGAGAGAGTGGTTTTGTTAGAGCATCTGCTAGTTGGTCTTTGGTGGAAACATGAGAGATACGTAGTTCTCCATTGGCAACTTTGTCCCGAACAAAATGAAAATCGATGGCAATGTGTTTCATGCGAGAGTGAAACACCGGGTTTGCACATAGATAGGTTGCACCAATATTATCACAATAGATGACCGGAGTTTGAGCAGCAGGAATGTGCAACTCGGAGAGGAGAGAACGAATCCAGGAGAGTTCTGCAGCAGTAGAGGCAACAGACCTGTATTCGGATTCAGTAGACGAGCGAGCAACGGACCGTTGCTTCTTGGAGCTCCAGGAGATGGGATTGCAGCCGAGATATACAACATAGGCACTAGTAGAGGTGCAGTCATCTTTGTTTCCAGCCCAGTCCGCATCGGAGAAAGCATGAAGAAGTAGAGGAGACTTCTTATGGAGATGCAACCCGTAATCAATGGTGGATTTCAGGTAGCGAAGAAGCCGCTTTGTAGCCGCCCAATGTGTCTCTGTGGGTTTATGCATGAATTGGGAGAGTCGGTTAACGGCAAAGGCAATATCGGGACGGGTGAGGGAGAGATATTGCAAGCTCCCAACAGCTCGGCGATATCCAGTAGCATCAGAGAGATTGGAACCATCATGTAGTGAGAGAGAGGCACTAGTAGAAAGGGGAGAGTGGACATCCTTAGCGCCTAACATGCCAGTCCGATCTAAGATATCTCGAATATATTTCTGTTGAGATAGAAATAATCCAGTGGAAGTGGGAATTACCTCAACACCGAGAAAGTAATTCAGGGTGCCGAGATCCTTGACTGAAAATTGAGACCCCAATCGACTGACAAAATCAGTGACAGCGGTAATGTTGTTGCCGGTAAGAATCAAGTCATCGACGTACACAAGCAAGTAGAGAACAATTTTTCCATGAGAGTAGATGAACAATGAGGCATCGGATTTGGAGTTCACAAACCCAAAGGAGAGCAAAAAACCTTTTAACTCAGTGTACCACGCTCGAGGGGCTTGCTTGAGACCGTAGAGGGCTTTACAAAGTTTGCACACATGAGAGGGATATGTTTGATCAACAAAGCCAGGTGGTTGAGACATAAAGACTTCTTCAGATAAATTGCCATGAAGGAATGCATTATTGATGTCCATTTGGCGGAGAGGCCAACCCTTAGAGATGGCAAGAGATAGAACAATTCTGACAGTGGTTGGTTTGACTACTGGACTGAAGGTGTCGTTGTAGTCGATACCTGGCCGTTGGTGAAAACCCTTAGCGACAAGACGAGCCTTATATCGGGCTACTGAACCATCAGGGTGGCGTTTTATTCGAAAAACCCATTTGCATCCTACTAGGTTTTGAACTTTGGTAGAGGGGACAAGCTCCCATGTCCTATTGTGAAGAAGAGCGTCAAATTCCTCTGACATGGCCTGACGCCATTCTGGAACTTTTAAGGCTTACGACAGAGTAGTGGGTTCAGGTATTTCAGGTGAGGGAAGATGGGAGACCAGAGAAAGTAATTTCTTGGGTTTGAAAATATTATTTTGAGATCGGGTAGTAACTCGTGGAGGAGGGTCAAGTAGCCTGTCATCATTTTGGGGACTAGCCCCTTCAGACGCGTCAAGGAGAGCACACTCGGGTGCACCTGCTAAGGCCGAAGAGGATGGTGATGAGTGGTCATTTCCAGGCATGGAGAGAGATGCACAATCAGTGGGAGGAGGAGAGATTGAAGGTGGACGAGTTTGAGCGAAATGAGGGGCTGGACCGTCCAGATTATCGATGACAACTAATTCAGGAGATGGCTGATTTTGGGGGACATAAGAGGAAGTATTGTTGGGGACCAAAAAATAAGGAGAATTACTGGAATTTGGTAGCAACCAATGAGACAAATCATTAAGATTCAGTCGTTGAAGATTTGGCTCAAGAGACGCATAAGGAAAGACATTTTCGACGAAGGTAACATGTCGAGAAACATAGATTCGGGAAGAATGAGGTTCAAGGCAACGAAAGGCACTTTGTGTAGGAAGATAACCAAAGAAAACGCAGGGTTTGGACTTTGGTTCCAACTTATGCTTATTGTAAGGCTTAAGCAAAGGGTAACAAAGGCAACCAAAGGTGCATAGTTTGGAGTAATTGGGTAGATGTCCATGAAGTTTGTGAAAAGGTGATTGAAAGGAAAGAATTGGAGTGGGCATTCTATTTATTAAATAGACTGCAGTAGGAAACGCATATGACCAGAAGCGCAAAGGAAGAGAGGCTTGACAAAGTAACGTTAGTCCAGTCTCAACAACATGACGATGTCGTCTTTCAGCGGAAGCATTGTGTTCCGGAGTATGGGGTGGAGTAAGGAGATGAGTAATACCATTAAACTCAAGGAAAGGTTTGAGTTTGTGAAACTCACCGCCACCATCAGAATATATGGAGATGATTGGGCGATTAAAGAATTTTTCAACCACCAATTTAAATTTAATGAAGATATTTGGGACATCAGATTTTTTCTTAAGGGGATATAACCATATGTATTTGGTGAAATGGTCAACAAATATAATGTAGTAACGAAAACCATCAATGGATTCAACGGGGGAAGGTCCCCAAATATCAGTATAAATCAATTCAAGAGGATAATTACTTTGCAGTGTATATAAGTGAAATGGAAGTTTGTGAGCTTTATTACACTTGCAGGAATTACAAAGAAATTCTTGACTAGAAGAGATAGGTAAAACATTTGAAGTGACAATATGTTTTAAAACTTTTGAGGAAGGGTGGCCGAGGCGATTATGCCAATCTTGGAGTGTGGTCTTGACGCTAGCGAAGGAGAGAATGGGCGACGATGAAGTGGATGATGAAAAGGATTGAGGAGGTGTATGTGATGGCCACTCATAAATTCCATCTCTGTTCTGCCCTTGCACTAGAGGTGCCCCCGTGTGAAGATCCTTCACAACAAAAGAAGATATGGTAAGAACTCAATAGATGCATTATTAGAACGACAAAATTTAGAAACAGAAATGAGATTCTTTTTCATGCTAGGAACACAAAGCACATCATTCAATAAGAAATGTTTTGAAGATGAGGGTAGATTTGTGGAACCGGTATGGGTGATAGGAAGCCTTTTACCATCGCCGATGACCATGTCATTAAGACCCTCATAATCCGAATGGAGAGAGAGATTGTTCAAGTCCGCGGTGACATGGTGAGATGCACCGGAGTCGACCAGCCAGTTGACAGGGGATGCGCTAGGTTGACCGGCAAAATAAGCACGTGGATTGGAGCCATAGCCAGGAGGTCGGAGATATTGGCACGTGCCAGCGACATGACCCGGTTGCTCACACCATTGGCAAACAATTTTCGGAGAATTCTGATTTTTGTGGCCATTGAAATTCTGATTGTTGGTGCCATTGGAATTCTGATTTTTCTTCTGAAAATGACCCTGTTTGTTGGAATGTCCAGAGTTGTTATACCTGCCAGTTCTGTTGTTATTTCGTGACTGATATCCTGCCTTGCTAGCAACATTAGCGGTAATGGAAGCATCATCAGAACGTCGGATGTCAGTGGAGCATCGTTTGAGAAAGGCTTCATGTTCAGACAGTTTCTCATGGAGATCTTCAAAGGAAAGATAACTGTCACGAGCGCGAACTGCTGCTGAAATGTCTTTGAACTCAGGGTCTAAGCCATTGAGTATGGCAAAGACCAAGTCTTCTTCTTCAACCGAAACGGTGCGAATCATAGATAACTCATCAGCGGCACTTTTTACATGTTGCATGTAATCGGTAATGCTTCGACCAGCTTGAGGAGAGTTGAGATTGTCCTTTATTCGTAGGATTCTCGAGCGTGACGGCTTGGCATAGGTGGTAGAGAGACGAGACCACACTTACTGAGACGTTTTAGCCGAGGCTGCGAACGGATGAAGTTTGTCAGAAAGAGAGGCACGAATAGCGCTGAGAAGCAGCTGATCTTGGCGAACCCATGTGACATAGTTAGGGTTCAACCTCTCTGTGCCGTTTTCGGTAACCATTGCCGAGGGACAAGGGAAAGAACCATCGAGATAACCTTTGAGGTTGTAACCTATCAGGACTCCATTCCATTGAGCATGCCAAGACAAGAAGTTATTTGGGGTAAGCTTCAAAGGTGCTTGGGCTGCTGTATTAATGGAGATCAGAATGGTATTGCAGTCGGAAGGTGGTGGAAGGGAACTGATGGCATGATTGCTCTCAGATGGGATGGTAGTAGAGGAGCTAGAATTAGCCATTGAGAAACTCGTTTGAGTATTTGGAAGCTCTGATACCATATAAAGATTTACACAATGAAAAGGTTTTGGAAAAGTTCAAATGTTTCTATTACTTTGTATCATATTTATACAGAAAATAAGTTGACTATATTACAACAGAAAATAATGGCAGCCATAACAGAGTTGCAGTTACAAGGAATGATGGACTAAATTAAAGGAGAGAGACTAAATTAAAGGAGAGCTGTAAAGCTATAAACAGAGGTAATCACGTAAAGAGAAATCCCAAGTAATTAGCCTGTGATTTCTCTAACAAGAGCTTTGCTGCGAAATCTTGAAAAACGGTGTCGTAAGTGTGGATGATTAGTTGAGTAGTAGGGGTAGGGGTAGGGGTAAGGGAAAGAGATTGGAGGGAGGATTGGTACCAGTGAATGTGGGTGGGGAAAATGGAGGGCTTGGAGTCGTGGTGGACACGAATGATGAAAGTTTGAACATCATCATCAGAACAAGAGACAGAAATGGGATGGAAGGTAAAATAGTAAAATTGAATCTATTCTTAATTTGTGTGAAAATATGCAAAACGTCAAATATAATGGGATGGAGGGAGTAACATTTTAAGCGGCATTTATTACATGGATTTGAAGGCTTTTGAAGTTTGATTTGTATTTTAAAGATTGATTTGTTTGAGTTGGTAGAATGGAAAAGTCATTCATAGTGTAAGATTAATATGAATTAGAATAAGGCATTAGCTAAATTAAAACCCTCACAAAAATAAGAGATGATTGAAAGCAAACAGATAATGATAGTTGTAATTAAATCTTGTTTTGTTTATGAATATGCAAAATTTTCATATACTTTGTTGCAGATAGTTTTCTCGAATTTTTAATAATAAAATTTAAAGTTTAAATTTAATACTTTTAATTACTCAGAATAATAAATTTATCGACTCGTAAGACTTTGAATAGATAAAAGAGGAATATCAAGTAAAAAAATTCAAAGGATGAACACAAAATGCAAATTTTAAGTAATAAGATTATCCCGTGTGAGATGCACATGGGTAACTCTCCGGTTAGTGTCTTAGACAATTTTTTGTTCATAGTGTATTATTTATCAAGTATCAAATGTATGGATTTAAAGTTAGGGATGTAAATCAATTGAGCCAAGCCGAGTATTCAGTTGTTCAGATTTAGTTTACAAAATTTATCGAATATGAAATAAGGTTTGAGTAAAGCTCATTTAGCTACCGAGTCGAACACGATCTCGAATCGAACTCGAACAATTTGAACTTTTCGAGCAAATATGATCTGACTATCAATAGAAAATTACAATTTGAAGATGTTCAATTAATTTATCGAACTTTAAAATTTGCTCATATTTGAATAATTTATATTTTGAGTCGAGCTCGAATCAAACTTTTAGTCGAGCGAGTATGAATCGAGCCCGAACTATTTGGTTCATTTTACATCCTTATTTAAAGTGCTTCCTTTTAAAACTATCGGGTGCAAAATGAAAAATGGAGCAAAATAAAAGGATTAAAGTGATATTTATTAAAAAAACTGAAAAATGCAAACGTTGCTATAACCAATCTTATACAATGGTGTAAACAATTCGAATCGAAGCGAACAGAGAGTTGCTCGAATTTGACTGAAAACAATATATTTATACTCGAATTCGACTTTCGACTCAAAATATTAAATTCGTACTCAAATTCAACTCGAATTCGAATTGTATTTGAAAAATTCTACTCATATTCGACTAGACTCGAATATTTATTACTCGAATTCGATCCAACTAGGATCGAATTATATTCAAACTACTCGCGAGCTTCAAATTCAAGCTCGAATTCAAGTCTCCACATAATAACTAGTTTTAAAATAAATATAATTATAAATTGAATTTGTTATTTTACTTAGAAATGAGGAATATATTTACTATTACACTTTACAAATATAAAATCACAATTAAAAATAAAATAAAATAATAATAATTAATCATCTTAATTTGATTTAATTTTGTATATATTATAACAGAATGTATGAGTATCTAATCGAATTTGTATCAATAGACTATGTATCGAATCATAATCGAGAATTCGAGTAGTTTGAATATTAAATAAGTCGAGTATAACCTTGCTCATATTATACTCATTTTTATTCGAATTATTTTTTATGATCAGATTTGGATCATATTATTAACGAATCTGAGTCTCACTCTTATTTTTTCGAGTCGAGCCCGAATCAAGTTTGAACGGTTTGATTTGTTTACAGCCTTAATCTTATGCACACACAAGGGCTGTAAGAACCCAAATTTTTAAAAATTATTAAAATAAGAATTTAGTTAATAAAATTCTTAAGGCGTGAAAGGGGATCGAATAAAAATATTTATGTGTTACGAAGTATGTGGTATTGTGTTACATAGGGTAATATGAGCTATGTAATAAATGATGTTGTGTTTACTAAATATATATCATTATTATATATTTGTTATGAATTATAGAGATGAATTAGTAAGAAGATGGATAAAAATTTATCTATTGACATTAAATAATTTATGTAAAATTGTTTTATAATAGTAGGTTGGTGACATTAAAATATCTTTGATAATCACCAATTTCTTGAGTATGTGTACGAGTGAGTATCAAGTCTAAGGTAGTGCAATTGCACTCTTTAATGGTGGATGTATAGGAGCTGGGCTAAACAATTCCTTCAGAGAGCGGAGGTATATACGAATTAGTAACCGATCTAACTCATTGTGAAAACAGTGCAGACGAGACGGAAACTAATTTGTTGGTTGTTTGTGGAAAACCACTCAGTATACTATATTGAATACTGTTAAAGACTCGACGCGTGCTATGTTTAGACTTGTATGCGTGTACGTTGTGGACGAGAGAAGAAAATCGATATACCTTTAAATTGGTTGGAAAATTATTAAGTAATTTGATACACGACGAGAAGTGAAGATTAAAGGAATGTATATATGTGTTATATTTGAATTTTGTGTTATTGGTGGAAAGAAGTACTATATATGAGATTTTATAGTTGAGATAAGTAAAGATTAAAACTTGAAGTTTAATATCTAAATTATTAAAGAAAATAATAATGCATGAGATGGAATCAAAGATGGGGTTGATGTTAGACGAGTTAACACTTAAGGAGGATGTGTAAAGTAATTAGAGGTGTAGGTTTCATTTCTGCTAAGGCGGAACTTGTCTACCTCTGATTTTGGTGTGGCGTAGCTGTGCCATTTCCAAGCCCGTGACCAGCGCAGTTGAGCCGGTCTGTAGAAAATTCTGAGTAAGTTATGAACATGTGATTCTAAGAAATGGATACTAATAACTTCTATAAAGGTCATATATGGTGACTAAGTTGTCCATGAATGGAGTAGGATAGCAAGGCATGAATTTAATGAGAGTTAGTTATGGACATTAACTAAACAAGAATAAATATTGGTTAACTAAAATTATATTATGGAATAATATAATTTGAGTATTAAAGCCTTGTGTGGCAGTGACGTGATAGTAAATTGAACTAAAGGAGTAATTCACTTAAGTAAAATGGTGAATTAATATGTGTGCTTTACATGAAGAAAACGAAATGATTATGTTAATTAATTTTTGTATTTTCATATATTACGTAATACGATGATATATGAAAGGATTTAATATTTGAAAGATAAACGGTTAATAAAAGAAGAGGACCAATATAGTTATAAATAATTATTGGTTAGAGATGGAAAAAGTTGTCTTGGGACAATCGAATAATTATACGTATAGTGTATAATTTAAATAATTAATAGAGTAAATATTAATTATTCTAAGCGTAAAGGTTGTACATATTTTAAGTATGTAATTATTAAGTAAGCTAAATAATTTAGCATTCTAATAAAGTGTGACATAAACTTTATATTAAATAAATAATAAAATGTGGAATTGGAAAAAAACCAAATGTGGCCTAGACCCCTAATATTTTATTATAGAAATAATGAGCTTGAGTTATATAACTCCAGTAAATGAGATAAATGAGTCTTGTGTGGCCTGAGTATTAAAGTTAAACCAGACTGAATATTTAACTGAAATTATTAAAAGAGAATTAATAGGATGAAATTAAAGGATTGATATTAATCATTGTGATATTAAGTGTCATAAGAAATAATGGGTTGGAAATGCCCAATTGAATTATACTTAGCCCAATTAAAATATTATTTGGACTAGCCCAAATGTACATGGATTATATGATGTGAGTAAATAAATAATCCCTAAATTTACTTAGGGTATAAGACCCCAACTTTTATAAATAAAGATGAATTTTCTATAAATATCATTTTTGAATATTATGGAGTTAATTTGATATAATGTTATAGTTGTGGGTAATATTTATAAATTTTACAAAGTACGCAAGTTGTTATATAATATTCGATTGGTCGGGGAATATTCGTTTTAACATGGAATATTCGTACAACGGCACAATCATTGGTGGACCCCACAACGGAATTATTGTCGGATTGAGAAAATGACAAAAATATTTTATTAAAAATAGCGGCGGAAATTTTACCATTGATACTATTGAACTACTCGGTAGTAAAAGTACAGTAATACGTGTGGTTGCATAGTAGCACACAGTATTGATTATTAATGCTTATATGAGAAGTCACTCAGTTTGATTCAATTATTGTCAGTTAATAATATGAATTATTTGGCGATAACGACGTTTTGTTTTATTCCTATTATTAACGTAATAAAACAGAAACATCTTTTTATATAAAACAAAATACTTTATTAAAGTTATTCTATAAATAGAATATATTATATTTTATTTAAAAGATTTTTCTTTAAATATGGACCGTCAGATTAAAGTAATCAATCTGGACCGTTCATGGATTAGTTACTATGCATTCTATTTTTCTATAAATAGCAGCTCATTCCTTCATTATTTTTTACGAATTCACTGAACTCTAAAGAGAGAAACTATAAAGAGAAACTATAGAGAGAGAAGAAGAAGAGTATTCTGCTACTTAACTACTTCCTTATTTCAGCTCTTCTTTAAAACGGTAAGGGGTATTATTCTTTATTATTCATGAAGAGAACGGTTGTTATTCCATTTCTTATTATTCTGTTGGAATAACCTGTATACGCGGTCTACCCTATACTTGGTGACATTCTTCTGTTATTCTGTTGGAACATCATGTCTGTGTGTTTTACACCGGACCTGGTTCCGTCTTGTTATTATTCTGTTGGAACATCCTGTCTGTGTGTTTTACACCGGACCTGGTTCCGTCTTGTTATTATTCTGTTGGAACATCCTGTCTGTGTGTTTTACACCGGACCTGGTTCCATTATTGATTATTATTCTGTCGGAATATCCTGTCTGTGCGTTTACGCCGGACCTGGTTCCATTGTTTATTATTCTGTCGGAATATCCTGTCTGTGCGTTTCCGCCGGACCTGGTTCCATTATTTATTATTCTGTTAGAATAACCTGTCTGTGCGGTCTATCGCATGCATGGTGATTTCTTTTGTTATTCCATTCGTTATTATACTCAGTTGGTTAAGTTTTGACTTCTATACTCCATGAAATTAGTGAAATATCCTTGATAATTGCGGTTCATCCAGTATCTTTTCATAAAAAATATTCTTCTAAGTATTCTTGAATTTTACTCCACAAAGCAGTATCATGTTGACAATTTGGACGTTGTTAATTCTTGGATAAATTAATTCTTGAACTTGTTTTATTGAATTCTTATATCATTGTCATCATCCTCATGTTTATAAAATGTTGAAAGTCATTTGTGGCCTGTAGTGCATAGATGGACTTGGTATGATTATGACCAGGGATTATTCGGTATAATCATGACCGTAATGTTACAAATGATGTGGTAAAAGTCCTCATTGGCCGTAGTGCATTGATGGACAGTTGTTGGCATGATCATGACCATTAATGAATACACGAATATCCTTGGCCGTAGTACAGGGGTGATTCGATGATGTGGATTATTTTATTAAGCTGAGTCCCAGCGATCACAATGTTGAAAAACCTTTTAAATCATAAAAGATAGTAGAGTTTATTTTCTACTTGACTCTTTTAATGGATTGCTTGTTCCGCTGCAGTTAAACTTGATGTCTATTATATTTTATCAGTTTAACATTGTTGAAGGCTAATGATAATTTATTCTGCATTATCTTAGTCATAATATTTCTTACTGGCTAGTTGAGCTCACCCTTTCTTTCACTGTTCTCTTCAGGAAATGAGAACGTAGCTGGGGCAAGTCGGGGAACGGAGTGATAGTCCGAATGATAGTATTAGTTAGTAGTCCTCACTATTCTATGTAATAGTGTGTTAATAAATGTAACGAGGACTGCTTTTGAGTATGAATACTCTCTAGAAGATAATATCTGTATTCAAACTCACAGTTTATGTTTTGTCGTATTGTACACGACAGTTGTATTAGTAAGTTGTATTTGTATTCTGTACTATGTATCTGACGACCCAAGATGGGTGATGTATACCTAATTTTGGGGGCGTCACATAGGGTAATAACCTTAACACATTAAAATTTTATTTTGTGAATTAAAGGAACTAAACTAAGCTTCTGTTGCTGAGTTATAAGCTTGTCCCAAAATCAGTGCCACCCATTTACATATCTGACACGTAAATAGGCCATTAGCCTATCCTATTTCTTCTCCATTACGTAGTAGAGTTGATGATGGCTGAACATGGAGTTGGTGACCAACTCTTGAGCATCCACTATCTTCTCCTTCTTCCCTTTGGTTTAAATTGTTGGGCAAAGCCATTGTTTGGTCAATGGTTCCTCTATAAATAAAGCCAACTCCTTCTCTTTCCCGTTGGAAAATTTCTCTGAGACATTAGCTATGAGAGGTTGATAGAATTGAGAGCAATCAGAGTTTTGGAGAGCTATAGATAGCAAATTAGAGCAACCAAGAGGTAATGATTCTAACCTTAATTCTCTTAAGTTCTAAGTTTTGTAAATTCTAAGAAATGTCATGAAATAGTCACTATTAAGTCCAAAAATTGATGGCTAAATTTGTGGTAATCCATGAATTATTGCTAGGTACTGTTAATATAGTTAGAAACGAAAACAACGAAAGTTAAACGGACCAATTTGGTTTAGAAACGAATTATAGAGAATGATTTCGCTAAATTTGTCAAACATGAACATTTAGTATGAACATGAGTTGTAAATCCATATTTGGGTTAGTTAATGTTTATGTTAGTTGATGGGTAATTGGTATGTTGTATTTTTATGAGTTGCAAACCTATAGAATCAAAAATGGACTAAATTGGATGAGTATAACTCATGTTATGATCATTGGAAGGAGATGAGTCTGTAAAATCACGAAGTGCAGAACCTGAAGGGCCGTTCTGCCTCCCAGGGCGCAGCTGTGCTGCCCCCAAGGCCAATTGGGGCGCAGCTGCGCCGGGCTTCAGTGCCGGGTAGACTGCTTTGACCTGCTGTAGTAAATTAGGCATAATTTTTTCATATGAACTCCGATATAGGTTATTCAATATGATCCGGAACGAGAACGAATAGACCTACAACTTTTGTTCTTTAAGTTTTTCTATTTGAGGTCGTTAGGAAGGGTTAAAATAGTTATTTTTATGACTGTTACGTATTCGGAGGTGATCGGAGGGCGTTGAGCGAGCTCATACGCAAGTATAGTGCTCCCGACGATGGAATATGTTATTCTAAGTGATATAACATGAAAATGCATGATATTAGATATGACATATAAGATTACAATACTCATAATGGAATGTTTTAGCGTAACTTAGAGTGTGTTTTAAAAAGAAACTTGAAGATTTCGAAAACAAATCTTGACGAACTTTGAGTCATTTGAGTTTTGACTTTGTAGTGAGCATATGGAGGAGTCATGTGAGCATAAAATGTGATCCTAAGTTACTTTGTATAAGATAACTTGTATAGCTTGGATAGTATGTGTTTTCAAAGAAAAATTCAAGTTTTGAAAACTAATAATCATGAGTATGGTGTCACCTACACTTCTACCATGTAAGAATGTGTAGAAATATGTACAAATGAATATGACATATGATTCAAAGTTGTCTTGCATGATTTGGTTGGCATGACATGGATTTGAAGAAAAGAAACTTAGACGTTTTGAAAACATTATTCGTGAGCATTGTGTGGTCTAAACTTCTAAACTTGTAGGATGGCATACTAGTATCATTTTGGTCTTTAAACATGACCTATAAATGCAAACACATAGTTTGACACAATGTAAGTCATTGGAACATGATTTTATAAGAGTTTAAAGTGATAGACGAAACTAGTTATGTATAAATGATATGAAAACTTGCGAGCGTGCATCATATAACCCTTTCGTATGAATAGATGGATAATACAGTTAACCTCATGATTTCATGAACTTGGTTGGCCTTAACTTCGTAGAAATTTCCAACTAGAGACATATTGTGTAAAAGTAGACTTGATATGACTTTGACAAAGTCCAAGATCTCTTAAGATGTATGCTTGCTATGTGTTAATATTCTGGTGGAATGAAACCCAGAAGATAAAAGCTCAACTTTGGTCTGGCCAGGGGACGGCGCAGTTGCGCCAGTCCCAAGCCTAACCTCAGCGCAGCTGCGCTGCAGGACAGTTTGGTCTGGACATTTTATTTGCTTTCTGATTTTGGCAACTTACTTATAGTACTATCCTAAGCTATAGTACTTGACATGGATGATGTTTTAAGCCTAAGAGCATGTAATGGTTATATAAAACCCAAATTTGTTAAAAGTTATTAAAGTTTGCAAAATACAAGAACTATATGAAACATTCATCTATGAGTTTGAAATGTATAACAAACACATAGCGAGTCAAGTGTGTAATAGATATATATGAACGTTGAGGTAAAGTACGAGTGATTAAGGTATACCTATACATACCTAGCTATTCTAAGAGTATGATGAGAAAGTGAAGTGTAGGTTTTTCGAACCTAGTTAGAAAACAATGTAACATTGTTATTACATTGAGAATGCATGAAATATGTTACTAATGGATATGAATCCATGATTATATAACTGTGTAGAAATACACGAAGTGCAGATAAGGTTTAATCAGTTAAGTCGTAGTTCATAAACTACGAATCAGGCAAGTCTTTGAGTTCTTATTTGTTATATAAATTCGATAACTGTTAGTTGAGCTATATTATGCTATGCAAATGTTGATGTATATATATGAAATGCATATGAGATATGTATGAAATGTGAAAGTTGATCTTTGATGAAATGCTTATGTTAGTAAATCTCTATGCCTGTTATGTGTGAAGTAACATGCGTAGTAAATATTAATTTATTATGAATGTAAGAACTGAATATGCTATTATATGCTATATGTTGCATGAAATCTATTAGAATTGTTGGGTTGTCGAGCTCGCCCTTGTAAATAACTACTTTTGCAGGTTAAGGACACACGGTAAAGGTTACGTGCTACTTAATTGATAAAGTTCAATCACATCAAAGGAGATTAATTTTTTTAGTTAAATATATGCTCTCGAACCATGTTTAGGTACTAGTAGATATACTTGATGGTAGTTTACTATGTGTAGTACATAATAAGTTGTAAAGTTGTACTATGTGATACATAGAGAAATTTAAATCAAGATGTAAAGGTCTATACAGAAATTGAATAGAATGAATCATAACATAATTTGATTCAGGGATTTGTAATTGATTCAAGTTAAGAAATCAATAAAAGATTTATTTTTCAAAAGAGATTGAAAAAGTTTAAATTATTCCGCATATTTTTATAACATCGAATGTGATGTAAAACAGAAATAGTAAATGACCAAGTTGTGAAACTTATAAAAGTTTGGGGTCATTACATAGATCCTGGAATTTGAAAGAATTTATATTCTAAATTGTAATAAGAAAAGTTATATTCATTAAGTTATGAATGAAAAATATAAATAGTTGACGATAGTAGTATCGTGGCAGACCGGATCCGAGGTTTGAAGGAACCCAAATTTGGGGCGTCACAAGGGCCACAGTGAATAAGCGTAATCGTATATTTAATGCAATGCCTCATTGAAGTTCAGCTTAGAGTCAAACAAAAAGTTCGATTAGCCACCAAGTTTTTGAGGAAATGCCTGACCAAGACTTGGTTTCTTGAAATGTGATGATTAGTGTGTTGATGTTTTCTATTATTTTCATAATAAGGAGGTACGTGCTGACCTATTCAATAGAAGAATCCCTACTATTTATGAGTTTTTCTTTTATTTAGGAGTTTGTTGTGGCTCTTATTGAAAGCACGTTTTAGCTCAGTGTTTACTGCTTTGTTTGCATGTTCTTAATGATAGAAGTGGTTGCTATTTTATTGGTTTATTAGTTGATGTATTACCTTTTTATAGGCCTTTAGGTCTTTCAGTAAATAATTAAGTCTTTCATTTATCTTACTTTACTCCTCCATAAAGTAAATACACATTATTATTTTAGTCCATCAATGGTATCAGAGCTAGGTTGCAAAAGAGAGTCACTTTTGAGAGTTACTTTTGGAGCTAAAAGTGTGATATTGCAATAACTATTTCTTTTCAACTTGTTTTATTTCTTGCAGCAGCAGCAGTGAATTAATGATGGCCACAGACAACTTTGTTCAACCGACGATCCCCCACTTTGATGATCATTGGAGCAAGTTAATGGAGAACTTTCTAAGATCCAAGGAGTACTGGCGAGTCGTCTCTGATGGAATTACGGAACCAGTAGCCGATGCCATAATGACAGATGCGCAAAAAGCAGAGCTAGAAGCAAAACAGTTGAAAAATCTTAAAGCCAAAAATTACTTGTTCCAAGCAATTGATTGCTCAATCTTGGAAACGATTCTTTGCAAAGACATCTCCAAGCAAATTTGGGATTCCATGAAGAACAAATACCAAGGTTAGATGAAGACCAAGAGGCAGAAGCTTCAAGCACATCGTACAAAATTCGAAATACTTCAAATGAAGTCGGGAGAATCAATTATAGATTTTTTCTCTCGAACAATGGAAATCGTGAACAAGTTGTGTATCCATGGCGAAAAGACGGAGGATATGATTGTTATTGAGAAAATTCTTCGGTCAATGACACCAAAATTTAATTATGTTGTTTGTTCTATCGAGGAATCGAAAGACCTTGATAAATTCTCAATTGATGAGTTGCAAGGATCACTATTTGTTCACGAGCAGAAAATTATTCATGAAGACAAGGAAGAGCAAGTTATAAAGGCTTTGACTAACAATGATTCTTGGACAACATATAGATCATCAGATTGAGGAAGAGGCCTAGGAAGAAGTGTCCGAGGAGGTAGAAATGAGGGTAAAGGAAGAGGTGGACGAGGAAATTTTAGAGCTGATGAATATCAGTCAGATTTTCAAAACAGACGCTGAGACCGAAATCAAGAATTTGACAAATATAAGGTAGAGTGCTATAGATGTCATAACTTCGGGCATTATCGTTCTTAATGTTATACAGAATTACCTAACAATAAAGAAAAATGAGAGAAATCCAATTTTGTTAAAAAGAAAGAAGTTGAAACTTTGTTGATGGTTGCTCAAGTTGATGAATCACCTCAAGCATAAGTGTGATATGTGGATACAGGATGTAGCAACCACATGCGTGGAAGTAAGTCATCTTTTTATTTTCTAAATGAAAGTTTCGTTCTATAGTGAGTTTTGGTGATTGTTCTACTATTATTGTGATGGGAAAGGGTGATGTTAATATAAGAACAAAGAATGGTTTTATAGAAATAATTTCCAATATTTTTTATGTTCCCAACATGAAAAGTAATTTATTAAGTGCTGGTCAATTCCAAGAAAGGGGTTATATAATAACGATTCAAAAAGGTTCTTACGAGATATATGATCCTTCTAGAAGTTCTATTGCTATTGTTTGGATGACTTCCAATAGGTTGTATCCATTAAAGATTGAAAGTGTCCAGTCTTGTTTAACGGTTGAAGTGAAAGACCCTTCTTGGCTTTGGCATTATCGCTATGGTCATTTAAATTTTAGTGGATTAAAAACTCTCCAACAGAAGCAAATGGTGACAAGTCTTCCTTAAATTATCATTCCTTCTCAAGTTTGAGAAGAATGTTCTGTTATCAAACAACATCGTTCTCAATTTCCTCATGAAAAGTCGTGGAGAGCAAAGAAAGTCCTAGAGCTGGTTCATTCAGATATTTGTGGACTGATTAATCCAACTTTAAATTGGGGTAAAAGATATTTCCTTAATTTTATTGATGATTATAGTCGAAAAACGTGGGTTTCCTTTTTACAGGAAAAATCTGAAGCCTTTGATGCATTTAAAAGTTTCAAAGCACGTGTTGAAAAAGAAATAGGGAGATTCATCAAAACTCTCTGCACTGATCGTAGTGGAACATATTGTTCAAAAGCATTTGAACAATTTTGTGATGTTCAAAGTATACAAAGAGAACTAACAACGGCTTATTCCCCACAGAAAAATGGTGCGTCGAAGAGGAAAAATAGAACCATTATCAACATGATAAGGATCTTGCTTGCAAGAGGCAGAGTTCTTAAAATTTTTTGGTCGGAGGCTGTGAATTGGAGTCTTCATGTATTAAATAGAAGGCCCACATTTTTTGTTCAAAATATGACACCAGAGGAGGCCTAGACTGAACGAAATCCAGCATTGAACCATTTCAAAATGTTCGGTTGCATCACTTATGCTCATGTCCCAGACGAGAAAAGAAAGAAGTTGGATGATAAGGGTGAAAATGTATATTTCTTAGCGTAAGTGATGCATCCAAATCATATAAATTGTTCAATTTACTCACGAAGAAAATTATGGCCAGCAGAGATGTTATTTTTGATAAGGAGAGTACATGGGATTGGAGTGGGAAGCAGCCTATTGGTGGACAACAACCTACTGCTATCATTTTAGATAATGATGATGTCATTCTGGACAATGAAACACAACAACCTCTACAACAACAAATCTCTACTACAGTTGTACCTGAAAGATCATTGAATGATGCTCCAACAACCACTGAAGCTTCTACAATAGCTGAAGCCTGGGCATATACAGATATAACAGCAGAATCATAGCAGCGCCGTGTTCGAAAGAGGCCTGCATGGATGAAAGACTTTGAGGTAACTGGTATTGAATCTGATGACTATGATACAATTGTTCATTATGCTTTGTTATCAGATTGTGATCCCATTACATTTGAAGAAGTCGTCATGGATTTGAAGTAGTAAAAGGATATAAATGAAGAGATTCGGTCTATAGAGAAAAATAATCGTTGGGAGTTAGTCGAACTTCCTAAAGGGCAAAAATCCATTGGTGTTAAATGGGTTTATAAAATGAAGCTGAACAAGGATGGTGAAGTTAACAAGTATAAAACTCGGCTCGTAGCAAAGGGGTACAAGCAAGAATTTCGTGTAGATTACAATTATGAGGTGTTTGCTCCAGTTGCAAAGCTTGACACTATTAGAATGGTATTATCCATGGTTGCCCAAAACTTATGGTCTATTCATCAATTAGATATGAAGTCGGGATTTTTGCATGGGGAGTTGGAAGAAGAATTTTATTTGGAACAAACCCTTGGATATATGAGGTAAGGATGCGAAAATCAGGTATACAAGTTAAAGAAAATGTTATACAGATTAAAACAAACACCAAGAGCTTGGTACAATCGTATAAATGCTTACTTTGTTAAGGAAGGTTTCATTAAATGCCCATGTGAACACACTTTTTACACTAAATATGGTGTCAATAAAAGGATTTTAATAGTATGTTTATATGTTGATGACCTTATTTATACTAGTAATGATAGAATTATGCTGACTGATTTTAAAAGGTCCATGATGAAAGAATTTGATACGACTGATTTGGGATTAATGTACTATTTTCCTGGCAATCATCTACTGGTATTTTCATTTCCCAAAAGAAGTATGCTCTAGAAATTTTGGACAGGTTTATGATAAAAGAGTGTAATTCTGTCACCACCCCAACAGAAGTTGGCCTCAAACTCTCAAAGATTGGAGCAGGAAAAAGGGTGGATACAACTTTGTTCAAGCAAATAGTTGGAAATCTCATGTATTTAACTTCTACAAGGTCAGATATCATGCATGCTATCAATTTAATAAGCAGTTACATGGAAAATACAACTGAAGTTCATCTCTTGGCTGCAAAAAGAATCTTCAGTTACTTGAAAGGGACATCAAATTTGGAATTTTGTATAAACAAGGTAAAACGACAAGTTTGCTTGGGTATTCAGATAGTGATTATGGTGGAGATCTCGATGATTGTAAGATCGTACTTGGAGAACCGTGTTCATGCTAAATTCTAGAGTTGTTAGTTGGTCATCAAAAAAGCAGCAGATAGTAAAATTGTCAACTATCGAGGCTGAGTTTGTTGCTGCAGCATCGAGCTCTTATCAAGCCATTTGGTTACAAAGGTTATTGAAAACTGTAAGCAATCAACAACAAAACTCAACGCTGATATACTGTGACAATACATCAGCAATAAAGCTTTCAAAAAATCCAATTCTCCATAGGAGAAAAAAATATATTGATATGAGGTATCACTTCTTGCATGACTTATGTAAGGATGGAGTTATTAATTTGGTGTTTTGCAAAAGTGAATAACAGGTTGTTGATATTTTAACCAAGCCTCTTAAGCCCGCTGCATTTCTGAAGCTTCGAAGCATGCTTGGACTTTGTTCTTCAAGGGATGTTGTTCCAAGAAAGGCAATACAAAATGTTGATAGTTCTAAATTTTTTTATGAACAAATCAGTTTAAGGGATGGTGTTGATGTTTACTGTTATTTTCAAATAAGGAGGTACTGACCTATTCAATAAGGTTGTAAACGACCCAACACAGTTCGGGCTTAATTCGGGCTAGACTCGAAAAAATACGAGCGAGACTCGGATTTGTTAATAATATGATCCAAATCTGAGCATTAAAAATAGTTCAAATAAAAATATGAGAAGAATCTGAGCAAGATTATACTCGACTCCTTTAAGATTCAAACTACTCGATTTTTTGATTGTGATTCGATACATACTCGGTTAATACATATTCGATTAGATGTTCGATACATTCTCTTATAATATATACAAATTTAAATCAAATTAGGATAATTAGTTATTATTTTGTTTTGTTTTTAATTTTAATTGTGATTTTATATTTTTAAAGTGTAATAATAAATATATTTTCTCATTTTTAAGTAAAATAACAAATTCAATTTATAATTATATTTATTATAGAACTAATTATTATGTGGAGACTCGAATTCGAGCTTGAATTTGAAGCTCGCGAGTAGTTTGAATAAATATTCGAGTCGAGTCGGATCGAATTCGAGTAATAAATATTCGAGTCGAGTCGAATCTGAGTAGGATTTTCAAATATAATTGAATTCGAGTCGAATTCGAGTACGAATTTATTATATCGAGTCGAATTCAAGTAGTTATCTGTTCGCTCCGGTTCGACTTGTTTACAGCCTTACTGTTCAATAGAAAAAGACCTACTATTTAGGAACGTGTCTTTTATTTTGGAGTTTGTTGTGGCTCTTGTTGAAACCACGTTTTAGCTCAGTGTTTACTGCTTTGTTAGCATGTTCTTAATGGTAAAAGTGCTTGTTATTTTATTAATTTATTAGTTAATGTATTGCCTATTTATAGGCCATTAATTCTTTCAATAAATAATTAAGTTTTTCATTTATCTAACTTTACTCCTCCACAAAGTAAATACACAGTATTGTTTTAGTCCATCATAGTGGGTATGTTAAGAATGGTGATCTTGGGGCTGCCAGGTTACTGTTTGATTAAATGACGAGGGATATAGATTTTAATTATATTTAGAACCGGTACACTTTAATTTAGTGTTATTCTTACTATTAAATGTCTCTATATATATATATATATATATATATATATATATATATATATATATATATATATATATATATATATATATATATATATATATATATATATATACAGAAAGGATCAAGAGCATAATTCTTAAATAGCATAATGCCTTAAGTAGCATAATTTTATCAAAACGACGCCGTTTTATAGAGACGCGGTGGCATTTTTGTAAATACCATGCCACCGCGTATTTACAAAAATGCCATCGCGTCCCTATAAAACGGCGTCGTTTTGACAAAATTCTGCTACTTAAGGCATTCTGCTATTTAAGAATTCTGCTCTTGATCCTTCCTGTATATATATATATATATATATATATATATATATATATATATATATATATACACACACACATTTAATATATACTTTTACTTATGTTCATCAAGATCAAGAAATTTCTTAATTTTTTTTATGTTTTTTCTCGGTATATGTAAAGTTACAAACATATTCAAAATTGTTAACGCCAAGATCTTCTCCCACGTCCCAATCACGTAAGACGCTATGATCCTGCACAGTTCAACAAGTCAACACCAAAAGCTTGACGGCCTGACCGTCGGGGGATAGCTCCGGCGTGAGAGTCAGTACAGGCGATCACAAGGTTAACAATGGAGGAAAATATTGACTAGTGTCTGAGTGTGTATGAAATGATAATGTTGTGTGTAGTATTTTGTTACCTCTTTTTCTTTTGTGATCCTTGCCCCATACGTTCCCAAGACCCGGTTCACTGTGCCACCCACTATCTCCTGACACCTCCTCTCCACCCCGGTCATCTCAGCCGAAAGCGTACAGCTTATTTTCCTACCTGCTACCACTGTTACCTCCCGCCGGCAATCGGAGTCCCATCCTCATTAATGCCATGCAGAAAGGTGGCAGACATAACAGTCAACTGCTGCCTTTTGTGATGATTACCGGTCAAAGATAGGATAAGTAATATCTTACGTAATGGGCCGATCCAATGACTAAGCCCAATAGTGTAGTCAAGTAGCGGGGCCTAATTCATTTGACCCAATATGACCAAAGGTGACATAGTCCAAAAGACAAGCCCATTCGGCCTGGCCCAGTAGAAAAAGTATTATGGCCCAACATTGCCCCCCAGTCTTTTATTAAACAGGATGTTTAGTGGAATACTGTGAATAGTGCGAGTCCATAGGGAGAAGGGATCCAATAAGCGCCGGCCCACCTTGGATAACCCACTAAAACCAAAATTGAACGTTACCCCTTCCTCTTCCACGTCATTATCTCCAATTAATGCGCCGCCCTCGGCTATCGTGCAAACTTTGAAAAGACCCCTCACTATAAAAGCCGCTGCCCATTCTCCTTGGATGGTTCCCTGCTATTTCGAATTCACAAGAGCTTATTGTCTTTTCCTTCTCAAATTCCTTCATTTCTCTGCAAATTCTCAACAATGGCATCTCAAAACCCTGATACAAGCTCTCCACTTCGTGTAGCCCCCATCTCCACCGTGACCCCCCATTCAAACCCTGACAAAGAGGTTCCGAGCTCAAACCCCCAAATCGGTTCCCCTAGTAAGGAACCTCCGCCTATGGAATCACTTCCCAACCCCTCTGATTTTTTCAAAAATGAGGAAGACTTTCCTCACGCCAACACCCCTTCCACCGTCAATGAGGCTGAGCTCTGCAACATTCGGGCTCGCTATCAAATACCGGATACCCACAGGGTACGGATAGCAGCCTCCCACGAAAGGATGTACCAGCGTCCCGGTTGGATCGCCGTCCCGGCAACTTTTCTGGAGAAGGGGGTGAGGTTTTCCCTTCACGCCTTCCTGATCACCCTTCTAGGGTTCGTTGGAGTGGAGTTCGCCCAATTGGTGCCAAACTCGTACATCCATATACTGGCTTACATAGCCTTCTGCTACGAGATAGGAGTTTCTCCTGCTGTGGACTCCTTCTTTACCCTCTTCTCGGTAGGGAAATCTCGGGAAAAAGCTTCAAGGTGCTAAGTAAGATAGCCCCTAAGCCCAATGCCAGAATCGAGAAGCGGTCTCTAATGGACACTCCTTCGAGCAACCGAGGATGGCATAATAAATGGTTCTTCGTCAACGGGCCCGAAATCTCCTCTGTCCCGGACTGAACCACTTCTGATCGCGTCTTTGCAGACTTCGGAGATATATCCGAGGAACGTATAAGAGAAATGACGCGCATCATAGAGAAGATACCTCTGAAGGAGTGGAGCTTCGGCCTCCTGAGCAAACAAGCATGGTTGTATGACCACAAATTGTCTCTCATCAAGCCGACTTCAATCGATCGGAAGGACCTGGATAGGTATCTCTCTGGTAAGCCTTCATCACCTTCCACCGAAGTTCCACAGGAAGAACTTCCGGCTTCGGAAACCCATGACGAGGAAGTCTTCCACGGATCAGAAGCTGCGGAGGAACCTAGCCGACCTCGACAGAAGAAGAGGGCGGTTCGGAAAGTCCGGTCAAATCCTCAAGGATCTCAATCAGCTTCTACAACGAGTTTGATTGACTTGCCTGCGAACGAGCGAATGCAAGCTCTTCGGATTAAAAAGAGGAAGACCAAGGTGACTCCTCTGTCCGCCGATGAGCTTCGGGTTCCTCCTCCTGCAGCCGATCCGCCTACCATTATTCCTATAGAGATTCACGTTTCAGAAGACGAGCTCGAAGACCCGAACGAGTCTCCTCTTCTGTCTCGTAAAAGGAAGCAGCCTTCCGAGGATCAACCACCACCGCCCCCTGAACCATCAGTGCCCTCTTCGGCAAGATCTTCTCCTTCCGCCTTCAGGAGAGAAGCCGCATCCTCTCCCACCATATGGCCAGAGTTTAATGCCAACTTCCCTTTCCAGCTGTTCGAATCTTTTGTCTGGGAGACTGATGACCATCGGTTCGAAAACAGCTCGATTAGGGACTTGATCGAAGAAGGCATGAGCTATCAGGCTAAGGTTAGTTTACTCAATTGAACTATTTAGGAATCATCTGAATCATCTGTTCCTTCTACTAATTCACCGACTTTCTTTAACTGTCTGTAGGCAAATGCTGTCTTCGGGAGACTTCTTCCCCGATACAGAGAGTCCGAAGCCGAAGAAGATACAGCTAGGCGAGAGAAGGCCATTCTGGCTTCGGCTCTGGAAAGGGAGAGAAGGGCCCATGGTGCCACTCTCCTCAATAATGAAGGCCTCCAGAAGGATGTGAATAATTTAAAAGAGAAACTGGAGACAGCCGAGGCCACCCACCAACTGACCGTTACTACGAACATAGACCTGGTTCGTCGAAACGAGGTCTTTGTTGGGAAGAACGAGACGATGGTGAAGACCAATAAGAGTCTGGCGGTACAAGTACATGATCTTGAAGCTAGGGATTTGAGGCATCTAAAGGAGCGGGCAAAGCTCGAAGAGGAGCTTCGAGAACTTCGGGCTCTGAGAGATTTGGGCCCTCCTTTGACCGAAGATCTTCGGAGAGAAGTTCAACAAGAATATCGAAAATCAGCTGAGATGAACGAGGAGATCGTCCAGATGTTCTCAGACGGATACGACGAGTGCCGAAGCAAAGACAAGGCGAAACTTGTTACTGCCAAGGTCGATCCGACCGTTCTCGACTCTTCGGAAGACGAAGCTGATTCCTGAGGATGATTCTCCTTTCCCTTAGCTATAGGGTTATTGTAAAGCTTCTATTGATTTCTAAACAGTATTATGTAAATAAAATATCAACATTATTCCTTATGACTTCTGTGTATTTACTGTTTATCAATAATGCCACTCATAATGTTCCTTTGCAACAAGTGAGGTAAATTTAGTTTTATCACCCGTCATGTGTCTAGAACATCCACTGTCAAGTACCCATTTATGTGATGGTACTCTAGCTTTTAAGCATACCTACAAAATAAAGAAGTAACTCATCGTTTTGGTACCCAAATATGTTTGGGTCCGGTATTGTTAGTAGCAATTAAATCTCCTTTCTTTACCCAAACTTGTTTTATTTTAATTTTACTACAGTTTGTATCAAAATGCCCTTTTAAACCACATTTTCTGCAAGTAACATAAGGTGAGCAATAAAGAGGCTTGTTCCTTAGTTTATTATTAATTACTCTAATTTTATTAGTCGTGCTTTTTATGTTTTTAACAGGATTATATCCAATTCCTTGTTTATCTAAGCTTGACCTTTGAGCCCCCAACATTATATTTAAATTCTCTTCTCCTTGAACAAATTTAGCAAGATCCTTTTTCAAAGATAATATTTCATCCTCATTGTTATTTTGCATGTTTATTATTTTTCCATCATTAAAAGCATCTATACAAGTATCTCTCATTTTTAAGCTTTCTTTTAAATCATCATTTTCCTTTTTAAGGCTATTATTTTCTTCATTTAATTTGTTTGCACGATTATATAAAATTTTATTATCTAAATATCCAATTTTAGCATTCAACTTAGAAACTTCACATGATGTGCAATCCTTAACTATTTCTTGTTTTTTCTCAATTAAAGTTTCTACCTCCTTCATTAAGTCGTTTATCCAATTTTTCAAGTGAGCATTTTTCTCTTTCATACGAAGGTTTTCATTTTTTAAAACAAGATAGTCAGAAATAGTAATTTCTCCAAGTTCAGGACTTACCTCAGAAGTTTCCTCATTGTGTATTCCAGTGAAGCACAGCTGAGTAGTTTCTTCTTCTTGATCTTCATGATCAGGTTCATCATCACTCCATGTCATTAGAGCCTTCCCTTTTGAACCATTTGCCTTCTTTCTTTTTAGTTGGAAGCAATCTCTTTTGAAGTGTCCAGGCCTTCCACATTCGAAACAGGTTTCTTCTTGTGGCTTTTGCTTGAAATCCTTTTTGTTGTTGAAAGTTGTTGTTGGTAGTTTTGATCTATTCTTCTTTCGGATCAGCTCCCTCAATTTTCTGGTCATTAAAGCTATCTCTTCATCAGAATCTTCTTCATTTCCTTCTATGTAGCTTTCAGCTTGTAGTGCCAAGGTCTTCTTCTTGGGTGCCTCATCTTCTTCATCATACAATTTTAGTTGGCTTTCAAACTCTTCAAGTTTTCCAAGTAAGGTAAGAGTTTCCATTGTGCTGATTTAGACAGAGTCTTGAAGTGTAGTGACCTTTGGTGCGAATCGCTTTGGCATGACTCTAAGAAGCTTTCGGTTGATTTCCTTTTGATCAATCTTTCGTCCGAGCATGCTTAAAGAATTCATTAGAGTGAGGAATCTTGCTTGGGCATCTCTAATTGATTCATTTTTCTCCAATTTGAATAATTCGTATTCGTGCATTAGCATGCTCAGCTTGACCTCCTTCACTTTAGTAGTACCTTCGTGGCTCATGATTACTGTGTCCCAAATTTCCTTAGCCGTAGTACAAGAAGAAACCTTATCAATCTCTGACTGAACCATGCCACTTAAAAGTGTATTCATGGCCTTGGAATTATAGGATAACATATACGATTCATTTGAGTCCATTTCCATGAGATTCTTTGGCTTGCCATCATCATGTCGAGGAATGACTGGTCCATTTTCAACTACCCACCATTCCCATGGGTCACGGTTCAGATAGATCTTCATTCTGAACTTCCAAAAGTTGAAGTTTTCACTTCCGAGCAACAGCGGTGGCCTACTTGTTGACTGACCTTCTTGAAAGTTTAGGTGTGCCATAGGATCTTCCCCTACAACCTACAACGATCAATATTAGTAGAGCCTTGCTTTGATACCAAATGTAATTCTATGTATGTGCACACCTAGAGGGGGGGTGAATAGGTGTTTAAGCTAAAAGTGATAAACGGTGAAAACTTTTTGAAATTTTCTGCAACAGGTATAATTCAGACAGCTACGCCTGTCTGCTTTAGTGTCTGCTTTAGCTTATGTTCTTTGTTTCTTATTATCAGACAGCTAGACCTGTCTGCTTTAGTGTCTGGATTAGTGGCGTGAATAACAAAAAGTGCAGAACGTGAATGACAATTAAAGAGATAAACAGAAGTAAAAATCACACCAAGATTTTTAGAGACATAATCAACCTTGTTGTTCAACTCTTGAATTTGTGTGGAGACTGTTTGAAGGGCAGAGTCAAACCGAGTGCCCATATCATGGATAAGTTGAAAAAGATTAGAAATTTGAACATTTGAAAGAGGAGGAAGATCAGAGGAATCTGGTACAGTAGAATTAGGAATAGGAGAAGAGTTTGGAGATGGTGGAGTTGAAGTAGGAACCTTCTCATCATCCCAATATAATGTCCCAGCAGAATTCACAGTCAATTTAGATTGAGACATGATATATTTATCAATCACATCAGAAATTTGGACGACATCTTCATTGACAAAAGAGATTCCAAAGTGTGCAAGAATTTTGGTAATAAAACCCCCATAAGGAAAACACTTTGTTTTATTTGTCAAACAACTCTCCATGTGCTTTATCATAAGTAAGGCCAAATTAAACTTTGTTCCAGAGATGATTAAAGCAGAAAGAATTAAGTCTTGATACGTCATATTGGACCGACCCCCATTACGAGGAACTAAATTAGCACGAATGATTTTATGAATAACATTATTCAACGGAGTAGTTTCAACAACAGTGGGTAACCCAATAAATTCAGCAGAAGAAAACTCTTTCACAATCCTTAACTGTTCAAGGACAGTTAAATTTTCAAACTCTAAAGGCCCCTTGAGTGTGAAAGGACAAAAACCAGAGCATGGAATATTAAGAATGGAACCCAATGCAGTAGAATCAATGATCAATGTTTTGTTTTTAACAAAAGTTTTGATGACATCATCATTGACAGACATATTCCCAAAAAATTGTTTAATGAAAGTGGGATAGGCATATTTGGGTGGACTCAACATAGCAGAGAGGTTCACTTTTTCAAATAACGTTGTGACCCCAATTTGTTGGAATAGGGCATGATCAACTGATTTCCCAAACACAATCGTTTTATTGATCATAAGATCCTGAAAACGCAGAGCATAACTAGAAGAAGTAAAAATGAGAGGAGTACCATGTGATTGAGGAGAAGGAGAAATCAGTGAGTCAGAAGAATCGGGGATAATGATGGGTTCGGTCGATTTCCCTTTCAAACGCAAAGAAGTGCCCTTCCTCTTCATAGACTCCTTCGACAAAACCCCCAAATCATTTGAAAGTCGCGTGATAAGCCGATTCGAGCGCCTTCGTGATGAGTGAATTGGGATATCTTTCGTGTTTTGAGTAGATTCTCTGCCGGTGTTGACCACATGTCCGCCACGAGTTTTAGCCATGGAAAACTCTTTGAAAAAACCTTAGATTGTAAGAAGAAAGATGGAGTACGAAGAGAGAGAAACACGCTGAGAGAGAACAGATAGATTAGCACGGTGGGAGATAAAAATCAGAAGAGTCCTTTGATATACCCAGTTCGCGCTAAAAATATTTCGGCTATTTTCCAACAGTGCCCCTCCTCAGCATATATATTATTATTATATATATATAATTTTTTATTTTTTATTTTTTTTTATTTTTGTATTTTTTATTTTTATTTTTTTTATATATATAAAATTAAATACTAAAGGCAAACAAAAATATATATTAAAATTAAATTCTAAAAAAATTAAGCACAAACAGACATCCCAAGTTCTCTTCTCAAGGTACAAAAACGTTCCTCACTTAAAGGTTTTGTAAAAATGTCAGCCAATTGATGTTCAGTAGGGACAAATACTAACTTAATTAATCCTTTAGCAACATTATCTCTCAAAAAATGATGTCTCACTTCAATATGCTTAGTACGAGAATGAAGCACAGGATTTTTAGAAATATCAATAGCACTAGTATTGTCACACATAATGGGCACATTTTCACAAATAACATTAAAATCATGTAACGTTTGTATCATCCACAAAATTTGTGAACAACAACTACCTGCCGCCAAATATTCGCCTTCTGTAGTAGACAAGGCTACAGATGTTTGTTTTTTGCTGTGCCAAGCTACAATGCTTTGGCCTAAAAATTCACAAGCACCATTTGTGCTTTTTCTATCAACTTGGCACCCTGTATAATCTGCATCTGAGTATCCAATTAGTTCAAAACTTGGAGATACAGGATAGTATAAGCCCAAATTAATTGTGCCAGATAAGTATTTAAATATTCTTTTTACCGCTTTAAGATGAGATTCTTTTGGTTGAGCTTGAAATCTAGCATACAAGCATACACTATACATAATATCTGGCCTTGATGCAGTTAAATAAAGTAAACAACCAATCATACCTCGATACATTGTTACTTCGACATCTTTACCTGTTGCGTCTGTAGTAAGCTTGACGGTAGTGCTCATTGGTGTTGTTTTTGGTTTGGTATTTTCAAAACCAAATCTCTTCAATAACTCCTTTACATACTTTGATTGGTGAATGTTAATCCCTTCATTGGATTGTTTAATTTGAAGCCCCAAGAAATAATTTAATTCGCCCATAAGGCTCATATCAAATTCGTTATGCATACATTGGGAAAACCACTCACACAATGAGTTAGTAGTAGCTCCAAAAATTATGTCATCCACAAAAATTTGAACAATTAATAAATCTTTATTTTTGGTTTTAATAAAAAGAGTAGAATCAATTTTACCACGATTAAAACCATTGTCTAATAAAAATTTGCTTAATCTTTCATACCAGGCTCTTGGAGCCTGTTTTAATCCATACAAAGCCTTTTTCAATTTAAACACATGATGTGGATATTTTTCATGTTCAAATCCTGGAGGTTGCTTGACATACATTTCCTCATTTAAATAGCCATGTAAAAATACACTTTTCACATCCATTTGATATAATTTAAATTGTCTAAAGCATGCATAGGCTAACAAAATTCGTATGGCTTCCAACCTTGCAACAGGGGCAAAAGTTTCTTCATAATCTATACCTTCTTGTTGATTATAGCCTTGAGCTACCAATCTAGCCTTATTTCTAGTAATTATGCCATTTTCATCAAGTTTATTTTTGAAAATCCATTTTGTACTAATTATAGAAACATTTTTAGGAGGTTTGACAAGATCCCATACTTAGCACCTTT
The DNA here is from genome assembly GCA_016801055.1 of Panax notoginseng. NCBI lineage: Eukaryota > Viridiplantae > Streptophyta > Magnoliopsida > Apiales > Araliaceae > Panax > Panax notoginseng. The sequence continues at coordinate 253,011,093 of CM029013.1, forward strand.
CGAATTGGTTTAATTCTTCCTGCATGGCAATAGACCAATTTTCATCTTGGATTGCTTCCTTGGCACTCTTTGGTTCTATTTGAGAAAGGAATGCGGAAAATGCACAATAGTTCCTTGCTTTCCTTCTTGTGTTCATCCAAGTGTCAGGATCACCTATGATCAGATTTGGTGGATGATTTCTCACTGTTTTAGATGGTATAGGAAGCTTTGTTGCAGTCATTTGCTCTTCAGGTTCAGGTTCAGGTTCTACAACGTCAAGCTCTGCTTCAAAGTGATCATCTAATTCTTCTTCTAATGCAGACGGGTTAAGCTATCTGACTTGAGGCGTCTGCATGTCTGAGTTTTCAAACGGGGCAGATGACTCAGTTTGTCTAGTTTCGTTTATTTGCTTTCCACGTTCATCTGACTTTCCTTTTGATGCAGACGGCTCAGGCTGTCCAGATTGAGCTGTCTGTTTTCCACTATTCAGAATGTCTTTTCCTGCAAAAACTTTATTTTCTTCTTTTGATAGGTCACGGTTAAATTCATCAAAAACAACATGCACAGATTCTTCAACTTTAAATTTATCAAGATTATAAACCTTGTAAGCTTTACTATGCATTGAATAACCAAGAAAAATAGCTTCGGTTGATTTTGCATCAAATTTTCCAAGATTACTATTAGTATTTAGAATGAAACATTTAGCACCAAACACTTTAAAATAATTAATATTTGGAATTCTGTTGTTTAGCAACTCATATGGTGTTTTCATTAGAATGGGTCTAATTAGAACTCTATTTAAAATGTAACATGCAGTACTTACAGCCTCTGCCCAAAAACTTTTAGGTAATTTACTTTCATGTAGTAAAGTTCTTGCAGTTTCTTGAAGAGTACGATTTTTACGTTCCACCACACCATTTTGTTGAGGCGTTCTTGGTGCAGAAAACTCATGTGTTACACCTTTCTCACTACAATATGGTATAAAATCTTTTCCAAATTCTCCACCGTGGTCACTCCGTATACCAATTAGCTTGAGGTTGTGTTTTGTTTCAACATTCTTTATAAGCTTTTCAAATTCTGCAAAAGCTTGATCTTTAGTTTTCAAAAATAAAACCCATGTAAATCTTGAAAAATCATCAACTATAACAAAGGCATAATGATTATTTCCTAGGCTAGCATATCTCTCGGGTCCAAATAAATCAAGATGCAATAATTGAAGAGGTAAAGAAGTTGATACCTGATTTTTTCTTGTAAAGGATTTTCTTGCTTGTTTACCTAACTGACATGCATCACAAATACTTGTCTTTTCATATTTTAGCTTTGGTAAACCTTTAACAAGGTTCTTTGTAACTAACTTGTTAATCATTTTGATTTTTAACATTTATAGTATATATATTACCTTCTCTGTTAGCTACTAAAGGAACATTATGAGTGGCATGAATAATAGCACATTTATCTTTTTCAAAAATAACTTTATGACCACTATCCATTAGTTGACTTACACTAATTAAATTATATTTTAACCCTTCAACATGATGGACATTATCAATATAAACCTTACCATTACCAATTTTACCTTTACCGATGATTTGGCATGTAGTGTCATCTCCAAAAGTAACCGTGCCTCCTTTCTTTGCAACAAATGAGGTAAATTTAGTTTTATCACCCGTCATGTGTCTAGAACATCCACTGTCAAGTACCCATTTATGTGATGGTACTCTAGCTTTTAAGCATACCTACAAAACAAAGAAGTAACTCATCGTTTTGGTACCCAAATATGTTTGGGTCCGGTATTGTTAGTAGCAATTAAATCTCCTTTCTTTACCCAAACTTGTTTTATTTTAATTTTACTACAGTTTGTATCAAAATGCCCTTTTAAACCACATTTTCTGCAAGTAACATAAGGTGAGCAATAAAGAGGCTTGTTCCTTGGTTTATTATTAATTACTCTAATTTTATTAGTCGTGCTTTTTATGTTTTTAACAGGATTATATCCAATTTCTTGTTTATCTAAGCTTGACCTTTGAGCCCCCAACATTATATTTAAATTCTCTTCTCCTTGAACAAATTTAGCAAGATCCTTTTTCAAAGATAATATTTCATCCTCATTGTTATTTTGCATGTTTATTATTTTTTCATCATTACAAGCATCTATACAAGTATCTCTCATTTTCAAGCTTTCTTTTAAATCATCATTTTCCTTTTTAAGGCTATTATTTTCTTCATTTAATTTGTTTGCACGATTATATAAAATTTTATTATCTAAATATCCAATTTTAGCATTCAACTTAGAAACTTCACATGATGTGCAATCCTTAACTATTTCTTGTTTTTCCTCAATTAAAGTTTCTACCTCCTTCATTAAGTCGTTTATCCAATTTTTCAAGTGAGCATTTTTCTCTTTCATACGAAGGTTTTCATTTTTTAAAACAAGATAGTCAGAAATAGTAATTTCTCCAAGTTCAGGACTTACCTCAGAAGTTTCCTCATTGTGTATTCCAGTGAAGCACAGCTGAGCAGTTTCTTCTTCTTGATCTTCATGATCAGGTTCATCATCACTCCATGTCATTAGAGCCTTCCCTTTTGAACCATTTGCCTTCTTTCTTTTTAGTTGGAAGCAATCTCTTTTGAAGTGTCCAGGCCTTCCACATTCGAAACAGGTTTCTTCTTGTGGCTTTTGCTTGAAATCCTTTTTGTTGTTGAAAGTTGTTGTTGGTAGTTTTGATCTATTCTTCTTTCGGATCAGCTCCCTCAATTTTCTGGTCATTAAAGCTATCTCTTCATCAAAATCTTCTTCATTTCCTTCTATGTAGCTTTCAGCTTGTAGTGCCAAGGTCTTCTTCTTGGGTGCCTCATCTTCTTCATCATACAATTTTAGTTGGTTTTCAAACTCTTCAGGTTCTCCAAATATGGTAAGAGTTTCCACTGTGCTGATTGAGACAGAGTCTTGAAGTGTAGTGACCTTTGGTGCGAATCGCTTTGGCATGACTCTAAGAAGCTTTCGGTTGATTTCCTTTTGATCAATCTTTCGTCCGAGCATGCTTAAAGAATTCATTAGAGTGAGGAATCTTGCTTGGGCATCTCTAATTGATTCATTTTTCTCCAATTTGAATAATTCGTATTCGTGCATTAGCATGCTCAGCTTGACCTCCTTCACTTTAGTAGTACCTTCGTGGCTCATGATTACTGTGTCCTAAATTTCCTTAGCCGTAGTACAAGAAGAAACCTTATCAATCTCTGACTGAACCATGCCACTTAAAAGTGTATTCATGGCCTTGGAATTATAGGATAACATATACGATTCATTTGAGTCCATTTCCATGAGATTCTTTGGCTTGCCATCATCATGTCGAGGAATGACTGGTCCATTTTCGACTACCCACCATTCCCATGGGTCACGGTTCAGATAGATCTTCATTCTGAACTTCCAAAAGTTGAAGTTTTCACTTCCGAGCAACAGCGGTGGCCTACTTGTTGACTGACCTTCTTGAAAGTTTAGGTGTGCCATAGGATCTTCCCCTACGACCTACAACGATCAATATTAGTAGAGCCTTGCTTTGATACCAAATGTAATTCTATGTATGTGCACACCTAGAGGGGGGGTGAATAGGTGTTTAAGCTAAAAGTGATAAACGGTAAAAACTTTTTGAAATTTTCTGCAACAGGTATAATTCAGACAGCTACGCCTGTCTGCTTTAGTGTCTGCTTTAGCTTATGTTCTTTGTTTCTTATTATCAGACAGCTAGACCTGTCTGCTTTAGTGTCTGGATTAGTGGCGTGAATAACAAAAAGTGCAGAACGTGAATGACAATTAAAGAGATAAACAGAAGTAAAAATCACACCAAGATTTTTACGTGGTTCAGCCCCTATCCTCTAATCTAGTGGCCTAATCCACGTCCAATCCCAACTAGGATTGGAGACTCTTTTTATTAAACTTAATATTCAATTAAATACAATAAAAAGAACTCCCTGTTACAAAGAAGCTTCAATTCTGATGTTGGACACCAATGCACCTGTTCTCACCTCTGAGACCTTTGAAGCCTTCTTTGAACAAACTAACTAAATAAGAAATCTCAAGCCAAAGCTATGCTTATGTTCGGTTTTCAAAGAATAAAATTTCCAGCACAAAAGAATATAATATATAAGAATATATCGCTGGGATAAAACAATTGATAAGCTCTGATATAATCTCTCAATTTGATTGCCCGTTCTCTGTTGTGTCTCTTAATAGCCGAAGAGAAGAGATCTATATAACGAATAAGGAGCAACGGCTATATGCTCAGATTTCTCAGACCCGTTTGACACCTCCCATAATTTCAGCAGCTTTGAATCACAAGAGAGATATTACGCGGATATGCACCAGCTATTTGATTTTGCAGAGCTGAAATAAAGGAGATAAACACTACCCACAAACATCAATGTTAAACATTAATAAAGGAGACAAATAAGGATAATTTTCAATAGCTTCAGTCAGACTCCCTTTTAAAATAGAGTACTAACTAATGTGGACTCCACTAAGCAAGATAACATCCTTAACTAAATCAACGCCCACGAAATACTCTGATGACATAGGTGAATTAAATTGGGTTAGCTGGATTTAATAGCCATAAAATCTGTTACTATTAACATACCTTAATAAAACCCAAATCAAATTTTCCTTAATAAACTCCAAATCAAATCTTCCTTAAAACACTTCAATTCAAATGAGAACTGATTTTAAAACATTCCAAACGAAAGGAAGTCAGCCATAAATGTTCATGTAAAAACCATGATCCATGCATACCAATTATAATTTTATAAACCATAATCCATGCAAATTTAATAATATAATAACACATCATGAACCATTCACACTTCTAATATACTTAAATTAGTCATCAATCAAAACATCATATAATCAAAAACTAACAAGTACGTTGATGGCCTTGGAGTATCAGGAGCTGGAAGAACGTCGCAGATGTGACGATCATTAACGTTTTCGACTTCGGACTAGAGGATTGGCTTCAGGAGATTGGTTGTCTTCAAAGTTTGTGGCGTCATAGACTTCGGAAGAGCGACACAAATTAATCATTTTTATTATTAGTTATTATTATCTTTTATGATAATAGAATTTTTCTTTTTAATAATAAGAAGTTTGTTAGGATTTATTTTTTCGTATCTCTAGAAGGATTTGTTTCTAAATCTCTAGGAAATCTGTTATATCTTGGGCAGCTTGGGCAGAAGGTTTTAGTTTGGGCAGAAAGTTTTGTTAGCTATATCAACCCAGCTTGTGGGTTGAATTGGATAAATTTTGATTTGATAACATATAATATACACATTAGAGAAGTTTCTGTGTTTTTGAGATGAATCCCTTGTTCCTTTGCCTATGAATTTTCTTGTTACCATAGCCCACAGGATAATCGCTATCCCGCCCCGACGTTAGTTGGTTTCAAAGAAGAACATCTTTCTGGGAATAGACTTCATCAGTTTCAATGGTTCGTGGTCGTGGTCGTGGTCGTGGAAGGAAGATTCCGGCTGAGGAAGTCTCGCACCGTGATCGGAACGTCCAAGACGTGATGATATTGAGGATTTATAGAGACTAGTTACAGAGCTAACCCATCGCCTGGCGATGCAGAATCTGGGTCGTCGTGGACAGGTTCCAGAGGATGAAGTCCCGCACCTTGAACACGATGAAGAATCTTATGATTCTGAATCGAGTTTTGATAATCCTTACCACCACAGGAGGCAGCTATGGGAACGACGTGATCGTGAGGACCGTCGTAGTGATTTGCCATTTAGAATAAAGCTACTAGAATTTTTTGGTACATTCCAAGCAAAAGGATTCATTGACTGGTTGAACGAAGTAGAGCGCATCTTTGAGTATAAGGAGGTATTAGATAGCACTAAGGTGAAATTTGTGGCAATCAAACTGAAGAGCCGAGCATCTACTTGGTGGGAACAGATGAGACGTTCAAGGGAGAGACAAGGAAAGACAAAAATCACCAAGTGGGAGACGATAAAGAAAAAATGCAGAGTCACTTTCTTCCTTTTGGATACACACAGTCCCTCTTCAAGAGATTGCATCTGCTAAGACAAAGAACTAGATCTGGAGATGATTATACTGAAGAGTTTTATCAGTTGATAGCACGAAATGATCTATTAGAAATAGAGGAATAGATGGTAGCAAGGTATTTGGGAAGACTAAGACAACCGTTACAAGATGCTCTCAGTCTCCATTCGATATAGACGGTGTCCGAAGCTTACCAACTGGCTAGAAAAGTGGAACAACAGAACAAAAGGCCACTGTCGAGGAGTAATATTCCACCCAATAGGTCGATTCAGCCTCAGAAACTTAGTCCTACATTTCAACAACCACAAGGTAATTTTAATTCAAATATTAAATGCTTCAGATGTGGGGAACCAGGTCATCGGGCGACGAAGTGTCGAAAGCCTGCTAGTCAGAAGGGAAAGAATCTCTTAATGGAAAGAAGATGTGGTAGATGATACAAAAGATTTTAATGAATAAGTGTATGATGAGTATGAAAATGATGGAGATGTACTTTATGGTGATGGGCATGAAACTTTGGTTATTCTTAAGAGTATGTTAACCCCAAAAGATACCTCCGAAAGATGACTGGATGAGAACCAACATATTCCACACGACTTGCACGGTAACCGACAAGGTCTGATAGTGGCAGCTGTGAGAATGTGGTGTCGGAAGAAGTTGTTCGAAAGTTAAATTTGAAAACAGATCGTCATCCAAAACCCTATAAGTTGTCATGGTTGAATAAAGGCAATGAAGTAACCGTTAACAAAAAGTGTTTAATATCATTTTCAATCGGTAAGAAATACTTTGATAATGCATGGTACAATGTGGTATTCATGGATGCGTGTCGTGTGTTGTTGGTTCGACCTTGGAAGTATGACCAAAGAGTAATCCATGATGGTCATAAGAACACGTATTCCCTTAGTATAAAAGGGAAGAAGATTATGTTAGCCCCATAGAAGGAAGAATTCAATTCAGCTCAGGCAGTCGAGAACTCGAACCTATTATTTATGAAGAGATTTCTAATAGAGGTGGAGGGTGAAGGTGTAATGTATGCGTTGCTTCCTTGTGTGAGAAACTCGGCAAAAGGGCACGTAAAAGTATCAGCCGATGCTCAAGAGATACTCTTCGAGTATGCGGATCTCATTCTCAAAGAGCTTCCCCCAAGACTACCACCGTTAAGAGATATTCAGCACGAGATAGATCTTGTTCCAGGGTCAAGTCTACTTAACATACCAGCATATCGACTCAACCACAAAGAGTCAAAAGATCTTAAGTTTATGGAAAAGGCTTACATTCGTGAGAGTATGAGCCCATGTTTCGTTCCAGCTCTGTTAGTCCCGAAGAAAGATGGATCAGGAGGATGTGTATCAACAATAGAACGATTAATAAGATCACCGTGAAGTATCAGTTTCTGACACCTTACCTAGACGATATGCTAGATCAACTTTCTGGAGCAAAAGTGTTCTCAAAGATCGATCTGAAGAGTGGATACCATCAGATAAGGGTGCGACCTGGATGAATGGAAGACGACATTCAAAACTCAACATGGGTTATGTTAGGTTTGTAATATTCATGGACGCAATCAAATTGCACAAAATAAGCAGAAACATGTAAAAATCATAGTTTAAAATTTTACAAACCATATACCCGGATCATCCTTTATGCACAATTATTAATTAAACGAAAAGATATGAAGAACAAGAATCATACCCTTGAAGATACGAGCTTCCTCAGGTACAAGTTCACCTCCAATCCTTTTCGCGTTCAACTTGAATCCACCGGGTTTGGTTCCTTCCTTTGATCAATATTAGCCACCCAAGTGTTTAGCCTCTAGAGGTGATCCACCAAGGAAGAAGAAATATTCAAGAAGAAGGGTAGTTGGCTAAACCCTAGTTTTCTATCTCTATAGAAAAAGAGCGTACTCTCCAACAATTAGAATCACGTTTATTGTGAAAAAGTCAACAACAACTCTACACCCCCATAATAAGACTCCTCTTATTTATAGATATAGGCAACCCTCCTTAACAATTAAGGAATTAGGTTTTATTTTAATTAATTAAATTCTTTTAATTAATTAGGCTCCCAATCTTATTAGGAATAATTAATTAAAATCTTTTAATTAATTTAACCTCCTAATCTTATTAGGAATATATGAGAGTACTTTTATTAATTAATTCCCAAACTCCTTTGGGAATTAAACAATAATAATAGTAATAATAATAATAATAATAATAAGACTCATCTTATTAATTTATATTTAATATTTCTAAAATATTAAATAATAAATATTAAGCTATTTAATTTATTCTATCACCATAGATTATATTAAATATACTTAACTTATTATTACGATTATGTCATTAACTTCTTAAATAATTATTCTTCCTTTCATGGTGTGACCCTTTAGGTTCTCCATATTAAACCGGTTGTGAATAAATCAATTAGAATAATTCTAATCTTATTTAAATAAATAAATTAAATTATTAATTTATTTAAATAAATAATATTTATTCTACAATAGGGATAAACCTCCCTAGCGATCAACGACTTTTCAGATAAAATAGATTTCAACATTAATCATAAAAGAACATTTGAGTAAATAGTTACCGTACAATTCAATCCTTCTACCATACAATGTCCCAATTAAATATAAGATATGAAATTACTGTCAAGTCTTAATTTATTTAATTATATGTATTTCGACTCTTAAATGCACAACACCAAATAATGCAAATTAGAAACTCCTTTCTAATTTCATTCTGCCTTGGCCAAGGACTACTGGGTTGTCATTTATCGAATCACATAGGACATTTATCTTCTTTTACTAGAAGTGGTAGATTCTTTATTGATCATACATTATCTCCATGTACGACTTATTATACCCAAGCATACCCTTTGATATACCCTATGGGTCTTAAGGAATAAGACAAAGTATAACTCATCATACACAAGATACTATGATGATCTCAAGTCCAAGGATCACTTGTACTACTATCACTACAGGAATTCCTATTGACAGGCAAGTAAAACTCCATTAGGTATTCCTTAGCGAGCCACGTTCAGTGAACTTATTCTCCAATAAGCACCTACATACTTGCTTTAGTGTCTCTACACAAATGATCATGAGATCAATCATTCTCATCCAATGAGCTAGCAACGTATGTACCAATCTATCCGGATTCACTAATCCCCAATTTAGTAATCCAACGATTGGTAACTATTTTAGTTTTAAGCTTTCTAAGAATTTAGATCTCATTAGAATGATCATCATCATTATTATAAAAGCATTGCTTAAAACTATGGGTTTATCACATATTATAAAACAACATCATGTAGATAATTTAAAAGCCTTTAATAAATTAATACTTTTTATTAATAAATGAATAAGATTGTTACAAAGTATATGCTTTATCATCAAACATGATTGGCTTGTGTGCATACTACTTTCAATCTCCTACTTGCACTAAAGCCAATCGTCATGGTATCTCATACCCTTCTACTCTAAGTGACGATTATCCTGCTGTTGGATAAGCTTTAGTTAATGGATATGTATTGTTGTTCTTGAGAATCCACTATCTCTATAGTGATTTCCCATCTTTCAATGATATGTATAATCAAATGAAAGTGTCACAACACATGTTTAGATCCAAGATGAGACTTAAGAACTAATCCTAGTTCTGTAATGAAATTTTCATCCAAACAATCAACTTGCAGCTTTATTTATAGCTATATACTTTGTCTTTATCACTAAACTAGTAACTCTTTGCTTGTTTGAAATCTTTCCAATTCATTGCACCACCGTTCAAGGTAACACTTTACCTTAAAGTGGATTTTCTATCATCTTGGTCTGTTTGAAAAACTTGAGTTTGTTAAGCCCTCTAGTTTAAATTTAGACCCACCATGAATATGATCACATCCTTAGTGCCAGTTAAGTACTTTAAGATATTTTTCATTGACTCATAGTGAACTTCTCCAGAATGTGACTGATCAACATCAGGTCTCGTACATTTCATTGCATACATGACAGTTACTTATGTGATCTCTCTTTTATGAGACTATGAGGACTATTAAGAGAGATACACTCCATGTCTCATCAACATGAGACATCTCTTAGAGTTTACCATGCTAAACGACTTTAGCATCAAATGAATATACGTTCCTTGGGTTATGTCAAGCATCCTCTCAAATCTATCTATATAGATTTGTATCCCCAATTAAGATACTTTTCTCAAATCATTCATGGAAGAATGTTTAGACAACTTTATCTTTACTGATTGTAGCATTATTATGTCATTTCTTATCCATAGTGTAAGACCCCAACTTATTAATAAATTAAATTAAATTTCCTCTATTTATTATTTTGAAATAGAAAGGGTTGATTTGATTAATGTGGTTAGTTATGGGTAAAATGTGCAAATTTTACAAAATAAGCAAGTGGTTATAAAATATTCATTTTGTCGGGGAATATTCGTTTGGTCGTGAAATATTCTTGCTGTCGGGGAATATTCGTACGACGGCGCAGCCTTGTGTGGGCCCCATAACGAAAAGTGATTGGATGAAGAAAACGATAAGTATAAGTTATTTATAAATAACGGCGTAGTTGTTACCGTTAATACTGTTGGAATACCCGGTGGTTAAAATACAGTAGCACACGGTATTGCACCAATTATTGATTCTTACGTAAGAATGCACTACTCAATAATTGTTACAGTAGTTATTGTTCAGTATTTTATTTTATTGATTCAATAATTGTTGCGTTGATATTTTATATTATTGTTGTTTCAATAATTATTGCTGCACAGTATTTTCCATTATCAGATCAATAATTCATATTATTTGAATAATATTATTAGATAACATTATTGGCAATGTCTAGAAAGTTCTGTCTAAGGAGAGGTTTGGTCATCTAATTGCGCGCCAGTAAGGAGAAATCCTTATTGGAAAGCCCCCTCTTTCCTAGGAACGGCCTAGTTATCATAAATGTGATTCTGTAATATTATTTGTAAATAATTAATTATTGATTCATATGATAAGGAAATATTTATTTTATGTGGATATAAATGAGGGATATATTTTTGTGGTTAAAAATGAAGGAGTTAATGTTGAGATTTTTATCAGTATTTTTGTCGGAATGGAGATATTAAAAATCAGGGTTTTTGAGATATTTTGCGGGGGTTATAATTTTTAATCCGACCGTTGGATCGTGGTAATTTTTGGATATGTTATACATATATAAGTTGAGTATATGTCCATAAATTTTGAACCGTTAAAAATGAACGTATGATTTATTATGAATTTTACGAGATGACTGGTTCAGAAATTGTTGAATTTTCGGAGTTTATCATTTTTATAGAAAATTCTAGAATTGGTGGGCCCCACTCTTGGTTGGTGAAGAAATGTGCTGAGATTTTTATTCAAATGTGGTGGGTGGAAATAGTAGCAGGTAAAGCCATCAGGTTACACGTTAAGTCTGCTTCGGCGTGCTAACATTTTCCTATAAATAGAGGGCTAAGTTAGAATTGAAAATCACACCAGAAACAAGTTTTCTCTCTTTTTCTCTCTAGATTATTGAGTGTATTTTGTGAGTATTTAGATACTTTGAGAGTTTCTATTCATCAGAGCAAGTTTCTTTCAGCCTTATACCGGTATTCCGACCAGAAGTACTGATATTTTGAGGTAAGGGATATTATTTTCTTCTTAAATGATATTATTTTCTTCAATATCATTATGCTGAATTATTGATATGAACTTTTTATCAAATTTGGAACTTTTTGTATCGGGGTTACTATTCACGTATACGGTACTATTCACGAATACGGCACTATTCACCGAAAAATAAAAAATTTTCCTTTTTGTCCAAGATGTCAATTATGGTTACTATATTTGATTGTATCCATGTTCTGATTTTAATTTTTGAATTCTGCTTCACAATTGATTATTATGAAGTATTATTGATCTTGGATAAACTGTTATACGAATCCCTAATATTTGTCCTTCTGTCTCACTGGATTCGTTTTCTTTAAGATATTTTTCATCATCCTCAGTCCTAAATGATGATATTACTGAATATCTTTGGCCTTTAGTGCAAAGATGTATGATTACCTGATGAATATCTTTGGCCTGTAGTGCAAAGATGAACAAGTGTTGAGATGAACATGACCGACTGGTGTTACAAATGAATATCTTTGGCCTGTAGTGCAAAGATGAATATTTGATTCAAGATGCATATTGATTGATGTTACAGGGATAAAATATTGATGATGGACTTTTAAATCTTAGAAGATAGTAGAATTCATTCTCTACTTGACTCTTCTAATGGTTTGCTGTTTCCGCTGCAGTTGTTGATCTAAAACTTGTTGTCGATTATATTCTATCAGATTTTTCCCTGTTGAAGACTAACGATAATTTGTTGTATATTATCTTAGTCATAATATTCTTTACTGGGCTAGTTGAGCTCACCCTTTTCCTTTTTGTTCCATTTTTCTTCTCAGGAGGTGAGAACATAGCAGGATCTAGTCGGGGTATGGAGTGATGGTTCTAGAAAGATGTTTTAGCAGTCCTCACTATTTCTGTAAAATAGTGTTTGAATAATTGTAATGAGGATTTATTTGAGTGTGGATATTGTCTAGAAGACAATATTTGTATTTAAACTCACAGTATATGTTGTCGTATTTTGCACGACAATTGTATTATTGAAGTTATAGTTTGCTTTCTGTACCATATATTTGGCGACTCAGAATGGGTGTTGTATACCTATTTTGGGGTCGTCACACATAGTATATCAACATATAAATTAGGAATGTCACAGCGCTCCCACTGACCCTTTTGTACACACTAGAACTCTTACTTCATCGTATGTAACTGGATCATCATCTTCTATGATGTGTACCTCATCATCATCATCATCATCTATGATGAATCCATACCTCCTAGGTATCTTCGGTACTATTCCAGATTTACGATTCGGTTGTGGTACGATAGGTCTATCTACAGGTTTCTCTTATTTGACTTATAGTGTTTTATAGTTTTTGAACTCTTCAAGATCTATTATCCTCCCACTAGCCCCTTCAATGATAAACACATTTATCTTAGAAGTGCAATAAACATCTTTAGCTAAGTAGGATTATAGAACATATACTCTAAACTTACTTTAGGATGTCCCACAAATCTGTACTTGTCAAATCTTGTCCCAAGCTTATCCTTTGAAACCTTTTCACATAAGTTGGACAACCCCTTATCTTAACATACTTAAGATTAGGAATCCTCGCTGTCCATAACTCTTATAGAGTCTTGGGGTCGAATTTTTTGGTTACCTTTTTCGTAGATATACCGCCATTTCTAGGACATTATCCCAGAAGGATACTGGAATGTCGATAAAATCATTATGGATCGCACCATGTCCAACAAGGTACAATTTTTTCTTTCAGATGCATCAATCAATTATTGTGTATCAGGAGGCGTCCATTGTGAGAAAATCATTTAAGATGATCTAGAAACTTATTACACAAGTATCCCTTCTTCAACCCGATTGAAGAATTCTGATACTTTTCAATTAGTTTCACTTTTGAATTCTTTGAACCTTTCAAATAATTCATACTTGTATTTCACCAAATACAAACATTCAACTCTTTGAATGATCATCTCCTTTCCTTATACTAGTTTGTTCAATTTACAAAATAATTTTTCACGTAAGTCAAGTATACAAAATCTATTAAGTAATATTCCAGTTTTATACAAAATATTGTTATTATAAATAGAACAACAATTGTTCTTAAATATAATACTAAAGATTTCATTGTCCAACGATAAAATGGAAATAATATTTCTAACAAAAACTGGAATACAATAACAACTTATTGACTTAATAGATTTGCCCATAGGCAATGCTAAACAATAAGTTCCTATGGCTAATGTAGCAACCTTTGCTTCATTTTCCACTCATAGGATTACTTATCTTTGTTTAGATTTCTACTTCTGCTTGGTCCCTTCATAAATCTATATTTATGATAACCAAAGTCGGTATCCAATACCCAAGTAAAATCTTAACTTAAAGAAAAATTTATTTTAAATCATGAACAAAATTATATTTGTAACCGAAACTTCACTAAGCTTCTTCTAGTTAGCCTCTGCAAGATGCTTCTTGCAGTTTCTTTCCATTGTCCAGGCTTATTGTAGTGGAAACAAACTCATTTGCTATCCGTATCAGTTTTGTTCTTATTATCCTTTGTTTTTGCCTTTCTATATACCTTCTTTGAATCGTTCTTCTTTTCAGAAGATCATTTGGCCCCTACCAGTAAGACATGATCTTTCTTGGTTAGAAAGTGACTCTCAACATTTTTTAACATGTTAAGCAAATCAGCGAGGCTGATATCTAGCTTGTTCATATGAAAAATTCACAACAATTGTGAAAGGAATCCAGGAGTGAGTGCAAGATCAAATCTTAGCTCAACTCTCTGGCCATGACAAAACCTGTTGTTCTAATTGTTCAATCAAATTGATCATGATAAGGACTTTTGTCTGTACTGTAGTGTCATTGGTCATTCTAGATCGGAAGAGCTCCTTAGATATTTGATATTTATATGTCCTACTTTCCTCACTATCAACTACTTTATGTGCAGGAGTATAGTAGGAGCATCCATAGTTTCATGCTGACGCTGAAGCTTGTTACTCATAGATACGAGCATGATGCATTGAGCCAACTGTGCATCATCTTGCCACTTTCTAAAAGTTACAATCTCTTCCTCAGAGGTATTGTCTGCAACCATTGCAGGGATAGGCGTATTAAGGACATAAGATAGCTTTTCATCCATGAGAACTTTTCTCAATTTCCTTAACCAATTCGTTTAATACGGTCAGGTTAAATAGCATCTAATATGCTTCACAGTGATAGTAATTTAGGCATCGTAAAATTCTATAAATGAATTTCTAATTAACAACATTTTAGCATACATTCTTTTATTAATTATCAAAATAATTTAGGTCTTGTTTTAAATTGTTATCTTCCACTATTTTTATCAAACTATATAACCCTCACTTATTTAGTTCGGCAAAATTTAATTAAAGATTTGCTAGTGAGAATAAGGATCTCATTTCAAATGTATATAGCCTTATGGTGACACAACAAACTATATATAAATAAATAGGTAGACAACTCTTGTCAATTACATCAACTATGCATCTCCTTATATTTTGCCTCTTAGATTATTTTGATCAAGTGGTGGCACATCCGAATTAAAATTATTCAAGTTAAGTCCAACCTAGCACTCCATATATTAAAAAAAGAAAAATATTGTCCTTATGGTGACACAACAAAATAACATTGTTTAATTTTCTTTATAAGCATCAAATGTGATAAAATTAACATCTCAAAGAATTAAGATAAGCCTTGTGGTGACACAACAAACTTATAATAATTAATTGATACTCTATTATTTTTATCATGCTAGAAGGCGACGTTCGATATTCCAAATATCTTTGAACGCTTAGGGATTAATATAAAAAATTTGAGGGGTTTGTTATTAATTTGTCTCATCTTGTTTAGCGCGCATGCACATATATATATAAAATACGCGTCATATTAATTAACATGTGAAGCATGTTTGCATATATATATATATATATATATATATATATATATATATATAGTATAAGCATGCACATATAGAATACTATATTCTACTTGGATTGATTATGGACTTTTATTCTAGTTTGGTTCACTAGAGCCACCAAGTAAACCAAAAGGTCAAAACCTAAGGGTGCAAAAATTAATATTTAAATATAACTATTACATTTAAACACGGGTTCCATTACAAACGGGTCTTCAAGCGCTCCTTGCTTCTTGATCTCTAATTCTTCAAAATTAATTTTAATTATTCCTATTACAAAACTATTTTAAAATAAATAGAAACATTAATCAGCTGTCAAGGGAAAGTACATAGGAGGAAGATAGAATTTACATTAAGAAAAAATTAGAGAAGACGAGGTACGCAGACCCTATTTAATAAAATCCATACATTCATGCATCCAACTAAAATAAAATTCAATCATATTGGTCAATAGTCCATAATCAATCTCATTTATTATCATACATATAACTATATGCATCAATAAATAACATTCATCTCATGAATAATAAACATTCAATATATATATATATATATATATATATATATATATATATATATATATATATTGATATCATTTAATGGGCAAATTTAGTTAGTATAAAATCTAATTTTGAATCAAAATAAACTCCTTTATTTTAATCCAAATTTAAATCAAAATAAAGCTCTTTTATTTTAATTTATCCTATTTTGAATAAAATAAACTGTTTTATTTTAATCAAAATTTTTAATCAAAATAAACTCCTTTATTTTAATTAATTATGTAATCAAATTCCAAGTAAAAAAAATTATTAAAGAAAAAATGGATTCTCTTTCCTATTCACAAATAAACTCCTTTATTTTGAATAATATTGTGACGCCCTCAAAATAGGTATACAACACCTATTCTGAGTCGTCAAAATACATGGTACAGAAACAACTACAACTTTATTAATACAACATAAAAACTGTGAGTTTAAATATAAGTATTGTCATCTAGACAATATCCATACCCAAATAAGTTCTCATTATAATTATTGATACATTATTTTACAAAAATAGTGAGGACTACTAAAATAACTTTTAGAACCATCATTCCATACCCCGACTAGTACTCGCTACATTCTCGCCTCCTGAGAAGAAAAATGGAACAAAAAGGAAAAGGGTGAGCTCAACTAGCTCAGTAAAGAATATTATGACTAAGATAATATAGAACAAATTATCGTTAGTCTTCAACAGGGAAAAATCTAATAGAATACAATAGATAACAAGTTTCAGATCAATATTCGCAGCGGAAATAATAATTCATTAGAAGAGTTAAGTAGAGAATAAAATCTACTATCATCTATGAATTTAAAAGTCCATCATCAATAATTTATCCCTGTAAAATCAATCAATATACATCTTGAATCAAATATTTATCTTTGCACTACAAGCCAAAGATATTCATCAGTTGGTCATGTTCATCTAAACACCTGTTCATCTTTGTACTACGGGCCAAAGATATTCATCAGAAAATCATTCATCTTTGCACTACAGACCAAAGATATTCAGTAATATCATCATTTAGGACTGAGGATGATGAAAAATATTTTAAAGAAAACGAATCCAGTGAAACAAAAGAACAAATATTAAGGATTTGTACTTTAAACAATCCGAGTTCAAAAATACTTCATAAATAATCATAGTGAAGTGAAATTCAAAAATGATCAAAACATGGATACAATTAAAGCTAGTATCCATAATAGATATCTTGGACAAAAAATAAAAATTAAATTTTTCGGTGGATAGTACCGTATTCGTGAATAGTGTCGTATACGTGAATAGTAATCCCAACACAAAAAGTTTTAAATTTGATAAAAAGTTCAGACCAATATTTTGACATAATGATATTGAAAGAAATAATATCATTTATAAAAAAAATAACATCACTTACCTCGAAAAGACAGTACTTCTGACTGGAATACTAGATATAGAGCTGAAGGGAACTTGCACCGTATAGCAATACTCAAAGTCTTAAAATACTCACAAGAATACGCTCGATAATATAGAGAGAGAAAGAGAGAGAAAACTTTAGTTTCTGGTGTGATTTTCAATTCTAACATAAGCATCCTATTTATAAGAAAATGGTTAGAATACCAAAACAGAAAATTTAATAAAATATTAATATATAATTAAATTTTCTTACGCCCACTTTGAATTCTCTAGCTTCAGCACTTTGCACATGTTTAATGAGGCCACAAAGTATAAAAAATATTTTTATTAATAAAAATAAATAAAACTTCCAAAAATCAATTATTTCGGAACTTCAGAACTTTAATAATTCATAATAAATAGCCCTTTTGTCAGAAAAATTTGAACCACATGTCTTTTTTATAGAAAATTTCATTATCTACAACTTTGCAGAAGAAAGTTTTTTCAAATTCCAAACAGAAATTGATCGAAATCCACAAACGGGCGATTCTACAGGCTATAATCAAATTTCAGCCAAGAAATGGGCCCACAGACATGTTTAACATGTTTTAAACAACTTTTATAAAAAAAATACTCTTCCTCCTCATATACTCATATATCTCACATTCATTGTAATAATATCATCATTATTATATTATAATAATATAATAAAATATTATTTTATCAGAAAAGATAAAATATCGATTTTCAACAATTGTCACTATAAAAAAAATTCATCTATATCCACATAAAATGAATATTTTTCTCATCATATAAATTAATAATTAATTATTCACAAATAATATTACAGAATCACAATACTGACAACCAGGCAGTTCCTAGGAATGAGGGGGCTTTCCAATAAGGATTTCTCTTTACTGGCGCGCAATTAGGTGACCAAACCTCTCCTTAGACAGAATTTTCTAGACATTGCCAATAATGTTATATAATAATATTATTCAGATAATATGAATTATTGCTTCGATAATAAAAAATATTGTGTAGTGACAATTATTGAAACAACAGTAATATAAAATATCAACGCAATAATTATTGAATCAATAAAATAAAATACTAAACAGTAATTACTGTAGCAATTATTGAGTATTGCCTTCTTACGTAAGAATCAATAATTGGTGCAATACCGTGTGCTACTGTGCAACAACGCGTATTACTGTGCTTTAACCACTGGGTATTCCAACAGTATTAACGGTAACAACTACGCCGTTATTTATAAACAACTTATACTTGTCGTTTTCTTCATCCAATCACTTTCCGTTATGGGGCCCACAAAAGACTGCGCCGTCGTACGAATATTCCCCGACAAGAAGAATATTCCACGACCAAACGAATATTCCCCGACAACAATGAATATTTTATAACCACTTGCTTATTTAAAATATTTACGCATTTTACCCATAATTAACCTCATTAATCAATTCAACCCTTACTATTTCAAAATAATAAATAGAGGAAATTAAATTTCATTTATTAATAATTTGGGGTCTTACAAATATAAAATCTAATTTCATATCTAAATAAACTCCTTTATTTAAGGAAATACGGATTTTCTTTCCTATTCACAAATAAACTCTTTTATTTTGAATAATATAAAATCTTATTTCATATATAAATAAACTTCTTTATTTAAGAAAACATGGAATCCAATTTCAACTCCAATTGGTTATCATAGAATCCAATTTTCACTCTAATTAGTTAGCATGAAATTCAATTTTAAAATTAAAACAAACTTTTATTTTAAGATTAAAATAAACTTTTTATTTTAATATTTAAAATAAAATTTTCATTTTAATAATAAAATTATTAAGAGTATATATATATATATATATATATATATATATATATAATATTAACCGAAGAACATTTCCTGGAAGAATAGTTTACATGGAATCACTTTTATAAACTATATATAAATATATATATCATGTGGTTACCTGTTCCGTGATTCAAGGTTTGGTTTATATGATATATAAACTAAATTGGCAATCAAATACGTGAATCAGGCTTGCTATAGTAACAGTATATATATATATATATATATATATATATATATATATATATATATATATATATATATATATATATATATAACAGAACTGAAATCCTTTAGTTTTTCTATTGATGAAAATCGTGACTCATGATTGCGTTATAACTCCCACGCGAATCAACAGCGAAAAAAAAAATGTTTTCACATTTTTTTAAATAAATTTTATTCAACAAAATTATGCCTAATTAAATTGTTCTAAACACATATCAATATACATACCAAATTAAAATAATTAATAATTCGCATAAAGGTTTGACTCTGATGCCACTGTTAGGTTTGTAATATTCATGAACGCAATCAAATTGCACAAAATAAGCGAAAACGTGTAAAAATCAGAGTTTAAAATTTTACAAACTATATATCCGGATCATCCTTTATGCACAATTATTAATTAAACGAAAAGATATGAAGAACAAGAATCATACCCTTGAAGATACGAGCTTCCTCAGGTACAAGTTCACCTTTAATCCTTTTCGCGTTCAACTTAAATCTATCGGGTTTGGTTCTTTCCTTTGATCAACGTTAGCCACCCAAGTGTTTGGCCTCTAGAGGTGATCCACCAAGGAAGAAGAAATATTCAAGAAGAAGGGTAGTTGGCTAAACCTTAGTTTTCTATCTCTATAGAAAAAGAGCGTACTCTCCAACAATTGGAATCACGCCTGTTGTGAAAAAGTCAACAACAACTCTACACCCATAATAAGACTCCTCTTATTTATAGATGTAGGCAACCCTCCTTAACAATTAACGAATTAAGTTTTATTTTAATTAATTAAATTCCTTTAATTAATTAGGCTCCCGATCTTATTAGGAAAAATTAATTAAAATCTTTTAATTAATTTAACCTCCTAATCTTATTAGGAATATATGAGAGTACTTTTGTTAATTAATTTTCAAACTCTTTTAGGAATTAAATAATAATAATAATAGTAAGAATAATAATAAGACTCCTCTTATTAATTTATATTTAATATTTCCAAAATATTAAATAATAAATATTATGCTATTTAATTTATTCTATCACCATAGATTAAATTAAATATACTTAACTTATTATTACGATTATACCATTAACTTCTTAAATAATTATTCTTCCTTTTATGGTGCGACCCTTTAGGTTCTCCATATTAAACCGGTTGTGAATAAATCAATTAGAATAATTCTAATCGTATTTAAATAAATAAATTAAACTATTAATTTATTTAAATAAATAATATTTATTCTACAATAGGGATAAACCTCTCTAGCGATCAACGACTTTCCAGATAATATAGATTTCAACATTAATCATAAAAGAACCTTTGAGTAAATAGTTACCGTACAATTCAATCCTTCCACCATACAATGTCCCAATTAAATATAAGACATGGAATTACTGTCAAGTCTTAATTTATTTAATTATATGTATTTCGACTCTTAAATGCACAACACCAAATAATGCAAATTAGAAACTCATTTCTAATTTCATTCTGCCTTGGCCAAGGACTACTGGGTTGTCATTTATCGAATCACATAGGACATTTCTCTTCTTTTACTAGAAGTGGTAGATTCTTTATTGATCATACATTATCTCCATGTACGACTTATTATACCCAAGCATACCCTTTGATATACCCTAAGGGTCTTAAAGAATAAGTCAAAGTATAACTCATCATACACAAGATACTATGATGATCTCAAGTCCAAGGATCACTTGTACTACTATCACTACAGGAATTTCTATTGACATGCAAGTAAAACTCCATTAGGTATTCCTTAGCGAGCCACGTTAAGTGAACTTGTTCTTCAATAAGCACCTACATACTTGCTTTAATGTCTCCACACAAATGATCATGAGATCAATCATTCTCATCCAATGAGCAAGCAACGTATGTACCAATCTATCCAGATTCACTAATCCCCAATTTAGTAATCCAACGATTGGGAACTATTTTGGTTTTAAGCTTTCTAAGAATTTAGATCTCATTAGAATGATCAACATCATTATTCTAAAAGCATTGCTTAAAACTATGGGTTTATCACATATTATAAAACAACATCATGTAGATAATTTAAAAGCCTTTAATAAATTAATACTCTCTATTAATAAATGAATAAGATTGTTACAAAGTATATACTTTATCATCAAACATGATTGACTTGTGTACATACTACTTTCAAGTTATACGAGTGGATGGTTACTCCCTTCGGCCTTTCTAATGCCCCAACGCATTTATGAGATTTATGCACTAAGTGTTGCGACCATTTATGGGGAAATACGTGGTAATTTATTTCGATGATATTCTAATCTATAGTTCGAACAAGGAATTACACCATGAGCACCTTCGAACCGTCTTTAATGATTTAAAGAAGGAACATTTTTTCATTAATCATAAGAAAAGATTTTATTTCTCAACTTCAGTAACTTTCCTTGGCTTCGTTGTCTCTACCGAAGGTGTCCATGCCGATCAGTCAAAGATCGATGCAGTCTCGACATGGCCTACGTGTAAGACCCCAACTTATTAATAAATGAAATTAAATTTTCCCTATTTATTATTTTGAAATAGAAAGGGTTTATTTGAATAATGTGGTTAGTTATGGGTAAAATGCGCAAATATTTCAAATAAGCAAGTGGTTATAAAATATTCATTTTTGGTCGGTGAATATTCGTTTGGTCGTGGAATATTCTTGCTGTAGGGGAATATTCGTACGACGGCGCAGCCTTGTGTGGGCCCCATAACGAAAAGAGATTGGATGAAGAAAACGACAAGTATAAGTTGTTTATAATTAGCGGCGTAGTTGTTACCGTTAATACTGTTGGAATACCTGGTGGTTAAAATACAGTAGCACACGGTATTGCACCAATTATTGATTCTTACGAAGGAAGGCACTACTCAATAATTGTTACAGTAGTTACTGTTCAATATTTTATTTTATTGATTCCATAATTGCTGCATTGATATTTTTATATTATTGTTGTTTCAATAATTATCACTGCACAGTATTTCCTATTATCAGATCAATAATTCATATTATTTGAATAATATTATTAGATAACATTATTGGCAATGTCTAGAAAGTTCTGTCTAAGGAGAGGTTTGGTCATCTAATTGCGCGCCAGTAAGGAGAAATTCTTATTGGAAAGCCCCCTCTTTCCTGAGAATGGTCTGGTTGTCATAAATGTGATTCTGTAATATTATTTGTGAATAATTAAATTATTGACTCATATGATAAGGAAATATTTATTTTATGTGGATATAAATGAGGGATATATTTTTATGGTTAAAAATGAATGAGTTAATGTTGAGGTTTTTATCAGTATTTTTGTCGGAATTGAGGTATTAAAAATCAGGATTTTTAAGATATTTTGCGGGGGTTATAATTTTTAATCCGACCGTTGGATCGTGGTAATTTTTGGATATGTTATACATATATAAGTTGAGTATATGTCCACAAATTTTGAACCGTTAAAAATGAACGTATGATTTATTATGAATTTTACGAGATGACTGGTTCAGAAATTGTTGAATTTTCGGAGTTTATCATTTTGGTGAAAAATTCTAGAATTGGTGGGCCCCACTCTTGGTTGGTGAAGAAATGTACTGAGATTTTTATTCAAATGTGGTAAGCTTGAATAGTAGCAGGTAAAGCCATCAGGTTGCAGGTTAAGTCTGCTTCGGCGTGCTAACATTTTCCTATAAATAGAGGGCTAAGTTAGAATTGAAAATCACACTAGAAACAAGTTCTCTCTTTCTCTCTCTAGATTATTGAGTGTATTTTATGAGTATTTAGATACTTTGAGAGTTTCTATTCATCAGCACAAGTTTCTTTCAGCCTTATACCGGTATTCCGACCAGAAGTACTGATATTTTGAGTTAAGGGATATTATCTTCTTCTTAAATGATATTTTCTTTAATATCATTATGCCGAAATATTGATATGAACTTTTTATCAAATTTGGAACTTTTTGTGTCAGGGTTACTATTCACGTATACGTTACTATTCACGTATACGGCACTATTCACGAATACGGCACTATTCACCGAAAAATAAAATAAAAAATTTTGTCCAAGATATCTATTATGGTTACTATCTTTGATTGTATCCATGTTTTGATCTTTAATTTTGAATTCTGCTTCACAATTGATTATTATGAAGTATTATTGATCTTGGATAAACTGTTATACGAATCCCTACTATTTGTCCTCCTGTCTCACTGGATTCGTTTTTTTAAGATATTTTTCATCATCCTCAGTCCTAAATGATGATATTACTGAATATCTTTGGCCTTTAGTGCAAAGATGTATGATTACCTGATGAATATATTTGGCCTGTAGTGCAAAGATGAACAGGTGTTGAGATGAACATAACCGACTGGTGATACAAATGAATATCTTTGGCCTTTAGTGCAAAGATGAATATTTGGTTAAAGATGATTATTAATTGATGTTACAGGGATAAAATATTGATGATGGACTTTTAAATTTTAGAAGATAGTAGAATTCATTCTCTACTTGACTCTTCTAATGGTTTGCTGTTTCCGCTGCAGTTGTTGATCTAAAACTTGTTTTCGATTATATTCTATCAGATTTTTTCCTGTTGAATACTAATTATAATTTGTTGTATATTATCTTAGTCATAATATTCTTTACTGGGCTAGTTGAACTCACCTTTTTATTTTTTGTTCCATTTTTCTTCTAAGGAGGTGAGAACATAGCAGGATCTAGTCGGGGTATGGAGTGATGGTTCTAGAAAAATGTTTTAGCATTCCTCACTATTTCTGTAAAATAGTATTTGAATAATTGTAATGAGGACTTATTTGAGTGTGGATATTGTCTAGCAGACAATATTTATATTTAAACTCACAGTATGTGTTGTCGTATTTTGCACGACAATTGTATTTTTAAAGTTGTAGTTTGCTTTTTGTACCATGTATTTGGCGACTCAGAATGGGTGTTGTATACCTATTTTGGGGGCGTCACAGTTGGTATCAGAGCTTAGGGATATGATCCCTGGCTGAGATGTGAGACAAGAACTATGAGGGGAGAGACGGGGAATTCCTTCGCTAGTATGACCTGACTAAGTTTATTTGGTATTTATTTGGTCGGTCAGAGTATAGGGATAATATATGACATGACTATTAACCCTTGTTTTATGGCAGTGTTTAAAAATGGCAGCTGAGAACGTTAATAATTGAGTAAATCAAACCGTGGAGACACATTTGATCACCACCCAGGGGAACGTGCAACAGGAAGGCAATATTCCTCTTGTAAACAATGTAACCGAGCAAACGATGAATGATGGAATGTTTAGGAGCTTTTTGCAGTTCATGCAAAATCAGACGAGGGAGACTCGTGTGCAGAATACGGGTGGAAATGATAACAACGCGCGGTTTGTCACAGCCAAGCAGTTCAAAGAATTGGGACCACCAGAATTTAAGGGAAAACCGGATCCGATAATGGCGGAAACGTGGGTCAAGCAAATTACCAAGATATTCGATGTCTTGGGATGCACGGAGGAACAGAAGGTTCCATTCGCTACCATTATGTTCCGCAGTGAGGCAGACTACTGGTGGGAGCCTGTGAAGCGTACCCAGCCTGACGCACTCAACATGTCCTGGGAAATATTTCAGAAACTGTTCAATGACAAGTGCTTTCCTGAAAGTATTCGTCATATGAAGGAGGTGGAGTTTATCAGACTGGAACAAAACAACATGACGGTGTCCCAGTACGAGGTGAAGTTTGTAGAGTTATCCAGGTTTGCACCTCATTTGGTCGAAAATGAGGAACGAATGACAAGGATGTTTCGAAGAGGTCTAAAACCTGAGATTCGGCAATATCTTATCTCTCATAAATTTTCTTTATATTCAGATGTTGTAAACAGGGCTCAATTATTAGAGCGAGATAATGAGTATGTGCAACCGAGGGACCACAACCAGGGTCATACCAGTGACAGCAGTCATCAGAGTGATGATAACCAACGAGGAGGGAAAAATACGAACAAAGGCGGTAACCACTTGGGTGGTCATCGTGGCCATGATAATACGAGAGGTGAGTCAAGTGGAAATTTCAGAAAGAGGAGATTCAACAATGACGGGAAGACATCAGCAGCTGTACCAGCACCAACAACGAATTCTAGGGGAGGAGAACGACCGCCAGTTAGATGTTACAAATGCGGGAAAGAGGGACATATCAGCCCAAACTGTCCACAACAATCCAAGGTATGTTACAACTGTGGAAAGGAAGGTCACGTAGCTCGAGATTGTTCTGTAGCAAAACCAAGTTCAACGGGGATGGTGACTCCAAGGGCTGTCCCGGATAAGTCGAAATCAGCGGTTCCTGGAAGAGCATTTGTCGTGACTGGCCAAAACATGAGAAACCCAATCGAGGTGATCACGGGTAAGCTAATCATAAACTCTTACAAAGTTTATACCTTATTTGATACCGGTTCTACCCATTCTTTTATCTCTCCTGCTTGTGCTCAACGTTTAAACTTGACTCCGGAGAAATTGGACTTTGACTTTTCTGTTGAAACTCCGTTGGGTGAAACCTTCGTTACATCTACAGTTTATAAATCTTGCATGATCCAAGTTGGCACTATCACATTACCTGTTGATCTTATCTCTTTAAAGATACTTGCTTTTGATGTGATTTTAGGAATTGATTGGTTAACCACTCATCATGCTAAAATTGATTGTTTTCGTAAGGTTGTTAGTTTTCATATTCCTAACCAACCTGTCATACGAATTCAAACTACTAAACCACTAAAATCAGTCACTGTCATATCAAGCCACAAAGCTATTCGTTTATTGAAAAACGGATGTCAAGCTTTCTTAGCCCATGTTATGGATTTGAACAAAGACAAGTCAAATTTGAATAATATTTCTATTGTTAGAGAATTTCCCGATGTATTTCCTAAAGAACTTCCTGGTCTACCCCCAGAACGTGAAGTTGAATTCTTTATTGACCTTGAACCCGGTACAAAGCCCATTTCTAAAACCCCATATCGAATGGCTCCTATTGAACTTCAGGAGTTAAAAGTCCAATTACAGGAGTTATTAGACATCGATTTTATTCGTCCTAGTACATCTCCTTGGGGTGCCACTGTTTTATTCGTAAAGAAGAAAGACGGGAGTATGCGACTTTGTATCGACTATAGGGAATTGAACCATGTCACCATCAAGAATAGGTATCCGCTACCTCGCATTGATGACCTGTTTGACCAGTTGCAAGGAGCACAATTCTTTTCAAAGATCGATCTTCGTTCTGGATATCATCAGCTGAAGATTAAAACTGAGGATATTCCAAAGACTGCTTTCAGAACTCGGTACGGGCATTATGAATTCTTAGTCATATCTTTTGGATTGACTAATTCTTCTGCTGCCTTCATGGATATGATGAACCGTGTATTCAAAGAATATTTATATCAGTTTATTGTTGTCTTTATTGATGACATCCTCATCTATTCCAAAAGCCGTGAAGATCATGAGCGTCATTTGAAGCTGGTACTGCAAAGGCTTCGTGAAAACAAGTTATATGCCAAATTGAAGAAATACGAGTTCTGGCTTGAGGAAGTAGCATTCCTTGGGCACGTGGTGTCAAAACATGGAGTATCTGTCGACCCGGTGAAGATTGAATCCATACAAAGTTGGGAGAAACCGAAGTCGGTGACCAAAGTACGTAGCTTTCTGGGCTTAGCTGGGTATTACCGGAGATTCGTGGAAGGATTTTCTAGAATCGCTACTCCGTTAACTCAGCTGACTCGGAAGGATACAAAATTTGGTTGGAGCGAGGATTGTGAGAAGAGTTTTCAAGAAC
Source organism: Panax notoginseng (assembly GCA_016801055.1). Taxonomy (NCBI): domain Eukaryota; kingdom Viridiplantae; phylum Streptophyta; class Magnoliopsida; order Apiales; family Araliaceae; genus Panax; species Panax notoginseng. The sequence continues at coordinate 253,038,516 of CM029013.1, forward strand.
TCAAGAGAAAACTCATTTCGGCACCTGTTCTGACAATACCATCTGGTTCGAATGGATTTGTTATCTACAGCGATGCTTCAGGCAAAGGGTTAGGATGTGTTCTCATGCAACATGGAAAAGTCATAGCCTATGCCTCACGACAACTCAAAGAATATGAGAGGAATTATCCTACTCATGATTTGGAGTTGGCAGCAGTCGTTTTCGCGTTGAAGATTTGGAGACACTACCTGTATGGGGAGAAAGTGGAGATCTATACGGATCATAAAAGTCTCAAATATTTCTTCACCCAAAAGGAACTCAACATGCGACAATGACGTTGGCTTGAGCTATTGAAAGATTACGATCATACCATCCAATATCATCCTGGAAAAACGAACGTAGTAGCTGACGCATTGAGTAGAAGATCATACGCGGGTACGAGTGCAATGGTCTTAACACAAAGGCCCATTTTGTATGATTTGCAAAGGATGGAGATAGAGATGAAGGCTCCAAGTACCCACATGATGATATCAAATATACGAGTAGAACCGACTTTAATCGATAAAGTTAAAGCTGCTCAAGCTACGGACATGGAGCTGATGCGTATGAAGAAGAAAGTGCAAGAAGGAGTTATTCTAGAAGCAAGAATCGATGAAGAAGGAATATTTCGAGTCAACTCCATACTTTGTGTTCCTAACAATTTTGACTTGAAGCATAGAATCATGATGGAGGCACACAACACACCGTTTGCAATCCATCCTGGGAGTACCAAAATGTATCACGATCTTCGACATACATTTTGGTGGAGCAATATGAAAAGAGAGATCGCGGAGTTTATCTCGAGGTGTTTAACTTGTCAATGTGTAAAGGCGGAGCATCAAGTGCCAAAGGGTCCATTGCAACCACTTGAGATCCCAAAATGGAAGTGGGAACACATTACCATGGATTTCGTTACAGGTCTTCCCAAGGTTTCTCAAGGCATAGATGCGATTTGGGTCATTGTTGATAGATTAACCAAGTCTGCCCATTTCTTGCCTATACGTGAGACTTATTCCCTTGAACGTCTTGCTAGTATGTACGTAAATGAGATTGTGAGATTGCATGGCATGTCAATATCCATAGTTTCGGATCGTGACCCAAGATTCACTTCACGATTTTGGGTTAGCTTGCAGAAAGCTATGGGCACGGATTTACGATTAAGTTCAGCATACCATCCTCAAACGGACGGACAATCAGAGAGGACTATTCAAACCCTTGAAGATCTATTAAGACTCTGTGTTCTAGATTTCAAATGAAGTTGGGATAAGTACTTGCCACTGGTGGAATTCTCCTACAACAACAGTTATCAGGCAAGTATAGGTATGGCTCCATTTGAAGCCTTATATGGACAAAAGTGTCGTTCTCCAGTATGCTGGGACGAGGTGGGTGAAGCAACATTGTTGGGACCAGAATTGGTACGCATAACTACAAAGAAGATCCAAACAATTCGACAACGTATACAAACGGCACAGGATCGACAAAAGAGTTGTGCGGATCTTCATCGAAAGGATGTAGAATTCAATATTGGGGATCATGTATTGTTACGTGTTGCACCATGGAAGGGAGTTACAAGATTTGTGAAGAGAGTAAAGCTCAATCCACGATTTGTCGGTCCATTTGAGATTCTTGACCGAATAGGAAATGTGGCCTATAGACTCGCATTACCTCCAAGCATGTCTCGTGTTCATAATATTTTTCACATATATGTGCTTCGTAAATATGTGAAAGACCCGAACCACATAATTGAGTTAGAACCAGACGAGATAGCCGATGATTTAACGTACGAGGAGGCACCTGTTAAGATCTTGGATAGGAAAGAGCATGTTCTACGCACGAAGGTTATACCACAAGTTAAGATTTTGTGGAGAAACCATGCTATTGAAGAAATGACCTGGGAGTTGGAATCAGAAATGAAAGCGAGGTATCCTCACCTTTTCGAAACACCAGGTACGTACGTCTATTTCGAGGACGAAATTTCATAAAGAGGGGAGGTTGTAAGACCCCAACTTATTAATAAATGAAATTAAATTTTCCCTATTTATTATTTTGAAATAGAAAGGGTTGATTTGAATAATGTGGTTAGTTATGGGTAAAATACGCAAATATTTCAAATAAGCAAGTGGTTGTAAAATATTCATTTTTGGTCGGTGAATATTCGTTTGGTCGTGGAATATTCTTGCTGTTGGGGAATATTCGTACGACGGCGCAGCCTTGTGTGGGCCTCATAACGAAAAGCGATTAGATGAAGAAAACGACAAGTATAAGTTGTTTATAATTAACGGCGTAGTTGTTACCGTTAATACTGTTAGAATTCCTGGTGGTTAAAATACAGTAGCACACGGTATTGCACCAATTATTGATTCTTACGAAGGAAGGCACTACTCAATAATTGTTACAGTAGTTACTGTTCAATATTTTATTTTATTGATTCCATAATTGCTATATTGATATTTTATATTATTGTTGTTTCAATAATTGTCACTGCACAGTATTTCTCATTATCAGATCAATAATTCATATTATTTGAATAATATTATTAGATAACATTATTGGCAATGTCTAGAAAGTTCTGTCTAAGGAGAGGTTTGGTCATCTAATTGCGCGCCAGTAAGGAGAAATTCTTATTGGAAAGTCCCCCTCTTTCCTGGGAACGGCCTGGTTGTCATAAATATGATTCTGTAATATTATTTGTGAATAATTAAATTATTGACTCATATGATAAGGAAATATTTATTTTATGTTGATATAAATGAGGGTTATATTTTTGTGGTTAAAAATGAAGGAGTTAATGTTGATGTTTTTATCAGTATTTTTTGTCGGAATGGAGGTATTAAAAATCAAGATTTTTGAGATATTTTGCGGGGGTTATAATTTTTAATCCGACCGTTGGATCGTGGTAATTTTTGGATATGTTATACATATATAAGTTGAGTATATGTCCACAAATTTTGAACCGTTAAAAATGAACGTATGATTTATTATGAATTTTACGAGATGACTGGTTCAGAAATTGTTGAATTTTCGGAGTTTATCATTTTGGTGAAAAATTCTAGAATTGGTGGGCCCCACTCTTGGTTGGTGAAGAAATGTACTGAGATTTTTATTCAAATGTGGTAAGCTTGAATAGTAGCAGGTAAAGCCATCAGGTTGCAAATTAAGTCTGCTTCGGCGTGCTAACATTTTCCTATAAATAGAGGGCTAAGTTAGAATTGAAAATCACACCAGAAACAAGTTTTCTCTTTTTCTCTCTCTAGATTATTGAGTGTATTTTGTGAGTATTTAGATACTTTGAGAGTTTTTATTCATCAGAGCAAGTTTCTTTCAGTCTTATACCGGTATTCCGACCAGAAGTACTGATATTTTGAGGTAAGGGATATTATCTTATTCTTAAATGATATTTTCTTTAATATCATTATGCCGAAATATTGATATGAACTTTTTATCAAATTTGGAACTTTTTGTGTCAGGGTTACTATTCACGTATACGTTACTATTCATGTATACGGCACTATTCACGAATACGGCACTATTCACCGAAAAATAATTTTTTCCCTTTTTGTCCAAGATATCTATTATGATTACTATCTTTGATTGTATCCATGTTTTGATCTTTAATTTTGAATTCTACTTCACAATTGATTATTATGAAGTTTTATTGATTTTGGATAAACTGTTATACGAATCCCTACTATTTGTCCTCCTGTCTCACTGGATTCGTTTTCTTTAAGATATTTTTCATCATCCTCAGTCCTAAATGATGATATTACTGAATATCTTTGGCCTTTAGTGCAAAGATGTATGATTACCTGATGAATATCTTTGGCCTGTAGTGCAAAGATGAGCAGGTGTTGAGATGAACATGACCGACTGGTGATACAAATGAATATCTTTGGCCTGTAGTGCAAAGATGAATATTTGGTTAAAGATGATTATTAATTGATGTTATAGGGATAAAATATTGATGATGGACTTTTAAATCTTAGAAGATAGTAGAATTCATTCTCTACTTGACTCTTCTAATGGTTTGTTGTTTCCGCTGCAGTTGTTGATCTAAAACTTGTTGTCGATTATATTCTATCAGATTTTTCCCTGTTGAAGACTAATGATAATTTGTTGTATATTATCTTAGTCATAATATTCTTTACTGGGCTAGTTGAGCTCACCCTTTTCCTTTTTGTTCCATTTTTCTTCTCAGGAGGTGAGAACATAGCAGGATCTAGTCGGGGTATGGAGTGATGGTTCTAGAAAGATGTTTTAGCAGTCCTCACTATTTCTGTAAAATAGTGTTTGAATAATTGTAATGGGGACTTATTTGAGTGTGGATATTGTCTAACAGACAATATTTGTATTTAAACTCACAGTATGTGTTGTCGTATTTTGCACGACAATTGTATTATTGAAGTTGTAGTTTGCTTTTTGTACCATATATTTGGCGACTCAGAATGGGTGTTGTATACCTATTTTGGGGGCGTCACACTACGCCGAAGACAATACATGAAATTGGAAGATTTCATGGATTAGCATTCTTTTACAGACGGTTCATCCGAAACTTCAGCACATTGGTTGCGCCTATCACTAAGTGCCTTAAAGGAAAATTATTCCAATGGACCCAGGAGGCCGAAGACAGCTTTTAGTTGGTCAAGAAGAAGATGATTGAAGCTCCAGTATTGGCACTTCCTGATTTCGAGAAGGTCTTTGAGGTAAATTGTGATGCATCTGGAGTTGGTGTGGCGTTCTAAGTTAAGAAGGTCGACCAGTGGCTTTCTTTTGTGAAAAGTTATCAGGATCAAGGAAGAATTATTCTACGTATGATCTAGAATTCTATGTCATAGTCCAGACATTGAAGCATTGACGTCATTATTTGATACAGAGGGAATTCATTCTATTTACTGATCACGAGGCCTTAAAGTATATAAATGGTCAACATAAGCTCAGTTGAAGACATGCTAAATGGGTGGCGTACTTGCAAGAGTTCACTTTCACTTTGCGACATCAGGAAGGAAGTTTGAATAATGTTGTCGATGAGCTAAGACGAAGGGCATTACTCCTTGGTACAATGCGAAACAAGGTTATAGAATTTGAAGTATTCATTGAGATGTATGAAGGGGATCCTTCTTTTGGGAAGGTAGTTCAAGAAATGCGAGAAGGTCGGCAATTTGACTTTGTTTTACATGAGGGTTATTTATTTTGAGGACTCTAGTTGTGTATCCATGATTGTTCATTTCGGCAACAGATATTAAGTGAACTTCATAATGAAGGGCATTTCGGACGAGATAAGACATTGGCCTTAATAAAAGCTGACTATTACTGGCCGAAAATCTCAAGAGATGTGGCTCGCTATGTGAATGGGTGTTTTGTTTGTTAGAAGTCAAAAGGAGTTCTTACCAAGGCAGGATTATATACTCCCCTACCTATTCCTAAAAGACCTTTGTGTGATCCATGTAAGTATGAATTTTGTGTTAGGTCTACCTCGAACTCAGAGAGCTTCAGATTCCATTATGGTTGTGGTCGATCGGTTCTCTAAAATGGCTCATTTTATCGCTTGTCGAAAGACCATGGATGTTATTCGGATCGCCCACCTCTACATTCGGGAGATTGTACGCTTACATGGCGTTCCTCAGTCTATTACATCTGACCGAGATACTAATTTTATGATTAATTTCTGGAGAAGTCTGTGGGAAAAGCTCGGAACGCAATTAAACTTCAGTAGTGCTTACCATCCTCAGAAAGACGGTCATACCAAAGTGGTAAACCGAAGCATATGAAATCTTTTGAGGTGTCTGGCCAGAAATAAATTAACCGAAGCATTAGGATCTGGCACTTTCTCAAGCGGAGTTTATTTATAACCGTTCGAAGAATCGGACTACCAACATGAGTCCTTTTGAGATAGTTTATGGTCAGAATCCTTATGGGGTCCTAGACTTGGTTCATATCCCTCAAATTGGTCGAATACACCCCAAAGCAGAAGAAATAACAGATCATCTTCGAGTTATCCATGATCAGGTGTACAAGTCCATTACAGAAAGCAATGCTAAATACAAGGATTGGATTGACACTCACCGTCGTCAGATTGTTTTTAAAGTTGGTGATATTGTTTAAGCCGTAATGATCCGAGATCGTTTTCCTGTTGGTGATTATAATAAACTTAATGATCCAAAAATTGGTCCTTATGAGATTCTGCAGCGAATTAATGACAATGCTTATCGGCTGCGCATTCCTAGTCATCTGCGGACGTCGGACGTTTTTAACGTAAAACATTTGAGCCCTTGTTTTGAGCAGTTTGTTGAACAAACTGTGAACTCAAGGACGAGTTCTTCCGACCCGGGGTGACTGATGCAGGAGGATCCGAGACCAAAGATGCTGAGTTGTCGGATACTACGTTGATGGCATTGGAGTATCATGAGTTAGAAGAACGTCACAGATGTGACGATCATTAACGCCTTCGACTTCAGACTAGAGGATTGGCTTCGGGAGATTGGTTGTCTTCGGTGTTCGTGGCGTCATTGACTTCGAAAGAGCAATATGGATTAGTCATTGTTATTATTAGTTATTATTATCTTTTATGATAATAGAATTTTTCTTTTTAATAATAAGAAGTTTGTTAGGATTTATTTTTCCGTATCTCTAGGAAGATTTGTTTTCGAATCTCTAGGAAATCTGTTATATCTTGGGCAGCTTGGGAAGAAGGTTATAACTTGGGCAAAAAAATTTGTTAGCTATATCAACCCAACTTGTGGGTTGAATTGGATGACTTTTGATTTGATAAAATATAATATACACATTAGAAAAGTTTCTCTGTGTTTTTGAGGTGAATCTCTTGTTCCTTTGCCTGTGAATTTTCTTGTTACCATAGCCCGCAGGATAATCGTAATCTCGTCCGAGCGTCAAGTTTAAAATTATGTGTTTTGTTCATTTCTACTAGTGACATTGTCACATTGAGTCATTTGCTCCATTTCCGAAATAATAATAAATAATTAGAAACAGTTGTAGCTCATGTAGTAATTACTATTATAACAAATAGAGTAAATAAGTGGCCTACATATATAATTTATTCCTCCATAAATTTTTACATTATCTTATGAACAACCTTTTGTGATACATATAATGTAAAAGGAAGTTGGCAGCAACTGAATTTATGATTTACAACTATTGTAAAGAAATGGAAAATGATATGTTAACAACAACTGACACAAACTTGACATGTTCTTAACTTCTCACGAGCATCTCCCTCTTTTTTGCAGAAACCTTTGTCAAGTATAGAACTTGATCGTGGTAAGGATAAGAAATAAAGGTTTACGGGTAATTATATTTATTTTCTATTCTTTTCCCATTTCATTTGAGTATTGGCTGACCGTCAAACCATGAGTGCTGCACTTTCACCACTGTAGTAAATGTTCAGACGCTTTTAGATGTTAATCGAACATTTTTTCGATATTCTGCTAAAGCCCACAACGGATAAATGTTTCTATACGCTGGATAGTGTAACATGCAGTTCTTCATGAAAACTCCAGTGATTTCCTGACATAAAATAGTTGGGCTGTGCTGGTTAGACAACGGTGGAACAAATGAACATGCAGTTTTTGACTTGAAAATATGGATCTGCTTCTGTTTAGTTATTCAAAGCTTTGTTTATTGTGTGTTACCTGTTGGGGAAAATCACCACTTTCCATTTGGGAATTGATCAACAACTTGGCTGCACGATGAAGAGGTGTTGGGTCTCTTTCAGCCTACAAGGAGTTAAAGCTTGGGTTAGAATTTATAAAATAAATGCATAGGAAGTAATTAATTGATAGGAATGACTTTATTGGCGCTCCTAAATTGTTAGCATCACTCTTATTAAATTAAAGTAGACCTTTGATTATCCAGGAGTGGTTAAAATGAAATTAACTTCAGGAATGATTAAAATGAAGTTAACTTTAGTCAATTGACCAATACAGTATCGACCGGGAGGTGATATCTCCATCTGCGTGTCAGCAGTATATTGATTAATTGACCAACTTACCATAAAGTTAATTTCATAGTAACCGGATCCTGATTATCCACAGCCAATACTAAAGTGCCAATAGCATCACCTAGCTAGTTTGATAGAGAGTATAACCACAAACATACCTGCCCAGAATGGATCAGACCCATCATGGCCCATGAAGTGTGTACCAAATTTGACCTATTTCCTTCTAAAGGTGTATATTCCTGTTTAACAAATTAATCATCAAGGTAGTAATAAGTTTAGCAGGGGTAGATATTCAAAGAATGAGAGACCCTGAAATCGTGGCCTAATAGGATTAGACAACCATTTCATATTTCAAACTTAAAAGGATTGTTAATTATCTTTGATATTTCAATCAATAGATTACCTTGTTTGGGCAAGAAAGATAACTTTCTCCCCAACCACCATCACTGCGTTGCGATTTTATTAGAAAATCCACTGCTTTATGAAGAGTTTGGCTGTTGTTGTATGTCTTTCCAGCCGCGGTTAGACCTCCCATAGCAAACCAAGTACCATATGTGAAGCACACACCCCAGTTTCCGTACCTGTATGCATCATTCTTCTCTTGTTAAAAGATTAAAACTTCCAAAATAATTCTTTTTGTTAATCGAGGAACATACCATGAACCATCAGGCATTTGTATGTCTTCAAGGTACTGTACAGCATTTGTGATTGAAACTTCTATCTCTTTCTTCCTATGCCCAGGGTATAACTTCTTAAACATAACCATAGCCTGAATTGCTGATGAAGTGCATTCGACATACCTGGATCACTATTTTATTAGTCTTGTGTTCACAGTAGATTATTAAGAGTCGTACCAAGGAAATTAATAACATGCAATAAATCGTACTCATGTTCAATGACAATGTCTGCAAAGAATTCTGTAGGATTGAGCAGCTGTAGGGAACACAAAGTTTAAAGAATTGAAGTCAGGTCATACACAACTCAATAAGGGTCACAACTTTTTCTAGGGACGTTCCACAATGGAAGTCTACTTTCAAAATCAGTGTATCAAATTATTCAAAACTCAATACATGTTAGTGTGTTTTATTGATCTTTGATTATGTGTTCAAATCAGATTTTGGTTTCCGAATTTTGAAGTGGACTCTCATTATGGGACACAGGGTGTATGAAATAATATTGACAATAATACAATTTTGTGTATTTTCGTAAGGTTGAAGAAGCTACCTCCAACCATTCTGAGGATCCTGCAGGCTCCCAAGCAGCTAGGCCGCCATTTTTGCTCTGCATTGCATAGGAGAAGGAACTAACTGAATACCAGTTTCTTGTTTTGATAAGATGGGGTATAACATCTCAATAAATTTAAAGCTTAATACAAAGGAAAGACAATGCAGGTTCATTATTCTTCATTACCTGTAGGGATAGCAGTATATTGACAGCATCAAACAATTGGCTGTCTTCCATTTTATCACCAACTATTTCTGTTGGCATCCTTGAAAAGAGTAGGCAACACTAAAGGACCAAAATGGGAAGGAAACAGAAGTTATCAGAGATCACAAGTCTATAGAAGGTTAAATATTGTGAGCATTACTAAATACCTTCAAAGCTTCTGCAGTACAATCCGAAACTTGCCATCCATGATCTTGATCTGAAAAGGTCCAGGATCCTTTAGAAATGTGGCGATGCATGCTTTTGAAGTCGCCAGAAGGGTTCTCCATGACCTGAAAATTTTTAAGGTGAAAATGAAACAGTTATTAGGTTCACAAATTATAAATCTCTTGAGAAGGCTGTAGATTTAATAGTACAAACGAAGAGAAGCTTTGTAAGTTTAAGCTGGAACCTGGGACTTTTTTATGAAATCATGCCCTTTCATAAGGGTAGGACGAATTTCATCAGTGAGATCACTCGCCAACAATGCTTGTATGGCAAAACCAGTATCCCACTCTTGACTGCCAAAACTCTGCATTTGAAAGTCAATTTGTAAAGCTTAGCAACTCAAATAACAAAATTAGGAATTAAGTTCTAGTGCTTAGCTTTGACAGTGGTATTATTGCAGTGCTCAGAAATTGAATTATTATTTTTTTTCATCTTACTGTGTAAAAATTTGTATACACATTAGATATGAAGAAAGAAATGAGAATACAGATTGTGGTAAATGGAACCTAAACACACAAATCATTTAACGTCTTAAAAGAGTGAAGCATTAACTAGGAAACACTCCATTCTTAGTTGACAAAAGGTAGTGAAAATGAATGGCTAATCAGGTATTGAATGTGTTTTATTTCACTTGTTTGACATTTTCTCGTATAATGTTGGAATTTGTATTCTCAAGAATAGTAGTACTATTTTGGAATTTGTTCTAACCTGCATTTTCATTCCATCTTCAGCAACCCATATATAATCTGGGATCCTAGCGAGGTGCTTCTTGAAGTAATCACCATTTGGATCCTCAACCCAACAAGCAAGCATACACAAAACCTGCTCAAATCAAGTGGAATTTCAAGTATACTTATATAAGAGAAGTCATAATTAAAGCCAAAGCAAAGGTATTGTACAAACTTCTATCTTTTTATTCTCATTTTCTACATTATATACCAGAATCACTTTACCTTTTCCACACATCCTATAGTGATGTATCTACTGTTCTCATCTTCATAATGGATATGTTTCATAGTGGTTTGAAGAGCTTTCTCTCTCAACTTGTTAAAAGGCCAACGAGTCAAGAAAGGCTCCGTAAATATGTAGAGGCTATCCCACATCAAATCTTGTATCAAAGGATGCGGATAGTAGAGGTCTTCCTGCAATAACAAGTGGGTGTATTAGATTAATTTGTATGTACATATATAAAGAAGAACTAAAAAGATTAATATAATAGTAGGAGAACCTTTGCACAATTATGTCGCACTTTCCTCCAGTTAATTTCATCATATGCTTGGGCGTAAAGTTCTTCTCTCAGTTGTAAAATGAGAGGAGTGATCGGCCCTACAAACCTCTTCCCATACAAATATGACATAGGCATGTAAACCATCCGGCAATAGCACCACATTTTTGCTGCATTTTTAGGAAAGATAAGATCAAAAACACAAGTTACAACTTGGGAGAAGACCAAAAAAGACTCTGTTAGGATCAATGGAAAAGATACCGACTCACATAGCTAAATACGTATACAGTTGTATTGACGTTAGAGAATTGAGCAAACCTGGATGCATAGGAAGGAAAGGAGGAAGGATCCAAAACTCTGGGGGCATTGGGTTGCTTCCTGACCAATCGAATAAGCCAAGTATCTAAAACAATAGAGCAATACATATGTTTATACTTGATTAAGAAATACACAATTGTAGAACTTAATTGTCAAGTTAACTTTATTTCATAACACATAATATCAAGATGACTTTATACTTGTAATTGAAAATGTTTAGTAAAGAATATAGGACTAGTTTTTTCCTTTTAAGAAACCTTGAATTGATAACAGATAACCAGTTTTATCAAACAGGTCTTAAGTTGGTTTTACCGAAAGCCATGTCTTGCCCCAGGAGGGTATTGCTGTCACACTACCATGATCAAGGATCCATTTTCTTGCTCTGGCACAGGCATTGTTTTCACCACCATCGCGTCCTTCTCCAAGTATACGCATGCAGATGTAGCTGAGAGCTGTACAAAACATGGTGCTGTGGCCCTCGATATGTAATCCCCAGCCACCATCCTCGTTCTGATATTAGAAACAGATTACGTTATCATGTGTCCTAATGTTTGCATTTGTGTGTTTACAAGTCTTCTGGTGCAAATGAGTGTTTAAGATGATTGAACCACAATACTTGAGTGTGGCATAGAACTGTCATTTGTCAATTGTCATTTGGCCTTAAAAAAATTAATTAGTGGGGGAAAAAATTACCTGATGACAGTAAATGTAGCGTAGAATTTCTATGCGATGCTCTGCAGGGAATACAGTATTAAGATGCCCTGTAATATACAGACACATGACCTGCAATGATAAGCAGGAATGAAAATAAATTATCAGGAGAAGTCAAAGTTATTATTGCAAAGAGAGGGTGAAAACTAGTATGACCAGCACAATTAAACCAGCATGGAAGGTCAAGAAGATTTTACCAAGGGTGGAAGGAAAAATAACGGGCCAGCATTTTCGGCAGGCCAGTGCCCATCATCAGCCTGCAATGCTGAAAAGTAGTGGACAGCTCTCCTCAATGTGGTTGTGGCTGCTTCATAGGTAATTTCTTCACCATCCTCCACCTTCACTTGGGGAATAATTTGTTTGAAATTCTTCTCTTTTAGAAACTAGATTCATCAGACATTTAGAACTTTTAGAACACATCAAAACTTGTAGTTTACCAGAGTATTTACACTAGCTTCGTAAAAATCCTTCGAACAAATGAAATTCGTATTTTGAAAAAAAAAATCAGTTAATATCTTAATTTCTTAGCCATAAAGTATAGCTCCGGTACCATTTCTATGAATTTTATTGTGTTAAAGTAAATTCTGGATATTGATTATCAGTTTTGTACCTAAAATCAGCTATACCATCACTATGTCAATGTCAACTTGTATAAATACTATATAAAATTTAAAATGCTTTAGATTATTACTTCTCATTCATGACCAGAAGCGGAAGGAGGGGGGTCGCTGGGGTCATATGATCCGGGAATCTCCGACGCCTTCTGTTCCACCTCCACCTCCACCTCCACCTCCACATGCATACTCATTTATAACATCGACAACTACAATATTGGCCATTTTAAATGTTGTATTTCCAAGGTATTTTAACTTTGATATTTATGGTATATTGTTTAAAATAACCGGTATTATAGTTGTCAATGTTATAAATGAGTATGCATATGACAACATTTAAAATGGCCAATATTTATGGTATGTTGTTTGTGAAATAATTAAATTAGGTTAGTTGATGAAATTATGATGAAATGTTTGAATTGATGAAATTATTATGAAATGTTTAAATTGATGAAATTATTGTGAAATACTATAATTGGGTAAAATACATTTGAAAGAAGCACTCCAACCGTCAATAAATAATATTTTTTTTACTAATGTATTTTAAACCTCCTTTAAAATGTTCTGGTTCCGCCACTGTTCATAACTTCTTCTTTTGAAATATATTCTAAGCTTCTCTGATGTTTCAGTTTTTTTTTTGAATATTCTGTATAGTGTTGAAAAAAGTAAAGAAAATAGTACTTTTTGCTGAATCCAGCATACTATTCAGAAAGGATATATGGACTACCAACAGCTTCCTCATGCTCAAGGTTCATACTTTTCAATGTCTATCCAGGTATGGGAGGGAATCCCTTTACCGTTAGATTTTCTGGTTTGTTTTAGTGTGCTAAATAGTAGGTATAGAATGTTGTTTAAGTTGGTTTTTGGCCTTATGTGGCTCTATTTTCAGGCACATCTGTTTTTTGCTAGCTTTTTGGTGTGCTGAATGGCTAGCTGTGACCCATGGTGGTGGGACTGAGAAATTTACTTATATACTAGATACAGAAAAATGAGAATTTTTTCAAATAGAACTTATCGACTTGAAGAAAATACTTTTATTCTCATTTTGGATATAAAGACAAACAATCAATTATTACATATTATGATTCTCGACACCAGGGTCTGTCTACTTACTATGACCATATTTTGTTTTTATTTTCAGTTTCTCTTTCCTACTTTTTTGAAATTGAGTTTGGTTATTATTTTCTGAAAGTATTTTTGGGGGTGTGGGCTAAAGTGCTTACGTATAAAGCTGACATAATTTATTATAAGTTGACAGGCTTGTGGTTAAAGTATGGTTTTACAAATTCCCTAGACCAAGATGCTGTTTGTTTATATTTAATTATCTTTTAATATATTGTCTCTTATTCGTTAAGAGGTATAATAATATTTATTTATTTTTTTATTATCTCTGAATGTCTCTTAATCGGTAAAACAGAAAATAAAATCTTAATAATTAAGAGATATCTCTTAATGAATTTTTTTTGATAATTTTTTTTATATAAATATATTCAACAATATTATGCACTCATTTTTATTAAATTGAATATTTAAAATTATTAAATAAAATTTTACCCTTTAAAATGGTAAAATAGTGTCATTAAGAGACAACTTACTATTTAGTTATCAAATAATTTTTTAGATTCAGACCTCATAACCATTCAGATGATCTAATTTATTAAGACATCATAATTATTCAGATCTTAATTCCCAGTTTTATCAAACACAACCTAAATCCAAAGAATCCTTCTAGGATCCCGGGTGAGTTATCGGCCGAATTTTTTTTTTTTTTTTGGCTTTTGATTATCAAATAATTAATGGGATTTATTAGAACTGAAATTTTTATAAAATGCAGTGATTTATGTGTCATTTAGATACATGTAAAAAACAAAATTACACAGACCGTACAACTCTATTTTTTACATATATCCAAATGACACTTAAATTACTGTATTTTATAAAAATTTCAATTCTAATAAATCACATTAATTATTTGATAGTCAAAAGTAAAAAAAATAATTTTCGGCCGGTCACTACTCCGGTCGGAACCCGCCGGTCCCCCTAAACTTATTGAAATCGAAAGGAAGAGATAACTAGTTTGTTACTTAGCAGCCTGTTATAAATAGAGAAATAAAATGATTCCCTAGCCGGCAGGTGGGAGAGTGGCCATAGTTTACTCTCTAGTCTCACTCTTTTCTCAACATTTTTTTAAAACTCTTTTTGTTGGTTTGCTTAATATTTTCTAGTTCTGGTGTGGAAATACCTTCTTTTAACTGGGTGATAAGCTAAGAGGAAGCCATGCACAGTGAATCTTAAAAAAATGAAAAATAAATTATAAATTATAAAAACTCTTTGTTGATTGCTTTGTTTTTTTAGCCTTTTGTCTGTTTTTTTACCCTTTTGTCTGTTTTTTCAACCAAATCATTATACTTGTTCACCAACCCTTGACTTTTGGAAAATAAAGAAAACTTAATGTGGAACTATGATAATAATTTCATGAAAATAATTAACTTAAGATGAAGATTAAAAAAATTGCATAAAATTCTTTGACTCCTTGAACAAAAATCTTACTTCAGCCAATGTGTTTGATCTTCCCTACACATGCACATTCATGCAACTAGAGCCTTCCATGCATATTACATATATGTTTTGCCACCATTAATCTTCATATTTACATAGTAAATTCAGGATGCGGAACATTACAGCATTTCCATAAGTTCTCACTCACGTGAATGTGAATGTGAATGTGAATGTGAATGTGAATGTGGAGCATTATGGCATTTGTTTTCTTGAGAAATAGCAGAAAAAGAAGGAGAAGAAAAACCTGCATTCGCCAGAGGACATCGCCGCTGGGCTTAACGTGATACCGGTTATTCCAGAAATGGAGACGAGCCTCCTCAACCTCAGCTCTCTCCGCCGGGGTTCCATAGTCAGGATCAAACTCCCATGTCTGCCGCCCTATGAAGTTATTTGTACTGTACAAATACAGATCGTTGCCTCCCTTGGCTGTCATTAGCCTCCACATCTTCAAACAAAATTTGTATTTTTTTTTTTTTGAGGTACTAAAAATTGTAGTTCTTCTGTTACTGGTAATGAAGAATGAATGAAGATGATAGTGGTTTGCTGCTACTTGTAAGAAGCTCCTTATATAGGTGAAGAATAGGAATACTTATCAAATGTAAATTATTATATACTGTTGGAGTTTGTTTATGTATATACACATTTATTCAATTTTTACTTCCCCTTCTGTTTGTTTGTTTCGGTGACTAAATGTGCTCATATCTGGAAGTTTCACACAAGCCTAGTGAAAGAATTTCCTTGAAACATGCAATACTAGAAATAGAATAGCTGACCCAAAAAGGACCATTTAGTTCATACCCTCTTGTTCACATGTAGAAATGATATTTTAACTTGTAATATATTTTGATATTTTTACATGTGTTCCTTTCATATAAAAACAAAATATATTTTACTCTCTTGTAAAAAAAGATCATGTGAAAATATCAAAATTATATGTAAAAATAGTATTCCACTTATTTTAACTTAATTAATACTTCTGAGGTTGCGATTTTTAGCATGACAACTTTTTTAGCATGACAACTTTTTTTTTTTTGCTAAATTATATTGGCAACATTTTGATGCCGGTTACATCATGCTTTTTCTGGTGAAGTGTACCTAACTACTATACCAAAGGAGGCTTGATAGTTACATCATTCTTTTAAGAGCAGGTTTCCTTCTTTTTACTTTTTCTTTGTGGAAATATTCTTTTCCTTTCATTTTCAATTTTCAATTTTCTATTTGTATATGTAAGCTATAAAATATACATATGATGTAAATTTCGTAACACATTAAAAGGATACGGAAACAATCTTCTTTGAGCTCTTTTATGCGGATATAAAAATTAGATATGAATGTTTTATAATTTTATCTATTTGTATTGAGGGTCAAAATACAAATAGATAAAATTATAAAATACTCATATTCAATTTTCATATTTACATAGAGTTTTTCATCTTCTTTTGTATAAAAAACGAGAGATATATTGCTTATCAGAGTAATAATAAGGGTTTCAAATTTTTGGTCTTAAAATGATGCGTTGACGATTTTTAAAATTTTTAAGAAGTATTTATAGTTGACAAAAATCTTCATAACAATTATAGTCTTGTTATATATTGCGAAAGAGTTCTGCTGAATTACGATTGTAACGTATATCAATACATGTGGTTGGATAACATTTTAAAATTGGCGCACTGTAATCAAATAGACATGTAAAATCACTATATTTATATATATATCATTTTAATTCCATAACTATATGATGGAATAATTTGATTGATTACAATATATTACTTCCATTTGAAAATGATAATTTTAATATATTTTATTTTATGTATTAGGATTGACAAAGAACAAATTATAACATAGACTTATTACTAGCAATAGATGTTAGTCTTTAAAATTTAATTTAAATTTTAAATAAAAATAGTCTAAGAATTTACACCAAATATATTTAGTAAAATATATTTAGCGATATTTTTATGTTTTTTTAATAATATTTTAAATTATTTTTAACGATACTTATCGTGACAGTAGAATTATTGGACAGCTGGATATATATATATATATATATATATATATATATATATATATATATATATATATCGGAGCCGTTCTAAAGCGGACCAAATAAGCAGACCAAAGAACGGACCAAGGCAAAAAAACACGCGGGTCGGGTTTAACCCGGAAAAACACGCGGGTTAAACCCGACCCGCGTATTTTTTTGCCTTGGTTCGTTCTTTGGTCCGCTTATTTGGTCCGCTTTAGAACGACTCTGATATATATATATATATATATATGGCGGAAGTAAGAGAACTAGAATCAGAGGTGCAAATAATGTAACAGTTTAATTACTAAATCATATAATTTTATTGATTGGAAATGAAAATGTTTACAAATGTACAAACGGTTTACAAATTACAAATTGAATTGACTTGACTTACTCAAAACATTTAAGAGAAGTTGAATAGTAGAAGGAGGGGCTAAGGAAGGCTTAACAGCGGTAGAGGCTAAAGATTAATCTGAGAAGGAACTCAGAGTCTTTCAAAGTCTGCCTCCAAAACTAAGTTCGGTTTCCTTTTATAGAATAAGGAAAGAACTATTACAAAGTTACTATTACAAAATAAATGATTACAGACAAAAGTTACTATTCATGAACAGTGCTGACTTTTTTACTATTTATTGACGCGTCTGGCAACTTTTGACAAAGTGGCCACAACTTTTGACTTGAGAGATGCTTTCGGTGGAAAGGAGATGCTTTCGGTGGAAAAGACGAATCTGCTTTCGGCTGAGGGCATCTTTTGACTGGCTGCAGGGAGCAGGTGCATGTGACTGAGAAGAAGCGTCAGGCAAATGGGTCCTGAGCATCCTGTAGATTGATGGAGCCATAAGGGTCATCATCTTCTTCATACTGACTGAGGGAAGCTGATGAAGAACCTGTAGAGGCTTCTTCATGTAATTCATCAATTCTTTTATTTAATGCCTGTGCAATTAATTTTAACTCTTTTTCGGAACAATCTTTAAAATCAGAAATGCTACGGGAACAAGACGAACCAGTGGGACTGACTCTAGACTCTTTTAATTTTTTACTGACACTTGACTCTTTTGATTTTTGACTAGAAGGTTCTGCTGTAGAAACTGGGAGAACCTTGAGAGGAGAAGCAGGGAATTCTAACTGAACTTGACCTACGATTCTATTGACGTCAAATTTATCCCACCATTTGACAAACCATTGGCGAGTGACTAGGGGAAAAGGATCTGCCGATGGAGATGTAGGGGAAGCATTGTGACTGATTTCACTGGTGGGGTTTTGAATGCTGTATTCCCAGCAAAGAATCCAGGGAATCTTATATTTACTTACAAATTGAAGAAGGATTGGGACACCTTCATATGCTGAATCTAATTTTTTGTGATTGCAAAAATGATTGAGTTGAACTTTCAGGGGATCGGGAAGAAGGTCATAGGTAGAACCAAATCTCGACCACCAATGGAAAAACCAATATGGGAAATGACTTTTGAACTTATGGTCAAATTGAACAAACCAAGAATGACTGTGTGACTCATTTTGATGGAGGAAAACTTTATACCAAGCTTCCATATAATCATAATAACAAAAAGAGTTATCCTGATTAGAAAGCTGCATAAGATCAGAGGGATGTTTTCCCCAATCGGACATCTGAATAAACTGTTTAATATACAACGAATGGTAAAGAACTTTGGCTTTATCATTGTTGGCTTAAATGGTCCGGGTCGCCCTACTGGCCCTAGTAATCAGCCAAGAGGAGCCTTGGTTCCTCATCCAGTTAACCCAATTTACCAAACCAGTAACAAGTTCACTTTTCTTGGGACAATGCCCAAGCCCTATAGTTCAGCTTTAGCTAGTAACCCAATTCCCATCGACCCCTTTCAATCCAAAGCCTCTAGTTTAAACCCCAGTAATTCTCCCTCTGAGTACATGCTTAGATGGACCAATTTCTTATTTCATATTGAGCCTCACATGAAACCCAGAAATGACCCAGTAAAGTTGATTTCCCAATTTTTCCCTTCTGGTTGGCATTTTCATGCATCTTGCTCCTTATAAATTCCTTGTGTATTATAAGGACATTCTTGTCGAAACAGAGTCAATCTTCATTAAACCCATTTATGCCAATAATGATAAAGCCAAAGTTCTTTACCATTCGTTGTATATTAAACAGTTTATTCAGATATCCAATTGGGAAAAACATCCCTCTGATCTTATGCAGCTTTCTAATCAGGATAACTCTTTTAAGAGAAAGACCTTGAACGAATAGATCTGGTTCTTCTTTGATTCCTGAAGATTCTAGCTCATCGTGATCTTCATCACTAGAGGAGGAATCATGAACTTGAAGATCAGATTTCTGACTCTCTAAGTCTTTTCTTAAATTAGAAACTTCTATTTTTAAATTAGAGATTTCCTTTTTAAGTTTATTAACTTCTTGATTTAATTCTGGAAGGGTAACTTCTTTGACTGGGGTTTTAAATCGTTCTAGAGTTTTATTAAGGCTGAATATTGGTTTATCTTTGGCTTTGAAAATCTTGTCTTTAACTCTAGTATCTTTGGTTAATAAATATTTTAATTGCTTAGTATATTGAACTTTAAGTTCAGGGTCAGAAATTTTACTAATTAAATCGATTAACAAAGAGCTTTCTTCATCCTCTTTGGTAATAACACTTAATCTTTTAGTGCAACAATTTTCATTACAGTTATTAGCACAAATAGTGACTTCTTCTTCATTACTATCAGATTCATCGTTGTTGGTACTGCTTTTAGAAGAATAGGGGATGTCAGATTCTTCATTACTATCTGTATTGTTCTCTATTCTCATTAACTCTAATAATTGTTCTGTATCTTCATTAGAGATATTTAACTGAGATAATTTTTGTTTCACTTTACATTCATTTTTGTAGTGGCCTTTTTGCCCACAATTGTGGCAAACGATTTTACTTTTATCATATTTTTTATTCCTTTTATTATATTTTTTATTAACTGGTTTGGGTTTATTGTAATAATCGTTCTGATTATTATCCTTTTTATAAGTATGTTTACGTTTGTGTCGTTTATGTGTTTTAGGATGATCAATATGTCTGTGTTTATGCTTTCTTCTAGAGGGAGCAATTGGGGGCAGACCATATTGTTTACAAAATGTTCCTAACTCATATTTAACTTTTTTCTTGTCTTTACTGGCTTGTTTAGCTAATTTAAAATCAATACACATTTTTAAGCCTATTTTTTGAATATAACTGATTATGTCACCATAAGTGAGATTATCATAATCAATATATCCTAAGTTTTTACTCAACTCTTCCCTAACTTTATGAGCGAACAATGACGGCAAACCATTTACAAACTTTTCTTTTCAGAAAGGCTTGTTGCTATCATTTCGCAGCATAAACTCTAGAGGTAAACACATCTTTGTACCACCGGAAGTCACTAAGAGTGGGACAAGTGAGATTACTGAGTTGATCGTGAATCCTTTCTGTTATGTTACTAGGAGTTCCTACAAAATGTTTTATTATGGTAAAAATTAAAGTATTTACTCCATCTGGCGGACCAACACCGACATCTTCATCAAAGATGGGGTTGTCGTCATCGTCTAACTGGATAGCATGAATTATAGATAGTCTAGTATCTTCTGTGAGATGTCTTTCCCACCAAGATCTGAGAATACCCGTAAATCCACTAGCTATTAACTCAACGATTTCTGGTTGTGACAGATTGTTGAATTTAGTAATATAGCTATTTGCTACCATAGACATGTGATTTAATTTGTTTAAAATTTCTTGTTCACTAAGACCATCAATGTTCCATTCATAAATTTTATTAGCTGAAACAGAGAATTGTTTGTCTAGGTTTCTCTCTTCGAATTGGAGATCCGGAGGAGTAGGCCTAGAATACCAATTCCTGGTTAAACTAGTGTTTTTGACTGTTAACTTGTTCAATTGATCATTAAAATCTGGGATTGAAGTAGAATCAGAACAGTCAGCTTGACTTTCACTTTCAACTTCAGTCTCAACTTGATCCAAAGTAGAAACAGTACCACTTGGACCAGGTTCAGTTTTTAGTTTTTTGAATAACTTGTCAATAGATTTAATTAGGTTGCTATCATCATTGGGTAAACCTAATTTACTTCTATTTTCAGGTAAGTTAATCAAAGGATGTTCAATTTTTGCATCTGGTTTTTTAATACTTGTTTCTTCAAATTTTTCTTCAATTCTATCAAGCTGTCTTCCAACAGTTGCAAGATATTGATTACTAAAATTTAATTGTTCAATAATTTTTTTATCATCTTTATTGCCATCAGAAATTTTAAAGGGAATGGCAACAACAGATGTGTTCTTAACTGGGATAAGGATCGTTTCTAGCGGAGGATGACTAGAACAGACCTTAGACTTATCTTTTTTTATCCATTGACTCTTTGTTATAACATTACACTTACTTTGGTATTGATCATACCAGTCGTAAAAGGTAATGTTTATTTTTTCTTTTTTTATGAATCGTTTCCAACTATTAACAATTTTATCTCGCTCCTTTTCGGTTGGGTGGTTTGAACGAAACAAATGTCTTTTATTTTTATTATTTTTAGAATTAAAATTTTTTACAAGATTATCCCAATCAAGAATAAAATCTTTTTTAATAACTCTTAACTGATTGTTAATCGAAATTTCAAAATCAGACTGAGTGGGAAGCTCAGAAGGAGTAGGAGAGGAAGAACTTTCGTCTTCTACTAGATTCTTTTGAGTATAACATAGGTGACTATCTTGACCTTGATTTAAAATATCTTTTAATTTAAGATCTCTTAAAGAATGGTTATTAAGAATTTCAGTGTCTCTTCTTGAAGATGCTATTGTACTAGCGGAGTCTTCAATAATAATCGGTCTTTTACTGCGTTCAAAACTTATTTTTACGGTTCCATCTGAAAATTGTCTAACATTCTCAAGGTTTATTAGATTGTTAATTATAGGTTGTTCAGGTATTTCACTAGGTAAAGTCCATTGACTAGGGAGAGTAATATCTTTCCAGAGAATAGTTCTCGGGATTTGAATATTAGCATCACTAGTTGAACTTTGAATTAAGACAGTTTGATCTTTCGGACTTTTATTGAGAGCATGAACGTCTAAGTTAGTTTTCATGGTCTTATAATAAATCCGGTAAATCAAAGCTATCGGCTGAGAACCCTCAATCATATGAGTAATTTCTCCAGCAGTTTTAATGTTTAATGTCAAGGCTTTTAATAAATTTTTATCACTTAGGCTCAATGTGAAATTAGGAAAGCAATTGAAATGGATAGGTCCATTATGCAGACTAGATTCCATTGCGCCAATCATGCTAGGATAATAATTCAAGAATCGTGCATCTCTAAGGCAGAGATAAATGCTTGAATTAATTCTTTTAATGTTTAATGGTTTAACAGCCACTTGAACTAATCCAATATGAATAAAATTATAACCTTTCTTTTTGTGTTTTTTGATGACTTCGGGATCCAAAAGGCTACAATTTTCGTATTCTTTATTAATGGCATAAACCTTTTCAACAATTTTGACATTATAATCTGTTTTAAAATTGTCTAAAAATGTTGACTGATAAATTTCCTTAGGGGAGACCCTAGGTATATTCCAATTGTGCAAGGCTTGACTGATATTTTCATAACTGTGAAGTTCCTGGTTAACTATGTCTGGGACAAGAGGCAATATTGACCGGTTACTAGTTGAGGAGTTAGATCTAAACAATCTATTCATTTTTACCAGGTTCAAAATAAATTTTTATTCATTATTCTTCCATTCATACCCTATTACCTTAAGCAGACTCATATCTATGTTCAAAAACTAACACTGCTCACTCAAGAGTCTTACAAAGGTTTGACAAGAACAAGGTGGACTACAGTAAATCAGGTGACTTCTGAATAAGAATAAAAGAGAAATTTTGAAAACGGTTGAAGATGAACAGATGTAAATATCTTACTAGCAACTAGTAAGATATATATATATATATATATATATATATATATATATATATATATATGGTATTCATTGAACCAATTCTCGTTAAATTAAATTGCCCTCAAATATTTGAAGTGAAATAATGATCCAAACGGGTCGGGGCGGGTTTGGAATTAAAATGGTTATGTGCAATTTTTTGTCATTTTTCCCCTATAATTAATTCAATGAGTTATGCCAACTTTTGTGCCCAGACATGCAGACCAAGTGATATTTTTAATTACACCCTCCCTTACTTAATATAGGTCGTTTTAAAAAAATATTTTTATTTACTTAATATAGGCCGTTTTAAAAAAATATTTTTATTTCTAAATATAAGTCGTTTAAAAATTTTAAGTAAGCATTAATTACTTAGTTTTCAATATTACCCCAAGTAATAAATATAATTTTGATTCTCTCACTATTTTTTGTCCAATGAATAACACTCTCTTTTTCTAATACAAGGGCAATATAGACAATTAATAGTAAATTTAATATTTTATAATCATTTCTTTAATACTTGTGCACAACTCTAAAACGACCTATATTAAGGAATGGGGAGAGTACTTTAATTTGTCCATTCTTGGTGTGGGCCCAGTACTCCTTTATTCGCCCTCTTACCTTTTTTATGATCTTTTAAATTCAGTATTGATATATTCTATGTAACTTTTAAAAGTTAATTTAAGATATTTTTAAATTTAAAATTATTATGATTTATTTTAATGTTAAAAATAGTAAATCTTATAATTAGTAGTATTTTTTAGGTAATTTATGATATATATAATTGTATTGACAAACTAATGAATTCATGTCAATTTAAATGTTTGACTTTTAAAAAGTTAATATTGATTTTATAATTTTGAACGGGATAGTATATTCTTTCATTATTAGATAATGTAATTATGAAAATTATTAACTAAGTAAAAATTAAAACTAATTCTAATATTTATCTTTTTTTTTCATAATTAAAATGAATCACGTCAGATTTTGAATTTAAAAATATCTCATATTAATTTTAAAAGTCAAACTTGATCTTATATTTCAAAAAACGTGAATATGAATCGTATACTTAAGTACTTGCTTATAAAGAGAATATCCTCGCTCTTTGCTTGCAAAAAACTGAGAGATCGTATCGTCTCAACACCATAGGCCTTAAGGGTGAGCATGGTGCGGTTTGAAAAATTCAAAACCGCACATGAAACCATTTGTGATTGGTGCAGTTTTGAACCGTGTACGGTTTAGTTTCATTTGGTGCAGTTTCTGTTCCAAAACCAATTGAAATAATAAACCCGTAAAATAGTTAGCAAAATCATTCACGCAAACGTATTATGCAATGAACATAATCATGGAACTAATTTAGAAAAATACATCTAGGCATCAACAATTATATGGTTAGTTAATACTACTATGTTATCACATTTGATTTAGGAAATATCAAGCCACTCTTGATTTGCAAACATAATTGGTACTATTTATTCTTCATTCAACCCTGCAATATATGTCTTCTAAAATAAAATGAGGAGAATATTTTATAGTATAGAAATTATATATACTTGTAGCAAATTTGAGAAAACATGATGATTATTTGGTGCGGTTTCGGTTTTATGCGTGTGATTTTGACTAGTAACCAAACCAAAACCGTAAATTTAGTTTTTCAACCCACCTAAAACTGCCGCATACGCCGGAACCGTTTGTGCAGTTTTAATTAGTGCGATTTGTGCAGATTTTAGTGTAATTTCGATTTTAATTTAGTTATTTGTTTAGTCCTACTAGACCTAGTAAAAATGCATGTCATTTAAAGGGTGGTGGGGGCTTAGGGTTGGTGATTAAACGTTTTGTCGTATTTTGTGTTATGCATTTGTTGTCACAACTAATTAATTGTATTAATGATTCAAACTCAATTAGTTAGACCTGACAATCGTAAACATGGGTTGGGTCATACTATTAGACTAAAAAAGGCCACTCGGTAAAATAAAACAATTTTTGTCTTCATAGCATTACATTACTCGTTTGGGAATTTGTTTACTTTATGCTAGCTAATGGAATAGATATTCAATTATTAATTTGATACAAATAACTACCTTAGAGTCAAAACAAATGAAACTTAGGGATTCAATCTCCAAATCTTGGCATTAATTCTTTTCGCTTCCTTGTTGCCTATTTCAACTGCGTTTCCCTTCACTGCTACGATCCACGATTCCTCGACAAGAGCTCAAACTAAGAATCGACTTCTGCAACAATGAAAATTAGGAAAAATCAATCAAGGTAATGCTAGGCGTTTCAAATTTTTTGTGTTAAATAATGTGACATCATTAAATTAGTTAGAATACATCTCTTTTGATTGCCTATGTCATTAAATCTTTAATATATATTCAAGTTTGACTTAGGGGCTGTTTGTTTAGAATTTAATGGGTCTGAATGGCTGAATTGGTAAGTGGTTGAATCATTAAGTGCGTTTGTTTTGAAAAAAAATCGTCTGCGTTGGCTGAATGGTTAAGTCCTAATTTTTGGTCTGAATGGCTGAATGGTTGGCTGAATGAAGTAAAAAAAATTAAAAATAATAATAAAAATAATAAAAAAATATTAACTATTATATTATGTAATATTAAATAAATTTACAACAACTTTGAATTTTTTCAGAGTGGTAAAATATTAAAAATATGTCATTCAGATCTTTAAGATATGTCAGTTATCAAACAGTTTTTTTCATTCAGATTCAGCTCATTCATATTCAGATTCAGATTCAGATTCATTCAATTTTTATCAAACACCCCCTTATTTATCAGATTGCCCAATCTCGAAGGAGGCTCTAACAAAGTGAGACTAATGCATAACTGTTATTACTACCTGTCTGAACAGCAATGGGCAAGAAATTTGAATCTGTAGGTGGAGGAGAAAGTATGCCCTTAGACTTGATCATTTGAGCCAGAAAATCTCCGGAATCAGATCCTTCAAAATGCATTCTAATTAGTGTCAATAGGATTATGTAAAACAAACAAGAAAGATAGAGTTTCTCTTGTACCAAGAAGTGATTGAACCGCGGTGTGCGCTGCTAGCTGTTCAGCCATTTTCTTGCTTCCGGCTACCTCACCGGTGTAGGTTTTACCATTAAATGTCAAGGAAGAGAGGTATACTGACCCTGACCCTTCTGCAGAGGTAGTTTCATATATGGGAATTTTTATTTTTTTCTTGGTCGCAAATTCATTTAGAATTGCCTTGGAAATTATTCGATCCTGACAATATTAGGTACATGAGGACTAGTCTTAGTCGAAAGGTAAAGGCATATATACTAAAAGAAACTTAACAAGCACTGATGATACAACTAGCTAGTCGTTCACAGTAACAATATAGGCCAAAATACTTAAACTGCATGCCTCAGACATTACATTATTATTTGTCGGCAGAACGATATGAAGAGGGACAGATGAAAAAGTTAAATTTAGTGGGGGCAAAAAAAAAAAATACTTAAACTACTATTATTTTAAAAAGAACAAAACACATGCACGGTGTTCAAACTTTCGCTCTCTAATTCGCTAAGTTTCAACCCTTCATTTCAGTCTTCACCCCAAAAAATTACGCCCCTGCTGGGAACAGATCCTGTGTCCGCCCTTGACTATATGAGCACAATATAACTAGCTAGAATGCAGCCAGGAGAAGTATATATATTTTAAGTCCTGCAACAAACCTGGTGGATAAGAGGCCCTCCAATATCACTTCCCATCTTGTTAGTTACGCACTCAAATGCGAATTTTGCAACTTCCTGCTCTGCTGTTTTTCTTCGTAAGAAAGTTAGTTTAGATGTGTACTCTGTGCCATCAACCAACACGGTGGATCTAAACTTGGATGCTTGTGTGGAACCTTCATTGACAGTTTTATAAATAGGAAGCGGCAAGGCTGATCTTTGAGTGTACTGTTGCAATCGGTTCTTATGCATCCAATGGTCTGGGGTAACTAAATAAAATTCTGAATTAGAGACCGACTCATATAGATGATTAAAGTTGTTAAATTCGTAGGTATGATCATAAAAGTATAAAGTAATACTCATCATATGAAGATACGAAGGATACCTTAATTTTCTTACATATTAAAGTGTGACATGTACGGAAAGGAAATGAAATGTAGCAGAAGAGAGGAAGTGGGATAACAACTAATATATATATATATATATATATATATATATATATATATATATATATATATATATATACAGTCGTCTATGGCTACGGTTTTATGGGCTATAGTGACGGTACATTCGTCGCTATAGCTATTCTGATCTATGACGACAGAAAAAAAACCGTCGCTATAGACGACTGTGTACTACACAGCTGTGTATATATATATACTGTCCGGATCTTAAGCTCACACCTTACCTAACTCACCCTGCATACCCCCCTTTAGCGACAGATCCGGCGACGATTCGGTCCGTCGCTATATATAGAACCGTCGTCTTAGTTTTTAGCGACGGACAACATATAGCGACGAACCGAACCTATAGCGACGGATCGAATCGTCGCCCGATCAGTCGCTAAAGGGGGGTATGCAAGGTGAGCTAGATAAATGGTAAGCTTAAGATCCGGACCGTAGACATATCGTAACTCATATATATATATATATATATATATATATATATATATATATATATATTTATAGAGAGAGAGAGAGAGTCAGCATCAGGTCCGGACTTCCGGATCGGACCAAAATTCGGATTTTTTTTTTAAAACAACTAAAAAAAATTATGGAATTGAAATTTTTTCATAATACAGTGTTTTGGGTGTAATTTGGGTACGTATAACAAAATATGGTGATACAGTCTGCACCTGTACCATCATTTTTTGGTATAGGTATTCAAATCACGTCCAAAACATTGTATTATGGAAAAATTTCAGTTCTATAAAATATTACATTTTTTTTAGTTGTTTTAAAAAAAAAAAAAGGTCCGGATTTTCTTCCGTCTGGGAGGTCCGGACCTAATCAAATTTCTATATGCACAGACTGTACCACCATGTTTTGTTATACGTACCCAAATCACACCCAAATTATGAAAAAAATTTCAATTCCATAATTTTTTATTTATTTATTTTTAGTTGTTTTAAAAAAAAACAAAAAAAAAATTAAAAAATTCGGATTTTGGTCTGGTCCGGGAGTCCGGACCTGATCCGGACTATATATATATATATATATATATATATATATATATATATATATATATATATGATGAGCATTAAGCTTCAACCATATCAATATACCACATAAGCATATAAACAAACAATTTATAACATTTTATAGACAGGAATCTCTTCTATAACAGATTCAAGCATATCTTCTAATAACACATATATCAAGAAAACTGAAGGGATTTTCAAAATGGGGGTCATAAATGAGAGTATGAAACTCAATTGTTTAACAAGCAATTGTAATCTCTGATCCACCCAAATGGAAATTATGCTAGTTATTGACTTATTGTAGTGGGTTGGAATCATTAATCCACACCCTGTTTGAGTTTTTAAAACTAAAGAAAGCAAAGAAAAGGAAAATTATAATTTTTCTTAAAAATCCTATGTTTGTGAGTTTTTTACGTCAAGAAAAAGTCGAGGAAAGCAAAAGAAAATTGAGCTCAATTTTCCTTAGAAATTTTCCTGACCAAAATGGTAGAAAAGCTAATTAAGGAAAAGAAAATGGGATTGATGAATTTATTTTAATTCCCGTAATTACTCTTACTTATAATACATAAGCATGTTATACTCAATATGTAAGGGCACAATATTAATAATATATCACAAAATAAAATTTCTTTGTTTTTCTTTTCCTTACAAAACTCACAAACAAAACTAAAGAAAGCTACTTTCCTATCGGTTCTTGTCGTATCATTTAGTGAGTTAAAATTCTTAAGAATCCTACTCAGTCAAAACTCACAAACAGAGTTCAAATTTTTTCCCACTTTTGGAATTTTTTTTTATTTTTTATTATTATTTCTAGCCCTCTTTTGGTAACATATATATAAATAAATCTTTCAAAGAGATACTAGAAAAAAAAACAATTATTTTACCAAAGCAATATTAACTAACAAAAAAAAATGTGAGAGAGAAGAAGAAATTGGAGCAAGATGATTAAAGAACACTTACTATAATTGGTAGCCATTGCATCAAAATCAACAGTTTTCAGTTTTTACCCCCAATCTCTTGTGAAGTTGGAAGATCAAAACTCTCACAAAAATGTGGCCTTTATGCAGCTTTGTTACTGTACAGTAAGAATAATTGTGTGCAAGCTTTGGAATAAAAAAAGAGAGTGAGTTTGCGTAATTGATTCTTTTTCTATATGATTCTTTTATTCTGTCTCATAATTTTATACTTTCCCTTTTAGTTAAGCAACTCTTTAAATAGAGAAAATGTGTTTTATTTTTTTAGAAAAAAAATATTATTTCCTTTAGGATTTAGAATTTTACATGAGCTGATATTAACACCAAAAAAAGCTTTATTTAGACACATATTTTAATAATTTGTGCCCTGATCAAAATAAAACAATTGCCCTATTTTTATTTTTATTTTTATTTTTTATTTTTTATTTTTTATTTTTTATTTTTTATTTTTTATTTTTTTGTGTTTATTTTTTTGTGCTGATAGTGTTAACTACGTATGTCATCAAAAGTTTCAAAAGTTCGTTTTTATTTAGAATTAGTATTCCTTATGTTCCATAATAAGATTAATATTTTTTAAGAAATAATGTCTTCTTCTTTTTTTTTGTAATATTGTTCTTTTAGCACGATCTATGTCCCCTCTTTTCTCCCCTTTTTTGGTTTTGGTACAATGGTCCAAAATGGAGAATCAAACTTTTAACTTGGTCCAAATGGCATTTTCCCAAAAACTTTAAGTTATTCCAAACAACGTAAGTAGATGGTAATCATATTACATCATTCGTTTACGACAGACATGTGTTGGAAAAAAATCACCTCCCAAATATTATTGTCTTTGATAAATAAGACAGATAAATTATCAGTATATGCCAAACAGATTAAATTCGCAGTTTCACCAAAATAATAACCATGCAGAAAATAATGAATAAAAATATCCAACCATAAGACACCAAGAATTTTACGTGAAAAATCCTCTAAAACTAAGAGGTAAAAATCACGAGATAAACTCCGAATAATTCACTAGAATAATATGAGAGAATACAAAGATATCTTAATTTGAGTACAAACTCAAATTACTTCACCACAATAACTATGTGATGGAATCCAAATAAAACATCCTTTTATTTGAACTATCTTTCTCTCCCTATTTTTCTAAAGCTTTACAAAAGTTTTTCTTTCTCTCCCTCCTTCTCTTCTAACTCTCGGATGGAGTATATATTTTGTGTTGGTGTGTTTTCCTTTGCATCATTGCTGCCTTTTTATAGCTGAAGAAAGGAGAAGAGGAATAAATGAGGTGGGCAAAAATTCAAGGGTTGTTGGACGGAGGAAAAATCAATGGGCGGGCATTAAATGGGTGAAGGAATGTTGACCAACAATCTCCCCCTCCGAACCCATTAAAGGAGGAAATCTCTGTGACCCCGTCACTTGGAGTCCATCCCGGCCAATTCCTTGCAAAATTTCAGCTTGTCGCGAGTGACAACTTTTGTTAACATGTTTGAGGGATTCTTGTCGGTATGAACTTTCTTCACTTTCATCAATTCCTTTTTCATCACTTCTCGAAGTCAGTGATAACGAACATCAATATGCTTAGTCTGATTATGATACGCGGCATTCTTGGTCAAGTCAATTGTACCCTGACTATCACAATAAACCACATACTCATCTTGTTTTGGAAACTCAGTTGGGAGAAACCTTCATTACATCCACTGTTTATAAGTCTTGTTTGGTTCAAATCGGTACCCTCACATTACCTGTCGATCTTATTTCATTGAAAATACTTGCATTTGATGTGATTCTAGGGATTGATTGGTTAACTACTCATCAAGCTAAAATTGATTATTTTCGTAAGGTTGTTAGCTTTCATATTCCTAATCAACATATTATGCGAATTCAAGCAACCAAACCATTAAAATCAATCACTGTCATCTCAAGCTATAAAGCTATTCGTTTATTAAAAAACGGATGTCAAGCTTTCTTAGCTCATGTCACGGATCTAAACAAAAATATGTCAGTTTTGAATGATATTTCTATTGTTAATAAATTACCTGACGTATTCCCTGAAGAACTTCCTGGCCTACCCCCAGAGTGTGAAATTGAATTTTGTATCGACCTTGAACCCGGTACAAAACCCATTTCCAAAGCCCCATATCGAATGGCTCCTATTGAACTTCAGGAGTTAAAGACCCAACTGCAGGAATTGTTAGACATTAACTTTATTCGTCCTAGTACTTCTCATTGGGGTGCTCCTGTTCTATTCGTGAAGAAGAAAGATGGGAGTATGCGACTTTGTACTGATTATCGGGAGTTGAATCATGTCACCATCAAAAATAGGTACCCATTGCCACGTATTGATGACATGTTTGACCAGTTACAAAGAGCAAAATTCTTTTCAAAAATCGATCTTCGTTCTGGATATCATCAGTTGAAGGTTAGAACTGAGGATATTCCAAAGATCGCCTTCAGAACTTGATACGGGCATTATGAATTCTTAGTCATATCTTTTGGATTGACTAATGCTCCTGCTGCCTTCATGGATATGATGAACCGAGTATTCAAGAAATATTTGGATCACTTTGTGGTCGTCTTTATTGATGACATCCTCATATATTCCAAAAGCCGTGAAGATCATGAGCAGCACTTGAGGCTGATACTCCAAAAGCTTCGTGAAAACAAGCTTTATGCTAAGTTGAAGAAATGCGAGTTCTGTCTTGAAGAAGTAGCATTCCTTGGGCACGTAGTGTCAAGTCATGGAATATCAGTTGACCCAGCAAAGATTGAAGCTATTCAAAGCTGGGAGCAACCCAAATCAGTGACCGAAGTACATAGCTTTCTCGGCATAACTGATTATTATCGGAGACTCGTGGAAGGATATTCTCGAATTGCTACTCCATTAACTCAGCTGACTCGGAAAGAAACAAAATTCGGTTGGAGCGAGAAATGTGAGAAGAGTTTTCAAGAACTCAAGAAGAGACTCGTTTCAGCACCTGTTCTGACAATACCATCTGGCTCGGAGGGATTTGTCATCTACAGTGATACTTCGGGCAAAGGGTTAGGATGTGTTCTCATGCAACATGAAAAAGTCATAGCCTATGCCTCGCGACAACTCAAAGAATATGAGAGGAATTATCCTACTCATGATCTAGAGTTTGCACTTAAAATTTGGAGGCATTACTTGTATGGGGAGAAAGTGGATATCTTTACGGATCATAAAAGCCTCAAATATTTTTTTCACCCAAAAGGAACTCAACATGCGACAACGACGTTGGCTGGAACTATTGAAAGATTATGATCATACCATCCAATACCATCCTGAAAAAGCGAACGTGGTGGTTGATGCACTAAGTAGAAGATCATATGTGGGTACGAGTGCAATATTGTCAACTCAAAGGCCCATTTTGTATGACTTGCAAAGGATGGAGATGGAGATAGAGATAAAGACTCCAGGAATCCATATGATGATGGCGAATATACGAGTAAAACTGACTTTAATCGATAAAGTTAAAGCTGCTCAAGCTACAGACCTAGAACTGATGCGTATGAGGAAAAAAGTGCAAGAAGGTGCTATGCCGGAAGCAAGAATCGATGAAGAAGGAATACTTCGAGTCAACTCCAGACTTTGTATTCCTAACGACCCTGATTTAAAGTATAAAATCATGATGAAGGCGCACAACACACCGTTTGCAATTCATCTTGGGAGTACCAAAATATATCGTGACCTTCGTCATACATTTTGGTGGAGCAATATGAAGAGAGAGATAGCGCTGTTTATCTCAAGGTGTCTAACTTGTCAACGAGTTAAGGCGGAGCATCAAGTACCAAAAGGTCCATTGCAGCCACTTAAAATTTCAGAATGGAAGTGGGAGCACATTACCATGGATTTCTTTACCGGTCTTCCTAAGGTTTCTCAAGGCATAGATGCAATTTAGGTCATTGTTGATAGATTGACCAAGTTTGCTCATTTCTTACCAATACGAGAAACTTATACATTTGAACGTCTTGCTCGTATGTATATAAACGAGATCGTAAGACTGCATGGTATGCCAGTATCCATAGTTTCTGATCGAGACCCAAGATTCACTTCACAATTTTGGGTTAGTTTGCAGAAAGCTATGGGCACGGATTTATGATTTAGCTCGACATATCATCCTCAGACGGACGGACAGTCAGAGAGGACTATTCAAACTCTTGAAGATCTATTAAGACTCTGTGTCTTTGACTTCAAGGGAAGTTGGGACAAGTTCTTACCATTGGTGGAGTTTTCCTACAACAACAATTATCAAGTAAGTATTGGCATGGCTCCATTCGAAGCATTGTATGGAAGAAAATGTCATTCTTCAGTATGCTGGGATGAGGTGGGTGAAGCAACGTTGTTGGGACCGGAGTTGGTACGTATGACTACAGAAAAGATTCAAACGATCCGACAACGTATAAAAACCTCACAAGATCGACAAAAGAGTTATGCTGATCTTCATCGAAAGGACGTGAAATTCGATATTGGAGATCATGTGTTGTTACGTGTTTCTCCATAGAAAGGAGTTACGAGATTTGGAAAGAGAGGAAAGCTCAATCCTCGATTCATTGGCCCATTTTTAATCCTCGATCGAGTAGGAACTGTGGCGTATAGACTCGCTTTACCGCCAAGTATGTCTCGTGTTCATAATGTTTTTCACATATCCATGTTACGTAAATATGTGGAAGACCCGAACCACATTATTGAGTTATAACCTGATGAAATAGAGGAAAATTTGGCGTATGAAGAGATTCCTGTTCAAATCTTGGATAAGAAGGAACATATTCTACGCTCCAAGGTTATACCTCAAGTCAAAGTTTTGTGAAGGAACCCCGATGTTGAGAAAATGACCTGGGAGTTAAAATTTGAAATGAAATCAAGGTATCCTTACCTCTTCGACATACCAGGTACGTACCCTAATTTCGAGGGCAAAATTTCATAAGAAGGGGAGGTTGTAAGACCCCAACTTTTATGAATAAAGATGAATTTTTTATAAATATCATTTTTGAATATTATGGAATGAATTTGATATAATGTTACAGTTGTGGGTAATATTTATAAATTTTGTAAAGTATGCAAGTTGTTATATAATATTCGATTGGTCGGGGAATATTCGTTTTAACAGGGAATATTCTTACAACGACACAATCATTGGTGGACCCTACAAAAGAATTATTGTCGGATTGAGAAAACGATAAAAATACTTTATAAAAATAATGGCAGAAGTTTTACCGTTAACTGTTGAAACACCCGGTGTTAAAAGTACAGTAATACGCGTGGTTGCATAGTAGCACACGGTATTGATTATTGATGCTTACGTGATAAGTCACTCAGTTTTGTTTAATTATTACTGCAGTAATTGTTGCATAGTATCTTACGTTATTTGATTCAACTATTGTCAATATTTTATATATTATTAAATCAATAATTGAGATGACAAAGTTATTAATATTATTATTTACAATATTAACGATGTCTAGAAGTTCTGTCAAGGAGAGGTTTGCTCACCTAATTACACGCCAATAGGGAGAAATCCTTATTGGAAAGTCCCCTCTTTCCTGGGAATAACCTGGTCGATTAATATTGTGATTTATAATAAAGGTAAAAAATGTTGTTAAAATTATTAAGGTAATTTTTATGAAGTTTTGCTTATTTTATGGACCCCCATTTGACCATTTTTAAAATAATTGATAGAAAGTTATTCAGTATATTTATAATGGGACCACTTGTGATTATGAGATGTTGGTGGGAGGGGGACACGTGGGACCTACGTTGGAAGAAAAAAATGGGGGGGGGGGATCCTGAAAATTTTTCACGGGAGAAAGAGTTTTTCAAACCAACATGTGGATATATATATATATATATATATATATATATATATATATATATTATTTTGTTTTATTAGTTGAATTTATTGAATTCTTGTAAAATGAATGTTGCGTATGATGTCCGTAAGTTGATGAATTATTTCGCCCATGAGAAAAATCCTTACACAGTGTCTTTCCATTCTCCTATAAATAGAAGCTCATTCCTTCATTATTTCTTACGAATTCACTAAAACTCTAGAGAGAGAAAGTTATAGAGAGAAAGAAGAAGAGAAGTCTGCTACTTCTCTTATTTCTTTCTTATTCATGAAGAGAACTTCTGTTATTCCATTCTTTATTATTCTGTTGGAACATCCTGTCTGTGCGTTTACGCATGACCTGGTTCCATTATTTATTATTCTGTTAGAATATCCTGTATGTGCGTTTACGCATGACCTAGTTCCATTATTTATTATTCTGTTGGAATATCCTGTCTGTGCGTTTACGCATGACCTGGTTCTATTATTTATTATTCTGTTAGAATATCCTGTCTGTGCGTTTACGCATGACCTAGTTCCGTTATTTATTATTCTGTTGGAATAACCTATCTATGCGGTATATCGCATGCCTGGTGATTTTTTTTGTTATTCCATTCTTTATTATACTCAGTTGGTTAAAGTTTTGACTTCTATACTCCATGAAATTAGTGGAATATCCTTGATATTTGCGCTTCATCCAGTATCTTTTCATGAAAATATTCTTCTGAGCATTCTTGAATTTTATTCCACAAAGCAGTATCATGTTGACAATTTGGACGTTATTGAGTTCAGGATAAATTAACTTATAAATCTTTAAAATTTATTCTTGAACTTGTTTTATTGAATTGTCATCATCCTCATGTTTATAATATGTTGAAAGTTATCTGTGGCCTGTAGTGCATAGATGGACGGACTTGGTATGATTATGACCAGGGATTATTCGGTATAATCATGACCGTAATGTTGCAAATGATGTGGTAAAAATCCTCATTGGCCGTAGTGCATTGATGGACAGTTGTTGGCATGATCATGACCATTGATGAATACACAAATATCCTTGGCCCGTAGTGCATGGATAATTTGTGGTCGTGATACTAATGAATATCCTTGGCCGTAGAGCAGGGATGATGTGGATTATTTATTAAGCTGAGTCTCAGCGATAAAAGTGATGAAAACCCTTTCAAATCATAAAAGATAGTAGATTTTATTCTCTACTTGACTCTTTTAATGGATTGCTTGTTCCGCTGCAGTTAAACTTGATGTTGTTATATTGTATCAGTTTAACACTGTTGAAAGCTAATGATAATTTATTCTGCATTATCTTAGTCATAATATTTCTTACTGGGCTAGTTGAGCTCACCCTTTTACTTTCATTGTTCTCTTCAGGAAATGAGAACGTAGCAGGGACTAGTCGGGGAACGGAGTGACGGTCCAGATGATAGCATTAGTAGTCCTCACTATTCTATGAAATAGTGTGATAATAAATGTATTGAGGACTTATTTTGAGTTTGAATACTGTCTAGAAGACAATATTTGTATTAAAACTCACAGCTCATATTGTATATTTAAGATTGTATTTGTATTCTGTACCATGTATTTGGCGACTCAGAATAGGTGATGGATACCTATTTTGGGGGCGTCACAAGGAGAGTATATCGGGATCCTAAATTCACAACATTCAAATGTTAGTGTTCTTTGTTTAGACATTCTCACTCATCAGACAAATGCCCTCTACGATGTTGATATTAACCTTTATGAACTCTATAATTACTTGGTTGCAGCTTGTCTGTGGAAATCGTATGATGACTTGACCTTGACATCTCTTATGATTTCGAGAGTTCTCAACGATGTACCATCTTGTACTTTGTTCTTGCAGTCTGTTATACGATCGTGCTTGTCATGCCTTGCTTCAAGAATTAACAAGTTGATTGACTGCTTTGACACTTTGGTTTGCATATCCCTTTTGATTAGTCACACTCAGCTTCCTTAACCTTCAGCCTTGTGATCTCTTGATCATACTGTGATGCCCCCAAAACAGGTATACATCACCTATCTTGGGTCGTCAGATACATGGTACATAAATCAAATACAAACTTAATTATACAACTGTCGTGTAAAAATACGACAAAACATAGCTGAGAGTTTAAACAAGAATATTGCCTTCTAGACAATATCCACACTCAATGGAGTCCTCATTACATTTATTGTCACACTATTTTATAGAAAAATAAGTACTACTAAAACAACCATCTAGACCGTCAATCTGTTCCCCGACACGTCCCAGCTTTATTCTCATTTCCTGAAGAGAACAGTGAAAGAAAATGGTGAGCTCAACTAGCCCAGTAAGAAATATTATGACTAAGATAATGCAGAATAAATTATCCTTAGCCTTCAACAGTATAACATCTGATAGAATATAATAGACAACAAGTTTTAGATCAACAACTGCAGCGGAATAAGCAATCAATTAGAAGAGTCAAGTAGAGCATAAAATCTACTATCTTCTATGATTTAAAAAAAATTTCATTAACTTTATCGCTGAGACTCAGCTTAATAAATAAAATCGAATCATCCCTACATCACGACCAAGGATATTCATGTAATCATCAATGGTCATGATTATACCGAATAATCCCTGGTCATAATCATACCAACAACTGTCCATCAATGAACTACAGACTAATGATGACTTTACCGCATCATTCGTCAAATTACGGTCATGATTATACCGAATAATGTTTGGTCATAATCATACCAAGTCCATCTATGCACGTAAGCCAAAGATGACTTTCATCACAATATAAGCATTAGGATGATGACAATGACATAATAATTTAATAAAATAAGTTCAAGATAAATTTTAAAGATTTATAATTTAATTTATCTATAAATCAATAACGTCCAAATTGTCAACATGATACTGCTTTATGGAGTAAAATTCAAGAATGCTCAGAAGAATATTTCCATAAAAAGATACTGGATGAAGCGCAAATATCCAGGATATTCTACTAAATTCGTGGAGTATTGAAGCCAAAACTTTAACCAATTGAGTATAACAGAATATATGAAACTGCAAATGAATTTTTACCCGCCATGCGGTAATCCACGTGACAGATCATTTCCACAATTTAATAAGGAATGAATACGAAGGATCATTCACCATGCATGCGGTAGTCCACATAGACAGGTTATTCCAACAGAAAAATAAAGAATAGAATAACAGAAGAATTCACCATGCATGCGGTAGTCCGCGTAGACATGTTATTCTAACAGAATAATAAAGAATGGAATAACAAAAGAATTCACCAGGCATGCGATAGACCGCACAGACAGGTTATTCCAACAGAATAATAAAGAATGGAATAACAACCCTTACGAGTATTGAAAGAAAAAAACTCTCTTCATGAATACGAAAGAAATAATACCCCTTACCTTAGAAGAAAACTGGATACTGGAATAGTGAGGTAGCAGACTTCTCTTCTTCTTTCTCTCTATAATAATTGCTCTATAACTTTAGTGAATTGGTGAGAAATAAAGGAAGAATGAGCTTCTATTTATAAAAAAATATAGTTTCAATAATTGCACATTTTAGGGCTCGAAATATTACAGTATAATACCTTCCTCTTTTTCTTCATTTTTAATTTAGTCCTGCAAGTATTATCAAACTTGTACCACCTCCCCTAATAGTAAATCGTGTGAATCAATAGTAAATCACGTGACTCAATAGTTCTAAACATGTGAAAAAATTAATTATAGTATAGTACCTTTAAATATACCTCAATTTCTAATTTAGTCATGCAAGTATTATCAATTGTGCACCAACTCTCCTAATAGTAAATCATGTGAATCAATAGTACACACATGTGAACACATAGTTATAAGCATGTGATTTAATAGCAATTAATTGCTCATTTATCCGGTGAATTACCCGATTGGTCAATATAACCTCCAGACATTAATTATTATCGAAATAAATGTCGATTTCCACTAACACTAATAATTTCAACACAATGGAACTATCAATTTCATCTTTAATCAACACGAACTTATTCATCATTAATATTATAACTCACAATATTTAACCACCAGGTCATTCACAGGAAAGAGGGGGCTTCCGATAAGGATTTCTCCTTATTGGCGCGCAATTAGGTGGCCAAACCTCTCCTTGACAGAACTTCTAGACATTGTCAATATTAAAAATAATAATATGAATAACTTTGTCGTCTCAATTATTGATTTAATAATAATAAATATTATGCAGATGATACTGTGATAATAATTAAATCAATAATATGAGAGATATGATGCAGTAATTATTGTAGCAATAATTGAGTATAACTGAGTGACTTCTTACGTAAGCATCAATAATCAATATCGTGTGCTACTATGCAACCATGCATATTACTGTACTTTTACTACCGGGTAGTTTAACAGTTTTAACGGTAACACTTTTGCCGTTATTTTTATAAAATGATAATTCTATCGTTTTTTAACTAAGACAATACTTCCGTTGTGGGGTCCACCAATGATTGTGCCGTCGTACGGATATTTTCTGTGAAAATGAATATTCCCCGACCAATCGAATATTCCCCAACACAACGAATAACAACTTGCTTACTTTGAAAAAATTTCACATATCACCCTTAACTTTAACCTTTTATCAATTTAACCATTTACGAAATAAAATAATAATTATAAAAAAATTGAATACTTTCATTTCATAAAATTCGGGGTCTTACAATCTCCCCTCCTTATGAAATTTCACCCTCAAAATTTACGTATGTACCTGGTATGCCGAAGAGGTGAGGATACCTTGACTTCATTTCATATTCCAACTCTTGAGGTATAACCTTTGAGTGCCGAATATGATCCTTCTTATCCAAGATTTTAACACGTATCTCTTTATACGTTAAATCTTCTGCTATCTCGTCTAGTTCTAATTCAATAATGTGGTTCGGGTCATTCACATAATTACGTAACATCGATACGTGAAAAACGTTATGAACACGCGACATACTTGGCGGTAAAACGAGTCTATAGGCCACAGTTCCTACTCGATCGAGGATTTCAAATGGGCCAATTAAATCGAGGGTTGATATTTCCTCTATTCATTGACTCTTGCTTCTAGAATAACGCCTTCTTGAACCTTCTTCTTCATATTTATCAGCTCCAGGTGTGTAGTTTGAGCGGCTTTAACTTTATCGATTAAATTCGATTCTAATCGTATATTCGTTATCTTCACGTGAGTCCCTAGAGTCTTTAACTCTATCTTCATCATTTGTAAGTTATACGAAATGGGTTTTTGTGTTAACAACATCGCACTCGTAAACGCATATGATCTTCTACTCAACGCGTCAGCTACCACGTTCGCCCTTCCACAATGATATTGCATGGTATAGTCGTAATCTTCAACAGCTCGAGCCATCATCTTTGGCGCAGTTCGTTTGGTTAAAGAAAAATATTTGAGAGTTATAGAAATGGGTTTTGTACTGGGGTCAATACAAAATTCGATTTCACGCTCTAGGGGTAGGCTAAGAAGTCTTCAGGAATACGTCAGGAAATTTATTAACAATAGAAATATCAATCAAAATTGTGACTCTCATCCAAGACTTGGATAGTACGTCACATTGATACCTACCAACTTGCCATCGTCATTCACGACGTCGCCTACAGAAAGTCTGGCTTTGGTGTTTTCCAAGACTTGGAAGTCACCAGCGAAAGGCTCGGGGCTCTTTACTTATAGCTTGGTATGACAATGATTGACTTTAGGGTTTGGTTGCTTGAATTCGCATGATAGGTTGGTTAAGAATATGAAGGCTAACAATCTTACGAAAAGCATGATGAGTAGTTAACCAATCGATTCTTAAAATCACATCAAAGACAAGTATTTTTAAAGAGATAAGATCGACAGGTAACGTGAAAGTGTCGATTTGAATCAACAAGATTTATAAATAGTGGAGGTAACGAAGGTTTCTACTAACCGAGTTTCAACTGATAAGTCAAAATCTAATCTCTCCGGAGTCAAATTTAAACGTTGAGCGCAAGCAAGAGAGATAAAAGAATGGGTAGAACCAGTATCTAATAAGGTATAGACTTCGTAAAAATTTATAATTAACTAACCCGTGCTAACTTCGTTCGGGTTACTCACTTTTTGAGAAGTCACAAAAAATGCTCTTCCTGAAACCACCGACTTTGTTTTGTCCTTATCCGCCTTTGGTGCCACCGTCCCAGTTGGACTTGATTTCGCTACAGGACAAAATCGAGCTATGTGACCGTCTTTTTCACAACTAAAACATACATTGGAAAGCTGTGAACAGTTTGGACTTATGTGTCCCTCCTCTCCTCATCTATAGCATCTAACTGGTGGTCGTTCTCCTTCCTTGAAAACGGGTGTTGGTGCTGCTGTCTTTCCATCGTTGTTGAACCTTCTCTTCTTGAAATTTCCACTCCTATTATCTTGGCCATGATTACCACCTAAGTGGTTACCATTCTTGGCATGATAATTTTCCCCACGATGGTTATCATTGTTCCGATGGCCGTTGCCACCGGTATGATTATTATCGTGTTGTTGGTCGTTATCCTTTGGTTGGGCTGGCTCATTATTGCGCTCTAATAACTAAGCCCTATTCATATCATCTGAATATAAACAAAGTTTGTTAGAAATGAGGTATTGACGTATATCGGGTTTCAAACCTCTTAAAAATATTCGTGTCATTCGATCCTCATTATCGACTAAATGGGATGCAAACCGGGATAACTCTGCAAATTTAGCCTCGTATTGTGACACGGTCATATTGTTTTGCTCCAACTTGATGAACTCTACCTCTTTCATGTGATGAATACTTTCGGGAAAGTACTTGTCATTGAACAGTTCTTGGAACTTCTCCCAAGTCATCTTCAGTGCGGCATGTTGAGTACGCTTTACAGATTACGACCAGTAATCTGCCTCTGTTCGTAACATGAAGGTGGCAAAGGGAACCTTTTGCTCCTCGGAGCATCCCAAGACATCAAATATCTTGGTGATCTGCTTTATCCACGTCTCTGCCTTAAGTGGTTCTGGCTTTCTCAAAAACTCCGGCGGTCCCAGCTCCTTGAACTACTTAGCAATGACCAGCCGTGGGTTGCCATTGTTTCCACCTGTATTTTGAACAGGAGTCTCTCTCGCCTTATGTTGTATGAATTGGATAAAGCCTCTGAACATCCCATCGTTCACCATTTCATCGGTGTTATTATTTACCTGAGAATTATTGTCTTCCTGTTGCACATTATCCTAGGTATTGATCGTTGGTGACTCAACGGTCTCATGTGCTTCATTGCTGATCTAAATATTTTAAGATGCCATTTTCAAACACTGTCACAAAATAAAGGTTAATTGACATATCACATATTATCCCTATACTCTGACCGACCAATTAAATAACAAATAAACTTAGGTAGGTCATACTAGCGAAAGAATTCCCCGTCTCTCCCCTCCTAGTTCTTGTCTCACATCTCAGCCAGGGATCATATCCCTAAGCTTTGATACCAACTGTGACGCCCCCAAAACAGGTATACATCACCCATCTTGGGTCGTCAGATACATGGTACATAAATCAAATACAAACTTAATTATACAACTGTCGTGTAAAAATACAACAAAACATAGCTGAGAGTTTAAACAAGAATATTGCCTTCTAGACAATATCAACACTCAATGGAGTCCTCATTACATTTATTGTCACACTATTTTATAGAATAGTAAGGACTACTAAAACAACCATCTAGACCGTCAATCCATTTCTCGACTCGTCCCAGCTATATTCTCATTTCCTGAAGAGAACAGTGAAATAAAATGGTGAGCTCAACTAGCCCAGTAAGAAATATTATGTCTAAGATAATGCAGAATAAATTATCCTTAGCCTTCAACAGTATAACAACTGATAGAATATAATAGACAACAAGTTTTAGATCAACAACTGCAGCGGAATAAGCAATCCATTAGAAAAGTCAAGTAGAGCATAAAATCTACTATCTTCTATGATTTAAAAAAAATTTCATTAACTTTATCGCTGAGACTCAGCTTAATAAATAAAATCGAATCATCCCTACATCACGACCAAGGATATTCATACCAACAACTGTTCATCAATGAACTACAGACTAATGAGGACTTTACCGCATCATTCGTCAGATTACGGTCATGATTATACCGAATAATGTTTGGTCATAATCATACCAAGTCCATCTATGCACGTAAGCCAAAGATGACTTTCATCACAATATAAGCATGAGGATGATGACAATGACATAATAATTCATTAAAACAAGTTCAAGATAAATTTTAAAGATTTATAATTTAATTTATCAAGAAATCAATAACATCCAAATTGTCAACATGATACTACTTTGTGGAGTAAAATTCAAGAATGCTCAGAAGAATATTTTCATGAAAAGATACTAGATGAAGCGCAAATATCCAGGATATTCTACTAAATTCGTGGAGTATAGAAGCCAAAACTTTAACCAATTGAGTATAATAGAATATATGAAACTGCAAATGAATTTTCACCCGTCATGCGGTAATCCACGTAGACAGATCATTTTCACAATTTAATAAGGAATGAATACAAAGGATCATTCACCATACATGCGGTAGTCCACATAGACAGGTTATTCTAACAGAAAAATAAAGAATAGAATAACAGAAGAATTCACCATA
Source organism: Panax notoginseng (assembly GCA_016801055.1). Taxonomy (NCBI): domain Eukaryota; kingdom Viridiplantae; phylum Streptophyta; class Magnoliopsida; order Apiales; family Araliaceae; genus Panax; species Panax notoginseng. Next base: position 253,082,216 of record CM029013.1, read on the forward strand.
CATGCGGTAGTTCACGTAGACAAGTTATTCCAACAGAATAATAAAGAATGGAATAACAAAAGAATTCACCAGGCATGCGATAGACCGCACAGATAAGTTATTCCAACAGAATAATAAAGAATGGAATAACAACCCTTATGAGTATTGAAAGAAATAACTCTCTTCATGAATACAAATGAAATAATACCCCTTACCTTAGAAGAAAACTGGATACTGGAATAGTGAGGTAGCAGACTTCTCTTCTTCTTTCTCTCTATAATTTCTCTCTATAATAATTGCTCTATAGCTTTAGTGAATTGGTGTGAAATGAAGGAAGAATGAGCTTCTATTTATAGAAAAATATAGTTTCAATAATTGCACATTTTGGGGCTCGAAATATTACACTATAATACCTTTCTCTTTTTTTTTATTTTTAATTTAGTCCTGCAAGTATTATCAAACTTGCACCACCTCCCCTAATAGTAAATCATGTGAATCAATAGTAAATCCTGTGACTCAATAGTTCTAAACATGTGAAAAAAATTAATTATAGTACAGTACCTTTAACTATACCTCAATTTCTAATTTAGTCATGCAAGTATTATCAATCTTGCACCAACTCCCCTAATAGTAAATCATGTGAATCAATAGTACACACATGTGAACACATAGTTATAAGCATATGAATTAATAGCAATTAATTGCTCATTTATCCGGTGAATTACCCGATTGGTCAATATAACCTCCAAACATTAATTATTATCAAAATAAATGTCGATTTCCACTAACACTAATAATTCCAACACAATGGAACTATCAATTTCATTTTTTATCAACACGAACTTATTCATCATTAATATTATAACTCACAATATTTAACAACCAAGTCGTTCACAGGAAAGAGGGGGCTTTCCGATAAGGATTTCTCCTTATTGGCGCGCAATTAGGTGACCAAACCTCTCATTTACAGAACTTTTAGACATTGTTAATATTGAAAATAATAATATGAATAACTTTGTCGCCTCAATTATTGATTTAATAATAAATATTATGCAGATGATACTGTGACAATAATTGACTCAATAATATGAGAGATATGATGCAATAATTATTGTAGCAATAATTGAGTATAACTGAGTGACTTCTTACGTAAGTATCAATAATCAATACCGTATGCTACTATGCAACCACGCGTATTACTGTACTTTTACTACCGGGTAGTTCAATAGTTTTAACGGTAACACTTTCGCCGTTATTTTTATAAAATGATAATTCTGTCGTTTTCTAACTATGACAATACTTCCGTTGTGGGGTCTACCAATGATTGTGCCGTCGTACGGATATTCCCTGTGAAAGCGTATATTCCCCGACCAATCGAATATTCCCCAACACAACGAATAACAACTTGCTTACTTTGCAAAAATTTCACATATCACCCTTAACTTTAACCTTTTATCAATTTAACCATTTAAGAAATAAAATAATAATTATAAGAAAATTTAATTCTTTTATTTCATAAAATTTGGGGTCTTACACATACTCCATGTTGAGGCTGAGCATTAACATCGTCCTAGTTTGTCATTTGTTTACTCTGTGATATGTTTACCATTATCTTCGTAGTTTCTTTATTATACCTTTTTGTTGTTTGGTAAGCACTACAATCGTTATCTTAATACTACGATCGTTGTCTTCTGATGAGACTCTTTATGAATAGCTTTTCACATCTCCATTAGCCTTGTTATAGAGTTGGTGCTTTGATCTTCTGTTTGCTTTTGGGCCATTCAGAGAATGCTTTCTCATATTCTTCAAGTAGATTGCATTCTGAAACTTGATTACACTTATCAGAGGATGAGATCTTTGCATGCACTTCAGGATTGTTCATCTGTTGAGAATCGTACAGTGCTCTATGATTCTACTTTAGTATTGCGATCACTTGACTGACTACAATTTTCATTGCTAATGATTTGTAGACTCCACGATTTTGAGTGAAGCCTGCGATTTTTCACTTGGCTCAGCAGACACTCAACAAACTATCTCTACGATCTCGAGAGTGACTTTCTTTAACAAACTGCTATTCCTCCTTGGCTTCAGCAATCTCTTGGCTGGTCCGTCAGACTACGATTCTGACTTGTAAACTCTACGATATCGAGTGAGGCTTACGATTCTTGTTTTACTTTCTTGGCAGACTATAGTGACTGATGCAGTGCTCTTCAATCAGACATGCCTATCTATTACACTTTATAAGATCAACCTAACAAGTTTGATCTTTTTATTCATATTCCTTTTACATCACGATCTTTTGAAAGACTTTTACAAAATTATTCATTCATATTAGATCAACCTAACGTATTTGATCATTTCAATCTAAGTTCTTGTCCATATTGTATATCATCTATTAAGGACTTTACAGCTTTTATCAATGCAAAAAACACATTTGCATATTCATTCATTAACTTCATCATCTTCATCATCAAATTATATAAATAAGGAATAAAATTCTCATACATATTCCTATAAATAGGAAGGTTTTTACTCATTTACTTTTTTCTCATTTACAAGAAAAAAAAACTCATTCTTCATTGCCTACATACATTCTTTCTCTTTCTCTAAAGAAGTTTTCTTTTTTTTTTCTACTTGATGAGTGGGTTTTATACCCAAGAATTGAGTGCATTTGAGCTTAATCTTTTGGTTGTTTTTAAGTGTTGTGTGTTTATTTCATACATTTTATATTATTTTGTAGACTATGACACAAAATTGGCATGAAGAAGCAAGGAAAAGAAATTCAGACATGTTTTGGACTACAATATACAAGCAAATGCAAGAAGGGAAGATTGTAGAGCTTTAACACCAAGTTGGATTCATTTTCTTGGCTTAGAACTTGGATTTAATTGTAGATCTACTTCTAATCTTTTCGAAATATCTTGAATCGTCCCAATCAAAGTTCGAATGCGAGAGTTATAACCTTTTTTATCTACAGAGATCAAAGCTTAGAGTTGTCAGGCTTACCATTTACATAGCAGCCACTTGAAGCCAAATTTCTACCCTGATTCGGCCAGAATCAATCAATTCTCAAAGAATGAAAATTGTAGAGCTCGTCGATATCTTCGATGTGACGCCCCCAAAATAGGTATAAATTACTCATTCTGAGTCGCCAAATACACGGTACAAAAATTAAATACAAACTTCATTTATACAACTGTTGAACTGTCGTGCAGAGTACAACAACACATAAGCTATGAGTTTTAATAGCAATATATGTAACTCTCATGGCGCCTCGACCACAACACCTTACAATGGTACTTTACATAAAAGTACAGTCAATAACTGTTTTAAAAATTAAAATCTTTGAAAAATGCTCAAGGAAACCTTCATACATGGGAGGCCATGCATCTAAGTTATGATAGAAATCATATGATTCGAGAATTATCCTTGGTTGACCCAATTGACCCCAAAGAAAAACGAGAAGATTACTATCATGTTCTTTCCAATGGTGAGTCTTCTCTTGACATATTATTATCTTCATTGTCTTCAATTGTGAATTATATTTCAACCAAACTCTAAGATTATATAGGTAGTGCTCATAGATATAATCAGTAAATGCATGTGAACAACCTTGTCTTATGATAACATGAAGTCGTCTGTCATTAGACATCTTGTATGATAGTGGTAAAAACGTCCTTCCAAAGTTGGGTTCACCTCACCCTATTCGGTTCACCAAAATCAAAGGTTAAAATGATGTATAAAATACGACACACTTATCTATAATTCTCAATAAAATTATTTTCATACTATTTTAGGGGAAACCTCAACAGCTATAGATCATCGTTCTATTCCCATGTTACTCCCGCTCGACCCAGCTACACTTTTATTACCTGAAAGGAATTGTGAAGCAAAAGGGTGAGCACAACTAGCCCAATAAAGAATATCATGACTAAAGATAATTAAATTATTAATAGCCTTTGTCAGTAATAAATCAGAGATGTAGAACATATGATAGATGATAAAACTTTTCAACTATAGTGGCAGCGGAACGAGCAATCCATTAGAAGAGTCAAATTGCCCATAAAGTCTATTATCTTCTCCATATTAAAAGTCTACCAACAATGTTTTATCCCTGTAACATCAATCAACAGTTCCTGTCCACAATCATGTGAATAACTCATAATCATAATTGTGATTCTAAATTCCTCTTCGCACCCAGAACGAAGATAATTTTCATCACCTGTCTTTACCTGAAACATCAAAGATCATGGTTATACCAAATCATAGTTTCTGTTCATAATCATACTAATAAATTCATCTTTACACTACGGGCCAAAGATATTCATTAACAGTTCATCTTTGCACTACAGGCCAAAGACATACAATTGTATTTTAGAAGAGTCAAGTAGAGCATGATATCTACTATCTTCTACGAATTAAAAGTTTAGTATCAATATTTTATCGCTGAGACTCAGCTCAATACATCACCGAATTATCCATGCACTACGGCCAAGAATATTCGTTAGTATCACATCCATGAATTATCCATGCACTACGGGCCAAGGATATTCATTAGTATCACGACCACAAATTATCCATGCACTACATGCCAAGGATATTCGTGTTTTCACCAATGGTCATGATCATGCCAAACAACAATTCATCTTTGCACCCTTGGCCGAAGAGAATGCATGGTTATAATCATACCAACATATGTCCATCAATACACTACGGACCAATGAGGACTTTTACCACATCATTTGTAACATTACGGTCATGATTATACCGAATAATTCCTGGTCATAATCGTACCAATCAACAATCCATCTATGCACGTAAGTCACAGATGACTTTCATTACAATATAAGTATAAGGATGATGACAATGTTATAAGCATTAATCAAACGAAATCAAGGATAAATATTAAAGACTTTAAATTTATTCAGAGTTTAAAAATATTCAAATTATCAACATGATACTGCTTTGTGGAGTAAAATTCAAGAATAATATTCATGTATCAAAAATAATTTAGACAGAAAAGAAATATATTTTTTGGGTGAATAGTACCCCGTGAATAATATCCTATGAATAGTACTTCAGGAATAGTACCTCGTGAATAGTATCCCAACATGAAAAGTGCCCCACATACCCGAGTGAATAATATTCGAGTGAATAGTAACCAGGTGAATAGTAACTCGTGAATAGTACTCCGACACGAAAAGTGCCCCGAATACCCGAGTGAATAATATTCGAGTGAATAATAATCTGGTGACTATTAACCCGTAAATAATAACTCATAAATAGTAACTCGTGAATAGTATTCCGGCATGAAAAGATCAATAATTATCAAGAAAGCTCAGAATAATATTCCTATGAAAAGATACTAGATGAAGCACAAATTTCAATGATATTATACTAATTTCACGGAGTATAGAAGCAATACTTCAACAAAATGACTGTAGAAGTAGGAATACGAAACGAAATAATATTACTTACATACTACAGAGTATGGAAGAAAATATTATTTCATATAAATATTGAACGAAGATAATATCCATACGAATACGAAAAGTAATATCTCTTCTGAATATGAAATAAATAATACCCCTTACCTCAGAAAAAGATTGGATACTGGAATAGTGAAGTAGCAAACTTCTCTTCTTCTTTCTCTTTATAGCTTCTCTCTCTATAATTTCTCTTGTGAGTCTTAGTGAATTGGTGAGAATGAAAGAAGAATGAGCTTCTATTTATAGGAAAATATAGTTTTGATTATTGCATGTTTTGAGGATCGAAATATTACAGTGTAATACTTTCATCTTCTTCTCTATTTTTAATTTAGTCCTACAAGTATTATCAAACTTGCACCACCTCCCCTAATAGTACATATATGTGAATCAATAGTACATTCATGTGAATCAATAGTTCTATACATGTAAAAAAATAGTTACAGTATAATACCTTCATCTATACCTCTATTTTTAATTTAGTCATGCAAGTATTATCAATCTTGCACCACCTCCCCTAATAGTACATGCATGTGAATCAATAGTACATACATGTGAACAAATAGTTATAAGCATGTGAATTAATAGCAATAAATTGCTCATTTATCCGATTAATTACCAGATTGGTCAATATAACCTTATCGAAATAAATGTCAATTTCCACTAACACTAATAATTCTAACACAATAGAAATATCAATTTCTTCTTTAACCAACATGAACTTATTCATCATTAATATTATAACTCATAATATTTAACAACCAGATCATTCCCAGGAAAAAAGGAGGTTTTCGATAAGGATTTCTCCCTATTGGCGCGCAATTAGGTGACCAAACCTCTCCTCGACAGAACTTTCTAGACATCGTCAATATTACGAATAATAATATGAATAACTTTATCGTCTCAATTATTGATTTAATAATATAAAATATTGATACTGTGACAATAATTGAATCAATAATATGAGAGATATTATGCAACAATTACTACAGTAATAATTGAGTATAAATGACTGACTTCTCACATAAGCATCAATAATTAATACAGAGTGTTACTATGCAATCACGCGTATTACTGTACTTTTACTACCGGGTAGTTCAACACTTTAACGGTAAAACTTTCGTAGTTATTTTTATAAAAAGATAATTCTGTCATTTTCTAACTCCGACAGTTATTCCGTTGTGCGGTCCACCGATGATGGTGTTGTCGTACGGATATTCCTTAACAAAAAAATATTTTCCAACCAAATGAATATTTTATATCAACTTGCTTACTTTGCAAAATTTTCAAATATCACCCTTAACTTTAACCTTTTATCAATTTAACCATTTACTAAATAGAATAACAATTATCAAAAAATTGAATACTTTTATTTCGTAAAATTCGGGGTCTTACATTCGATTCGATAGTTAGCAGGCCCCCGTAACTCCTAGCGGATCAAAAGTTATGTATGTTTTACCAAAGGACGTCGTAGCAGAAAATTGACCAGCGCGGGGGCGCGCCAGAAATGAACTAAGAGCGGCGCGGGGCGCGCCGGACCATCAGATTTTCTGTTACTGTAGCGCGGGGCGCGCCTAAATTGGCCTAGAAGCAGCGCTGGGCACACCAAACGGCGGAAAGAGAGCTAATTTGGGTGTTATGTTGTCCAATTTGAGCTACAATAGGATTGTTAGTTGCCTAACTTGCTAAGGTTTCCATTATGACTAGAAATACTTGATTATGATTTGGATTGGAAGGACTTCTTCTGGAATTTTGAATATAATTCATTGAGAGCCATCTTGGGGAGACTTAGAGATTGCATTGGAGAACATTTAAGGCAAATATTGAAGCTTGGAGATTGGAGATTTCTCAATAGAGTTTTTCTTCTTTTCTTAAATTCATTATATGTACTTATGATGCTATTTAATTTTGATCTTCTTCTTTTTATTATGATGATGAACTAATTTTCCAATTAAGGGTACAATATGTTGGGAAATTGAATATTTAAAGTTGATGTTAAAAGTAATTATTCATGCTTATATGTAAAGTCCTTCTAGGAATACATGTACAAGGACTTAGTGGTAGATTAAATTTGTTAGGTTGATCTGAGCTTTAATGTTTAGCATTCTGTAATTGAATGTATAGAAGAAAATATCAAAGTTGTTAGATTGATCTATGTCTTGAGATGAAATAGATAGACTTCAATAGAATCGTAGTCTACTTAGATGATCAAAAGATTGCAGAAGCCAAGGCAGAATCGTATAGCATCAAAAATCACAGTGTGTCTGCTTTTGAGGGCCTCTCCCAGAATCGTAGAGTGGTCCAAACGCCTATCGAGCCAACTCAAAGATCGTAGTGTGCTCTCAAAAGCGTAGAGTCTGAAAATCAAGCAAGCAAAGATCGTAGTCTACTAGTGCTTAAGAGAAATCGTAGTGTTCTCTTCTATCAGCACCGGATCAAGCGTCAATGTGGCAAGACACCACGATCATGACCGTAGTGCATCATTTGTCTGTATCTGATGTATCGAGCCTTGTCCATTTGTTTAAGAATAAATCACAACAAATATGGAATGGATTATAAATGTTGAAATCCTCTGGAGTCCCAATGACACAACACTTATCCGTAGTATATAACAAAGAGACGTATTGAAGAAGCTAAGAAAAGTACTATGGGTCAGCAGAAAATACCTTTTCAGGTGTTAGGTGAGATAGCAGTCTGCTGCGTCAGTGGGGTCAGACAGCTAAACATAAGATTTACAAAAAGTCACCATCGGTGCTCAAAAATGTCAAATACAATTAATGCTTCAACGGATGTCTTCCAATGGATACATTTCAAAGGCACCTTATATACAAAACAGAGGCAGATGCAATGATCAAGCAAGTACACAACGAAACGCTGAAGAACACTCAACGCTCAACTTTACGATTTGTAAAGAAAGCTTGCTCAGCTACTCAGTTCTTTGGACCACAAGCTTAATGGTAACTGAGTAGCACCATTCAAGAACTCAACTATCTTTAAATGAAGTAAGAAGTTCCAAGTCAGAAGGACTTGAAGAGTTCTAAGTGAACTAAGAAGTACCAAGTCTGCTGGACTTCAAAAGTTCTAAGTGAACTAAGAAGTTCCAAGACTGCTGGTCTTGAAAGAATCTAAGTGATTTGAAGATTGTAAAAACATCCTTAGTGGATTTCCTACTCAAGGAGTAGAAGAGTGGACTAGAAGCTTTGAATGCTCTGAACCACTTAAATTCTCCGTGTCTTTTACATTCTTGCTTTAACTGCTATACTTGGTATAACTGCCTGTCAACTATCAAATCTGTTTATCTTAAAGGGGAACAAACAAATCACATATTCCGCTGAAATTTATTAACAATATCTGAATAAGAACTTCGAAAAGAATTTTTAAAAATATCTATTCAACCCCCACCCCCTTCTAGATAACTATTGTGCCTCTGGGAACTTACACAATGGAACCATTTGCAATTCAATAATTCAATAATCATTATTTTCACTTGTTGATCCTATTGAGTTAATTATTATATTTTGAGCTTAATTTATTAATTGTCTAGTTAGAAATTAATGTGATATCTTTGATGGAATTGAAAGAAGAAATCTTAGATTAGATATGAATATAATAATGTATAAATTTGTTGATTCTTGTTAAGGATAACATAACAGTGTATGAGACTAAAGTACTTGTATGTCATGCGTAACTGTGTTAGGAGTTTGTGCTTAATGAATTTGTTTTAAGTGTCTTGCACGAAAGTAGCAAAATAACTAAAATAGGTCTTTTTATTAATAATTAACAGATGTTAATAAATTGATAGGCAATCCTAGTTGGCAATTCATTGGATTAAATAAGTGGAAATAAGCTAAGGCGATTATTGTTGAGCAATTGGGGAAATTGTATTCATATGTCTTTATCATCTGGTGATCAATAATTGTTAGTTAATTTAGTATTCTTTTTATTTGTTCTTAATTAAAATAATTTTCACAAAACAATTGGAGTGATTGTTTAAGTGAATTTGAATTGATAAAAACTTGGTAATTAGATTAATTGTTAGTAACTGTTCTCTGTGGGTTCGACACTCTTCTTACTTCTTTATTACTTGATTGATCGTGTGCATTTATGCGTATTTGTCAGTATGTAAATCGGATAACAAGTTTTTAGTGTCGTTGCTGGGGAACGGTTTAATAATTATTTCGTTACTAGTTTTTATCAATTTAGTTTATTTAAACATTTTTAATTTTTTTGTTTTTTTCTTTTACGAGGTACATCATGGCAAAGGGAACAAAGAGGAAGATTCAGTTGTGTTTAAAAAGATTAAATGTAATAACTTTTGAGCCATGGTGGGATGAGAAAGGGAACAAAGAGGAAGATTCAGTTGTGTTTAAAAAGATTAAATGTAATAACTTGTTCACATACACAATGGCGCAAGTGCCTAGTTACCTGAAGTTCTTAAGAGGGATTTTATCTAAAAGAAGCATGTTATGTGATTTTGAATACATGACCCTTTCCATTGGGAAGCCCTCAAATGTTACATTTTTATTGATAGATGAAGGGTTCCTCACTTTTCGAAGTGGGATTGGATAGAGGAAATTGAAGTAGTCGGGCTGACGACTCTAAAACAAGTGCTTATTGGAAGGCAACCCAAGTTTAAACTTTAATTTTAATTTTAATTTTTAGTAGTTAATAAATTTGCATTTATTAAGATTTAATAAACTTGTTTCTATTGTGTTCACAGGTTAGTCAAGTCAAATTCAAGTGTGGTACCCAATTTGTTCCATGTACCTAGCCTATTCTCTAAACTTAGCGAACAAGGAGGAAGATTGCTATATTTTCAGGGAAGTCCTCTGCTTTATTTTTTTCCTAATTCAGCCATTGAGGACAATGTCTACTTTAAGTTTGGGGCAATTTAGTGTCGTATTGCATATAGTTAGTTATTTGCATTGAATTTCGTTATTTTTACGTGTTAGCATTATGTTTCTGCATTCAGTTTGCATATAATACATGGTAGTACTTGCATATTCATATATGTGTTGCAGTAGTATGTGTTCATATAGTATAATTGTATTTTTGTATGAATCTGTGCGATCGATCGGTGTGTCTTAGCTTGGCCAACGATGAGATTGGTACTTTTATGTTAATTTAAACAGAATTGATAATTGGTGTTTAACTCTAAATTGAGTCATGATGGTAATCTAAGTTTGTCAAAAGCTTGTATAACTGGTTAGCACATATATTTGCTTATTTTAACTGATTTGGATCAAAGGAGTTCATAATTATCTTTTGGGGGGGGGGGAGGAAATTGAGTTCAAATGTTAATGACATCTGTAAATGTTGACAGGAAGACTAAAAAAACTAAATAAACAAGTTTGGGGAAATCTATGGGGCATAAAAAAAGAAAAAATCAAGAAAATCAAGAAAAATATTTATATATGCATTATTATATTGACTTGTTTGGTTTTGTGGCCTTTATTACTCGGATAGGTAAGCCCTAGGGGTGTCTCTACACCCAACGCCCTAAAACCATCTGGTTTGGGATTCGTTTGTCGAAAGTTCACTAAATGGGTAGTTCTGAAAAGCCTAAGAGAATCAGACATTGCACAGTCAAGTGTTAACACGGGATGAAGCGTAAAACGCACTCGTGAAGGAATAAATTACGAATAAAACTCCATAGGGACCCTCAAGCTTGGTAAATATGTGATTTTGACTGGAATTGTTGTGTTTAAAGAGATAGTTGCTTTAAATGGTGAGTTTTGCCTCTTAAGAAGTAAATTATAAAATCTAGTTTGATCTATAGTTGGTTAGAGCTAGTAAACGATCACACATACACTGTATGGGTAATGATGGGTTTAGATTTCCGGATTGATTCCATTTATTGGTTTTCATTGATGCGATGTTCTGTTTGAGTTTCTTGAGGATATCTCAGAGGCTTGTTACTAATATTCATGCTGATTTGTTGCCAAATTTATAGGATTGTAGAGTATAGTTCACATTTGTATCAAGGTTGTTTTTTTGTAGTATAACATTATTTTGTTTTGCTTGAGGACAAACAAAAGTTTAAGTGTGGGGGTATTTGATGAGTGGATTTTATACCCAAGAATCGAGTGCATTTGATCTTAATCTTTTGGTTGGTTTTTAAGTGTTGTGTGTGAATTTCATAAATTTTATGTTATTTTGTAAGCTATGACACAACATTGGCATGAAGAAGCAAGGAAAAACAATTTAGACATCTTTTGGACTACAATATGCAAGCAAATGCAAAAAGGGAAGATTGCAGAGCTTTTAACACCAAGTTGGATTTGTTTTCTTGGCTTGGTACTTGGATTTAATTGTAGATCTACTTTTTATCTTTCTGAAACATCTTGAATCGTCCCAATCAGAGTTCGAATGCGAGAGTTATAACCTTTTTATCAACAGAGATCAAAGCTTAGAGTTGTCAGGCTTGCCATTTACATAGTAGCCACTTGAAGCCAAATTTCTACCTTGATCCGGTCAGAATCTATCAATTCTCAAAGAATGAAAGTTGTAGAGCTCGTCAATATCTTCGATTTGATAGGTGGCAGACCCCGTAACTCCTAGCGGATCAAAAGTTATGTCTGTTTTACCAAAGGACATCGTAGCAGAAAATTGACCGGCGTGGGGCGCGCTAGAAATGAACTAAGAGTGGCACGGGGCGCGCCCAAATTGCCCTAGGAGCAGTGTTGGGCATGCCGGACGATGGGGAAATAACTAATTTGGGTGTTATGTTATCCAATTTGAGCTAGAATAGGATTGTTAGTTGCCTAACTTACTAGGGTTTCCATTGTGACTATAAATACTTGATTATAACTTGGATTGGAGGGACTTCTTCTGGACTTTTGAATATAATTCATTAAGAGCCATCTTGGGGAGACTTGGAGATTACATTGGAAAACATCGAAGGTAAAGATTAAAGTTTGGATATTGGAGATTACTCGACAGAGTTTTTCTTCTTCTCTTAAATTCATTATATGTACTTATGATGCTATTTAATTTTGATCTTCTTGTTTTTATTATGATGATGAACTAATTTTCCAATTAGGGGTACAATAGAACCTTTTGCAATTCAATAATTCAATTATCATTATTTTCATTTGTTGATCCTATTGAGTTAATTATTATATTTTGAGCTTAGTTTATTAATTGTCTAGCTAGCAATTAATGTGATATCTCTGATGGAATTGAAAGAGAAAATCTTAGATTAGATCTGAATATAATAACGTATGAATTTGTTGATTCTTGTTAAGGATAATATAACAGTGTATAAGACGAAAGTACTTGTATGTCATGTATAACTGTGTTAGGAGTTTGTGCTTAATGAATTTGTTTTAAGTGTCTTGCACGAAAGTAGCAAAATAACTGAAATATGTCTTTTTATTAATAATTGACATATGTTAATAAATTGATAGGCAATCCTAGTTGGTAATTCATTGGATTAAATAAGTGGAAATAAGCTAAGGCGATTATTGTTGAGCAATCGGGGAAATTGTATTCCTATGTCTTTATCATCTGGTGATCAATAATTGTTAGTTAATTTAGTATTCTTTTTATTTGTTCTTAATTAAAATAATTTTCACAAAACAATTGGAGTGATTGTTTAAGTGAATTTGAATAGATAAAAACTTGGTAATTAGATTAATTGTTAGTAATTATTCTCCGTGAGTTCGACACTCTTTTTAATTCTTTATTACTTGATTGATCGTGTGCACTTACGCGTATTTGTCAGTATGTAAATCGGACAACACTACTCAAAGCTCTGATTTCTTGAAGAAAAGAAAATTTGGTCAAATTATTTTAAGATAAAGTTTTGAATTGATTTATTTTTATTATCTAATACTTGTGCATAATTATAGATATACAAATATAAATTGTCACACACACACACACACACACACACACACACACACACACACACACATATATATATATATATATATATATAGAGAGAGAGAGAGAGAATTAATCCATGGCAACTAGTTGCCATGGGCACTATTTGAACAACCAAGCTTTTGTCCATTGATTAGTATAATAAATGGTCCGAATTTATTAGAATAAAGGTCTTGTCACTACAAGCTGTAGTGGCAGTCAATAATTCTCAATAAATGATTTTAAATTACATGATTGCCCCCGTTTCATTACAACACAAATTATTTAAAAATTCTTGGTTGCCGCTAATGACTGTTGCGGCAGTGCAAGTCATGCAATCTCTTATGTTTTGTCCCATAACAATAGTCACTTGGGTAAGATTCTATTTGATTATTTATTCTTTATTCAAATATTTTTATTTAATTATAAAATAAATAATCAAATAGAATCTTCTATCAAATAAAATTATAAAATAAAAATACTTTATTTGATATAAAATAAATATCAAATACAATCTTCTTCTTTTTCACTTGATTATTTTCCCCTTTCTTCATTCTAAAAAAATAGTAGAGATGAAAATTGAATAAAATATTTGATTATAAAATAAATAATTAAATGGAATCTTCAATCAAATAAAATTATTTTATTTTATTATAGTTCTATATGATTTTATTTTATAATTATAAAAAATATTATTTTTATAATTCTATTTGATTTGATAAAAATAGAATTAGAAAATAGAAATAATTTTATTTGATTGAAGATTATGTTTGATTATTTATTTTGTTTGCAATTTCTCTATTTTTAGCTGACATGGAGTTTTTACGGCAACACAATAAAAATGGAAGAGATGAAAAATAGAATAAAATAGACTACTAATTTTAAGATTAAATAGTCTTAATAAAATTATTTTATTTTATTATAATTCTATTTGATTTATTTTATAATTATAAAAACTATTATTTTTATAATTCTATTTGATTTGATAAAAATAAAATTATAATAAAATAGAAATAATTAAATAGAATCTTACCCAAGTGACTAGTGTTATGGGACAAGACATAAGGGATTGCATGACTTGTACTGCCGTAAAAGCCATTAGCGACAACCAAGAATTTTTAAATAATTTGTGTTGTAATGAAACGGGGGCAATCATGTAATTTAAAATCATTTATTGAGAATAATTGACTGCCACTACAGCTTATAGTGGCAGGGCTTTTATTCTAATAAATTCGGACCATTTATTATACTAATGAACGGATAAAAGCTTGGTTGTTCAAATAGTGCCCATGACAACCGGCTACCATGAATAAATTACATGCCCACCCTTGACCAAATTCATCAGCACACCAGTGGGGCCCACCAACATAAAAAAAATGTTTTTCTTTTAAAAAATATTTATAACCCCAAAAATTAATTTATACCCAATATTTCAAAACTTCAATAATTCATAATAAATAGTCATTTATTAGAAAAATACGAATTTTATGTCCATTCCATAGGAAATTTAATTCTCTATAACTTTGTAGAAGAAAGTTTTTCTAAATTCTAAACGAAAAATGATCGAAATCCACATACAGATGATTTTCAACGCCTCTATTCCGACAAAATACTGATAAAATACCTCAGCAATAAGTCCTTCATTTATACCCACATAAATATTTTTTTATCATATAAATCAATAATTAATTATTCACAAATAATATTACAGAACTACAATATTGACAACCAGGTCGTTCCCAGGAAAGAGGGGGCCTTCCGGTAAGAATTTCTCCTTACTGGCGCGTAATTAAATAACCCCTCCTGGACTGAACTTCCTTAGATATTGCCAATAATGCTATCTAATAATATTATTCAAATAATATAAATTATTGATATGATAATTTGAAATATTATGCAATGACAATTATTGAATCAATAATATAAAATATTAACAGAGCAATTATTGAATCAATAAAATAAAATATTGAATAATAATTACTGTAGCAATTATTGAGTAGTGACATCTTACGTAAGAATCAATAAATAAAATTATTGTGCAATACCGTGTGCTACTGTGCAACACCGCGTATTACTATATTTTAACCACCGGGTATTCCAACAGTTTTAACGGTAACAACTACTGTAAGACCCCAACTTTTATAAATAAAGATGAATTTTCTATAAATATCATTTTTGAATATTATGGAGTTAATTTGATATAATGTTATAGGTGTGGGTCATATTTATAAATTTTACAAAGTACGCAAGTTGTTATATAATATTCGATTAGTCGGGAAATATTCGTTTTAACAGGGAATATTCGTACAACGACACAATCATTGGTGGACCCCACAACGGAATTATTGTCGGATTGAGAAAACGATAAAAATATTTTATTAAAAATAACGACGAAAGTTTTACCATTGTTACTGTTGAACTACTCGGTAGTAAAAGTACAGTAATACGTGTGGTTGCATAGTAGCACACGGTATTGATTATTAATGTTTATGTGAGAAGTCACTCAGTTTGATTCAATTATTGTCAGTTAATAATATGAATTATTTAGCGATAATGACGTTTTGTTTTATTCGTATTATTAACGTAATAAAACAGAAACATCTTTTTATATAAAACAGAATACTTTATTAAAGTTATTCTATAAATAGAATATATTATATTTTATTTAAAAGATTTTTCTTTAAATATGGACCGTCAGATTAAAGTAATCAATCTGGACCGTTCATGAATTAGTTACTATGCATTCTATTTTTCTATAAATAGCAGCTCATTCCTTCATTATTTCTTACGAATTCACTGAACTCTAGAGAAAGAAACTATAGAGAGAGAGAAGAAGAGTATTCTGCTACTTAACTACTTCCTTATTTCAGCTCTTCTTTAAAACGGTAAGGGGTGTTATTCTTTCTTGTTCATGAAGAGAACTGTTGTTATTCCATTTATTATTATTCTGTTGGAATAACCTGTATACGCGGTCTACCCTATACTTGGTGACATTCTTCTATTATTCTGTTGGAACATCCTGTCTGTGTGTTTTACACCGGACCTGGTTCCGTTTTTATTATTATTCTGTTGGAACATCCTGTCTGCGTGTTTTACACCAGACCTGGTTCCGTATTGTTATTATTCTGTTGGAACATCCTGTCTGTGTGTTTTACACCGGACCTGGTTCCATTATTTATTATTCTGTCGGAATATCCTGTCTGTGCGTTTACGCCAGACCTGGTTCCATTATTTATTATTCTGTTGGAATAACCTGTTTGTGCGGTCTATCGCATGCATGGTGATTTCTTTTGTTATTCTATTCTTTATTATACTCAGTTGGTTAAGTTTTGACTTCTATACTCCATGAAATTTGTGGAATATCCTTGATAATTGCGTTTCATCCAGTATCTTTTCATGAAAAATATTCTTCTAAGTATTCTTGAATTTTACTCCACAAAGCAGTATCATGTTGACAATTTGGACGTTGTTAATTCTTGGATAAATTAATTCTTGAACTTGTTTTATTGAATTCTTATATCATTGTCATCATCCTCATGTTTATAAAATGTTAAAAGTCATATGTGGCCTGTAGTGTATAGATGGACTTGGTATGATTATGACCAGGGATTATTCGGTATAATCATGACCGTAATGTTACAAATGATGTGGTAAAAGTCCTCATTGGCCCGTAGTACATTGATGGACAGTTGTTGGCATGATCATGACCATTAATGAATACACGAATATCCTTGGCCGTAGTGCAAGGGTGATTCGATGATGTGGATTATTTTATTAAGCTGAGTCCCAGCGATCACAGTGTTGAAAAACCTTTTGAATCATAAAAGATAGTCGAGTTTATTTTCTACTTGACTCTTTTAATGGATTGCTTGTTCCGCTGCAGTTAAACTTGATGTCTATTATATTTTATCAGTTTAACATTGTTGAAGGCTAATGATAATTTATTCTGCATTATATTAGTCATAATATTTCTTACTGGGCTAGTTGAGCTCACCCTTTCTTTCACTGTTCTCTTCAGGAAATGAGAACGTAGCTGGGGCAAGTCGGGGAACGGAGTGATGGTTCGAATGATAGTATTAGTTAGTAATCCTCACTATTCTATGTAATAGTGTGTTAATAAATGTAATGAGGACTCCTTTTGAGTATGAATACTCTCTAGAAGATAATATTTGTATTCAAACTCGCAGTTTATGTTTTGTCGTATTGTACACGACAGTTGTATTAGTAAGTTGTATTTATATTCTGTACTTGTATCTGACGGCCCAAGATGGGTGATGTATACCTAATTTTGGAGGTGTCACAGTTGGTATCAGAGCTTAGGGATATGATCCCTGGCTAAGATGTGAGAATAGAACTAGGAGGGGAGAGACGGGAAATTCCTTTGCTAGTATGACCTACCTAAGTTTATTTGCATGGTATTTAATTGGTCGGTCATAATATAAGGATAATATATGACATGTCAATTAACTTTTATTTTGTGACAGTATCTGAAAATGACATCTGAGAATGTTGAGAATAGCAATGGAGCACAGGCGACTGTTGATTCACCACATATCAATAATCAGGATAATGTGCATCAGGAAGGTGACAATCCTCATACAAACAACAACACTAACCAGATGATGAATGATGGAATATTCAGAAACTTAATGCAGTTCATGCAACAGCAAGCGAGAGCGGCTCCTGTCCAAAATATAGGTGGAAACACTGAAAACTCTCGGACGGTCACCGCTAAACAGTTCAAGGAGCTGGGACCATCAGAGTTTAAGGGAGAGCCAAAACCACTTATAGCGAAAATATGGATAAAGCAGATTACCAAGATATTTGATGTATTGGGATGCTCCGAGGAGCAAAAGGTTCCCTTTGCCGCCTTTATGTTGCGAGGAGAGGCAGATTACTGGTGGGAATCGATTAAGCGTACTCAACCTGCCGCACTGAAGATGTCTTGGGAGAAGTTCCAAGAGTTGTTCAATGACAAATACTTTCCCGAAAGTGTTCGTCACATGAAGGAGGTGGAGTTCATCAAATTGGAGCAGAATAATATGACCGTGTCGCAGTATGAGGCTAAATTTGCTGAGTTATCCCGGTTTGCGTCCCACTTGGTGGATAATGAAGAGCGAATGACGCGAATGTTTTTACGAGGTTTGAAACCTGAGATACGTCAACATCTTATTTCTCATAAACTGTGTTTGTATTCAGATGTTGTGAATAGGGCTCAGTTAGTGGAGCGCGATAACGAGTCAACGCAACCAAAAGAGAGCAGTCGACAAAATGATAATACCAGTGAAAGCAGTCATCGAAGCGGTGACAACAAGCGTGGAGGGAATCAACAGGCCAGAAATGGTAACCACTTCGGTGGTAATCAGGGCCAAAATAATAAGAATGGTCATTTCAAGAAGAGGAGATTCAACAATGATGGAAAGACGTTAGCACCAGCACCCGTTGTTAAGGAAGGAGAACGACCACCTATTATATGTTTCAAATGCGGAGGGGAGGGACACATCAGTCCAAACTGTGCGATGCCGTCTAAAATATGTTATAATTCTGGAAGAGAAGGTCATTTAGCTCGATTTTTTCGTTTACCAAAAACAAGTTCAGCCAAGATGGAGACACCAAAGGCCGTCCCAGAAAAGTCAAAACCGGTAGTGCAAGGGAGAGCGTTTGTTGTGACCTCCCAGAAAGTAAGGAACCCGAATGAGGTCATCACGGGTAAGCTTATCATAAACTCTAACGAAGTCTAT
This sequence comes from Panax notoginseng, assembly GCA_016801055.1. Lineage (NCBI taxonomy): Eukaryota > Viridiplantae > Streptophyta > Magnoliopsida > Apiales > Araliaceae > Panax > Panax notoginseng. The sequence continues at coordinate 253,101,288 of CM029013.1, forward strand.
ACTTTATTTGATACCGGTTCTACCCATTCTTTTATTTCTCCTACTTGCACTCATCGATTAAATTTGATTCCAGAGAAATTAGACTTTGACTTATCTGTTGAAACTCTATTGGGAGAAACCTTCATTACATCCACGATTTATAAGTCTTGTTTGGTTCAAGTTGGAACCCACACATTACCTGTCGATCTGATTTCATTAAAAATACTTGCATTTGACGTGATTCTAGGGATTGATTGGTTAACTACTCATCATGCAAAAATTGATTATTTTTGTAAGGTTGTTAGCTTTCATATTCCTAATCGACTTATTATGCGAATTCAAGCAACCAAACCATTAAAATCAATCGCTGTCATCTCAAGCCATAAAGCTATTCGTTTATTGAAAAACGGATGTCAAGCTTTCTTAGCTCATGTCACGGATCTAAACAAAAATACGTCAGTTTTGAATGATATTTCTATTGTTAATAAATTCCCTGACGTATTTCCTGAAGAACTTCCTGGCCTACCCCCAGAGCGCGAAATTAAATTTTGTATCGACCTTGAACCCGGTACAAAACTCATTTCCAAAGCCCCATATCGAATGGCTCCTATTAAAGATCCAACTGCAGGAATTGTTAGACATTGGCTCAATTCGTCCTAGTACTTCTCCTTGGGGTGCTCCTTTTCTATTTGTGAAGAAGAAAGATGGAAGTATGCGACTTTGTATTGATTATCGGGAGTTGAATCATGTCACCATAAAAAATAGGTACCCATTGCCACGTATTGATGACCTGTTTGACCAGTTGCAAGGAGCACAATTCTTTTCAAAGATCGATCTTCGTTCTGGATATCATCAGCTGAAGGTTAGAACTGAGGATATTCCAAAGACGGCTTTCAGAACTCGGTACAGGCATTATGAATTCCTAGTCATGTCCTTTGGATTGACTAATGCTCATGCTGCCTTCATGGATATGATGAACCGGGTATTCAAGGAATATTTGGATCACTTTGTGGTCGTCTTTATTGATGACATCCTTATTTATTCCAAAAGCCGTGAAGATCATGAGTAACATTTGAGGCTGGTACTCCAAAAGCTTCGTGAATACAAGCTTTATGTCAAGTTAAAGAAATACGAGTTCTGGTTGGAGGAGGTAGCATTTCTTGGGCACGTAGTATCAAATCGTGGAATATCGGTTGACCCGACAAAGATTGAAGCTATTCAAAGCTGGGAGCAACCTAAATCAGTGACTGAAGTACGTAGCTTTCTTGGTTTAGTTGGTTATTATCGGAGATTCGTGGAAGGATTTTCTCGAATCGCTAATCCATTAACTCAGCTGACTCGGAAAGATACAAAGTTCGGTTGGAGCAAAGAATGTGAGAAGAGTTTTCAAGAACTCAAGAGGAGACTCATTTCAGCACCTGTTCTAACAATACCATCTGGCTCGGAGGGATTTGTCATCTACAGTGATGCTTCGAGCAAAGGGTTGGGATGCGTTCTCATGCAACATAGAAAAGTCATAGCCTATGCATCAAGACAACTCAAAGAATATGAGAGGAATTATCCTACTCATGATCTAGAGTTGGCAGCTGTTGTTTTTGCACTTAAAATTTGGAGGCATTACTTGTATGGGAAGAAGGTGGAGATCATTACGGATCATAAAAGCCTTAAATATTTCTTCACTCAAAAGGAACTCAACATGCGACAACGACGTTAGCTTGAACTGTTGAAAGATTATGATCATACCATTCAATATCATCCTGGAAAAGCGAACGTGGTAGCTGACGCATTGAGTAGAAGATCATATGCAAGTACGAGTGCGATATTGTCAACACAAAGGCCCATTTTGTGTGATTTTCAAAGGATGGAGATAGAGTTAAAGACTCCAGGGACCCATGTGATGATGGCGAATATACGAGTAGAACCGACTTTAATCGATAAAGTTAAAGCTGCTCAAGCTACAGACTTGGAGCTGATGCGTATGAGGAAGAAAGTGCAAGAAGGTGCTATGCCGGAAGCAAAAATCGATGAAGAAGGAATACTTCGAGTCAACTCCAGACTTTGTATTCCTAACAACTCTGATTTAAAGTATGAAATCATGATGGAGGCGCACAACACACCGTTTGCAATCCATCCTGGAAGTACCAAAATGTATCATGATCTTCATCATATATTTTGGTGGAGCAATATGAAGAGAGAGATAGCGCTGTTTATCTCAAGGTGTCTAACTTGTCAACGAGTCAAAGCGGAGCATCAAGTACCAAAAGGTCCATTGCAACCACTTGAAATTCTAGAATGGAAGTGGGAGCACATTACCAAGGATTTCGTTACCGGTCTTCCTAGGGTTTCTCAAGGTATTGATGCGATTTGGGTCATTGTTGATAGATTGACCAAGTCTGCTCATTTCTTACCGATACGAGAAACTTATACACTTGAACGTCTTGATCGTATGTACATAAACGAGATTGTAAGACTGCATGGTATGCTAGTATCCATAGTTTCTGATCGAGACCCAAGATTCACTTCACGATTTTGGGTTAGTTTACAAAAAGCTATGGGCACGGATTTACGATTTAGTTCAGCATATCATCCTCAGACGGACGGACAATCAGAGAGGACTGTTCAAACTCTTGAAGATCTATTAAGACTCTGTGTCTTTGACTTCAAGGAAAGTTGGGACAAGTTCTTACCATTGGTGGAGTTTTCCTACAACAACAGTTATCAAGCAAGTATTGGCATGGCTCCATTCGAAGCATTGTATGGAAGAAAATGTCGTTCTCCAGTATGCTGGGATGAGGTGGGTGAAGCAACATTGTTGGGACCGGAGTTGGTACGTATGACTACAGAAAAGATTCAAACGATCCGACAACGTATAAAAACCTCACAAGATCGACAAAAGAGTTATGCTGATCTTCATCGAAAGGACGTGGAATTTGATGTAGGAGATCATGTGTTCTTACGTGTTGCTCCATGGAAAGGAGTTACGAGATTTGGAAAGAGAGGAAAGCTCAATCCTCGATTCATCGGTCCATTTTTAATCCTCGATCGAGTAGGAACTGTGGCTTATAGACTCGCTTTACCGCCAAGTATGTCTCGTATTCATAACGTTTTTCACATATCCATGTTACGCAAATATGTGGAAGACCCGAACCACATTATTGAGTTAGAACCGGACGAAATAGCGGAGGATTTGACGTATGAAGAAGTTCATGTTCAAATCTTGGATAAGAAGGAGCATATTCTACGCTCCAAGGTTATACCTCAAGTCAAAGTTTTGTGGAGAAACCACGATGTTGAGGAAATGACTTGGGAGTTAGAATCTGAAATGAAATCAAGGTATCCTTATCTCTTCGACATACCAGGTACGTACCCTAATTTCGAGGGCGAAATTTCATAAGAAGGGGAGGTTGTAAGACCCCAACTTTTATAAATAAAGATGAATTTTCTATAAATATCATTTTTGAATATTATGGAGTTAATTTGATATAATGTTATAGTTGTGGGTAATATTTATAAATTTTACAAAGTACGCAAGTTGTTATATAATATTCGATTTGTCGGAGAATATTCGTTTTAACAGGGAATATTCGTATAAAGACACAATCATTGGTAGACCCCACAACAGAATTATTGTCGGATTGAGAAAACGACAAAAATATTTTATTAAAAATAACGGCGGAAGTTTTACCATTGTTACTGTTGAACTACTCGGTAGTAAAAGTATAGTAATACATGTGGTTGCATAGTAACACACGGTATTGATTATTAATGCTTATGTGAGAAGTCACTCAGTTTGATTCAATTATTGTCAGTTAATAATATGAATTATTTAGCGATAATGACGTTTTGTTTTATTCGTATTATTAACGTAATAAAACAGAAACATCTTTTTATATAAAACATAATACTTTATTAAAGTTATTCTATAAATAGAATATATTATATTTTATTTAAAAGATTTTTCTTTAAATATGGACCGTCAGATTAAAGTAATCAATCTGGATCGTTCATGGATTAGTTACTATGCATTCTATTTTTCTATAAATAGCAGTTCATTCCTTCATTATTTCTTACGAATTCACTGAACTCTAGAGAGAGAAACAATAGAGAGAGAGAAGAAGAGTATTCTGCTACTTAACTACTTCCTTATTTCAGCTCTTCTTTAAAACGGTAATGGGTGTTATTCTTTCTTGTTCATGAAGAGAACTGTTGTTATTCCATTTATTATTATTCTGTTGAAATAACCTGTATACGCGGTCTACCCTATACTTGGTGACATTCTTCTATTATTCTGTTGGAACATCCTGTCTGTGTGTTTTACACCGGACCTGGTTCCGTTTTTATTATTATTCTGTTGGAACATCCTGTCTGCGTGTTTTACACCAGACCTGGTTCCGTATTGTTATTATTCTGTTGGAACATCCTGTCTGTGTGTTTTACACCGGACCTGGTTCCATTATTTATTATTCTGTCGGAATATCCTGTCTGTGCGTTTACGCCGGACCTGGTTCCATTATTTATTATTCTGTTGGAATAACCTGTCTGTGCGGTCTATCGCATGCATGGTGATTTCTTTTGTTATTCTATTCTTTATTATACTCAGTTGGTTAAGTTTTGACTTCTATACTCCATGAAATTTGTGGAATATCCTTGATAATTGTGTTTCATCCAGTATCTTTTCATGAAAATATTCTTCTAAGTATTCTTGAATTTTACTCCACAAAGCAGTATCATGTTGACAATTTGGACGTTGTTAATTCTTGGATAAATTAATTCTTGAACTTGTTTTATTGAATTCTTATATCATTGTCATCATCCTCATGTTTATAAAATGTTGAAAGTCATCTATGGCCTGTAGTGAAAGTAGTATGCACACAAGCCAATCATGTTTGATGATAAAGCATATACTTTGTAACAATCTTATTCATTTATTAATAAAAAGTATTATTTATTAAAGGCTTTTAATTATCTACATGATGCTGTTTTATAATATGTGATAAACCCATAGTTTTAAGCAATGCTTTTAGAATAATGATGATGATCATTCTAATGAGATCTAAATTCTTAGAAAGCTTAAAACTAAAATAGTTCCCAATCGTTAGATTACTAAATTGGGGATTAGTGACTCCGGATAGATTGGTACATACGTTGCTTGCTCATTGGATGAGGATGATTGATCTCATGATCATTTGTGTAGAGACACTAAAGCAAGTATGTAGGTGCTTATTAGAGAATAAGTTCGCTGAACGTGGCTCGCTAAAGGAATACCTAATGGAGTTTTACTTGCTTGTCAATAGGAATTCCTGTAGTGATAGTAGTACAAGTGATCCTTGGACTTGAGATCATCATAGTATCTTGTGTATGATGAGTTATACTTTGACTTATTCCTTAAGACCCTTAGGGTATATCAAAGGGTATGCTTGGGTATAATAAGTTATACATGGAGATAATGTATGATCAATAAAGAATCTATCACTTCTAGTAAAAGAAGAGAAATGTCCTGTGTGATTCGATAAATGACAATCCAGTAGTCCTTGGCCATGGCAGAATGAAATTAGAAAGGAGTTTCTAATTTGCATTATTTGGGGTTGTGCATTTAAGAGTCGAAATACATATAATTAAATAAAATAAGACTTGACAGTAATTCCATCTCTTATATTTAATTGGGACATTGAATGGTGGAAGGATTGAATTGTACGGTAACTATTTACTCAAATGTTCTTTTATGATTAATGTTGAAATCTATATTATCTGAAAAGTCGTTGATCGCTAGGGAGGCTTATCCCTATTGTAGAATAAATATTATTTATTTAAATAAATTAATAGTTTAATTTATTTATTTAAATAAGATTAGAATTGTTCTAATTGATTTATTCACAACCGATTTAATATGGAGAACCTAAAGGGTCACACCATAAAAGGAATAATAATTATTTAAGAAGTTAATGGCATAATCGTAATAATATGTTAAGTATATTTAATTTAATCTATGGTGATAGAATAAATTAAATAGCTTAATATTTATTATTTAATATTTTAGAAATATTAAATATAAAGTAATAAGAGGAGTCTTATTAATATTATTATAATTATTATTATTTTAATTTCTAAAAGAGTTTAGAAATTAATTTAATATAAGTACTCTCATTTATACCTAATAGGATTAGGAGGGAAAATTAGTTAAAGGAGTTTAATTAATTATCCCTAATAAGATTAGGGAGCCCATTTAATTAAAAGAGTTTAATTAAATAAATAATACCTTATTTTTAATAGGGTTACTTGATATCTTTATAAGAGGAGTCTTATATCAGATATCAAACATACGTTATTCTAATTGTTGGAGAGTACGCTTCTTTTCTATGAGAGATAGAAAAACTAGGGTTTTGCCAAATACCCATCTTCTTGAATTCTTCTTTTTCCTTGGTGGATCACCTCTAGAGGCCAAACACTTGGGTGGCTAACGTTGATCAAAGGAAGGAACCAAACCCGGTGGATTCAAGTTGAACGCGAAAAGGATTGGAGGTGAACTTGTACCTGAGGAAGCTCGGATCTTCAAGGGTATGATTCTTGTTCTTTCTTTTTCGTTTAATTAATAATTGCACATAAAGGGTGATCCGGGTATATGGTTTGTAAAAATTTTAAACTCTGATTTCTTCACGTTTTCGCTATTTTGTGCAATTTGATTGCGTTCATGAATATTACAAACCTAACATGTAGTGCATAGATGGACTTGGTATGATTATGACCAGGGATTATTCGGTATAATTATGACCGTAATGTTATAAATGATGTGGTAAAAGTTCTCATTGGCCCGTAGTGCATTGATGGACAGTTGTTGGCATGATCATGACTATTAATGAATACACGAATATCCTTGGCCGTAGTGCAAGGGTGATTCGATGATGTGGATTATTTTATTAAGCTGAGTCCCAGCGATCACAGTGTTGAAAAACCTTTTGAATCATAAAAGATAGTCGAGTTTATTTTCTACTTGACTCTTTTAATGGATTGCTTGTTCCGCTGCAGTTAAACTTGATGTCTATTATATTTTATCAGTTTAACATTGTTGAAGGCTAATGATAATTTATTCTGCATTATCTTAGTCATAATATTTCTTACTGGGCTAGTTGAGCTCACCCTTTCTTTCACTGTTCTCTTCAGGAAATGAGAACGTAGCTGGGGCAAGTCGGGGAACGGAGTGATGGTTCGAATGATAGTATTAGTTAGTAGTCCTCGCTATTCTATGTAATAGTGTGTTAATAAATGTAATGAGGACTCCTTTTGAGTATGAATACTCTCTAGAAGATAATATTTGTATTCAAACTCGCAGTTTATGTTTTGTCGTATTGTACACGACAGTTGTATTAGTAAGTTATATTTGTATTCTGTACTTGTATCTGACGGCCCAAGATGGGTGATGTATACCTAATTTTGGAGGCGTCACAACTACGTCGTTATTTATAAAAAAAACTCATACTTGTCATTTTCTTCATCCGACAGTTTTTTGTTATGGGGCCCACAAATGGTTGTTCCGTCGTACGAATATTCCCCGACTGCAAGAATATTCCATGACCAAACGAATATTTTCCGACAATAATGAGTATTTTATAACCACTTGCATATTTAAAATATTTACGTATTTTACCCATAACTAACCACATTAATCAAATCAACCCTTTACTATTTCAAAATAATAAAGGAAATTTAATTTTATAAAAAGTTGGGGTCTTACAACCTCCTCTACTTATGAAATTTCATCCTCGAAATTTACGTACCTAGTATTTCGAAGAGTTGAGAATATCTTGCTTTCATTAATTGATATATCACAATTTGTCAACTTATTAAGTAAGAAATTTCAGCTTAGGTAAGTCACACACTAGCGAAGTATATTACTCGTCTCTCCTCTGCTAGTTCTAGACTCAGATCTCCGTCAGCGACCATATCCCTAACCACTGATACCAACTATGACGCCCCCAAAATAGGTCCACACGACCCATTCTGAGTCGCCAAATACATGGTACAGAAACTAAATACAAACTTTATTTATACAACTGTTGTACAAAATACGACCATGGTTTAACAGTGAGTTTTAATACAAATATATATAACTCTCATGGTGCCTCGACCACAACACCTTACAATGGTATCTTACATAAAGGTACAGTCAATAACTATTTTAGAAATTAAAATCTTTGGAAAATGCTCAAGGAAACCTTTGTACATAAGAGGTAATGCATCTAAGTTATAATAGATATCATATGACTTGAGAATTATCCTTGGTTGACCCAATAGACCCCAAAAAAAATGAGAAGATTACAATCATGTTCTTTCCAATGATGAGTCTTCTCTTGCCATATAATTATCTTCATTGTCTCCAATTGAGAATTGTATTTCAACCAAACTCCAAGATTATATAGGTAGTGCTCATAGATATAATCAGCAAGTGGATGTGCACAACCCTATCTTATGATAACACGAAGTCGTATGTCATTAGACATCTTGTATCATAGTGGCAAAACACCCTTCCAAAGTTGGGTTCACCTCACCCTATTCGGTTCACCAAAATCAACGGTTAAATGACGTATAAAATACGACACACTTATATAAAATTCTCAATAAAATTATTTTCATACTGTTTTAGGGAAAACCTCAACAGCTATAGACCACTGTTCTATTCACATATTACCCCCACTCGACCCAGCTACACTCTTATTACTTGAAAGAAATTGTGAAGCAAAAGGGTGAGCACAACTAGCCCAGTAAAGAATATCATGACTAAAGATAATTAAATTATCAATAGCCTTCGTCAGTAATAAATCAGAGGTTTAGAACATATGGTAGATGATAAGACTTTCTAACCATAGTTGCAGCGGAATGAACAATCCATTAGAAGAGTTGAATAGACCATAAAGTCTATTATCTTCTCCATGTTCATGTTCACAATCATGTGAATAACTCATAATCATAATTGTGGTTCTAAATTTCTCTTCGCACGCATGACGAAGATAATTTTCATCACCTGTCTTTACCTGAAACATCAAAGATCATGGTTATACCAAATCATAGTTCATGTTCATAATCATACTAATAAATTCATCTTTGCACTACGGGCCAAAGATATTCATCAACAGTTCATCTTTGCACTACAAGTGAAACAACCCGGGTCAAATCCCGAGTCCGGAATAAATCTCGGGTCAAATCCCAAGTCTGAATCTAATCAAATCCATCAAAATAAGGCCTCAAACCACTGGCCCAATAGTATCTTCTTGGGTCATCTTAACCCACCACAGGCTCCCAAAAGGTAATGACTTGAAGGTACTATTGGTAGTTACTTAATTCCTTATATGAAGACAAATTTTTTTCTTATCTTTCGATGTGGGACTGGGGTGTTACAAACTCCCCCACTTAAATTTTTGACCTCCCCCACTTAAATTTCTGGCATCCCCTTCAGTACCGATCACACACACAGCCCAAAGATCTTTGCCTCTCTAGCCATTATGGGATAATACCGGCTGGCTTCGTGTCCCCACCTCCGGACCTCCATCTCTCCATTGTGGGATAATATCACCAGCCTTCGTGTCCCCACCTCCGACAACCCGATCAGATGACCCAACTTGAGCTTTCGAGAGTCGGCTTTGATACCATATGAAACAACCCGGGTCAAATTCTGAGTCCGGAACAAATCTCGGGTTAAATTCCAAGTCCGAATCGAATCAAATCCATCAAAATAAGGCCTCAAACCACTGGCTCAATAGTATCTTCTTGGATCATCTTAGTCCACCACAGGCTCCCAAAAGGTCATGACTTGAAGGTACTATTGATAGTTACTTAATCCCTTATATGCAGACAATTTTTTTCCTTATCTTTCGACGTGAGACTGGGATATTACAACAGGCCAAAGATATTAATATCTCAAAGAAATATATAATCATTTTAGAATTTATATAAACAATAATTATAACCATGTTAATCAATTCACCTTTGCACTTAAGCTAAAGATATTCAATTGTAAATTCAATGGTCATGATCATATCAGTCAGCAATTCATCTTTGCACTATTGGCCAAAGAGAACACATAGTCACAATTATACCAATAATCCACCCATCTTTACACTCAAGTCAAAGAGAAATTTCATCACCAGGATTATAAAATATTATATATGATAATTAAAACAATATGATCAAAACATGGATTTAATTTCAAGAGTAAGATTAATAAATTAACGATAATTTGGTCAGAAAAAAAAACCAATTTTGTCAAGAAAAGTACCCCGTGAATAGTAACCTGTGCATAGTACCCCGTATTCGTAAATTGTACCGTATACGTAAATAGTATCGTATACATAAATAGTGTCATATACATGAATAATGTCGTATACTTGAATAGTGTCGTATACGTGAATAGTAATTTCGACATGAAAAAGATAAAGTTTCACAATAAAATTCATATCAATAATTCGGCATAATGATATTAAAAAAAATAACATCATTTACTTGAAAAAATAACATCCCTTACCATCCCTTACCTCAAAAGAATAGCATTTTTTACTGAAATATCGGATATAATACTGAAGAAAACTTGCACTGTATAGCAACACTCAAGATACCTAAATACTCATAAAAATACGCTCGATATTATAGAGAAAGAAACTTCTGATTCTTGTTTGTTTTTCAATTCTAACCTAAGCACCCTATTTATTAGAAAATACTTAGAACGCCAAAGCAGAAAATTTAATAAAATAATATTTTTTTAAAAAAAATTCACGCCCACCCTTGACCAAATTCATTAGCACACTAGTGGTGTGACACCCCCAAAATAGGTATACATCACCTATTCTGAGTCGCCAAAAATATGGTACAGAATACAAATACAAACTTAAATATACAACACGAGTGAGTTTTAATACAAATATTATCTTCTAGACAGTATTCAAACTCAAAATAAGTCCTCATTTATTATCACACTATTTCACAAAATAGTGAGGACTACTAATGAAAATATCTGAATCGTCACTCCGTTTCCCGACTAGTCCCAGCTATATTCTCATTTCTTGAAGAGAACAATGAAAGCAAAGGGTGAGCTCAACTAGCCCAGTAAGAAATATTATGACTAAGATAATGCAGAATAAATTATCGTTAGCCTTCAACAACGTTAAACTGATAAAACTATAATAAACATCAAGTTTAACTGCAGCGGAACAAGCAATCCATTAGAAGAGTCAAGTAGAGCATGATATCTACTATCTTCTATGATTTAAAAAATTTATCATCAATTTTATCGCTGAGACTCAACTTAATAATTAATCCACATCATCGAATTATTCTTACACTACCACCAAGGATATTCATTAGTATCACGATCACGAACTATCCATGCACTACGGGCCAAGGATATTCGTGTTTTCATCAATGGTCATGATTATACCAACAACTATCCATCAATGCACTACGGGCCAATGAGGACTTTTATCACATCATTTGTAACATTACGGCCATGATTATACCGAATGATCCCTGGTCATAATCATACCAATCAATAGTACATCTATACACGTAAGCCACAGATGACTTTTATCAAAATATAAGCATGAGGATGATGACAATGATATAAGAATTCAATTAAAAGAAAGCAAAGGATAAATTTTTAAATATTTATAATTTAATTTATCCAGAATTCAATAATGTCCAAATTGTCAACATGATACTATTTTGTGGAGTAAAATTCAAGAATAATACTGTATCAAAATGATTTGGACCGAAAAAAAATTAATTTTTTATCATGAATAGTACTCCGGGTGAATAGTAACTCGGTATGAAAAGTACCCCGAATCCTCGGGTGAATAATATTTGAGTGAATAGTAACCGAGTAAATAGTAACCCGTGAATAGTACCCAGGGTGAAAATATTGATATTTAATAAGAAAGTTCAGATAAATATTCCAATGAAACGATACTAGATGAAGCGTAAAACTCAAGGGTATTCCACTAATTTCAAAAATTAGAGAAGCAATACTTACCATATTAAGTTTAGATTTAAGAATATGAAAAGAAATAATATACGAAACTGCAAATGAATTTTCACCCGTCATGCGATAGTCCGCGTAGACAGATCATTTTCACAATTTAATAATAATTGAATACGAAGGGTTATTCACCAGGCATGCGGTAGTCCGCGTAGAAAGGTTATTCCCACAGAATAATAAAGAATAAAATAACAAAAGGATTTCACCATACATGCGGTAGTCCGTGTAGACAGGTTATTCCAACAGAATAATAAAGAATGGAATAACGAAAAGAATTCACCATGCATGCGGTAGTCCGCGTAGACAGGTTATTATAACAGAATAATAAATAATGGAATAACGAAAAGAATTCACCATCCATGCGGTAGTCCACGTAGACAGGTTATTCCAACAGACTAATAAAGAATAAAATAACAACCCTTACGAGTATTGAAAGAAAATAACTCTCTTCATGAATACGAAAGAAATAATACCTCTTACCTTAATAGAAGAGTGAATACTGAAGTAGGGTAGGGGCAGAATACTCTTCTTCTTGCTCTCTATAGTTTCTCTCTCTAGAGTTTCAGTGAATTCGTAAGAAATAATGAAGGAATGAGCTTCTATTTATAGGAAAAAGGATTGAATAATAACTAATTCACGAACGGCCCAGATTAATTCACTTTTAAACGGACGGTCCATATTGATTTACTATTAAAACTTAAAGCAACGGTCCATACTGATTTACTATTAAAACTTTAAACCAGCGATCCATATTGATTTACTATTATAACTTCAACCAACGGTTTGAAAAACTAGCACATCTCCTCATGGAATAATAAGCCAAACTTATAACAAACACCTCATAACAAACCCCTCTATTTATATCAAAAATTGAATAAATAATTACACAAATCACTTATCTTTAATAAACACATTTTTAATCTATTAACAATTATTCATCATTAATATTATAACTCACAATATTTAACAATCAAATCATTTCCAAGAAAGAGGGGACTTTCCGATAAGAATTTCTTCCTATTGGCACGCAATTAGGTGACCAAACCTCTCCTTGACTGAACTTTTTAGACATCGTCAATATTGTAAATAATAATATAAATGACTTTGTCGTCTCAATTATTGTTTAAATAATATAAAATATTATGCAGATGATACTGTAACAATAATTGAATCAAATAACGTGAGATACTATGCAACAATTACTGCAGTAATAATTGAGTATAACTGAGTGACTTCTCACGTAAGCATCAATAATCAATACCGTGTGCTACTATGGAACTACGCGTATTGTTGTTCTTTTACCACCGGGTATTTCAACAGTTTAACGGTAAAACTTTCGCCGTTATTTTATAAAAAGATATTTCTGTCGTTTTCTAACTCCGACAGTTATTCCGTTGTGGGGTCCACCAATGATGGTGTCGTCATACGAATATTCCCTGTTAAAACGAATATTCCCCGACCAATCGAATATTTTATAACCACTTGCTTACTTTGCAAAATTTATAAATATTACCCACAACTATAACATTATATCAAATCCACACCATAATATTCAAAAATATAATTCGAAAAAAATTAATTTTTATTCACAAAAGTTGGGGTCTTATAAGTGGGGCCCACCAACATAAAAAACACGTTTTTCTTTTAAAAAATATTTATAACCCCAAAAATCAATTCAAACCCAATATTCCGGAACTTCAATAATTCATAATAAGTAACCCTTTTATCAAAAAAATACGAATTTTATATCCATACCATAGGAAATTTAATTCTATACAACTTTATAAAAGAAAATTTTTCCAAATTCTAAACGAAAAATGACCGAAATCCACATACGGATGATTTTTAACGCCACTATTCCGACAAAATACTGATAAAACACATCAGCATTAATTCATTCATTTATATCCACATAAATATTTTCTTATCATATAAATTAATAATTAATTATTCACAAATAATATTACAAAACTATAATATTGACAACTAGGTTGTTCCCAGGAAAGAGTGGGCCTTCCGGTAAGGATTTTTCCTTATTGGTGCGCAATTAAATAACCTATCCTGGACAGAACTTTCTTAGACATTACCAATAATTCTATCTAATAATATTATTCAAATAATATAAATTATTGATCTAATAATTTGAAATACTGTGCATTGATAATTATTGAATCAATAATATAAAATATCAACATAGAAATTATTGAATCAATAAAATAAAATATTGAACAGTAATTACTGTAATAATTATTAAGTAGTGACTTTTACATAAGAATCAATAATTAGAATTATTATGTAATACCGTGTGTTATTATGCAACACCGTGTATTACTATATTTTAACCACCAGATATTTCAACAGTTTTAACGGTAACAACTACGCCGTTATTTATAAAAAACTCATATTTGTCATTTTTTTCATCCGACAGTTTTCCGTTATGGGGCCCACAAATGGTTGCGCCGTCGTACGAATATTCCCCGACAGCAAGAATATTTCACGACCAAACGAATATTCTCCGACAACAATGAGTATTTTATAACCACTTGTTTATTTAAAATATTTACTCATTTTACCCATAACTAACCATATTAATTAAATCAACCCCTTACTATTTTAAAATAATAAAGGAAATTCAATTTTATAAAAAGTTGGGGTCTTACATATTGTATATCATCTAAACAGTGTTTAAAGTTCTAAGTGGCTCTTTATCAATATATAATTTATTTATATACATATAGTAAAGTAGATTAGTTTTAGATACCAATATTTGGAGGTATTTCTTAAACAAAAATATCATTCGAATGATTTTGAAGTTCTAAGTGACCTATCGAAAATATTTATATAAATATTAACAGTGAAATTTTAAATTCGGTCAACTTTAGATACCGATATTTGGAGGTATTCTTTAAACAAGAATATATATCATTCGAACGGTGTTTGAAGTTCTAAGTGGCCTTATTTAATATTCACATGATACATAAAATATATTATTATATATATTTTTGAGTCTAACAAATTTATTTGTTATATCAAGTATTACTTAAACTATTTAATTTGTTATACTTGATATCTGTCATTGCAAGTATTTAAACATAAATGTCATAAATACTTATTGCATAATATAAAAGTTATTTAAACTTATGTGAATTTATCTGCTTATCAAGAAACATAACGATAAAAGTTATTTAAACTTTTATACTAAAATTAAAGTTAAATCAATTTTCTATATAAACGCATTCTTTATTTATAAATAAAATTAAATCTTTATAAATACGAACAAAATTTATATATCTGCTTATTCAGAAACAAATTTAAATCAAGCTTAAAGTTATATACTTGCTTATTCAAGAAGCACTTCTCACACAAATATAAAAATCTTTTAAAGTTTTATAACATTGCATAAATTTATATATTTGCTTACATAGAAGCATTATTTGATCTAAGCAAAAATTAATATCTACTTGCAAAGAAGCATATTACTCAAGTATAAAAGTTTTTGAACTTTTATAAATATATTTGTTCTTTAACTGCTATATGCTTTTTTGAGAAGCCTTAAAATATAGAAGTTATTTAAACTTTTATATATATATATATATATATATATATATATATATATATATATATGTACTGAATTGTATCGACTTATTTTAGAAGCAAAATTTTGTCAAACACTTTGTAAAAAAAAAAAAAGGGTAAACCTAGTTTATTTTATGTACCTGTGAGAAAGACGAGTAATTCTTTGACCAAGACCAGAGTCTTAGAGAGGTCAGCTGAGAGTTAAGTCTCTAGTGTACTTGTGAGGTGATGAAGATGTTATCATTTCAGGAACATATCATAAAATAGAACTGAACTTAAAAGAAAAAGTTTAGCTTGAGAAAGGAGTTGGGAGCTTGTTGTCTAAGATAGGTAGTTGTGAATAGTTGGAAGTTTGTCTATAAAACTTTGTAAAGGCTTTTCCGCCTATTGAAGGAGTATTTATTACTTGTAGTAATAGGATCTCAAGTCTTATAAAAGAGCTTGAGACTGGACGTAGTAACATACTTGATATGTATGTTGTGAACCAGACAAATCTCTGTGAATTGTGTGATTGAATTTTTATTGCCTTGTATATTAATTTTAACACTACAAATTAATTAACTAAAAAATCAAAAATACCTAAAATAAATTTTTAAACGGTAATAATCTATTCAACTCATCTTCTAAATTATTATTGAACTTTCACACATCAATTTAAATTTAAAACTATCTCATTAAACTTAATCTTATATTTTACCTATTATCAGGATATTATCGTCACTCTTTTGCTTATCTAAAAATGAGAGACCAAATCTTCCCAACAGCATAGGCCAACTTTATTTTATCCGTTTCCACTTGTCTTATCGACTAATATAAAGTTTATATTTTATTATCTTTAAGCATCTTTCATTTAGTTGCCATAACTAGTTAACTTTGTCAATAATTCAAAATAACTTAAATTTAAAACTTTATTAATCAAAATTGTCTTTTTATGACAATTATTCAAAATAACTTAAATTTAGAACTTTATTAATCAAAATTGTTGCTTTAGACCATTATTATAGTCAACTAGATGTGTGTTAATGCTTGAATTTGTCCGCACATTCAATCACCGTCTTAGACATGAATATGCACACAAAAAAACCCACCAAAAGTACTTGATGAGCATCTCCAGCAAGGTGTACTATATCATGAACTATATTTAGTCCATATAAAATCAAACCATGGGATGTCTTTCAATCCTTCCAGGGACTATAACATGGACTATAATATTAAAAAATTATATTATATTTAATGAATTATAGTTCACCAATAATTCTTTCACACTCATATTAAAATATATTAAAAATTATAGTTCACGAAAATCAGATTCCTTGATAGTCTTTTGGATCCATCGGAAAACCTCCTAGACTATATTTAGTCTAGCTGCTGGAGAGGGAGCATGAGTCTTAGATTATATTTAGTATAAGATTGATGGAGCTCCGGCTTGCTGGAGAAGGCCTAAGTCGTCGGGAGATAACTCCAGTGTGGAAGTAAGAAAGGTAAATGATGCTAAACACCAACCATGTTACGCTTATTTTCTGTTTTAAACAACCAAGTAAAAAAAATTCCAGTTAAACATCAAAGTCAAGAGAGAATCTATTTTCCCCCTTTTTTTACAGACGTTAGTTGACCGTCCATTTTTAATTACTTGGATTTTAAAATTATTTTTTCCAATGAAAAGTGACGTGGATATTGTGACATGGATATTATTTCTTAAATCATCAATCCAATGACTCAGATCACTTAAAACTTTTCCAATATCTCAGCCTTTGACCAAAAGATTCTTCCTTGCGATTGCCTTTCTCTCAGCCGTCTTGAAATTGCGATTCAGCCTAGCCACAGGCTAAAAAATAAGGTCAAAATAAATTATCTCTTTTAACTTTGATGTTTAATTAAAAAAGTTTGAAGTTGGTTATTTAAAACAGAAAATAAGTGAAAATTCGTTAGTTTTTAGCGTCATTTACCCAAATAAGAATAGGTCTAAAGTAGATTAACAAATACCAATGGATGTAACAAGTATTTATTTAGTAGTTCAGAATATTATGTATGTAATTTACCATACAAGAATTGGTATTGAATAGAATAACGCAGCAAGCCAACGAGCCCAAACATATTGGTCTTAAGAGTCCGATGTGGGAGTCGTAAGAGTTAATTAGTTGTTTGGGGGTTAAGCCCAATACATGCAGTCCATTTGCGCTAGTAAATACGCAGCCCAACAATGTGACAAGTACAACCATATTATATTTTAGATCGTTACGAACGGTGACTGATTACTGAAATAGTACCTACAACAACCGATTGATTGTTATAAATAGACTCCCATAAAACAATTTTTATCTTAAAATAATTACTCTTTCGATAATCACTTCATTTCTTCTACTTAAATTTTGAACATATTTAGGACTTTTCAAGCATAACCAGAGCATTAAGAATAACTAACTTGTAGGCTGCTACTATAAGTGTGATATTTTGCAAGCCTCATTTTCCTTCTTTCAACTAGTTACAAGCTATCCAATATATTCATGTACAACACTGAGAAAGGCCACTAGTTTTCTTCCTATAGCTACAAACATATTCAGCCAAACAAACAAAGAGTGTCATAGAGTATTATAGTCAAACAAATGAGAAACTAAGGGCTTTTGTCTCCAAATCTTCGCATTCTTTTCGCTTCCTTGTTACCCATTTCAAGTTTGTGTTTCCCTCCGCTGCTACTATCCATGATTCCTCGACAAGAGTTCAAACTAACAATTGACTTCTGCAACAATGAAAAGGATATGTTAATCAAGCTTGTCGGGTGCAAGATACAAGCACCGCCACCAAATCAATAGGCTAATGCTAGGAGTCTCAAATTTTGTCTCGAATGACGTGGCATTATTAAATTAGTCGAGTTGAAATGAAAATCTCGTGTACGATTCTGAAACGGGGTACATTTCATGTGATTGGCTGTCATGAAAAACCATTTGTCTTAATAATGCCACATTATTGAGAAAAAATAAATAAAAATATTAAGACGCCTAACATTATCCCATCAACAATGGCTACATAAGGGTGCTAATTAATGCGTCTTCTTGTTGCTTAAGTTCATATTATGGAGATCCAATTGAATCTAGAGTTTGTTTCATTACCTTGAATGTTAAGTTCAAAAAAGCCACTGAATTACAAAGCCAAACTCAAGTAGTTTGGTTATCTTGGGATGCTCAAAACTTATTGAGCTAATTCAAAGTATATTGCAGTAAATAGATAATCTTTAATATATACCCAAGCTTGACTTATTTATGTCATTAGTTATTACAATTCTAGGTATTCCATGGTCAATGCTTATTTGAGAATTTAGTACTGTAAATTTCACAAAAAGGTAGGATTTAAACGTCTTACCGGAATGTTAGTGAGATTTCCCAAAGAATTTCCTGGAAATTTTTTTATTAGAAAATCATTAGTTCCTAACAGGATATAAAACGGATATACCATTACCAAGTAATATAAGTTCAACTGTTATTACCTGCCTGAACAGCAATGGGCAAGATACTTTTAGTCAAGCCTGAATCCGTAGGTGATTGTAGCGAAGGAGAAACTTTTCCCTTGGACTTGATAATTTGAGCGAGAAAATTTCCCAAATCAGATTCTTCAAAATGCATTCCAAATGTCAAATATAACAGCAAGAACAGAATATGTAAAAGACAAATACGAAAGATTGAGTTTCTCTTGTACCAAGAAGTGATTGAATGGCGGTGCGTGCCACCAGCTGTTCGGCCACTTTCTTGCTTCCGGCTACCTCACCGGTGTAAGTTTTACCATTAAATATCAATGAAGAGACATATACTGAGCCTCGCCCTTCTGCACAGGTAGTTTTATATATGGGTTTATTCATGTTTTTCTTGGTAGCAAATTCGTTCAGAATTGCCTTGGAAATTATTGGATCCTGAAAAAAATTACACGAGGAGTCGTCTTTGACAAAGTCCAAACACAGAATGAAATATATACAATTCTATGGATTAAACTACAGTCCTAGGTCACTGGGAGATGTAAAAACAACCTTCCTAAAAATAGGACAATGAAAACGCATGTTTCTTGTGTTGTTGAAGCTCTTGAACAAGCGAAAGGAACAAATGTAGCCAATTGCTATGTGCATCCAACAAATGTTAAACATAGTCCGCAAAAATACAAACTGTTTATCATTTATGATAAGGAAAATGCTTTTTATAGCCAAAAGAATCATACAGAAATTCATCTCACAAACTAATTTGACATCTTGTAATATAAGACAACCATTTTATGTTTTGTCATCGTTTCTTTCATCTCTCTTATATTGACCTCTCTAAAAGTGGCAAGTAAAATTGTTTTTTAGCATTTGTCCTATATAAGATTTGAATATCAAGATAAGGGACAATGATAGATGCAATAATAGACTCTTTTATATAGTGTATTGTAATATTAGTAAAGTACTCAAAGATTAGAGTGAGTCAAGGTTAGCAGGAGCGTTGATCGATAAGTACCCAGAACGAAATCCGGTACGGTACGGGGAACACTACCTATTGCCGAAATTAAAAAAATATTTACGTTCTCGTACCACGATTTGAAACGCAGAGCAATAGTTTGCAAATCGCAGGCCGGATAGGGTTCCCTGGTAACCCTAGATTAGACCTAAGAAAATAGTGAAGGAAATGAAAGCGAGTGATCTTATATTTTGGAACTTGGAAGTTGGAACAGAGGCAGTATACGGAAGATTTAGATTAAAAAATTTCTCCCCCAATATTATGCAGAAGTGATATCTCCGACCTTTACTTCACAAGCACCAAAGGCTGGCATAAATTTTCCATATTGCTCCAAGTGAATTTTTCGCAAGTACGCACTAAACTAGACAATATAACCATAATGAACTCATATTCACATGCATAATATCACTATATCAGTAGCAGCTGAACTGCTCAAGGGTAAAACCGTATTACCATATATAATAACAGTAACTTAACAAGCACTAATGATACAACAGATTCTCACAGTAACAATACAGGCAAAAATACTAAAAACTGCCTCAGACATCTCATAATTTTGTCAGTAGAATATCAACACAATATAACTAAATTTTAAGTCCTGCAACAAACCTGGTGGACAAATGGGCATCCGTCGCTCTTCATCTTTTTCGTTATGCACTCAAATGCGAATTTTGCAACTTCCTGCTCTGCTGTTTTTCGTTGTAAGAAAGTTAGTTTAGATGTGTACTCTGTGCCATCAACCAACACCGTGGATCTAAACATCGGTGCATGTGGGAAACCTTCATTGACAGTTTTATAAATAGGAAGCGGCAAGGCAGATTTTTGAGTATACTCTTGCAATCTGTTCTTATACATCAGATGGTCTGGGAGAACTAAATAAAGTGCAGAATTAGGGACTTAACAAAATAAAAAATAAAAAAAAATTGATGCATTTTCAGTAAAAAATTTAATATCACAAGTTTCTAACTAAACTTCAAGACTAAGTCCCACACAATCCTTAATAGAAAACAAATACAAATTAAATGTAGCAGAAGAGGAAGTGGGATAACAAGAACATGACCAGCTCACCAATTTGAGGTGATCCAAACAAACTCTCTAAAGTTTGACATGCCAGTGGGATGTTAACATTCTTAATAACCCATTGTAAGTGACTACTTATATACCTAGAATGAGGGTTACATCAGATCTCTTAGATGTAATTCTAGATTTATTGGGGTTATCAAGTGTCTAGTTTAATTTAGTTATTCAACATTTTCAGTAGTTTCCTCTAGTCTATCATTTATAACACCATTCTGAATTGATATAGCTCTGCCTCCTCTACAATGAACTAAAATCAGTAATCTTTAACCCTATCAACACTACATAAGCATATAAACAAACAATTTATAGACACAGGCATCAGTTTTATTACAAATTGAAGCATATGGGTACTGTTCAAATTACAAATCTATCAAGAAAACTAAGGGATTTTCAAAGAAAGGGATCATAATGAGAGTGTGAAACTCAATTGTTTAACGAGCAATTGTAAAATTTGATCCACCCAAATGGAAATTATGGTATTCATGGTAGTGGGTTGGAATCATTAATCTTAAAGATCAAACCTTTTTTCACTTTGGAATTTTTTTTACCTCTACCCATCTTTTGGTAACAAAAAACAACCAAAAAAAGACTTTCAAAAAAAGATACAGAAAAAAACAATACTTTTACCAAAACAACAAGATGAATCTTAAAAATTCTGACCCATAAAGCCATTACAATAACAATATCAACAAACACAGGTTAATTAAAAATATTAAAAATAAATATAAAAAAAAGCATAGGGAACATACATTTACTACAAACTACAAAAAGAACAATGTGAGAGAGAGAAGAAGAATAAAAAGAAATTGGAGCAAGAAATTAGTGGGTTAGAATCATTAATCTTAAAGATCAAAAAAATTTCACTTGGGAATTTTTTTGATAAAAATAAAAATCTTTCAAACAGATATTAGAAAAAACATGAAGAAGAAGTTAGAGCAAGGTAATTAAGAACACTTACTAGAATTGGTGGCCATGGCATCAAAATCAACAGTTTTGACCCCCAATTTCTTCTGAACTTGGAAGATGAAAAATCACACCAATTTATGCAACTTTGTTACAGAGGAGGGATATTAATAACGAGCTAAACCGTACAGTAATAATATTTGTCTGCAAGTTTGGGAATAAAATAAGTGACAGAATTGACATGAGTTTGGGAAGTTTGTCCTCTTTCTGGAGGATTCTTTTATTCTTTCTCATATTTTGCATTCCTTGTAGTTAAATTTTTTCAACAAATAAGAAACTAATGAAATAAAGCAATTAAATAGGGAAAATGTGTTTTAACTTTGGGAACAAATTATTATTCCCTTAGGATATGGAATTTTATTTTTATTTTTTTTTTTGAAAGTCCCACTTTTTAAAGAATACAATATAATTTCGTAATAACTACATCATCAAGAACCAACCAAGAGGAAGAAATAAATTCACAACCAAACAAGAACTAATCAAATTTGAAGAACAAATAAACTCATAACAAATCTCATTAAATAAAGAAAAAATAAACTCACAACCAAACAAAACTCACATAAACAAGACACAAGCCTAAATAAATTCACATAAGACCTAAAGGTTGTTAGGTACTTAAGTATTAACTACGTGACTAAGACCTCATCGGCATACGATATATGATTTTAAATGGGGAACTAATATTAACATGGTAAAAAGTATTGAGGACAGTATAATTATTTTTTTTAGATCATATGCATTATATAATGTGTTTTGGTTTTTCACACTAGTTTAATGATAATGACATATTTGATCGAATAAAACAATTCACCAATTTTATACTTTTTGCACTGTTAATATCAAGTTCACCTAAAGAGTTGTTTGTTTACAACTTAATGCGTCTGAATGAGTCCAAATTTGGGCAAATAAGTTATTCAGACTGTTCGTTTGTATATTTTAAAATCTAAACGGCACTGAATTCATTTGACCGATTCTTTCAAATTTTTTTGACTAAATGGATCTTAACACCATTTTTACCCAAATACTCATCGTTTCTCACTTCTTTGTAGCTTCGATCGATCGTTTGGTTCGGCAAATCTGATTGATTTACTGATTCGAAATCTGTAGAACTACTGAAATCCGTAGAATCAGAAAAAACACCCATTTAAAACCCCTTCTTCCGGCATCAACGCCATTTCGTCTTCTTTTTTCTGAACTTTGGGGTACACTGGTACAAAAAATTCTAGCTGCTAGCACTAATTTTGAGTTTTATTGATGATTGATATAGAAGGATTGTATGTATAGATTACAGATAGATCATTTCGGAGGGTCAACTCGCAGGCAGGTAGAGAGAGAGATGGGAAACTACTTTGAGCTAATGTGGGAAAGCTTGGGTCATATATTAAATATAATATAATATAAAATTTTAAAATTCATTGATATTGTTAAGATTAATTATATATGTGATTCAATTTTTATTTTATTTTTTGTTAATTTTGATTCATTCTATTCCTGCTAATGAATATTGTATTATTATTTTTTTTAATATGGATTGACAAAATTATATATTCGTTCAACATAATTTAGGGTGATAAAATACTGTTATTCAGATATTTTATACATATCAATTATCAAACAACTTTTTCATTCAGATTCAGATTCAGACAATTTTTATCAAACACCCCCTAAAGTTTGGAAATTAGTCTATTTTGACTAAATTCCAAATTGCACCTAAACTTTAATCTTAAAATCGATTTGTACCCTATATTTTATTTTGAATTAAATGCACCATACACTTTGAATTTCAATACAGTTGCACCTATCGCACTAAAGTATAGGATGCAAATTACTTTAATGTAGAGGATACGGTGGTGCAAATTGTTTTGAAACTCAAAATTTAGGGTGAAATTGATTCAAAATAAAATTTAAGGCGCAAATTAATTTTAGGGTTAAAGTTTATAATGCAAATTGGAGATTAATCTAATTTAAGTAGTTTTATTTTTCATTTTGTTCATAACTTTTACTCCCATTGTTAAGAGTCCTAACCCTTTGTTTCTAAATACTTCACACTTGTATTATTATTCTTGAACCTAACATTATAACAAATATATTTAAAATTTATAAAGATTTTTCCATAAAATCTTTTTGAAATAAAGGAAATATTTTGAAATAGATGAACATTCAATTAATTCGAGTCTCATTAGGAAGGTAGATATGACAATTTCTTTAGAAGGTGGGGAACTCCTTGATCATGCATTATTTCACAGAAATTGTTTTAAAATTTACTATATTCAATGTTTTGTTTCATCAACCATGTAATAGTCCAAGGCTGACCAAAAAGATACAATATTCTTACTCATAAAGTCATTTTCAAACTATAAAATAAATAACTTACATAAAATAAAAATACAATCTTTCAGCTTCTCCTATGCAAAAATAAATACAAATGGAGAGCATTTCTTCTTCCTGATTGTCCTACTGTTAGTTTGTTTCTATTAGAAACAAAGTAAAGATCTTTGATATGGGTTTGGTATAAAGCTCCGATGATCCTCATAATTTAACCATTTGAGCATTTCCAGTAACTGCTCAGGTTCGAAATCAGACAATAACTGCTGCAACTGCTTGTGACAATCCATCAACCTCTTCAAGTTGCTCGGCAATCGGTTCTTCCTGAAAAATGTAGCACAATAACACTGATTTTGATGACAATCTACACAAGATTGAACTTTATCTACGCATTTCAAAACTTACTATTTCTGCAAACCTGTTAACTAACATGTCTATTTTCTGTTCAATATTATTCAATTTTGTTCTTGGTTTTCAGTTTTTGTTTTCTAAATTACCTCAAGTACATACCTGTTTGGTTACCATTTACACTACATATATATATATATATATATATATATATATATATCAATAATTTCTTTTAGTGGAGAAGTGTAAAAATAGAAAAAACTAAAATGTTCATGTGTCAAGTACATAATTACTGCCGCTACAAATTTATTATATTTCTTGATCGTCTTATACCTTACATATCCGATCTTTTTTTTTGTTCCAAATAAATTTTCTAGAACTTGAGGAAAATGAAAATATAAAATAGATTTGGAAACACTATCCAATAATATGCCATGATCTAATTCTCTATTATTCATTCTTAGTAAAGGTATCTTTTCTCTTTTTCGTTTACTAGGTTTCTTCTCCAGCTTATGAAGGCTCTCCAAGGGAAAATAAGTCTCGTCAATTTCATTTAGATTCCCAACCCCATTTTAAGGTTCAAAAACTATCCCTGTGGAATCACTATAAATAAATCAGAGGTCATCGTAATCTTCCACTTCTCCAAACCCTAACATGATTCCATCAGTAGTAGGGACGAGGTTTTAGATTGCAATAACATACAAAATAGACTCATTTTCTACTGCTAAAAAGACCATGACATATTCAAATAATTAATTTTAAGCAACCTCACCAAAATGTTAATATGAAATCAGTTATATGAAAAGGTGATATGCATAGCAGCTATCCTATAATCCAAAATGGACAAGATGGTTATGCTACAATATTTAGTTCTACTTTTAGTGCAAAGGAAAAGCTTATATGCAGAAAGCAATATAAAATACCTCTGTATCTCTTCTTGGTTGCACGCCTATACACTTGGAAGCACTTATACTAGCACTCTTTAACAAGCTACGTGCACTGTAGTTTGGTTTACTTGGCCCGTTTTGTGCATTTGCATTTTCTGATCCCTCAGTTTGCCCTGGAGGACTCTTAAGCGTTGAAGCAACAGACTCTGCAGTGCGCTTTTCAAAATCATTATTTTGGGCAGTAGTTTCATCCTTGGGTGCAGGAACTCGTTCTCTGAAGAAAGCACAAGGCACTAATATATCAAGTGTAATTTAAAACACAAAACAATAATAATTAAGACAATTCCCAAAGTGCTGTTTTAACTTACCTAGGCAACGAAGCATGCTGCCTTTGAAGTGGAGAACTTTTTCCGCCTTTACCATGGTGCTCTTCAAGATGGGCAAATTGTCGCTTAAACCGATCAACGCCACTAATAAACATAACAATAAAACAAAATGAGTACCTGTAATAGATTACTACTTCAACGAAGAAGGAACTTCAGTTACTAACATGAATTAGCGACATGCAAACTAAAATTCCCATTTAAGCAAGCTACACAGATTGCCTATAATGTTAGTAAAACATAAAAGTAAGAGAATTTTCCTTCCTACATTGAGACAACGAATAATTCTAGTAAAATGACAAAAAAAAATTAGATTTTCAACTAAGGCCAAGCCTCAATTTCAAGACAATAAAGAACAGAGGGATACAGACATGTCAATCAATGGCAACTGAAATTTAGTGCACCAATTTTGTATTCAAAGTTAACCAGAGGAAGGATAATTTTGGTCTAAGACCTAGAGGCAATTGGAATTTTGCAAGAGAAAATAGTGCAAGGATCTGGTCAACATACTCAAGGATAAGCACATAAAGATCAAACAAAATTTCACACATTCAGAGATATGTTTACAATTAAAAGAACCAGAACTTTAACTCCATTACTGAGAATGAGATTAAACTAATTTCCATTTGAAAAAAAAAACATTATAGATATAATATCTAGTATATTACAATAGTTTTTATAGAAAATTGCTATTTCCGCAAGGATATATTAGTCCACAAGGTACCTCTCAAATGAATACTTGTGGTTGCACACTCACGAGAGAGGAGACCTTGTGGAACTAACAAGATAGTTTGTGGAAATAGTTCTCCCCGTTCGTATCGAAGCCGAACTTGTGGAAACAAATCACCAGCTAAAGTATAGGTACAAGCAAATAATGCTTAAAAACTCTTCATATATGGAAACAGGGATGAATTCAGATGCAAAATATAAACAAGGGCCTGACCTTGGGTACATGAAGCTAGTCTGATCTCCACCACGAAGATACTCCTGAAGCATCTGCGGGTGATACTCTAGAATCTGTTTATTGAAAGAAAAAAAAATCATAATAAGTATATTTAAATAATCCAATCAGTAAAACCCTAATTATGCTGTAAGATCAAACCTCTCGATAGATCAGTTCTCTAACATCATCTTTCGCTAATTTCCTTCGTTCAAACTCAAACTCAAGTTTTGATATGGATTGAGTAGATGGTTCACGGTCCACATTCGCCAAACCTTGAAAGTAAGGATCAGTAAGTGCCTGCAAAAAGAAGTACCAAATATCTAAGAATCATAGTGGTCCCTAACAACCACATAGGGTTCCTTCATATATACCACAATTATCATGAAAAGTAAAGTAATACATAAGTTTCATACTACCTCTTCAGCAGATGGTCGGTCTTTAGGATCAAACGCGAGCAAGCGCTCCAGCAACCGAAGAGCCAAAGGATCTGCACCACGGAATTTCTGTGAAAATGGAACTGGCTGTTTCTTACGCATGCTACTTAGGTATCTTCTTGCCTTTTCATTACGAATCTGCCATTATAAAAAAGATTGTAATAATTAAGAAAAATAACTTGATGCAATTACAAAATTAATCAATGAGATTGAGGTAAGACCATAAATGAGGCCTGATACCTCACTACTAAGGAGTTCAATGCAAATGTGAGGGTATGGTAAAAAGAAGTTAAAGTACAATGAATGAAGACCTTTGAAGAAAGCATCTGTTGTAATCTTATGAGAATGTTTTCTTATTGACAGAAGTAGAGAAGGGAATGAGAGAACTAACCCTTGCAATCGACTCCGGTGAAGGAGTGCCCATCAAATCAGTCATGAGATCCAATTGATGTACCACATTTTTTCCAGGAAACAAAGGTTTTCCAGTAAGCATCTCAGCGAATATGCATCCAATGCTCCAAATATCAATTGCAGGAGTATACTGCAGAACGAGAACATCTTAGCAGTTGCACATATATTGTTAAATAAAGTGTCATAGCAAATCATATATGTTTCTTCATGAAAATTGCAAGCTGCATAAAATATCATTTAAATGGAAAGGAGGGTAACTCCAATAGAGCGTAATTGTAGCAACATTTTTTACCAACAAAACCAGGCAGACTGATGCGAACTGATTCCCAACCCCAAATTATTTCTACAGATACACTATTAAATATTTATACCAAGGTAAATTCTTCGAATTAATCATGCTTCTTAGGAGTGAGATTGATCTTATTATTAGGAAGTTAAACATTCATTAAGTATAAATTGACTTCTTATTTGATTCTTTACAAACCAGTAAAATCAAATTTAGCTTTGTTCTCTTCTTGCCATCTTCCTACACCTTTTAACAACCCAAATAAGAAAATATACTAAAAAGGATTTCCTAACATGTCTCCGGTCCAAGAAGGTAGCGGTCTCAATTAACCCAGGCAACTTCTTCAAAATGTTTATGCTTCTTAGGAGTCGAAAAGACACATAGGGGAGAAATTAGAAAAACATGTTACTTGGCTATCCACAACTAAATCGTTTTTGTAGGTGCAATCCATAACTCAATTATGACAAGAAAATGGCAGCTCCACAAAATTATGGAGTTACCGCAATTATAAAATTTGGTTAGAGAAAAATAGGAAGATAGATTTTGCTTCAAAAAATATCCATTTAAAAAAATAAAATGTTAATCCATCTTACTTTAGAGAAGAAGGAACCACAGAGTTCAGGAGCACGATACCATCGCGTTGCAACATAGTCCTTCAATACACAAAATAAATATAATTATTTAAGTATTAAAAAGTCTAAAAGTTGAGACCGAGAAAAAGATATATAGATGAATAAAGAAGCTCTGTAAGATTTAGACGTACAGTCCAGAATATAGCAGATGGCGCATCATTAAATGATACACGAGCAAGCCCAAAATCACAAATCTTCAACTTACAGTCAGCATTAGCGAGGATATTTTTTGGCTTTAAATCACGATGAAAAACATTGGCTGTGAAAAAAAATAAATGAAAATTATGTAAATGAACAAAGTCAGTGTAAAAAGATAAAGGTAGGATAAGATGTTAGTGGAAACAATGAACCTGAGTGTATATACTTTAGGCTACGGAGAAGCTGGTACAAGAAAAACTGATAATGTTCAGGTGTAAGATCATCATTTGCCTTAATTACTTGGTGAAGGTCAGATTCCATCAATTCAAAAACGACATAGATGTCTCTGAACTCTCTTCTAGAAGGAGGAAGCATAATATGCTTGATTTCTACAATATCTGGATGCCGGAGCAGCCGAAGGAGCTTGATTTCTCTTAGAATTCGTGTGGCATCAGAGACATGCTCAAAAACGTCATTGATCTTCTTGATCGCAACCTTTTCTCCGGTATGGGTATCAATTGCAGAACCCACAACACCATAACTACCTTTGCCAACAACTTCTTGAATTTGGTATCTGTTTGCCTCCCCATACTCTGTGAAGAATTCTGAGTCCAATGTGTTCTGAGAATTTTTCAAAAAAATAACTAATTAGAAATCATTATTTGTTAGTTAGCATGATTGATGACCATGACAATGAAAGACTAAAAAAAAATCAAATTATTATTTTTATAAGTAAGAACTATACAAACAAATAGACACCTATAGAGGATGTGATGTACGACAAGGTGAGAAGAAGGAATAAGAGTACCTATCTCCGCAAAGAATCAATAAAAAAAATAGACAAAAACACACAACTTTAATCTAAAATCAATATATTCAATAATCTGTAAAATAATGAAGTATTACAATACTTCAATAAAAAACTCAATACTTGGAGACCAAGTAAAAACCCTCATTTAAAAAGGAAACAATTTCTTAATTAAAATCTACTACTATAATTAAAACTTCTAATTAAAATCTACTATCATATTTAAAACTATCCAAATTAAAATATACTGCTATAATTAAAACCTTTAGAATATCCTACTAAATAATTACATTAATAATTCAATATTTATCTCTCAATAACAATACAAAATTAATAATAAACTTCTTGAATTTCTTCTTCCGTACCGCAACATTCTCCTCACCTTTGAAAAAAACTCATCCTCGAGTTTTTAAATATCGAAGAATAATAAACCATAGTCCGAGAGATACCTTCCAACAAAATATGTGCATCCGAACGTTCAATGTCATGACCACAATTTTCGGGAGCGACGATATAATATAGAAATTTGAAGTACCTTGGGACTCTAACTTATCAATTTGAAAAAAAAAATCAACATGGTTGACCTCAAGATGTTTTCACATTTGGGGTAAAACTTAACTTTCAATTTTCTCACTGCGAACCATCTCAAAATTTGCAAGTTGTTCAACACACTTAACATCCTCGTTATGTTTCTCATAAGTATCATTATGTGAGAGTCATATTGGTTATTGATACATTTAAGTATTGTGAGACATTCATCAATAGTCTTGTAAGAATTTACATTGCAGGTCTTCTCTTGTGAACGCATCGCTTTAGTTGAACAAACACGATTAGGATGAACATTTCTTTGCGCTTAAACAAAATATTGACGAACATAGCATGTGGTTATGTTCTCGTGATGTGCCTTTAAATTTACAAGACTTGTTTCAAAAAGTGCAAGCTCATCGCATAATTTTCAAAACTCGGTACTATACAGGACAAGACATTTTAAGTTGCTCGTATGTGATAAAAGTTTGATGCTCAAGTTGTTTTATCTTAGCCAAAAGAAAATCTGGATTGTTAACCCTGGAAGACATTGTATATATGTGGATAAATGACGCTAAAAACCAATGAACTTGCACTTATTTTCTATTTTAAACAACCATGTTCAATTTTTTCTACTTAAACATCAAAGTCAACAAAGAAAATTTATTTTCACCTTTTTTTTACAAACATCAGTTGACCAAGTTTGCCCGTCTATTTTTGCTGAGTTGGCTTTTTCAATTATTTTTTGGACCAGAAATAATGACATGGATATTTGTAACATAGATATTAACAATTAATTAATATATTTGACATTACATAAGAATGATATTTTAGTTTTCAAACTAAAACACACTAAGAAACAATACTTCTAAAGAAGAACAAATAAGTGAATATACAATTACCCCTAAGAATAAAAAAACTTAGAAAAAGTTGTTCATAACTTATCACGCCCGGGGCTTCTTCCACCCGGATTTGAAACCGAAAAATCTCCTTAATGAGAATTAAAACCTGAAAATTTTAGTCTTCGGTCTCGTCGCGGTGATCAAATCCAACATGACTTCTCTTGATCTGAAACAAATTGGGTTTTTTTTAAGTTGGGGTTTCATAGAAATTGAATTTGTTATTTCCTAGCCCCAAATTCATTCTTTCCTATCCCCATTCTTCATAATTTTATATAGATCCTTCCCTCTTTCTCTCTCCAAAAAAACACACACCCTATATCTCTATTTTCTATTTGTTCAAGAAAAAGGAAAAGCGGTGGTCAAGATAGAAGAGATTCGATGCTTCAATGGTGGCAATGATTCGTGTTGTTGGATGCAAAGAAAGATAATCAAAAGAGGTTCACCGTGGAAATCAAATGGAAGTGACCCAAAATCGCTTTTCAGCTGAAGGTCAAGCTGGTGGAATTTCACAAAGAAAGAAGGTGTGGCTTCAAACTTTCATTATTTTATCTCTTCAAACCAACTTTTACCTCTTCCACTCCACCACCACCACCATCACCACCAATTACATGGCTTTTTGAGGGATTTTGTAGAAGGTGATGGCGGCAACAGTAATCTGTCATTGACGACTTGAGAAGAAATAAGCAATTTTCCCCCCTATTTCTCAAGTTTTATTTTGTTTGTTATATTCAATTTGGTCCTATTTTATTATGCTTGTTTATTTTCTTTAATTTTTTTAAGCTTTTTTATTTGAGTTGGAGATGTGTGCAAAATATTAGACATGTTATATTTTCCATTTCATTTATTTGTGCCAACTAATAAAAAGAAATGCCACATTTAATTTTAAACGATCAACCCAAGTCAACTAATGTAGGTTAAAAAAAGGTAAAAATAAATTCTCTCTTGACTTTTATGTTTAACTGAAAAAAAATTATATATGGTTGTTTAAAATAGAAAATAAGTGTAAGTTTGGTCTTTAGCGTCATTTACCCCATATATGTAGAGGGGCTGAATTGAAAATTTTAGAAACTTTGGGGGCTGAATTGAAAAAATTCAGAAAATTCAAGGGCTAGATTGAAATTTTCAGAAACCTTGGGTACCAAAATGTAATTTGACAGCTGATGGTAAATAGTGGTGCACTCTGTAGCAGGGAGATGAACAGTAACGTTGGTTTTGTTTTTCTTCTCGGGATAGATGGACACTACAGCAACGACAATTCCGGCTGCAAATCATGTTTTCATCTATAAAATTGTTGTCGATTCTTTAGCGAACTTCGACAATTTGATGGAGGTCAAGAAAATTTTGATAGGAATAAATTTTGGGTGAAATCAAAAGATATCAAGAATTTTGATTTTTGATACCATTATGATGCAGGACAAGGTGAAAATAAGAAATAAGAGTACCTATCTCCACAGAGAATCACTACAGAAACACACAAAAACACGCAACTTTAATCTCAAATCAATATATTCAATAATCTCTAAAATAATGAAATATTACAATACTAGAAAACTCAATACTTGGAGACCAAGTAAAAACCCTAATTGAAAAAGAAAACAATCTTTTAATTAAAATCTACTACTATAATTAAAACTTCTAATTAAAATCTATTACCATAATTAAAACTCTCCTAATAAAAATCTACTACTATAATTAAAACTTCTAGAATATCTTAAATAATTACATTAATAATCTAATATTTATCTCTAAATATCTAATTAAAATCTATTACCATAATTAAAACTCTCCTAATTAAAATCTACTACTATAATTAAAACTTCTAAAATATCTTACTTAAATAATTACATTAATAATCCAATATTTATCTCTAAATAATAATACAAAATTAATAATAAACTTCTTGAATTACTTCTTCTGTACCGCATCAGGATGTCATCTAAGTACACACTGTATACAAAGAGCCCCCCAAAAAACTACACAACTGAAAAGCCCTATGCAGCCGAACAACCCTCTCTCTCAAAGGGTCTCAAAAAAAATCTCCAAGGAATTCTAAAAAGCACAATAGAACCAGGGTAGACCTCGTTCTGCCAAAAAAAATAGCAAGATCAAAAAGATAGAGCGAATGCTGCTCGACATTATCAATGTTAATGCCTGTTCCTCTCCCACTCAAGGGTCCATCAAAAACATGCAGAATCCTATCCCACTTTCCCGACACCCAGGATGCATCTGAACCCCCTTCCAAGCAAAGAAACTCCACCACAGTATTCGGTATAACCCAAAACAAACCATAAAGAGGCAGCACAATCCCCCAAACCTCCCTAGCAAACTTGCAATGCAAAAGAAGATGAATGGTCAACAAAATGAATAAAATTTATCTTCCTTGTTTATCATAATAGGAAAAAAAAATTTAAGAGTGTTTAATGTGTGGTAGCCGCATTCTTTGATCTAGGAAGGACAAAAAAGTAAAACGGTTATTAAAAATTATTCTTTCAATTGTTGACTATCATGGAAGCGTTTTCACATTCAGGGAAATCATTCTCAGATGAACACAATGACCACCTAAATCTCTCTCATCTAAGTGTGTGACGGAACATTTCAACATCATAGACACCCATGCCACATACGAGACTCATAACTTCAGGGGGCAAAACCCCTGGAAGGTAATTTGTACTACACTTCTGGTGGTAATAGTACCATATCCGAGCCATCCCAGCTGACTGACTGAGTTTTCAGGAATGTCCCCAAATAAGTGTCTACCTTCAAACTTAGTTACCCATTCTAATTACTATATAAGAAAAAGTTCTGATCTTAGTTTAACTAAAGTCAAACTTTTCTAAAACTGGATCATTCAAATAGAGACCCATTTAGGGACGTAGGCTGTACATCATTTCAATCATATTAGGCAGATTAGAAGTAGTACTAAGCAGTTACAGCAACATTCAATAAGGAATAACACAAGAGATCAATTACTAGTATCACCATTACTCACATAATAAACCTACAAGATTGCAGCTTTATTAAATCCATTTCAACAACGAATTAACACCCGTTATAAAACAAAAAGGGAAATCAATAAAAACCAAAATATATCCATTACTAATATAACTATTTCTCACATAAAGCTAAAGAGATTGAAACTTTAGTCGACCCATTTGGTTATTTGACCAAAAATAAAGAACCCCAATTATATAAACAGATCTGGAAGTACGAAAAATTGAAAGGGGGGGTAAAGAAAGGGACCTTTTTATGAGGATCCATAACAAGGGTTATCCTTTTGGGGACTTTAATCAAATTAAGGCCAGATAAATCAAAATCTTCAACTATCTTAAGCTCTTCCTCCTCCTTTTCAACTATTGTTGTTGATTTGGGTTCAGAATTGTTCACAGCCAAATGGGTATTCTTTCCATTAATCTGATTCCGATTATTATGATTGTTATCAGTAGAATTGTGGGTAACAACTGATGATGATGATGATGATGATGATGATGATGAAGTAGATGAGCGGCGCTGAAACAAGCGACGAACCCCATCCACAAATGTATTACTCCCCATATACCAATCAATAACAAGACGAATCTCCCTCTTTCTCTCACGTTGATTAACCACCAAACAATCCCAGCATTGCCCGCGTTTTCTCTCTCTAAAATCCCGCTGGTTTTTCTCTCTATTTGTTTGTCGCTCAACGAGTCCGATTTGGCTGAAGGAGCGAGAAATGGGGAAGGGGGAGAGAGAGAGAGAGAGAATTATTGCAGTGGCGTCACCGCGTTAGTTTAGGCGATGGTCTTGGGGGACGTGTATCATTTTTAATTTCACCGATTTGGACTCTTTATGTTTTTTCTTTTTCGATTTCAATTTATATATAACGTGTTTTCTTTGGTTGAAATTATTGTTACTATGACCCCCTCAAAAAGTTGTTTAGTTTTCTAGTATTAAAATGAAAATTAAATTATAATTTCACCACAAACCCACAAATAGACCTGGCAAACGGGTCCAAAATCCGCGGGCCGGGCCGGCTCACCCGTCAAAACCCGGGCTTTGGACCACTGTTTTTAAGCCCATGAAAATCCGGGCCTTTTTGGCCCAGCCCGTGGAGGCCTGGCCCGCCTGCCAACAATTTTTTTTTTTTTAAAATAAAGTGTTAGGTTGTGAGGCTTGAACACAAGACTTGTAAGTAAATAAATAAGAGTTCAAACTGTGACAACCCCAAAATAGGTCCATTCCATCCAACCCATTCTGAGTCGTCAAATACATGGTACAGAAAACAACTACAACTTTATTACAACAATTGTCGTGCAAAATACAACAACACATATGCTGTGAGTTTGGATACAAATATATACCAAATGTGACATTGGACACCATCATGTATCAGCACCTCACAAAGGTACCTTACATAAAGGTACAGTCAAAAACTGTTTTAGAAACTAGAATCTTTGGGAAGTGCTCAAGGAAACCTTCGTACATGGGAGGCCATGCGTCTAGGTTATGATAGATATCATATGGCCACAGAATTATCCTTGGTTGACCCAATAGACCCCAAAGAAAAACGAGAAGATTACTATCATATTCTTTCCAATGGTGAGTCTTCTCTTGACTTATCATTATCTCCACTGTCTCTAATTGAGAATTATACTTCAAACAAACACCAAGATTATATAGGTAGTGCCCATAGATATACTCAGCAAATGGATGAGCACAACCCTGTCCTATGATGACACGAGGTTGTATGTCATTAGACATCTTGTATGATAGTGACAAAACACCCTTCCAACGTTGGGTTCGCCTCACCCTATTTTCTTCACCAAATATAACTACTAAATGATGACCACCGTTCTATTCCCTTGTTACCCTCGCTCGATCCAGCTACACTCTTATTACCTGAAAGGAATTGTGAAGCAAAAGGTGAGCACAACTAGCTCAGTAAAGAATATCATGACTAAAGATAAATAAATTATCAATAGTCTTCATCAGTAATAAATCAGAGATTTAGAACATATGGTAGATGATAAAAATTTCAACCATAGTTGCAGCGGAACATGCAATCCATTAGAAGAGTCAAATAAACTATAAAGTCTATTATCTTCTCCATGTTAAAAATTCACCAACAATGTTTTATCCCTGCAACATCAATCAACAGTTCTGGTCCACAATCATATCAATAACTCATAATCATAATTATGATTCTAAATTCCTCTTCTCATCCAGGACAAAGATAATTTTTATCACTTGTCTTTACCTGAAACATCAAAGATCATGGTTATACCAAATCACAATTCTTGTTCATAATCATACTAATAATTTCATCTTTGTACTACGGGTCAAAGATATTCGTCAACAGTTTATCTTTGCACTACTGGCCAAAGATATTCAACAACAGTTCATCTTTGCACTACAGGCCAAAGATATTCAACAACATATCAACTTTGCACTACAGGCCAAAGATATTCATCAACAGTTCATATTTGCACTACAGGCCAAATATATTCATCAACAGTTCATATTTGCACTACATGCCAAATATATTAATATCTCAAAGAATTATAATCATTTTAGATTTTATATAAACAATAATTATAACCATGTTGATCAATTCACCTTTGCACTTAAGCTTAAGATATTCAATTATAAATTCAATGGTCATGATCATACCAGTCACAATTCAACTTTGCACTACAGGTCAAAGAGAACCCTAGTCATGATCATACCAATAATCTACCCATCTTTACACTCCAGTAAAAGAGAATTTCAACATCAAGGTTATAAAAATGTTATATATAATAGTAAAATCAATATAATCAAAACATCTAGATTTAATCTCAAGAGTAATATTCATAAATCAACTATAATTTAGTTAGAAAAAGAAACCAATTTTGTCTTGAATAGTACCCGTAAATAGTAACTCGTGAATAGTAATTCATGAATAGTAACTCATGAATAGTAATCCCGACACAAAAAGGTAGAAATTCCATAATAAAATCCATACCAATATTTCGGTATAATGATATTGAAAGAATAACATTTCTTAAGCTTATAAACAATTTATTTAAATTGTTTACACTTACTAAATAATACATTTAATCATTCAAAAATACCAAACTCATAAGATTTCATTACCAATAACCAAAACCCTCATCAAAAATCTGTATATACCTCATATAGGATTCTCAAGCCATAAAATCCTATTTTCTAATTTTCTTTCTTCACAAAACATATTTAATTCATTTACTCATAACTAGACCATTTTCATGAAAAATACCAAATCAGTTTCAAAAATATTTCTTTTCTGGAATTTAGCATAATATAATCTCATAGTGAACATATATTTTTCTCAGAATTTTTAAAAGTCATTTACTATTTTTCATATGGCCAAAATAACCGAATATTTAGACATTTATCAAAAATTATACTTTTGTCCAAAAATTTTGAAATTTACAGAGTATACTTCTATCATACACATGTACTCCCAATAAAAATTTCATCAATTTTGGAGTTAACCACAAGGAATTATAAGCGGTTACTTTGAAAATAGTCATTCCCCGTAAAATTCATAACTCTTAATCTATACATCCAAAAATTACCATTTTTGGACACAACCAATAAAACTCATCAAAATATCATTTCAAATTTTTTTAAAATTTTTAAAGGTCAGAAAAATTACGAAACTGGAAAATATAACAACCCTTAAAATCTATTACTATCCCTTACAATCCCTTACTATCCCTTACCTCAAAAGAGCAGTACTTCTGACTGGATATCGGATATGATGCTGAAGGAAACTTGCACTAATGAATAGCAACTCACCAAGTATCTAAAAACTCACAAAATATGCTTCATAATATAGAGAGAGAAAGAGAGAAAGCTTATGTTTCTGGTGTGATTTTCAATTCTAACTTAGCCCTCTATTTATAGAAAAATTTTGGTAGGTTTGACCTGCAACCTGATGGCTTTACCTGCTACTATTCCCACCCACCACATTTGAAATATAATTCAGCACATTTCTTCACCAACCACAAGTGGGGCCCACCAATTCTAGAATTTTCCACCAAAATGATAAACTCCGAAAATTCAACAATTTCTGAACCAGTCATCTCGTAAAATTCATAATAAATCATACGTTCATTTTTAACGGTTCAAAATTTGTGGACATATACTCAACTTATATATGTATAACATATCCAAATATTACCACGATCCAACGGTCGGATTAAAAATTATAACCCTCGCAAAATATCTCAAAAACCCTAATTTGATTTTTAATACCTCCATTCCGATAAAAATACTGATAAAACACCTCAACATTAACTCCTTCATTTGTAACCACAAAAATATATCCCTCATTTATATCCACATAAAATAAATATTTCCTTATCATATGAATCAATAATTAATTATTCACAAATAATATTACAGAATCACATTTATGACAACCAGGCCGTTCCCAGGAAAGAGGGGGCTTTCCAATAAGAATTTCTCCTTACTGGCGCGCAATTAGGTGACCAAACCTCTCCTTAGACAGAACTTTCTAGTCATTGCCAATAATGTTATCTAATAATATTATTCAAATAATATGAATTATTGATCTGATAATGGAAAATACTGTGCAGTGACAATTATTGAACAACAATAATATAAAATTTCAACGTAGCAATTATTGAATCAATAAAATAAAATATTGAACAGTAATTACTGTAACAATTATTGAGTAGTGCCTTCTTACGTAAGAATCAATAATTTCAAAAATACTATGCAATACCGTGTGCTACTGTGCAATAACGCGTATTACTGTATTTTAACCACCGGGTATTCCAACAGTGTTAACGGTAACAACTACGCCGTTATTTGTAAAAACTCAAATTTGTCGTTTTCTTCACCCGACAGTTATTCTGTTATGGGGCACACAAATGGATGCGCCGTCGTACGAATA
Source organism: Panax notoginseng (assembly GCA_016801055.1). Lineage (NCBI taxonomy): Eukaryota > Viridiplantae > Streptophyta > Magnoliopsida > Apiales > Araliaceae > Panax > Panax notoginseng. Next base: position 253,140,326 of record CM029013.1, read on the forward strand.
TTCTCCGACAGAAAGAATATTCCACGACCAAACGAATATTCCCCGACAACAATGATTATTTTATAACCACTTGCTTATTTTGAAAAAAATTCATATTTCACCCATAACTTTAAACGTTTATCAATTTAACCATTTACTGAATTGTAATTATAAGAAAAATTGAATACTTTTATAAAATAATCATTGTTGTCGGGGAATATTCGTTTGGTCGTGGAATATTCTTTCTGTCGGAGAATATTCGTACGACGGTGCAGCTATTTGTGGGCCCCATAACGAATAACTGTCTGGTGAAGAAAACGACAAATTTGAGTTTTTACAAATAACGGCGTAGTTGTTACCGTTAACACTGTTGGAATACCCGGTGATTAAAATACAGTAATACACTTTATTGCACAGTAGCACACGGTATTGCACAGTATTTTTGAAATTATTGATTCTTACGTAAGAAGGCACTACTCAATAATTGTTACAGTAATTACTGTTCAATATTTTATTTTATTGATTCAATAATTGCTACGTTGAAATTTTGTATTATTGTTGTTTAATAATTGTTGCTGCACAGTATTTCCCATTATCAGATCAATAATTCATATTATTTAAATAGTATTATTAGATAGCATTATTGGCAATGTCTAGAAAGTTCTGTCTAAGGAGAGGTTTGGTCATCTAATTGCGCGTCAGTAAGGAAAAATCCTTATTGGAAAGCCCCCTCTTTCCTGGGAACGGCCTGGTTGTCATAAATGTGATTCTGTAATATTATTTGTGAATAATTAATTATTGATTCATATGATAAGGAAATATTTATTTTATGCGGATATAAATGAGGGATATATTTTTGTGGTTAAAAATGAAGGAGTTAATATTGAGGTTTTTATCAGTATTTTTGTCGGAATGAAGGTATTAAAAATTAGGGTTTTTGAGATATTTTGCGAGTGTTATAATTTTTAATCCGACCGTTGGATCGTGGTAATATTTGGATATGTTATACATATATAAGTTGAGTATATGTCCACAAATTTTGAACCGTTAAAAATGAACGTATGATTTATTATGAATTTTACGAGTTGACTGGTTCAGAAATTGTTGAATTTTCGGAGTTTATCATTTTGGTGGAAAATTCTAGAATTGGTGGGCCCCACTTGTGGTTGGTGAAGAAATGTGCTGAATTATATTTCAAATGTGGTGGGTGGGAATAGTAGCAGGTAAAGCCATCAGGTTGTAGGTCAAACCTACCAAAATTTTCCTATAAATAGAGGGCTAAGTTAGAATTGAAAATCACACCAGAAACATAAGCTTTCTCTCTTTCTCTCTCTATATTATGAAGCATATTTTGTGAGTTTTTAGATACTTGGTGAGTTTCTATTCATCAGTGCAAGTTTTCTTCAGCATCATATCCGATATCCAGTCAGAAGTACTGCTCTTTTGAGGTAAGGGATAGTAAGGGATAGTAATGGATTTTAAGGGTTGTTATGATTTTCAGTTTCGTAATTTTTCTGATCTTCAAAAATTATGGAAAAATTTGAAATGATATTTTGATGAGTTTTATTGATTGTGTCCAAAAATGGTGATTTTTGGATGTATAGATTATGAGTTATGAATTTTACGGGAAAAGACTATTTTAAAAGTAACCGCTTATAATTCCTTGTGGTTAACTCCAAAATTGATGAAATTTTTATTGGGAGTACATGTGTATGATAGAAGTATACTCTGTAAATTTCAGAATTTTTGGACAAAAGTATAATTTTTGATAAATGTCTAAATATTCGGTGGTTTTGGCCATATGAAAAATAGTAAATGGGTTTTAAAAATTCTGAGAAAAATATATGTTCACTATGGGACTATATTATGCTAAATCCCAGAAAAGAAATATTTTTGGAACTGATTTGGTATTTTTCATAAAAATGGTCTAGTTATGAGTAAATAAATTAAATATGTTTTGTGAAGAAAGAAAATTGGAAAATAGGATTTTATGGCTTGAGAATCCTATATGAGGTATATGCAGATTTTTTATGAGGGTTTTGGTTATTGATGATGAAATTGTAAGAGTTTGCATTTTATGATGATTAAATGCATTAATTAGTAAAGTGTAAACAATTAAAATAAATTGTTTATAAATTTTAGTAATGTTATTCTTTCAATATCATTATACCGAAATATTGGTATGGATTTTATTGTGGAATTTCTATCTTTTGTGTCGGGGTTACTATTCATGAGTTACTATTCACGATTTACTATTCATGAGTTACGAATATTACTCTTGAGATTAAAACTATATGTTGATCATATTATTTTTATCATCATATATAACATTTTTATAACCCTGATGTTGAAATTCTCTTTCACTGGAGTGTAAAGATGGGTAGATTATTGGTATGATCATGACTAGGGTTCTCTTTGGCCTGTAGTGCAAAGTTGAATTGTGACTGGTATGATCATGACCATTGAATTTATAATTGAATATCTTAAGCTTAAGTGCAAAGGTGAATTGATCAACATGGTTATAATTATTGTTTATATAAATTCTGAAATGATTATATATTTCTTTGAGATATGAATATATTTGGCCTGTAGTGCAAATATGAATTGTTGGTGATTATCTTTGGCATGTAGTGCAAAGATGGCCTGTTGATGAATATCTTTGGCCTGTAGTGCAAAGATGAACTGTTGTTGAATATCTTTGGCCCGTAGTGCAAAGATGGTTTGTTGATGAATATCTTTGGCCCGTAGTGCAAAGATGGATTTGTTAGTATGATTATAAACAGAAACTGTGATTTGGTATAACCATGATCTTTGATGTTTCAGGTAAAGACAGGTGATGAAAATATTCTTCGTCCTGGGTGCGAAGAAAAATTTAGAATCACAATTATAATTATGAGTTATTCATATGATTGTGGAAAGGAACTGTTGATTGATGTTACAGGGATAAAACATTGTTGATGGATTTTTAACATGGAGAAGATAATAGACTTTATAGTCTAGTTGACTCTTCTAATGGATTGCTCGTTCCGCTGCAACTATGGGTGAAATTTTTATCATTTACCATATGTTCTAAATCTCTGGTTTATTGTTGATGAAGGCTATTGATAATTGAATTATCTTTAGTCATGATATTCTTTATTGAGCTAGTTGTGCTCACCCTTTTGCTTCACAATTCCTTTCAGGTAATAAGAGTGTAGCTGGGTCGAGCGGGGGTAACAAGGGAATATAACGGTGGTAATCATTTAGTAGTTATATTTGGTGAAGAAAATAGGGTGAGGCGAACCCAACGTTAGAAGGGTGTTTTGTCACTATCATACAAGATGTCTAATGACATACAACCTCGTGTCATCATAAGACAGGGTTGTGCTCATCCACTTGCTGAGTATATCTATGGGCACTACCTATATAATCTTTGTAAGACCCCAACTTATTAATGAATAAAATCAAATTTTCTCTAAATATTATTGTGAATAATAAGGGGTTAATTTGATATAATACTTTGGTTATGGGTGAAATGTGCAAATTTTACAAAATAAGCAAGTGGTTATAAAATATTTATTTTTGGTCGGTGAATATTCGGTTGGTCGTGGAATATTCTTGCTGTCGGGGAATATTCGTACGACGACGCAGCCTTGTGTGGGCCCCATAACAGAAAGCGATTGGATGAAGAAAACGACAAGTATAAGTTGTTTATAAATAACGGCGTAGTTGTTACCGTTAATACTGTTGGAATACCCGGTGGTTAAAATACAGTAGCACACGGTATTGCACCAATTATTGATTCTTACGTAAGAAGGCACTACTCAATAATTGTTACAGTAGTTATTATTCAATATTTTATTTTATTGATTCAATAATTGCTGCGTTGATATTTTATATTATTGTTGTTTCAATAATTGTTGCTGCACAGTATTTTCATTTATCAGATCAATAATTCATATTATTTGAATAATATTATTAGATAACATTATTGGCAATGTCTAGAAAGTTCTGTCTAAGGAGAGGTTTGGTCATCTAATTGCGCGCCAGTAAGGAGAAATCCTTATTGGAAAGCCCCCTCTTTCCTGGGAACGGCCTGGTTGTCATAAATGTGATTCTGTAATATTATTTGTGAATAATTAATTATTGATTCATATGATAAGGAAATATTTATTTTATGTGGATATAAATGAGGGATATATTTTTGTGGTTAAAAATGAAGGAGTTAATGTTGAGGTTTTTATCAGTATTTTTGTCGGAATGGAGGTATTAAAAATCAGGGTTTTTGAGATAGTTTGCGGGGGTTATAATTTTTAATCCGACCGTTGGATCGTGGTAATTTTTGGATATGTTATACATATATAAGTTGAGTATATGTCCACAAATTTTGAACCGTTAAAAATGAACGTATGATTTATTACGAATTTTACAAGATGACTGGTTCAGAAATTGTTGAATTTTCGGAGTTTATCATTTTGGTGGAAAATTCTAGAATTGGTGGGCCCCACTTGTGGTTGGTGAAGAAATGTGCTGAATTATATTTCAAATGTGGTGGGTGGGAATAGTAGCAGGTAAAGCCATCAGGTTGCAGGTCAAACCTACCAAAATTTTCCTATAAATAGAGGGCTAAGTTAGAATTGAAAATCACACCAGAAACAAGTTTTCTCTCTTTCTCTCTCTAGATTATTGAGTGTATTTTGTGAGTATTTAGATACTTTGAGAGTTTCTATTCATCAGAGCAAGTTTCTTTCAGCCTTATACCGGTATTCCGACCAGAAGTACTGATATTTTGAGGTAAGGGATATTATTTTCTTCTTAAATGATATTATTTTCTTCAATATCATTATGCTGAAATATTGATATGAGTTTTTATCAAATTTGGAACTTTTTGTGTCGGGGTTACTATTCACGTATACGGCACTATTCACGTATACGGCACTATTCACGAATACGGCACTATTCACCGAAAAATAAAATTTTTCCTTTTTGTCCAAGATGTCTATTATGGTTACTATCTTTGATTGTATCCATGTTTTGATCTTTATTTTTGAATTCTGCTTCACAATTGATTATTATGAAGTATTATTGATCTTGGATAAACTGTTATACGAATCCCTACTATTTGTCCTTCTGTCTCATTGGATTCGTTCTCTTTAAGATATTTTTCATCATCCTCAGTCCTAAATGATGATATTACTGAATATCTTTGGCCTGTAGTGCAAAGATGTATAATTACTTGATGAATATCTTTGGCCTGTAGTGCAAAGATGAACAGGTGTTGAGATGAACATGACCGACTGGTGATACAAATGAATATCTTTGGCCTGTAGTGCAAAGATGAATATTTGGTTAAAGATGATTATTAATTGATGTTACAGGGATAAAATATTGATGATGGACTTTTAAATCTTAGAAGATAGTAGAATTCTTTCTCTACTTGACTCTTCTAATGGTTTGCTGTTTCCGCTGCAGTTGTTGATCTAAAACTTGTTGTCGATTATATTTTATCAGATTTTTCCCTGTTGAAGACTAACGATAATTTGTTGTATATTATCTTAGTCATAATATTCTTTACTGGGCTAGTTGAGCTCACCCTTTTCCTTTTTGTTCCATTTTTCTTCTCAGGAGGTGAGAACATAGCAGGATCTAGTCGGGGTATGGAGTGATGGTTCTAGAAAGATGTATTAGCAGTCCTCACTATTTCTGTAAAATAGTGTTTGAATAATTGTAATGAGGATTTATTTGAGTGTGGATATTGTCTAGAAGACAATATTTGTATTTAAACTCACAGTATGTGTTGTCGTATTTTGCACGACAATTGTATTATTGAAGTTGTAGTTTGCTTTCTGTACCATGTATTTGGCGACTCAGAATGGGTGTTGTATACCTATTCTGGGGGCGTCACAGTTGGTATCAGAGCTTAGGGATATGATCCCTGGCTGAGATGTGAGACAAGAACTAGGAGGGGAGAGACGGGGAATTCCTTCGCTAGTATGACCTGACTAAGTTTATTTGGTGTTTATTTGGTCGGTCAGAGTATAGGGATAATATATGACATGACTATTAACCCTTGTTTTATGGCAGTATTTAAGAATGGCAGCTGAGAACGTTAATAATGGAGTAAATCAGACCGTGGAGACACCTTTGATCACTACCCAGGGGAACGTGCAACAGGAAGGCAATATTCCTCCTGTAAACAACGTTACCGAGCAAACGATGAATGATGGAATGTTTAGGAGCTTTTTGCAGTTCATGCAAAATCAGACGAGGGAGACTCGTGTGCAGAATACGGGTGGAAATGATAACAACGCGCGGTTTGTCACAGCTAAGCAGTTCAAAGAATTGGGACCACCAGAATTTAAGGGAAAGCCGGATCCGATCATGGCGGAAACGTGGGTCAAGCAAATTACCAAGATATTTGATGTCTTGGGATGCACGGAGGAACAGAAGGTTCCATTCGCCACATTTATGTTCCGCGGTGAGGCAGACTACTGGTGGGAGTCTGTGAAGCGTACCCAGCCTGACGCACTCAACATGTCCTGGGAAACATTTCAAAAACTGTTCAATGACAAGTACTTTCCTGAAAGTATTCGTCATATGAAGGAGGTTGAGTTTATTAGACTGGAACAAAACAACATGACGGTGTCCCAGTACGAGGCGAAGTTTGCAGAGTTATCCAGGTTTGCACCTCATTTGGTCGAAAATGAGGAACGAATGACAAGGATGTTTCTGAGAGGTCTAAAACCCGAGATTCGGCAATATCTTATCTCTCATAAATTTTCTTTATATTCAGATGTTGTAAACAGGGCTCAATTATTAGAGCGAGATAATGAGTATGTGCAACCGAGGGACCACAACCAGGGTCATACCGGTGGCGGCAGTCATCGAAGCAATGAAAACCAGCAGGGAGGAAAACATTCGGACAAAAGCGGTAACCACTCTGGTGGTAATCGTGGTCGTGATAATAGAAGGAGCGAGTCGGGAGGAGATTTCAAGAAGAGAAGGTACAACAATGATAACGTGAAGACGTCAGCACAAACATCAACTGTTTCTAGGGGAGGAGAACGACCACCGGTCGTATGTTACAAATGTGGGAAAGAGGGACATATCAGCCCAAACTGCCCACAACAATCCAAGGTATGTTATAACTGTGGAAAGGAAGGTCATATAGCTCGAGAGTGTTCTGTAGCAAAACCAAGTTCAGCGGGGATGGTGACTCCAAAAGTTATCCCGGATAAGTCGAAATCAGCGGTTCCTGGAAGGGCGTTTGTCGTTACTGGCCAAAACGCGAGAAACCCGAACGAGGTGATCACGGGTAAGCTAATCTTGAATTCTTGCGAAGTTTATACTTTACTAGATACCGGTTCTACCCATTCTTTTATCTCTCCTGCTTGTGCTCAACGTTTAAACTTGACTCCGGAGAAATTGGACTTTAACTTATCTGTTGAAACTCCGTTGGGTGAAACCTTCGTTACATCTACAGTTTATAAATCTTGCATGATCCAAGTTGGCACTATCACATTACCTGTTGATCTTATCTCTTTAAAGATACTTGCTTTTGATGTGATTTTAGGAATTGATTGGTTAACCACTCATCATGCTAAAATTGATTGTTTTCGTAAGGTTGTTAGTTTTCATATTCCTAACCAACCTGTCATACGAATTCAAACTACTAAACCACTAAAATCAGTCACTGTCATATCAAGCCACAAAGCTATTCGTTTATTGAAAAACGGATGTCAAGCTTTCTTAGCCCATGTTATGGATTTGAACAAAGACAAGTCAGATTTGAATAATATTTCTATTGTTAGAGAATTTTCCGATGTATTTCCTGAAGAACTTCCTGGTCTACCCCCAGAACGAGAAATTGAATTCTTTATTGACCTTGAACCCGGTACAAAGCCCATTTCTAAAACCCCATATCGAATGGCTCCTATTGAACTTCAGGAGTTAAAAGTCCAACTACAGGAGTTGTTGGACATCGGTTTTATTCGTCCTAGTACGTCTCCTTGGGGTGCTCCTGTTTTATTCGTAAAGAAGAAAGACGGGAGTATGCGACTTTGTATTGACTATCGAGAATTGAACCATGTCACCATCAAGAATAGGTATCCGCTACCTCGCATTGATGACCTGTTTGACCAGTTGCAAGGAGCACAATTCTTTTCAAAGATCGATCTTCGTTCTGGATATCATCAGCTGAAGATTAAAACTGAGGATATTCCAAAGACTGCCTTCAGAACTCGGTACGGGCATTATGAATTCTTAGTAATGTCTTTTGGATTGACTAATGCTCCTGCTGCCTTCATGGATATGATGAACCGTGTATTCAAAGAATATTTGGATCAGTTCGTTGTTGTCTTTATTGATGACATCCTCATCTATTCCAAAAGCCGTGAAGATCATGAGCGCCATTTGAAGCTGGTACTGCAAAGGCTTCGTGAAAACAAGCTATATGCCAAACTGAAGAAATGCGAGTTCTGGCTTGAGGAAGTAGCATTCCTTGGGCACGTGGTGTCAAAACATGGAGTATCTGTCGACCCGGCGAAGATTGAAGCCATACAAAGTTGGGAGCAACCGAAGTCGGTAACCGAAGTACGTAGCTTTCTGGGCTTAGCTGGTTATTATCGGAGATTTGTGGAAGGATTTTCTCGAATCGCTACTCCGTTAACTCAGCTGACTCGGAAAGATACAAAATTCGTATGGAGTGAGGAATGCGAGAAGAGTTTCCAAGAACTCAAGAGGAGACTCATTTCGGCACCTGTTTTGACAATACCATCTGGTTCGGATGGATTTGTTATCTACAGCGATGCTTCAGGCAAAGGGTTAGGATGTGTTCTCATGCAACATGGGAAAGTCATAGCCTATGCCTCACGACAACTCAAAGAATATGAGAGGAATTATCCTACTCATGATTTGGAGTTGGCAGCAGTCGTTTTTGCGTTGAAGATCTGGAGACACTACCTGTATGGGGAGAAAGTGGAGATCTATACAGATCATAAAAGCCTCAAATATTTCTTCACCCAAAAGGAACTCAACATGCGGCAACGACGTTGGCTTGAGCTGTTGAAAGATTACGATCATACCATCCAATACCATCCTGGAAAAGCAAACGTAGTAGCTGACGCATTGAGTAGAAGATCATATGCGGGTACGAGTGCAATGTTTTTAACACAAAGGCCCATTTTGTATGACTTGCAAAGGATGGAGATAGAGATGAAGGCTCCAAGTACCCACATGATGATATCAAATATACGAGTAGAACCGACTTTAATCGATAAAGTTAAAGCTGCTCAAGCTACGGACATAGAGCTGATGCGTATGAAGAAGAAAGTGCAAGAAGGTGCTATTCCAGAAGCAAGAATCGATGAAGAAGGAATACTTCGAGTCAACTCCAGACTTTGTGTTCCTAACGATTTTGACTTGAAGCATAGAATAATGATGGAGGCACACAACACACCGTTTGCAATCCATCCTGGGAGTACCAAAATGTATCACGATCTTCGACATACATTTTGGTGGAGCAATATGAAAAGAGAGATCGCGGAGTTTATCTCGAGATGTTTAACTTGTCAACGTGTAAAAGCGGAGCATCAAGTACCAAAGGGTCCATTGCAACCACTTGAGATTCCGAAATGGAAGTGGGAACACATTACTATGGATTTTGTTACAGGTCTTCCCAAGGTTTCTCAAGGCATAGATGCGATTTGGGTTATTGTTGATAGATTAACCAAGTCCGCTCATTTCTTGCCGATACGTGAGACTTATTCCCTTGAACGTCTTGCTAGTATGTACGTGAACGAGATTGTGAGATTGCATGGCATGCCAGTATCCATAGTTTCGGATCGTGACCCAAGATTCACTTCACGATTTTGGGTTAGCTTGCAGAAAGCTATGGGCACGGATTTACGATTCAGTTCAGCATACCATCCTCAAACGGACGGACAATCAGAGAGGACTATTCAAACTCTTGAAGATCTATTAAGACTTTGTGTCTTAGATCTCAAAGGGAGTTGGGATAAGTACCTACCATTGGTGGAATTCTCCTACAACAACAGTTATCAGGCGAGCATAGGTATGGCTCCATTTGAGGCGTTGTATGGAAGAAAATGTCGTTCTCCAGTATGCTGGGACGAGGTGGGTGAAGCAACATTGTTGGGACCAGAATTGGTACGCATTACTACAGAGAAGATCCAAACGATTCGACAACGTATACAAACGGCACAGGATCGACAAAAGAGTTATGCGGATCTTCATCGGAAGGACGTGGAATTTAATATTGGGGATCATGTATTGTTACGTGTTGCACCATGGAAGGGAGTTACAAGATTTGGGAAGAGAGGAAAGCTCAATCCAAGATTTGTTGGTCCATTTGAGATTCTTGAGCGAATAGGAAATGTGGCATATAGACTCGCATTACCTCCAAGCATGTCTCGTGTTCATAATGTTTTTCACATATCTATGCTTCGTAAATATGTTAAAGACCCGAACCACATTATTGAGTTAGAACCAGACGAGATAGCTGAAGATTTAACGTACGAGGAGGTACCTGTTAAGATCTTGGATAGGAAAGAGCATGTCCTACGCACGAAGGTTATACCACAAGTTAAGGTTTTGTGGAGAAACCATGCTATTGAAGAAATGACCTGGGAGTTGGAATCAGAAATGAAAGCGAGGTATCCTCACCTTTTTGAAACATCAGGTACGTACGTCAATTTCGAGGACGAAATTTCATAAGGAGGGGAGGTTGTAAGACCCCAACTTATTAATGAATAAAATCAAATTTTCTCTAAATATTATTGTGAATAATAAGGGGTTAATTTGATATAATACTTTGGTTATGGGTGAAATGTGCAAATTTTGCAAAATAAGCAAGTGGTTATAAAATATTTATTTTTGGTCGGTGAATATTCGGTTGGTCGTGGAATATTCTTGCTGTCGGGGAATATTCGTACGACGACGCAGCCTTGTGTGGGCCCCATAACGGAAAGCGATTGGATGAAGAAAACGACAAGTATAAGTTGTTTATAAATAACGGCGTAGTTGTTACCGTTAATACTGTTGGAATACCCGGTGGTTAAAATACAGTAGCACACGGTATTGCACCAATTATTGATTCTTACGTAAGAAGGCACTACTCAATAATTGTTACAGTAGTTATTATTCAATATTTTATTTTATTGATTCAATAATTGCTGCGTTGATATTTTATATTATTGTTGTTTCAATAATTGTTGCTGCACAGTATTTTCATTTATCAGATCAATAATTCATATTATTTGAATAATATTATTAGATAACATTATTGGCAATGTCTAGAAAGTTCTGTCTAAGGAGAGGTTTGGTCATCTAATTGCGCGCCAGTAAGGAGAAATCCTTATTGGAAAGCCCCCTCTTTCCTGGGAACGGCCTGGTTGTCATAAATGTGATTCTGTAATATTATTTGTGAATAATTAATTATTGATTCATATGATAAGGAAATATTTATTTTATGTGGATATAAATGAGGGATATATTTTTGTGGTTAAAAATGAAGGAGTTAATGTTGAGGTTTTTATCAGTATTTTTGTCGGAATGGAGGTATTAAAAATCAGGGTTTTTGAGATATTTTGCGGGGGTTATAATTTTTAATCCGACCGTTGGATCGTGGTAATTTTTGGATATGTTATACATATATAAGTTGAGTATATGTCCACAAATTTTGAACCGTTAAAAATGAACGTATGATTTATTACGAATTTTACAAGATGACTGGTTCAGAAATTGTTGAATTTTCGGAGTTTATCATTTTGGTGGAAAATTCTAGAATTGGTGGGCCCCACTTGTGGTTGGTGAAGAAATGTGCTGAATTATATTTCAAATGTGGTGGGTGGGAATAGTAGCAGGTAAAGCCATCAGGTTGCAGGTCAAACCTACCAAAATTTTCCTATAAATAGAGGGCTAAGTTAGAATTGAAAATCACACCAGAAACAAGTTTTCTCTCTTTCTCTCTCTAGATTATTGAGTGTATTTTGTGAGTATTTAGATACTTTGAGAGTTTCTATTCATCAGAGCAAGTTTCTTTCAGCCTTATACCGGTATTCCGACCAGAAGTACTGATATTTTGAGGTAAGGGATATTATTTTCTTCTTAAATGATATTATTTTCTTCAATATCATTATGCTGAAATATTGATATGAGTTTTTATCAAATTTGGAACTTTTTGTGTCGGGGTTACTATTCACGTATACGGCACTATTCACGTATACGGCACTATTCACGAATACGGCACTATTCACCGAAAAATAAAATTTTTCCTTTTTGTCCAAGATGTCTATTATGGTTACTATCTTTGATTGTATCCATGTTTTGATCTTTATTTTTGAATTCTGCTTCACAATTGATTATTATGAAGTATTATTGATCTTGGATAAACTGTTATACGAATCCCTACTATTTGTCCTTCTGTCTCATTGGATTCGTTCTCTTTAAGATATTTTTCATCATCCTCAGTCCTAAATGATGATATTACTGAATATCTTTGGCCTGTAGTGCAAAGATGTATAATTACTTGATGAATATCTTTGGCCTGTAGTGCAAAGATGAACAGGTGTTGAGATGAACATGACCGACAGGTGATACAAATGAATATCTTTGGCCTGTAGTGCAAAGATGAATATTTGGTTAAAGATGATTATTAATTGATGTTACAGGGATAAAATATTGATGATGGACTTTTAAATCTTAGAAGATAGTAGAATTCTTTCTCTACTTGACTCTTCTAATGGTTTGCTGTTTCCGCTGCAGTTGTTGATCTAAAACTTGTTGTCGATTATATTTTATCAGATTTTTCCCTGTTGAAGACTAACGATAATTTGTTGTATATTATCTTAGTCATAATATTCTTTACTGGGCTAGTTGAGCTCACCCTTTTCCTTTTTGTTCCATTTTTCTTCTCAGGAGGTGAGAACATAGCAGGATCTAGTCGGGGTATGGAGTGATGGTTCTAGAAAGATGTATTAGCAGTCCTCACTATTTCTGTAAAATAGTGTTTGAATAATTGTAATGAGGATTTATTTGAGTGTGGATATTGTCTAGAAGACAATATTTGTATTTAAACTCACAGTATGTGTTGTCGTATTTTGCACGACAATTGTATTATTGAAGTTGTAGTTTGCTTTCTGTACCATGTATTTGGCGACTCAGAATGGGTGTTGTATACCTATTCTGGGGGCGTCACAATCTTGGTGTTTGTTTGAAGTATAATTCTCAATTAGAGACAGTGGAGATAATGATAAGTCAAGAGAAGACTCACCATTGGGAAGAATATGATAGTAATCTTCTCGTTTTTCTTTGGGGTCTATTGGGTCAACCAAGGATAATTCTGTGGCCATATGATATCTATCGTAACCTAGATGCGTGGCCTCCCATGTACGAAGGTTTTCTTGAGCACTTCCCAAAGATTCTAATTTCTAAAACAGTTTTTGACTGTACCTTTATGTAAGGTACCTTTGTGAGGTGCTGATACATGATGGTGTCCAATGTCACATTTGGTATATATTTGTATCCAAACTCACAGCATATGTGTTGTTGTATTTTGCACGACAATTATTGTAATAAAGTTGTAGTTGTTTTCTGTACCATGTATTTGACGACTCAGAATGTGTTGGATGGAATGGACCTATTTTGGGGTTGTCACAATATATACGAGCACTACCTATATAATCTTGGTGTTTGTTTAAAGTATAATTCTCAATTAGAGATAGTAGAGATAATGATATGTCAAGAGAAGACTCACCATTGGGAAGAATATGATAGTAATCTTCTCGTTTTTCTTTGGGGTCTATTGGGTCAACCAAGGATAATTCTGTGGCCATATGATATCTATCATAACCTAGATGCATGGCCTCCCATGTACGAAGGTTTCCTTGAGCACTTCCCAAAGATTCTAATTTCTAAAACAATTTTTGACTATACCTTTATGTAAGGTGTCATTGTGAGGTGATGTCCACGGTTGGAACATGAGTCACATTTGGTATATATTTGTATCCAAACTCACAGCATATGTGTTGTTGTATTTTGCACGACAATTGTTGTAATAAAGTTATAGTTGTTTTCTGTACCATGTATTTGGCGACTCAGAATAGGTTGGATGGAATGGATCTATTTTGGGGGCGTCACAGTTGTAATTTAAAATTTATTATATTAAAAGTTGAGGCTAATATGGGAATTATAAAAATATTACTTATTCTAATTTCTTTTCCGTCCAAATCATGCCAATTTTGGAAGGAAAACTTTGGCAGGAAAAGTGGCCAAGTTTTCTATCCATTTCTTTTCTTTTTCATTTATTAAAAAACTCAGAAACATAAGAATTGGAAAGAAAACTTAAATTTTCCGTCCATTTCTTTTTTTTTCTGTCCATTTTAAAACTCAGAAACAGAGCGTAAAGAAAGAAGAATAAATAAACTCACAAACAAGTTCAAACCTCACTACAAAAAAAGGAAAGGTCACCGTGTTAACCATTAGGCTATAACCTCATCGGCAACTTCAAATATCTAAATGTGTATTCTCGCTAAGTTATACAATTCAATTTTTATTGAAGTAAAATTAATTGAAAACACCGATTTCTCTATTATTTTACTGGTAAAATAAGAAAATCATAAAAATATTATAAAATGTTAATACAAAATTTTAAGTCCCAAATTTAAATTCTAACCTTACTCATCATTCCCAATCTTTAGACCTGGTAATTTGGGTTGAGAATATAGTTAACCAAAATCATCCAGATCTGTTGGGTTGGTTAACTAATTTTTAAGTTATGGATTAGTTCAATTTTGGACTCATATTATTAATTATAAATTTGGATTGGAACTAGTTTAACTAGTTTTGACTCATATTAATCTATAATAGTTTTGGTCCCTATTATCTACAACTAACTGTATATTTTTTGGGTCCTTTACATAAGTATATAACAAATAGAAAGTAATTACAAGAATAGTGCATCAATCAAATAATTACAAAAAGAGTGTAATTAGGACCCATATTACAAAAATAGTACAATTCACATTAATAAAGAAACTTAAAATCAAGGAAAATAACTGTCATAATTAATAATTCAAATTCAAATTCAAATTCAAAGATTTGGGATTTAACAACAAAAATAAATTCAAATTCAAAGTAATAACAGTCACAACTATTTTCTAAAACCCAAAAACTACAACTATTTTGTAACAACAGTGGACATCCATTATTATTTTCTCTCTCTTCCTCCTCTAGTACCTTCTCTGCTCCGACCTCATTTCTCTAGTACAGCCATGTCCACGTTTATACCAAGGTAACCAATAAAAAATAGAACACTGCATAGAAAAGAGAGAGATAAAAGACTGATATGAAATGTAATATTGATAACCAAACTTTCGTACCAAGGTAACCAAACATTTATACCAAGGTAACCAAACCTTTATACCAAGGTAACCAAATTTACCTTCACATATGCAGTATGAATTTGTTACCTTGGTCTAAAAGTTTGGCAACCAATTTCATGAAGGTAAATAAAAAATAGAACATTGCATTCCTGAGAGAGATAAGAGAGTGATGTGTAATGTAATATTGATAACCAACCCTTTGTACCAAGGTAACCACACATTTATACCAAGGTAATCAAACCTTTATACCAAGGTAACCTTTTTTTTATGAATATTTAGTTACCCACAAAAAATAAAATGGTTACCTTTGTATGAAGGTTTGGCTACCAACTACACCATATTCAAAATAATTTTATTTTTAAAAGGTTATTATGAATATGTTGCAGTTGGTAACCAAACCTTCGTACAAAGGTAACAATTTTAATTTTTGTGGGTAACCAAATATTCATAAAAAATAAATTGCAAAGCCATAAATTGTAATAGAAAACATAACATGACAAGCCCTTACCTGGGCACAACTCTAATTAATGTTCTAAAAGAGGCGGCGTGAATTTGATGGAGGCATAGAATAAAAAATGTTAACTGCAAGAAGATGAATTCATCCTTTATTTTTTCGGTTTAAAGCCCAACATTCTGTACCATGGGTAGAGGGCTTCGCCTTCGTATATCGTCGGAGAAAACGACGAAGAAATTTGCAATATTTTGAATTGTTGTTAAGGAATTAAGAGAGAGAGAGAGAGAGAGAATATTTTTGAGGAAATAAGATAAAAAGGTTACTGAGATTTTGAGGAAAAGGGTAGAACCGTAGAAGATTCTTGATCGATATTCTGCAAGTGGGGTTGCAAGAACACCACATGGAAGGAGGAGATGGTACGTGGTGGGCCAAATTTTGGGCTATTTAGTGAATGAAACTTGTACACCTATACAAAATGGTCACGTCTTTGGTTGTGCATTTACAGACGGTGGGGACGGTAATGATGTAAAGTTCTTAAAGGTTTTAATATGTAGATATATTAATTACTTAATTTAATACTAATTCTTTAAATTAAGGAATCCTAATTGAATACTAATTCCTTAAATTAAGGAATCCTAATTACACTAGTATTGTAAATAAATATGAAAGTGTATTAGTTGTGTAAAAATTTTATGAGTACACTATTGTTGTAATTATTTTTAAAAATGTAATAGAATATGTAATTGTTCCTATTTTTTTTGGTCCATATTCTATGCTCGTGGGGAATAAACACAACAACTCCATATCCAAATGGTAAGATTCAGTCTTGTAATTTTTTTGCCAACCTAAAATATTGGGTTATATATATATAGGGTCCTTAACACTAATATACAATAATTAGAAAGTATTTACAAAAATAATACATACGCAAAATAATTACAAAAATAACGCAATTCACATTAATAAGGAAACCTAAAATTAAGCAGAAATAACTGTCATAATTAATAATTCAAATTCAAATATATGTGATCTAATCACAAAAACAAAATCAAATTCAAAATAATAATTCAAATTCAAATATTAAAATTCAAATCTTCATAGGAAAGACTGCACAAATTTTGTACTTAAGAGGAGGTGGCGGATGCAACTTCGGAGGAGGTGGAAGCTTCGGAGGAGGTGGCAGCTTCGGATGAGGTAGTAGTGGTGGCTTCGAAGGCGCTGTGAAGGCTATGGAGGAGGTAGCAATGGCGGTGGTGGCGGTGGCATCGACGGAGGTGGCGGAGGTGGCTCAGGTGGTGGTTACAGAGACGGTGGAGGTGGAGGCTAGGCGGTGGTGGTGGGAGCAACCATCTTCCGGTAATAAAAGGAAATTCTCGAGATAGTGCAGATGAGAAGATCATTAGTAATGCCATAGCACCAGAGAGCAATTAGAGTTCATGACATGGGCAGAGATAAAGGCATAATTGGTTTCATCGTGTAATAAGCTAGCTAGCTACTTAATAATAGCACTGGAACACCTTCAGTTCCAGTTTTATAAACAAATTTTGTTTTCTGAATAAGAAAGAGAGAGATAATAGATTGATGTGTAATGTAATGTTGATAACCAAACTTTCGTACCAAAGTAACCAAACTTTTATACCAAGGTAACCAAACTTTTATACCAAGGAAACCAAACCTTTATACTAAGGTAACCAACTGCACTATAAAAAAACTGCAGGTGTGGATTGGTTACCTTGGTATGAAAGTTTGGTTACCTTGGTATAGAGGTTTGGTTACCTTGGTATGAAGGTTTGGTTACCTTGGTATGGAGGTGTGGATTGGTTACCTTGGTAACCAAACTTTTATACCAAGGTAACCAAACTTTTATACCAAGGTAACCAAACCTTTATACTGAGGTCACCTTGAGATGAAAGTTTGGTTACCAACTGCACTATAAAAAAACTATAGGTGTGGATTGGTTACCTTGGTATGGAGGTTTGGTTACCTTGGTATGAAGGTTTGGTTACCTTGGTATGGAGGTGTGGATTGGTTACATTGGTATAAAAGTTTAGTTACCTTGGTATGAAGGTTTGGTTACCAACTACACTATGAAAAAACTACACGTGTGGATTGGTTACCTTGATATGAATGTTTGGTTACCAATCTCTCCGGGCCCATACTTATACTTGGTGCTTACGGGTAAGCATGATGTCAGCTCAAACTTTATGTGCCAAAATTTCCTAAACTCTTATTGTGTACCAGGTTACCATTTATGTTCAAACTTTCAACACCCAGAACATTGTTATCATACCATTGATTTGTCCCTGGAGGGGAAGCACTACTGTTTGTAACATGATTCTGCTTTATATTTATAGATTGTGCATGGGCGTAGCATCATAATTATTGGCTCCCTAACTGCTCAATGATGAAATTGTCTCTCTTCCAAGCCACCTACGCCGAGCTGAGCCATCATTTTTGTTGATGAAGGTGCTACTTGTATAGGTGTTGTAGTTGAATAAGATAAAGAAGAACAGTAACCCACCGCGGCCTCTGCCAGGAAAACCGCCTCCACTTTGGTTTATAGTAAGAAAAAAAATGACGAAGAAAAAAGAGAGAAACAGGAACAAAGATAAAAAATGGGTCTGTTGTGTTTGAATAAGAAAATAATAATTAACGGGAAGAGATAAGGGAGATTTGCCATGTAAACTGTAACGACCCCAAAATAGGTCCATTCCATCCAACCTATTCTGAGTCGCCAAATACATGGTACAGAAAACAACTACAACTTTATTACAACAATTGTCGTGCAAAATACAACAACACATATGCTGTGAGTTTGGATACAAATATATACCAAATGTGACTCATGTTCCAACCGTAGACATCACCTCACAATGACACCTTACATAAAGGTATATTCAAAAACTGTTTTAGAAATTAGAATATTTGGGAAGTGCTCAAGAAAACCTTCGTACATGGGAGGCCACGTGTGACGCCCCCAAAATTAGGTATACATCACCCATCTTGGGTCGTCAGATACATAGTACAGAATACAAATACAACTGATTAATACATCTGTCGTGTACAATACGACAAAACATAAACTGTGAGTTTGAATACAAATATTATCTTCTAGAGAGTATTCATACTCAAAAGGAGTCCTCATTACATTTATTAACACACCATTACATAGAATAGTGAGGACTACTAACTAATACTATCATTCGGACCATCACTCCGTACCCCGACTTGTCCCAGCTACGTTCTCATTTCCTGAAGAGAACAGTGAAAGAAAGGGTGAGCTCAACTAGCCCAGTAAGAAATATTATGACTAAGATAATGCAGAATAAATTATCATTAGCCTTCAACAATGTTAAACTGATAAAATATAATAGACATCAAGTTTAACTGCAGCGGAACAAGCAATCCATTAAAAGAGTCAAGTAGAAAATAAACTCTACTATCTTTTATGATTTAAAAGGTTTTTCAACACTGCGATCGCTGAGACTCAGCTTAATAAAATAATCCACATCATCGAATCACCCCTGCACTACGGCCAAGGATATTCGTGTATTCATTAATGGTCATGATCATGCCAACAACTGTCCATCAATGCACTACGGGCCAATGAGGACTTTTACCACATCATTTGTAACATTACGGTCATGATTATACCGAATAATCCCTGGTCATAATCATACCAAGTCCATCTATGCACTACATGCCACAGATGACTTTCAATATTTTATAAACATGAGGATGATGACAATGATATAAGAATTCAATAAAACAAGTTCAAGAATTAATTTATCCAGGAATTAACAACGTCCAAATTGTCAACATGATACTGCATTGTGGAGTAAAATTCAAGAACGCTTAGAAGAATATTTTCTTGAAAAGATACTGGATGAAACGCAACTATCAAGGATATTCCACAAATTTCATGGAGTATAGAAGTCAAAACTTAACCAACTGAGTACAATAAAGAATGGAATAACAAAAGAAATCACCATGCATGCGATAGACCGCACAGACAGGTTATTCCAATAGAATAATAAATAATGGAACCAGGTCCGGCGTAAACGCACAGACAGGATATTCCGACAGAATAATAAATAATGGAACCAGGTCCGGTGTAAAACACACAGACAGGATATTCCAACAGAATAATAATAAAACAGAACCAGGTCCGGTGTAAAACACACAGACAGGATGTTCCAACAGAATAATAAACGGAACCAGGTCCGGTGTAAAACACACAGACAGGATGTTCCAACAGAATAATAGAAGAATGTCACCAAGTATAGGGTAGACCGCGTATACTGGTTATTCCAACAGAATAATAACGAATGGAATAACAGAAGTTCTCTTCATGAATATAAAAGAAATAATATTCCCTACCGTTTTAAAGAAGAGCTGAAGTAAGGAAGTAGTTAAGTAGCAGAATACTCTTCTTCTCTCTCTCTATAGTTTCTCTCTATAGTTTCTCTCTCTAGAGTTCAGTGAATTCGTAAGAAATAATGAAGGAATGAGCTTCTATTTATAGGAAAATGGAATGCATAGTAACTAATCCATGAACGGTCCAGATTGATTACTTTAATCTGATGGTCCATATTTAAAGAAAAATCTTTTAAATAAAATATAATATATTCTATTTATAGAATAACTTTAATAAAGTATTCTGTTTTATATAAAAAGATGTTTCTGTTTTATTACGTTAATAATACGAATAAAACAAAACGTCATTATCGCTAAATAATTCATATTATTAACTGACAATAATGGAATCAAACTGAGTGATTTCTCACATAAGCATTAATAATTAATACCGTGTGCTACTATGCAACCACACGTATTACTGTACTTTTACTACCGAGTAGTTCAACAGTATCAACGGTAAAACTTCCGCCGTTATTTTCATAAAGTATTTTTGTCGTTTTCTCAATCCGACAATAATTTCGTTGTGGGGTCCACCAATAATTGTACCGTCGTACGGATATTCCCCGACAAAAAGAATATTCTCCGACCAATTGAATATAATATGACAACTTGCATGCTTTGCAAAATTTATAAATACTACCCATAACTATTATATCAAATCCACACATTAATATAAAAAAATTATTTCGAGAAAAATTAAATATTTATTCATAAAATCTGGGGTTTCACAATCTCCCCTCCTTATAGAATTTCGCCCTCGAAATTTACGTACGTACTTGGTATGCCGAACATGTGAGGATACCTTGACTTCACTTCAAATTCTAACTCTTGAGGTATAACCTTTAAGCATCGAATATGATCCTTCTTATCCAAGATGTTAACACGTATCTCCTCATACGTTAAATCTTTCGCTATTTCGTCCGGTTCTAAATTAATAATGCGGTTCGGGTCGTCCACATATTTACGTAACATCGATACGTAAAAAAAAATATTCTGAACACGCAACATACTTGGCGGTAAAACGAGTCTATAGGCCACAGTTCCTACTTCATTGAGGATTTCAAATGGGCCAATTAAATCGAGAGTTGAGATTTCCTCTCTTCGTCGATTCTTGCTTCTAGAATAACGCCCTCTTGAACCTTCTTCTTCACATTTATCAGCTCTTAGTATGTAGCTTGAGCGGCTTTAACTTTATCGATTAAAGTCGATTTTAATCGTATATTCGTTATCTTCACGTGGGTTCGAATATTCACACCTGTAACCGTATACGATCTTCTACACAACGCGTCAGCTACCACGTTCACTTTTTCACGATGTTATTGAATGGTACGATCGTAATCTTCAACAGCTCGAGCCAACGTCTTTGGCGCATAATACGTTCGTTTTAGTTGAAGAAATATTTGAGGGTTTAAGAAATAGGTTTTGTACTGGGGTCAATACAAAATTTAATTTTACGCTCTGGGGTAGGCTAAGAAGTCTTCAAGAATACGTCAAGAAATTTATTAACAATAGAAATATCGTTCAAAACTGTGACCCTCATCCAAGACTTGGATAACACGTCACATTGATACCTATCAACTTGCCATCATCATTTACAACGTCTCCTACGGAAAGTCTAGCTTCGGTGCATTCCACACCAGGAAGTCAACAGCGAAAGGAACGGGGATTTTTACTTATGGCTTGATATGACAATGATTGACTTTAGTGGTTTGGTTACTTTGAATTTGCATAACAGGTTGGTTAGGAATATGAAAGCTAACAACCTTACGAGAAGCATGATGAGTAGTGAACCAATCGTTTCAAAAAAATCACATCAAAGGCAAGTATTTTCAAAGAGATAAGATCGACAGGTAACGTGAAAGTGTTGATTTGAACAAGATTTATAAATAGTAGAGGTAACGAAGGTTTCTCCCAACTGAGTTTAAATAGACATATCAAAGTCTAAGTTCTCCGGAGTTAACTTCAAACATTTAACACAACTAGGTGAAATAAAAGAGTGAGTAGAACCGGTATCTAACACGGTATAGACTTCGCAAGAGTTTATGACTAACATACCCGTGATAATTTTATTCAGGTTCCTCGTCACGAAAAAAAAAATACTCTCTCTTAAACTACTGGCTTTGGCTTTTCTGGGACGGTCTTTGGTGCCTCCATCCTATCTGAACTTGTCTTCGGTGAACGACAAAATCGGGCTAAATGACCTTCTCTTCCACAATTATAACATGCTTTGGACGGCATCGCGCAGTTTGGACTGATGTGCCCCTCCCCTCCGCATTTGAAACATATGATAGGTGATCGTTCTCCTTCCTTAACGACAGGTGCTGGTGCTGACATCTTTCCATCATTGTTGAATCTCCTCTTCTTAAAATGTCCATTCTTATTGTTTTGGCCCTGATTACCACCGAAGTGGTTACCATTTCTGGCCTGTTGATTCCCTCCACGCTTGTTGTCACCGCTTCGATGACTGCTCTCACTGGTATTATCATTTTGCCGGCTGCTCTCTTTTGGTTGCGTTATCTCGTTATCGCGCTCCACCAACTGAGCCCTATTTACAACATCTGAATACAAACACAGTTTATGAGAAACAAGATGTTGACGTATCTCCGGCTTCAAACCTCTTAAAAACATCCGCGTCATTCTTTCTTCATTATCCACCAGGTGGGACGCAAACCGGGATAACTCCGCAAATTTTGCCTCGTACTGCGATACGGTCATATTATTCTGCTCCAATTTGATGAACTCCACCTCCTTCATGTGACGAATACTCTCGGGAAAGTATTTGTCGTTAAACAGATCTTGGAACTTCTCCCAAGACATCTTCAGTGCGGCAGGTTGAGTATGCTTTATCGATTCCCACCAGTAATCTGCCTCTCCTCGCAACATAAAGGCGGCAAAGGGAACCTTTTGCTCCTCGGAGCAACCCAAGACATCAAATATCTTGGTGATCTGCTTTATCCATGTTTCAGCTACAAGTGGTTTGGGTTCTCCCTTAAACTCCGGTGGTCCCAGCTCCTTAAACTGTTTAGCGGTGACCGCCTGAGAGTTTCCAGTATTTCCACCTACGTTGTGGACAGGAGCCGCTTTCACCTGTTGTTGCATGAATTGCATAAAGCCTCTGAACATTTGATCATTCATCATTTGGTCAGTGTTGTTGTTTGCATGAGGATTGACACCTTCCTGATGCACATTATCATGATTATTGATGTGTGGTGAATCAACAGTCGTCTGTGCTCCATTGCTATTCTCAACATTCTCGGATGCCATTTTCAGATACTGCCACAAAATAAAAATTAATTGATATGTCATATATTATCCTTATGTTATGACCGACCAATTAAATACCATGCAAATAAACTTAGGTAGGTCATACTAGCGAAGGAATTCCCCGTCTCTCCCCTCCTAGTTCTATTCTCACATCCTAGCCAGGGATCATATCCCTAATCTTTGATACCAACTGTGACGCCCCCAAAATTAGGTATACATCACCCATCTTGGGTCGTCAGATACATAGTACAGAATACAAATACAACTGATTAATACATCTGTCGTGTACAATACGACAAAACATAAACTGTGAGTTTGAATACAAATATTATCTTCTAGAGAGTATTCATACTCAAAAGGAGTCCTCATTACATTTATTAACACACCATTACATAGAATAGTGAGGACTACTAACTAATACTATCATTCGGACCATCACTCCGTACCCCGACTTGTCCCAGCTACGTTCTCATTTCCTGAAGAGAACAGTGAAAGAAAGGGTGAGCTCAACTAGCCCAGTAAGAAATATTATGACTAAGATAATGCAGAATAAATTATCATTAGCCTTCAACAATGTTAAACTGATAAAATATAATAGACATCAAGTTTAACTGCAGCGGAACAAGCAATCCATTAAAAGAGTCAAGTAGAAAATAAACTCTACTATCTTTTATGATTTAAAAGGTTTTTCAACACTGCGATCGCTGAGACTCAGCTTAATAAAATAATCCACATCATCGAATCACCCCTGCACTACGGCCAAGGATATTCGTGTATTCATTAATGGTCATGATCATGCCAACAACTGTCCATCAATGCACTACGGGCCAATGAGGACTTTTACCACATCATTTGTAACATTACGGTCATGATTATACCGAATAATCCCTGGTCATAATCATACCAAGTCCATCTATGCACTACATGCCACAGATGACTTTCAATATTTTATAAACATGAGGATGATGACAATGATATAAGAATTCAATAAAACAAGTTCAAGAATTAATTTATCCAGGAATTAACAACGTCCAAATTGTCAACATGATACTGCATTGTGGAGTAAAATTCAAGAACGCTTAGAAGAATATTTTCTTGAAAAGATACTGGATGAAACGCAACTATCAAGGATATTCCACAAATTTCATGGAGTATAGAAGTCAAAACTTAACCAACTGAGTACAATAAAGAATGGAATAACAAAAGAAATCACCATGCATGCGATAGACCGCACAGACAGGTTATTCCAATAGAATAATAAATAATGGAACCAGGTCCGGCGTAAACGCACAGACAGGATATTCCGACAGAATAATAAATAATGGAACCAGGTCCGGTGTAAAACACACAGACAGGATATTCCAACAGAATAATAATAAAACAGAACCAGGTCCGGTGTAAAACACACAGACAGGATGTTCCAACAGAATAATAAACGGAACCAGGTCCGGTGTAAAACACACAGACAGGATGTTCCAACAGAATAATAGAAGAATGTCACCAAGTATAGGGTAGACCGCGTATACTGGTTATTCCAACAGAATAATAACGAATGGAATAACAGAAGTTCTCTTCATGAATATAAAAGAAATAATATTCCCTACCGTTTTAAAGAAGAGCTGAAGTAAGGAAGTAGTTAAGTAGCAGAATACTCTTCTTCTCTCTCTCTATAGTTTCTCTCTATAGTTTCTCTCTCTAGAGTTCAGTGAATTCGTAAGAAATAATGAAGGAATGAGCTTCTATTTATAGGAAAATGGAATGCATAGTAACTAATCCATGAACGGTCCAGATTGATTACTTTAATCTGATGGTCCATATTTAAAGAAAAATCTTTTAAATAAAATATAATATATTCTATTTATAGAATAACTTTAATAAAGTATTCTGTTTTATATAAAAAGATGTTTCTGTTTTATTACGTTAATAATACGAATAAAACAAAACGTCATTATCGCTAAATAATTCATATTATTAACTGACAATAATGGAATCAAACTGAGTGACTTCTCACATAAGCATTAATAATTAATACCGTGTGCTACTATGCAACCACACGTATTACTGTACTTTTACTACCGAGTAGTTCAACAGTATCAACGGTAAAACTTCCGCCGTTATTTTCATAAAGTATTTTTGTCGTTTTCTCAATCCGACAATAATTTCGTTGTGGGGTCCACCAATAATTGTACCGTCGTACGGATATTCCCTGACAAAAAGAATATTCTCCGACCAATTGAATATAATATGACAACTTGCATACTTTGCAAAATTTATAAATACTACCCATAACTATTATATCAAATCCACACATTAATATAAAAAAATTATTTCGAGAAAAATTAAATATTTATTCATAAAATCTGGGGTTTCACACCACGCGTCTAGGTTATGATAGATATCATATGGCCACAGAATTATCCTTGGTTGACCCAATAGACCCCAAAGAAAAACGAGAAGATTACTATCATATTCTTCCCAATGGTGAGTCTTCTCTTGACTTATCATTATCTCCACTGTCTCTAATTGAGAATTATACTTCAAACAAATACCAAGATTATATAGGTAGTGCCCATAGATATACTCAGCAAGTGGATGAGCACAACCCTGTCTATGATGACACGAGGTTGTATGTCATTAGACATCTTGTATGATAGTGACAAAACACCCTTCCAACGTTGGGTTCGCCTCACCCTATTTTCTTCACCAAATATAACTACTAAATGATGACCACCATTCTATTCCCTTGTTACCCCCGCTCGACCCAGCTACACTCTTATTACCTGAAAGGAATTGTGAAGCAAAAGGGTGAGCACAACTAGCTCAGTAAAGAATATCATGACTAAAGATAATTAAATTATCAATAGCCTTCATCAATAATAAATCAGAGATTTAGAACATATGGTAAATGATAAAAATTTCAACCATAGTTGCAGCGGAACGAGCAATCCATTAGAAGAGTCAAATAGACTATAAAGTCTATTATCTTCTCCATGTTAAAAATCCATCAACAATATTTTATCCATGTAACATCACTCAACAGTTCCTTTCCACAATCATATGAATAACTCATAATCATAATTGTGACTATAAATTTTTCTTCGCACCCAGGACGAAGAATATTTTCATCACCTGTCTTTACCTGAAACATCAAAGATCATGGTTATACCAAATCACAATTCCTGTTTATAATCATACTAACAAATCCATCTTTGCACTACGGGCCAAAGATATTCATCAACAAACCATCTTTGCATTACGGGCCAAAGATATTCATCAACAAACCATCTTTGCACTACGGGCCAAAGATATTCAACAACAGTTCATCTTTGCACTACGGGCCAAAGATATTAATCAACAGGCCATCTTTGCACTACATGCCAAAGATATTCATTAACAATTCATCTTTGCACTACAGGCCAAAGATATTCATCAACAATTCATCTTTGCACTACAGGCTGCACTACAGGCCAAAGATATTCATCAATATTTCATCTTTGCACTACAGGCCAAAGATATTCATCAATATTTCATCTTTGCACTACAGGCCAAAGATATTAATATCTCAAAGAAATATATAATCATTTCAGAATTTATATAAACAATAATTATAACCATGTTGATCAATTCACCTTTGCACTTAAGCTAAAGATATTCAATTATAAATTCAATGGTCATGATCATACCAGTCACAATTCAACTTTGCACTACAGGCCAAAGAGAACCCTAGTCATGATCATACCAATAATCTACCCATCTTTACACTCCAGTGAAAGAGAATTTCAACATCAGGGTTATAAAAATGTTATATATGATAATAAAATAATATAATCAATACATAGTTTTAATTTCAAGAGTAATATTCATAACTCAACTATAATTTGGTTAGAAAAAGAAACCAATTTTTATCGTGAATAGTAACTCGTGAATAGTAACTCATGAATAGTAACTCGTGAATAGTAACTCATAAATAGTAAACTCGACACAAAAAGGTAGAAATTCATAATAAAATCCATACTAATATTTCGGTATAATGATATTGAAAGAATAATATTTCTTAAGCTTATAAACAATTTATTTAAATTGTTTACACTTTACTAAATAATGCATTTAATCATTCTAAAATGCCAACTCATAAGATTTCATCACCAATAACCAAAACCCTCATCAAAAATCTGCATATACCTCATATAGGATTCTCAAGCCATAAAATCCTATTTTCCAATTTTCTTTCTTCACAAAACATATTTAATTCATTTACTCATAACTAGACCATTTTCATGAAAAATACCAAATCAGTTCCAAAAATATTTCTTTTCTGGGATTTAGCATAATATAGTCCCATAGTGAACATATATTTTTCTCAGAATTTTTAAAAGTCATTTACTATTTTTCATATGGCCAAAATAGCCGAATATTTAGACATTTATCAAAAATTGTACTTTTGTCTAAAAATTCTGAAATTTACAGAGTATACTTCTATCATATACATGTACTCCCAATAAAAATTTCATCAATTTTGGAGTTAACCACAAGGAATTATAAGCTGTTACTTTTAAAATAGTCTTTTCTCATAAAATTCATAACTCTCAATCTATACATCCAAAAATCACCATTTTTGGACACAATCAAGAAAACTCATCAAAATATCATTTCAAATTTTTCCAGAATTTTTGAAGATCAGAAAAATTACGAAACTGAAAATCATAACAACCCTTAAAATCCCTTAATATCCCTTACTATCCCTTACCTCAAAAGAGCAGTACTTCTGGCTGGATATCGGATATGATGCTGAAGGAAACTTGCACTGAATAGCAACTCTCAAAGTATCTAAATACTCACAAAATATGCTTCATAATATAGAGAGAGAAAGAGAGAAAACTTATGTTTCTGGTGTGATTTTCAATTCTAACTTAGCCCTCTATTTATAGGAAAATTTTGGTAGGTTTGACCTGCAACCTGATGGCTTTACCTGCTACTATTCCCACCCACCACATTTGAAATATAATTCAGCACATTTCTTCACCAACCACAAGTGGGGCCCACCAATTCTAGAATTTTCCACCAAAATGATAAACTCCGAAAATTCAACAATTTCTGAACCAGTCATCTCGTAAAATTCATAACAAATCATACGTTCATTTTTAACGGTTCAAAATTTGTGGGCATATACTCAACTTATATATGTATAACATATCCAAAAATTACCACGATCCAACGGTCGGATTAAAAATTATAACCCCCGCAAAATATCTCAAAAACCCTAATTTTTAATACCTCCATTCCGACAAAAATACGGATAAAAATCTCAACATTAACTCCTTCATTTTTTAACCACAAAAATATATCCCTCATTTATATCCACATAAAATAAATATTTTCTTATCATATGAATCAATAATTAATTATTCACAAATAATATTACAGAATCACATTTATGACAACCAGGCCGTTCCCAGGAAAGAGGGGGCTTTCCAATAAGAATTTCTCCTTACTGGCGCGCAATTAGATGACCAAACCTCTCCTTAGACAGAACTTTCTAGACATTGCCAATAATGTTATCTAATAATATTATTCAAATAATATGAATTATTGATCTGATAATGGAAAATACTGTGCAGTGACAATTATTGAACAACAATAATATAAAATTTCAACGTAGCAATTATTGAATCAATAAAATAAAATATTGAACAGTAATTACTGTAACAATTATTGAGTAGTGCCTTCTTACGTAAGAATCAATAATTTCAAAAATACTATGCAATACCGTGTGCTACTGTGCAATAACGCGTATTACTGTATTTTAACCACCGGGTATTTCAACAGTGTTAACGGTAACAACTACGCCGTTATTTGTAAAAACTCAAATTTGTCGTTTTCTTCATCCGACAGTTATTCTGTTATGGGGCCCACAAATGGCTGCGCCGTCGTACGAATATTCCCCGACAGAAAGAATATTCCACGACCAAACGAATATTCCCCGACAACAATGATTATTTTATAACCACTTGCTTATTTTGAAAAAAAATTTATATTTCACCCATAACTTTAAACTTTTATCAATTTAACCATTTACTGAATAGTAATTATAAGAAAAATTGAATACTTTTATTTCATAAAATTCGGGGTCTTACAATCTCCCCTCCTTATGAAATTTCGTCCTCGAAATTTACGTACCTGGTATTTCAAAGAGTTGAGAATACCTTCCTTTCATTTCAGATTTCATCTTCTCTGTCATCATAATTTCTCCATTGCTCATCTCCTGTATTTCAAATATCATTCTAGAATACAGCTTCAAAACAAGGGTTAATTTAACAAATTAACATATCACATAATATCCCGATATTATGACTGACCAACAAATAAGCTTAGGTATGACACACTAGCGAAAGATTTACTCATCTCTCCCCTCCTAGTTGTATTCTCCGATCTCCGCCAGAGATCATATCCCTAAGCTCTGATACCAAATGTAACGACCCCAAAATAGGTCCATTCCATCCAACCTATTCTGAGTCGCCAAATACATGGTACAGAAAACAACTACAACTTTATTACAACAATTGTCGTGCAAAATACAACAACACATATGCTGTGAGTTTGGATACAAATATATACCAAATGTGACTCATGTTCCAACCGTGGACATCACCTCACAATGACACCTTACATAAAGGTATATTCAAAAACTGTTTTAGAAATTAGAATATTTGGGAAGTGCTCAAGAAAACCTTCGTACATGGGAGGCCACGCGTCTAGGTTATGATAGATATCATATGGCCACAGAATTATCCTTGGTTGACCCAATAGACCCCAAAGAAAAACGAGAAGATTACTATCATATTCTTCCCAATGGTGAGTCTTCTCTTGACTTATCATTATCTCCACTGTCTCTAATTGAGAATTATACTTCAAACAAACACCAAGATTATATAGGTAGTGCCCATAGATATACTCAGCAAGTGGATGAGCACAACCCTGTCCTATGATGACACGAGGTTGTATGTCATTAGACATCTTGTATGATAGTGACAAAACACCCTTCCAACGTTGGGTTCGCCTCACCCTATTTTTTTCACCAAATATAACTACTAAATGATGACCACCGTTCTATTCCCTTGTTACCCCCGCTCGACCCAGCTACACTCTTATTACCTGAAAGGAATTGTGAAGCAAAAGGGTGAGCACAACTAGCTCAGTAAAGAATATCATGACTAAAGATAATTAAATTATCAATAGCCTTCATCAATAATAAATCAGAGATTTAGAACATATGGTAAATGATAAAAATTTCAACCATAGTTGCAGCGGAACGAGCAATCCATTAGAAGAGTCAAATAGACTATAAAGTCTATTATCTTCTCCATGTTAAAAATCCACCAACAATATTTTATCCATGTAACATCACTCAACAGTTCATTTCCACAATCATATGAATAACTCATAATCATAATTGTGACTATAAATTTTTCTTCGCACCCAGGACGAAGAATATTTTCATCACCTGTCTTTACCTGAAACATCAAAGATCATGGTTATACCAAATCACAATTCCTGTTTATAATCATACTAACAAATCCATCTTTGCACTACGGGCCAAAGATATTCATCAACAAACCATCTTTGCACTACGGGCCAAAGATATTCATCAACAAACCATCTTTGCACTACGGGCCAAAGATATTCAACAACAGTTCATCTTTGCACTACAGGCCAAAGATATTCATCAACAGGCCATCTTTGCACTACATGCCAAAGATATTCATCAACAATTCATCTTTGCACTACAGGCCAAAGATATTCATCAACAATTCATCTTTGCACTACAGGCCAAAGATATTCATCAATATTTCATCTTTGCACTACAGGCCAAAGATATTCATCAATATTTCATCTTTGCACTACAGGCCAAAGATATTAATATCTCAAAGAAATATATAATCATTTCAGAATTTATATAAACAATAATTATAACCATGTTGATCAATTCACCTTTGCACTTAAGCTAAAGATATTCACTTATAAATTCAATGGTCATGATCATACCAGTCACAATTCAAATTTGCACTACAGGCCAAAGAGAACCCTAGTCATGATCATACCAATAATCTACCCATCTTTACACTCTAGAGAAAGAGAATTTCAACATCATGGTTATAAAAATGTTATATATGATAATAAAATCAATATAATCAATACATAGTTTTAATCTCAAGAGTAATATTCATAACTCAACTATAATTTGGTTAAAAAAAGAAACCAATTTTTATCGTGAATAGTAACTCGTGAATAGTAACTCATGAATAGTAACTCGTGAATAGTAACTCATAAATAGTAAACTCGACACAAAAAGGTAGAAATTTCACAATAAAATCTATACCAATATTTCGGTATAATGATATTGAAAGAATAATATTTCTTAAGCTTATAAACAATTTATTTAAATTGTTTACACTTTACTAAATAATGCATTTAATCATTCTAAAATACCAAACTCATAAGATTTTATCACCAATAATCAAAACCCTCATCAAAAATCTGCATATAGCTCATATAGGATTCTCAAGCCATAAAATCCTATTTTCCAATTTTCTTTCTTCACAAAACATATTTAATTCATTTACTCATAACTAGACCATTTTCATGAAAAATACCAAATCAGTTCCAAAAATATTTCTTTTCTGGGATTTAGCATAATATAGTCCCATAGTGAACATATATTTTTCTCAGAATTTTTAAAAGTCATTTACTATTTTTCATATGGCCAAAATAGCCGAATATTTAGACATTTATCAAAAATTGTACTTTTATCTAAAAATTCTGAAATTTACAGAGTATACTTCTATCATATACATGTACTCCCAATAAAAATTTCATCAATTTTGGAGTTAACCACAAGGAATTATAAGCTGTTACTTTTAAAATAGTCTTTTCTCATAAAATTCATAACTCTCAATCTATACATCCAAAAATCACTATTTTTGGACACAATCAAGAAAACTCATCAAAATATCATTTCAAATTTTTCCAGATTTTTTGAAGATCAGAAAAATTACGAATCTGAAAATCATAACAACCCTTAAAATCCCTTAATATCCCTTACTATCCCTTACCTCAAAAGAGCAGTACTTCTGCTGGATATCGGATATGATGCTGAAGGAAACTTGCACTGAATAGCAACTCTCAAAGTATCTAAATACTCACAAAATATGCTTCATAATATAGAGAGAGAAAGAGAGAAAACTTATTTTTCTGGTGTGATTTTCAATTCTAACTTAGCCCTCTATTTATAGGAAAATTTTGGTAGGTTTGACCTGCAACCTGATGGCTTTACCTGCTACTATTCCCACCCACCACATTTGAAATATAATTCAGCACATTTCTTCACCAACCACAAGTGGGGCCCACCAATTCTAGAATTTTCCACCAAAATGATAAACTCCGAAAATTCAACAATTTCTGAACCAGTCATCTCGTAAAATTCATAACAAATCATACGTTCATTTTTAACGGTTCAAAATTTGTGGACATATACTCAACTTATATATGTATAACATATCCAAAAATTACCACGATCCAACGGTCGGATTAAAAATTATAACCCCCCCAAAATATCTCAAAAACCCTGATTTTTAATACCTCCATTCCGACAAAAATACGGATAAAAATCTCAACATTAACTCCTTCATTTTTTAACCACAAAAATATATCCCTCATTTATATCCACATAAAATAAATATTTTCTTATCATATGAATCAATAATTAATTATTCACAAATAATATTACAGAATCACATTTATGACAACCAGGCCGTTCCCAGGAAAGAGGGGGCTTTCCAATAAGGATTTCTCCTTACTGGCGCGCAATTAGATGACCAAACCTCTCCTTAGACAGAACTTTCTAGACATTGTCAATAATGTTATCTAATAATATTATTCAAATAATATGAATTATTGATCTGATAATGGAAAATACTGTGCAGCAACAATTATTGAAATAACAATAATATAAAATATCAATGCAACAATTATTGAATCAATAAAATAAAATATTGAACAGTAATTACTGTAACAATTATTGAGTAGTGCCTTCTTACGTAAGAATCAATAATTTCAAAAATACTATGCAATACCGTGTGCTACTGTGCAATAACGCGTATTACTGTATTTTAACCACCGGGTATTCCAACAGTGTTAACGGTAACAACTACGCCGTTATTTATAAAAACTCAAATTTGTCGTTTTCTTCATCCGACAGTTATTCTGTTATGGGGCCCACAAATGGCTGCGCCGTCGTACGAATATTCCCCGACAGAAAGAATATTCCACGACCAAACGAATATTCCCCGACAACAATGATTATTTTTTAACCACTTGCTTATTTTGAAAAAAAATTTACATTTCACCCATAACTTTAAACTTTTATCAATTTAACCATTTACTAAATAGTAATTATAAGAAAAATTGAATACTTTTATTTCATAAAATTCGGGGTCTTACATAAACCCATCAATACTAAGCCCCTAAATTAAGGAGTCATAATTGATACTAATCCCCTAAATTAAGGAATCCTAATTGCACTAATATTGTAAATAAATATGGAAAAGTATATTACTTTTGTAATTATTTTATGGATGTTTTATTTTTGTAATTATTTTTAAAAGTGTACTATAATATGTAATTAACCCATATATATATGGAAAAAAATGTATGTACACAATTGTATAGTACACAGTTTGCTATGACGACGGCTTTTTGGACTATAGCGACGGTTTCACCTATCGCCATAGATATTCTAGGCTACGACGACGGATGAACCGTCGTCATAGCCCGATTGTATAATACACAACTATATACACGCATACAACCATATATATATATATATATATATATATATATATATATATATATATATATATATATATAGTTGTAGTTATACTCTTTTAACATAACCTCCTCCTCTAAACGTGTTTTAATAGGACCAATGTACTACTCCCTCCGTCCCATGATAAAAGTTCCTATTACTATTTTGGGTAGTTCCATGTTAAATGTTCATTTTCCTTTAATAACCAAACTTTTACACATATTTTCCTATTATACTCGTAGCATTAAATATCTCATACTTTTCTTATTCTAATTCTCTCTCCATATTTAATGACATTATTATGAGCAATTTTATCATTTCATTCATCTTCTTAATATACGTGAAAAGTCTACCAGAACTTTTATTCTGGGACAGAGGGAGTATAAGGGAGTCTATCATCTCTTCTATCAGTACAATCTCAAAGGTGGTGTATGGGGCAACATAGTGTGGGCCCATTCAATCTCAAAGGACTTGATCCAGGGGCGGATCTGTATTGGGGGCAGCATAGGCAATTGCCCCTACTGGAATTTTTTTTATATATGTATAGGGGTATGACAGATATGTAAATTAATAAATTTAAGGGGGTAGATTAATGAAAGAGTAAAAGTTGGTGGGGGTAAAAAAAATTAATAAACCAATTCTAAATACAAGTATAAACATCTTCTTATTTTAAAGTTTGGTGAAATCTTAGAAGTATTTTTTGTATAATTTTTTTGTTTTGAATGTAAGCGTGTAAATTGTGAGGGATTGTTTGATTCAAATTTGATTTATTTTTTTTGTTATTGATTTGATTGAATATGGTTACTTTTTGTTTAGTCTGATTGGGTTTTTGTTTTTGGGTGGTTTGATCTTCAATTGAAAATGGGATCATTTTTGTTGAATAATTTATGTCTTTTAATGTGATAGCTTACAATAATTATACCTTATTTTATAATGAAAAATAAAAAATAGAAAATGATTATAAGCCGTTAACAGCCCCTCATTTCTAGTTGTTATAATCAATTTACTTTCCTGCATCTAACTAATGGACTATGTATAATTTTTGGTGTTCTGAGTTTAAATTTTGGATAGTTTGTTTCTCTTATTTAAAGTAAAACTTATTTAGAACTTATAAAAAGATACCAAAACTAGTTTATGCTTTGAAATTAATTCATGGTTTTGATTGAATATAGAAAGCAAATTTGGTTTGAGACTTTGAGCATTTGAGAAATAATTTAAATTGAACTATAACAAGTAACCAAAGTAAGTTTCTAAATTGTATCTAAATATTTTTTATTTGAAATTCCTTTTTTAGTTTGGATTATGAATATTTATTACAATTTTTAAACATTATTATGATTAAATAATATTATGATTAGTTCAAGTTTTTTATTTAACTTAAACAAAAAAATTAGTTAAAATTCGCCCATACTGAAAAAATTTTCTGAATTCGCCCCTGACTTGATCAACTGGAAGTCACTAGATCATGCTATATTTCCATCAAAACATATTTAATTATATTATTATATTCTTTTTTTTATATTAATTTTTTTATTTTCATAATTAATTAAAAAACGAAGAAAAAAAGAAAAAAATTAATTGAAAAATTGTAATAAAAGTATCAATAAATTTTTTTCATTTTAATTAATATATAAATTATTAATGTAAATTATTTTGAAAGTGATTTACTACTTCACAGTTTGTTGAGTGCTTCTACGCAGATTGGTTAATGGGACCGGAAAATTGGATATTTTCACTTTCTTTCTTTTTTTTTGATTGTGACTCCCAAAAAAAGTATAGTATTTATTTCAACACGAATTTTTACAAAATATAGTGTTTTAGGTGTAATTTGGATACATATACAAAAACAGGATTATACAGACCCCATTGAATTTTTTTTATATATATGATGTAAAAGGTTTTTTGTTTGTGTAATTTAGTAATTTGACCCAACTGTCAACAATTTCTAGCTTCGCCACTGAGTAAGATTTCAAGCATTTAATGAGGGTCCATTAACCTAGCAAATGTAAGCCAATTTTCAATAATCTCCACCTTGACGTATATTATTCGATATTGTGTATTATGAATTTCTTTGTGACTGTGGATGTATCCCTTTCCCTGGATACTCCGCAACGAACTCAACATTCAACAAAGTGAATTAAGTCCAAGCAATTCTCGAACTTCTTAGTAGCAACTGACTTTGTTAGCATATCTGCGACATTCTTTTTTATGTGAACTTTGCGAATTGTAATATCACCATTGTTTAGCCACTCATGAATCTTGTGATACCGAACATTTATATGTTTGGTCCTGACGTTGAACACCTGATTCTTTGCTAAATGAATTACACTTTGACTATCACACTGTATCTGAATACCGCCATGCTTGAAGTTTAGTTATTTAACTAGTCCCTTCAACCATAAAACCTCATTCTCTGCCTCTGTCAATGTTATATACTCGGCCTCTATTGTCGAGTATACCGCGACACTGACCTCTAACATATAGGCCCTCCACAAAAGGTGTAAACAAACCTTGATGTGACGCCCCCAAAATTAGGTATACATCACCCATCTTGGGTCGTCAGATACATAGTACAGAATACAAATACAACTTACTAATACAACTGTCGTGTACAATACGACAAAACATAAACTGTGAGTTTGAATACAAATATTATCTTCTAGAGAGTATTCATACTCAAAAGGAGTCCTCGTTACATTTATTAACACACCATTACATAGAATAGTGAGGACTACTAACTAATACTATCATTCGGACCATCACTCCGTTCCCCGACTTGCCCCAGCTACGTTCTCATTTCCTGAAGAGAACAGTGAAAGAAAGGGTGAGCTCAACTAGCCCAGTAAGAAATATTATGACTAAGATAATGCAGAATAAATTATCATTAGCCTTCAACAATGTTAAACTGATAAAATATAATAGACATCAAGTTTAACTGCAGCGGAACAAGCAATCCATTAAAAGAGTCAAGTAGAAATAAACTCTACTATCTTTTATGATTTAAAAGATTTTCCAACACTGTGATCCCTGAGACTCAGCTTAATAAAATAATCCACATCATCGAATCACCCCTGCACTACGGCCAAGGATATTCGTATATTCATTAATGGTCATGATCATGCCAACAACTGTTCATCAATGCACTACGGGCCAATGACGACTTTTACCACATCATTCGTAACATTACTGTAAGACCCCGATTTGGGGTCGTTACAATTACGGTCATGATTACACCTAATAATCCCTGGTCATAATCATACCAAGTCCATCTATGCACTACAGGCCACAGATGACTTTCAACAGAATATAAACATGAGGATGATGACAATGATATAAGAATTCAATAAAACAAGTTCAAGAATTAATTTATCCAAGAATTAACAACGTCCAAATTGTCAACATGATACTACTTTGTGGAGTAAAATTCAAGAATGATCAAGAGAATATTTTCATGAATAGATACTAGATGAAGCGCAAATGTCAAGGATATTCCACAAATTTCATGGAGTATAGAAGTCAAAACTTAACCAACTGAGTATAATAAAGAATGGAATAACAAAAGAAATCACCATGCATGCGATAGACCGCACAAACAGGTTATTCTAACAGAATAATAAATAATGGAACCAGGTCCGGCGTAAACGCACAGACAGGATATTCCGACAGAATAATAAATAATGGAACTAGGTCCGGCGTAAACGCACAGACAGGATATTCCGACAGAATAATAACAAGACGGAACCAGGTCCGGTGTAAAACACACAGACAGGATGTTCCAACAGAATAATAATAAAAACGGAACCAAGTCCGGTGTAAAATAATAAAAACGGAACCAGGTCCGGTGTAAAACACACAGACAGGATGTTCCAACAGAATAATAATAAAAACGGAACCAGGTCCGGTGTAAAACACACAGACAGGATGTTCCAACAGAATAATAGAAGAATGTCACCAAGTATAGGGTATATCCGCGTATACAGGTTATTCCAACAGAATAATAAGAAATGGAATAACAACAGTTCTCTTCATGAATAAGAAAGAATAACATCCCTTACCGTTTTAAAGACGAGCTGAAATAAGGAAGTAGTTAAGTAGCAGAATACTCTTCTTCTCTCTCTCTATAGTTTTTCTCTATAGTTTCTCTCTCTAGAGTTCAGTGAATTCGTAAGAAATAATGAAGGAATGAGCTGCTATTTATAGAAAAATAGAATGCATAGTAACTAATCCATGAACGGTCCAGATTGATTACTTTAATCTGACGGTCCATATTTAAAGAAAAATCTTTTAAATAAAATATAATATATTCTATTTATAGAATAACTTTAATAAAGTATTATGTTTTATATAAAAAGATGTTTCTGTTTTATTACGTTAATAATACGAATAAAACAAAACGTCATTATCGCTAAATAATTCATATTATTAACTGACAATAATTGAATCAAACTGAGTGACTTCTCACATAAGCATTAATAATCAATACCGTGTGCTACTATGCAACCACACGTATTACTGTACTTTTACTACCGAGTAGTTCAACAGTAACAATGGTAAAATTTCCGCCGTTATTTTTAATAAAATATTTTTGTCGTTTTCTCAATCCGACAATAATTTCGTTGTGGGGTCCACCAATGATTGTGCCGTCGTACGAATATTCCCCGACAAAAAGAATATTCCCCGACCAAACGAATATTTTAAAACAACTTGCTTACTTTGCAAAATTTATAAATATTACCCACAACTATAACATTATATCAAATTAACTCCATAATATTCAAAAATGATATTTATAGAAAATTCATCTTTATTTATAAAAGTTGGGGTCTTACAACCTCCCCTTCTTATGAAATTTCGCCCTCGAAATTAGGGTACGTACCTGGTATGTCGAAGAGATAAGGATACCTTGATTTCATTTCAGATTCTAACTCCCAAGTCATTTCCTCAACATCGTGGTTTCTCCACAAAACTTTGACTTGAGGTATAACCTTGGAGCGTAGAATATGTTCCTTCTTATCCAAGATTTGAACAGGAACTTCTTCATACGTCAAATCCTTCGCTATTTCGTCCGGTTCTAACTCAATAATGTGGTTCGGGTCTTCCACATATTTGCGTAACATGGATATGTGAAAAACGTTATGAACACGAGACATACTTGGCGGTAAAGCGAGTCTATAAGCCACAGTTCCTACTCGATCGAGGATTAAAAATGGACCGATGAATCGAGGATTGAGCTTTCCTCTCTTTTCAAATCTCGTAACTCCTTTCCATGGAGCAACACGTAAGAACACATGATCTCCTACATCAAATTCCACGTCCTTTCGATGAAGATCAGCATAACTCTTTTGTCGATCTTGTGAGGTTTTTATACGTTGTCGGATCGTTTGAATCTTTTCTGTAGTCATACGTACCAACTCCGGTCCCAACAACGTTGCTTCACCCACCTCATCCCAGCATACTGGAGAACGACATTTTCTTCCATACAATGCTTCGAATGGAGCCATGCCAATACTTGCTTGATAACTGTTGTTGTAGGAAAACTCCACCAATGGTAAGAACTTGTCCCAACTTCCCTTGAAGTCAAAGACACAGAGTCTTAATAGATCTTCAAGAGTTTGAATAGTCCTCTCTGATTGTCCGTCCGTCTGAGGATGATATGCTGAACTAAATCGTAACTCCGTGCCCATAGCTTTTTGTAAACTAACCCAAAATCGTGAAGTGAATCTTGGGTCTCGATCAGAAACTATGGATACTGGCATACCATGCAGTCTTACAATCTCGTTTATGTACATACGAGCAAGACGTTCAAGTGTATAAGTTTCTCGTATCGGTAAGAAATGAGCAGACTTGGTCAATCTATCAACAATGACCCAAATCGCATCTATACCTTGAGAAACCTTAGGAAGACCGGTAACGAAATCCATGGTAATGTGCTCCCACTTCCATTCTGGAATTTCAAGTGGTTGCAATGGACCTTTTGGTACTTGATGCTCCGCTTTGACTCGTTGACAAGTTAGACACCTTGAGATAAACAACGCTATCTCTCTCTTCATATTGCTCCACCAAAATGTATGACGAAGATCATGATACATTTTGGTACTTCCAGGATGGATTGCAAACGGTGTGTTGTGCGCCTCCATCATGATTTCATACTTTAAATCAGGGTTGTTAGGAACACAAAGTCTGGAGTTGACTCGAAGTATTCCTTCTTCATCGATTCTTGCTTCCGGCATAGCACCTTCTTGCACTTTCTTCCTCATACGCATCAGCTCCAGGTCTGTAGCTTGAGCAGCTTTAACTTTATCGATTAAAGTTGGTTCTACTCGTATATTCGCCATCATCACATGGGTCCCTGGAGTCTTTAACTCTATCTCCATCCTTTGCAAATCACACAAAATGGGTCTTTGTGTTGACAATATCGCACTCGTACTTGCATATGATCTTCTACTCAATGCGTCAGCTACCACGTTCGCTTTTTCAGGATGGTATTGAATGGTATGATCATAATCTTTCAACAGTTCAAGCCAACGTCGTTGTCGCATGTTGAGTTCCTTTTGAGTGAAGAAATATTTGAGGCTTTTATGATCCGTAAAGATCTCCACCTTCTCCCCATACAAGTAATGCCTCCAAATTTTAAGTGCAAAGACAACAGCTGCCAACTCTAGATCATGAGTAGGATAATTCCTCTCATATTCCTTGAGTTGTCTTGATGCATAGGCTATGACTTTTCCATGTTGCATGAGAACACATCCCAACCCTTTGCTCGAAGCATCACTGTAGATGACAAATCCCTCCGAGCCAGATGGTATTGTTAGAACAGGTGCTGAAATGAGTCTCCTCTTGAGTTCTTGAAAACTCTGCTCACATTCTTCGCTCCAACCGAACTTTGTATCTTTTCGAGTCAGCTGAGTTAATGGAGTAGCGATTCGAGAAAATCCTTCCACGAATCTCCGATAATAACCAGCTAAACCAAGAAAGCTACGTACTTCGGTACTGATTTAGGTTGCTCCCAGCTTTGAATAGCTTCAATCTTTGCCGGGTCAACCGATATTCCACGACTTGATACTACGTGCCCAAGGAATGCTACCTCTTCCAGCCAGAACTCGCATTTCTTCAACTTGGCATAAAGTTTGTATTCACGAAGCTTTTGGAGTACCAGCCTCAAGTGTTGCTCATGATCTTCACGGCTTTTGGAATAAACAAGGATGTCATCGATAAAGACGACCACAAAGTGATCCAAATATTCCTTGAATACCCTGTTCATCATATCCATGAAGGCAGCAGGAGCATTAGTCAATCCAAAAGACATAACTAAGAATTCATAATGCCCATACCGAGTTCTAAAGGCAGTCTTTGGAATATCCTCAGTTCTAACCTTCAGCTGATGATATCCAGAACGAAGATCGATCTTTGAAAAGAATTGTGCTCCTTGCAACTGGTCAAACAGGTCATCAATACGTGGCAATGGGTACCTATTTTTGATGGTGACATGATTCAACTCCCGATAATCAATACAAAGTCGCATACTCCCATCTTTCTTCTTCACGAACAGAACAGGAGCACCCCAAGGAGAAGTACTAGGACGAATAAAACCAATGTCTAACAATTCCTGCAGTTGGGTCTTTAACTCCTGAAGTTCAATAGGAGCCATTCGATATGGGGCTTTGGAAATGGGTTTTGTACCGGGTTCAAGGTCGATACAAAATTCAATTTCACGCTCTGGGGGTAGGCCAGGAAGTTCTTCGGGAAATACGTCAGGAAATTTATTAACAACAGAAATATCATTCAAAGCTGACGTATTTTTGTTTAGATCTGTGACATGAGCTAAGAAAGCTTGACATCCGTTTTTCAATAAACGAATAGCTTTATGGCTTGAGATGACAGCGATTGATTTTAATGGTTTGGTTGCTTGAATTCGCATAATAGGTCGATTAGGAATATGAAAGCTAACAACCTTACGAAAACAATCAATTTTTGCATGATGAGTAGTTAACCAATCAATCCCTAGAATCACGTCAAATGCAAGTATTTTTAATGAAATCAGATCGACAGGTAATGTGTGGGTACCAACTTGAACCAAACAAGACTTATAAACCGTGGATGTAATGAAGGTTTCTCCCAATGGAGTTTCAACTGCTAAGTCAAAGTCTAATTTCTCCGGAATCAAATTTAATCGATGAGCGCAAGTAGGAGAAATAAAAGAATGGGTAGAACCGGTATCAAATAAAGTATAGACTTCGTTAGAGTTTATGATAAGCTTACCCGTGATGACCTCATTCGGGTTCCTTGCTTTCTGGGAGTTCACAACAAACGCTCTCCCTTGCACAACCGGTTTTGACTTTTCTGGGACGGCCTTTGGTGCCTCCATCCTAGCTGAATTTGTCTTCGGTAAACGACAAAATCGGGCTAAATGACCTTCTCTTCCACAATTATAACATGCTTTGGACGGCATCGCGCAGTTTGGACTGATGTGCCCCTCCCCTCCGCATTTGAAACATATGATAGGTGGTCGTTCTCCTTCCTTAACGACAGGTGCTGGTGCTGACGTCTTTCCATCATTGTTGAATCTCCTCTTCTTGAAATGTCCATTCTTATTGTTTTGGCCCTGATTACCACCGAAGTGGTTACCATTTCTGGCCTGTTGATTCCCTCCACGCTTGTTGTCACCGCTTCGATGACTGCTTTCACTAGTATTATCATTTTTCCGGCTGCTCTCTTTTGGTTGCGTTGTCTCGTTATCGCGCTCCACCAACTGAGCCCTATTTACAACATCTGAATACAAACACAGTTTATGAGAAACAAGATGTTGACGTATCTCCGGCTTCAAACCTCTAAAAAACATCCGCGTCATTCTTTCTTCATTATCCACCAGGTGGGACGCAAACCGGGATAACTCCGCAAATTTTGCCTCGTACTGCGACACGGTCATATTATTCTGCTCCAATTTGATGAACTCCACCTCCTTCATGTGACGAATACTCTCGGGAAAGTATTTGTCGTTAAACAGCTCTTGGAACTTCTCCCAGGACATCTTCAGTGCGGCAGGTTGAGTACGCTTTATCGATTCCCACCAGTAATCTGCCTCTCCTCGCAACATAAAGGCGGCAAAGGGAACCTTTTGCTCCTCGGAGCAACCCAAGACATCAAATATCTTGGTGATCTGCTTTATCCATGTTTCCTCTACAAGTGGTTTGGGTTCTCCCTTAAACTCCGGTGGTCCCAGCTCCTTAAACTGTTTAGCGGTGACCGCCTGAGAGTTTCCAGTATTTCCACCTACGTTGTGGACAGGAGCCGCTTTCACCTGTTGTTGCATGAATTGCATAAAGCCTCTGAACATTTGATCATTCATCATTTGGTCAGTGTTGTTGTTTGCATGAGGATTGTCACCTTCCTGATGCACATTATCCTGATTATTGATATGTGGTGAATCAACAGTCGCCTGTGCTCCATTGCTATTCTCAACATTCTCAGATGCCATTTTCAGATACTGCCACAAAATAAAAATTAATTGATATGTCATATTTTATCCTTATATTTTGACCGACCAATTAAATACCA
This sequence comes from Panax notoginseng, assembly GCA_016801055.1. Lineage (NCBI taxonomy): Eukaryota > Viridiplantae > Streptophyta > Magnoliopsida > Apiales > Araliaceae > Panax > Panax notoginseng. The sequence goes on from CM029013.1 coordinate 253,184,238, forward strand.
TGCAAATAAACTTAGGTAGGTCATACTAGCGAAGGAATTCCCCGTCTCTCCCCTCCTAGTTCTATTCTCACATCTTAGCCAGGGATCATATCCCTAAGCTCTGATACCAACTGTGACGCCCCCAAAATTAGGTATACATCACCCATCTTGGGTCGTCAGATACATAGTACAGAATACAAATACAACTTACTAATACAACTGTCGTGTACAATACGACAAAACATAAACTGTGAGTTTGAATACAAATATTATCTTCTAGAGAGTATTCATACTCAAAAGGAGTCCTCATTACATTTATTAACACACCATTACATAGAATAGTGAGGACTACTAACTAATACTATCATTCGGACCATCACTCCGTTCCCCGACTTGCCCCAGCTACGTTCTCATTTCCTGAAGAGAACAGTGAAAGAAAGGGTGAGCTCAACTAGCCCAGTAAGAAATATTATGACTAAGATAATGCAGAATAAATTATCATTAGCCTTCAACAATGTTAAACTGATAAAATATAATAGACATCAAGTTTAACTGTAGCGGAACAAGCAATCCATTAAAAGAGTCAAGTAGAAAATAAACTCTACTATCTTTTATGATTTAAAAGATTTTCCAACACTGTGATCGCTGAGACTCAGCTTAATAAAATAATCCACATCATCGAATCACCCCTGCACTACGGCCAAGGATATTCGTATATTCATTAATGGTCATGATCATGCCAACAACTGTCCATCAATGCACTACGGGCCAATGAGGACTTTTACCACATCATTCGTAACATTACGGTCATGATTACACCGAATAATCCCTGGTCATAATCATACCAAGTCCATCTATGCACTACAGGCCACAGATGACTTTCAACAGAATATAAACATGAGGATGATGACAATGATATAAGAATTCAATAAAACAAGTTCAAGAATTAATTTATCCAAGAATTAACAACGTCCAAATTGTCAACATGATACTACTTTGTGGAGTAAAATTCAAGAATGATCAGGAGAATATTTTCATGAATAGATACTAGATGAAGCGCAAATATCAAGGATATTCCACAAATTTTCAGGAGTATAGAAGTCAAAACTTAACCAACTGAGTACAATAAAGAATGGAATAACAAAAGAAATCATGCATGCGATAGACCGCACAGATAGGTTATTCCAACAGAATAATAAATAATGGAACCAGGTCCGGCGTAAACGCACAGACAGGATATTCCGACAGAATAATAAATAATGGAACCAGGTCCGGCGTAAACGCACAGACAGGATATTCCGACAGAATAATTACAAGACGGAACCAGGTCCGGTGTAAAACACACAGACAGGATGTTCCAACAGAATAATAATAAAAACGGAACCAGGTCCGGTGTAAAACACACAGACAGGATGTTCCAACAGAATAATAATAAAAACGGAACCAGGTCCGGTGTAAAACACACAGACAGGATGTTCCAACAGAATAATAGAAGAATGTCACCAAGTATAGGGTATATCCGCGTATACAGGTTATTCCAACAGAATAATAAGAAATGGAATAACAACAGTTCTCTTCATGAATTAGAAAGAATAACATCCCTTACCGTTTTAAAGACGAGCTGAAATAAGGAAGTAGTTAAGTAGCAGAATACTCTTCTTCTCTCTCTCTCTATAGTTTTTCTCTATAGTTTCTCTCTCTAGAGTTCAGTGAATTCGTAAGAAATAATGAAGGAATGAGCTGCTATTTATAGAAAAATAGAATGCATAGTAACTAATCCATGAACGGTCCAGATTGATTACTTTAATCTGACGGTCCATATTTAAAGAAAAATCTTTTAAATAAAATATAATATATTCTATTTATAGAATAACTTTAATAAAGTATTCTGTTTTATATAAAAAGATGTTTCTGTTTTATTACGTTAATAATACGAATAAAACAAAACGTCATTATCGCTAAATAATTCATATTATTAACTGACAATAATTGAATCAAACTGAGTGACTTCTCATATAAACATTAATAATCAATACCGTGTGCTACTATGCAACCACACGTATTACTGTACTTTTACTACCGAGTAGTTCAGCAGTAACAATGGTAAAATTTCCGCCGTTATTTTTAATAAAATATTTTTGTCGTTTTCTCAATCCGACAATAATTTCGTTGTGGGGTCCACCAATGATTGTGCCGTCGTACGAATATTCCCCGACAAAAAGAATATTCCCCGACCAAACGAATATTTTAAAACAACTTGCTTACTTTGCAAAATTTATAAATATTACCCACAACTATAACATTATATCAAATTAACTCCATAATATTCAAAAATGATATTTATAGAAAATTCATCTTTATTTATAAAATTTGGGGTCTTACACTTGACATATATCTGCTTGAATTTAGGTCTCCAGCATAATCCGAATCAACAAACCATATAACCTCATTTGTTGTTGTATCACAATCAAAAATAATACCGTAAATGGTTGTACTTGTTAGATAGCGAAAATCTATTTTACTGCATTTCAATGCTCTTTCCCTGAATTTGTCATCAAATGCTAACCGCATTGACTGAATGTGAGATATCTGGCCTTGTACATACCATTACATACACGAGACAACTCAACATATTTGTATACGATACTTTGAACATAGACTCCACCTCATCCTTTGTCTGTGGTCCCAACTATGAAGATAACCTAAAATGTGCTGTCAACGGAGTGTTATCTGGTTTAACATTGTCCATGTTAAACATCTCTAATACCTTATGCACATATCCTTTCTAAGTTAACCACAACTTTCCTGCCTGACGATCTTTGTGAATTTCTATACCTAGGATCTTCTTAACTGATCAAAGATCCTTCATGTCATGTCGAATTCATTGCTCAACAATTTCTTTAACTAAAAAAATGTCTGAATCTTTCTTTGATACTTTCAACATATCATCTGTGACGCCCCCAAAACAGGTATACAACACCCATTCTGAGTCGTCAATAACATGGTACATAAATAACTACATCTTTACTATTATAACATAAGAACTGTGAGTTTAAATACAAATATTGTCATCTAGACAATATCCACACTCAAATAAGTTCTCATTACAATTATTGATACATTATTTCACAAAAATGGTGAGGACTACTAAAATAACTTCTAGAACCATCATTCCATACCCCGACTAGTACTCGCTACATTCTCGCCTCCTGAGAAAAATAGAAAAAAAAGGAAAAGGGTGAGCTCAACTAGCCCAGTAAAGAACATTATGACTAAGATAACATAGAACAAATTATTGTTAGTCTTCAACAGGGAAAAAATATAATAGAATACAATAGACAATAAGTTTTAAATCAATATTCGCAGCGAAAAATAATAATTCATAGAAGAGTTACGTAGAGAATGAAATCTACTATTATCTATGAATTTAAAAGTCCATCATCAGCATTTAAAAGTCCATCATCAGCATTTTATCCCTGTAACATCAATCAATATTCATCTTCGCATTACAGGCCAAAGATATTCACCAGTTGGTCATGTTCATCTAAACACCTGTTCATCTTTATACTACGGGCCAAAGATATTCATCAGAAATTATTAATCTTTGCACTACAGGCCAAAGATATTCAATTATATCATCATTTAGGACTGAGGATGATGAAAAATATTTTAAAGGAAACGAATCCAGTGAAACAAAATAATAAATATTAAGGATTCGTATTTCAGCTATTCCATGTCCAAAAATACCTCATAAATAATCATAGTGGAGTAAAATTCAAGAATGATCAAAACATGGATACAATCAAAGCTAGTATCCAGAATAGATATTTTGGACGAAAAGAAGAAAATTTCATTTTTCGGTGAATAGTAACTCGTGAATAGTAACTCGTGAATAGTAACCCCGACATGAAAAGTTTCAAATTTAATAAAAAGTTCAGATCAATACTTCGGCATAATGATATTGGAGAAAATAATATCATTTAAGAAGAAATAACATCCCTTACCTCGGAAAGACGATACTTCTGACTGGAATACTAGATATAGTGCTGAAGGAAACTTGCACCGTATAGCAACACTCAAAGTATCAAATACTCACAAGAATACGCTCGATATAGAGAGAGAAATAGAGAGAAACTTGTGTTTCTGGTGTGATTTTCAATTCTAACCTAAGCACCCTATTTATAGGAAAATGCTTAGAACACCAAAGCAGAAAATTTAATATAATATTAATATATTTATCAAATTTTCCTTAGCCCACCTCTAGACATCTGATCTCAGCCCATTTATATCACATGTTAGCCCACTTAAATGCCAAAAAACGTTTTTCTTCAAAATAATAAATAAAACTTCCAAAAATCAATTATTTTAGAACTTCAGAACTTCAATAATTCATAATAAATAACCATTTTATCAGAAAATTCGAATCTTGCGAGTTTTTATAGGAAATTCAATTCACTACAACTTTACAGAAGAAAGCTTTTCCAAATTCTAAACAGAAATTGACCGAAATCCACAAACGGGCGATTTTACAGTCAATAATAAATTTTCGGTCAAGAATTGTGTCCACCAACACACAAAACATGTGTTAATCATTTAATGCCACAAAAATACTCTTCCTCCTCATATACTCATATATCCCACATTCATTGTAAAAATATCACCATCAATATATTATTAAAATAATATATTTAAATGAATTATTTTATCAAAAAAAAAGATAAAATATTAATTTTCAACAATTGTCACATTAAAAATTTTTTCCATCTATATCCACATAAAATCAATATTTTTCTCATCATATAAATCAATAATTAATTATACACAAATAATATTATAGAATCACAGTACTGGCAACTAAGCCGTTCCTAGGAAAGAGGGGGCTTTCCAATAAGGATTTCTCCTTACTGGCGCGCAATTAGATGACCAAACCTCTCCTTAGACAGAACTTTTTAGACATTGCTAATAATGTTATCTAATAATATTATTCAGATAATATGAATTATTGTTCCAATAATAGAAAATACTGTGTAGTGACAATTATAAAATATCAACGTAGCAATTATTTAATCAATAAAATAAAATATTGAACAGTAATTATTGTAACCATTATTGAGTAGTGCCTTCTTACGTAAGAATCAATAATTGGTGCAATACCGTGTGCTACTGTGCAATAACGCGTATTACCGTACTTTAACCACCAGGTATTCCAACAGTATTAACGGTAATAACTACGCCGTTATTTATAAAAAACTTATTTTTTTCGTTTTTTTCATCCAATCGCTTTCCGTTATGGGGCCCACAAAAGACTGCGCCGTCGTACGAATATTCTCCGACAGTAAGAATATTCCACGACCAAGCGAATATTCCCCGACAACAATGAATATTTTATAACCACTTGCTTATTTAAAATATTTGCGCATTTTACCCATAACTAACCACATTAATCAAATCAACCCTTACTATTTCAGAATAATAAATAGAGGAAATTAAATTTTATTTATTAATAATTTGGGGTCTTACAACCTCCCATCCTTATGAAATTTCGTCCTCGAAATTGACATACGTACCTGGTGTTTCGAAAAGATGAGGATACCTCGCTTTTATTTCTGTTTCCAACTCCCAGGTCATTTCCTCAATAGCATGGTTTCTCCACAAAACTTTAATTTGTGGTATGACCTTCGTGCGTAGGACATGCTCCTTCCTATCCAAGATCTTGACAGGTACCTCCTCGTACGTTAAGTCTTCGACTATCTCGTCCGGTTCTAACTCAATAACGTGGTTCGGGTCTTTCACATATTTACGAAGCACAGATATATGAAAAACATTATGAACACGAGACATACTTGGAGGTAACGCGAGTCTATAGGCCACATTTCCTACTCGGTCAAGAATCTGAAATTGACCAATAAATCGTGGATTGAGCTTTCCTCTCTTCTCAAATCTTGTAACTCCTTTCCATGGAGCTACGCGTAATAATACATGATCCCCAATGTCAAATTTCACGTCCTTTCGATGAAGATCCACATAACTCTTTTGTCGATCTCGTGCCGTTTGTATACGTTGTCGAATCGTTTGGATCTTCTCTGTAGTCATTCGTACCAACTCTGGTCCCAATAACGTTGCTTCTCCCACCTCATCCCAACATACTGGAGAGCGACACTTTTGTCCATACAATGCTTCAAAGGGAGCCACACCTATACTTGCCTGATAACTGTTGTTGTAGGAGAATTCCACCAATGGTAGGTACTTATCCCAACTTCCTTTGAAATCTAGGACACAAAGTCTTAATAGATCTTCAAGAGTTTGAATAGTCCTCTCTGATTGCCCGTCCGTTTGAGGATGGTATGCCGAACTGAACCGTAAATCCGTGCCCATAGCTTTTTGCAAGCTAACCCAAAATCTTGAAGTGAATCTTGGGTCACGATCTGAAACTATGGATACTGGCATGCCATGCAACCTTACAATCTCATTCACGTACATACTAGCAAGACGTTCAAGGGAATAAGTCTCCCGTATCGGCAAGAAATGAGCAGACTTGGTTAATCTATCAACTATAACCCAAATAGCATTTATGCCTTGAGAAACCGTGGGAAGACCCGTAACGAAATCCATGGTAATGTGTTCCCACTTCCATTTCGGAATCTCAAGTGGTTGCAATGGACCCTTTGGTACTTGATGCTCCGCCTTTACACGTTAACAAGTTAAACACCTCGAGATAAACTTTGCAATCTCTCTCTTCATATTGTTCCACCAAAATGTATGTCGAAGATCACGATACATTTTAGTACTTCCAAGATGGATTGCAAATGGTGTATTGTGTGCCTCCATCATGATCTTGTACTTCAAATCAGAATCGTTAGGAACACAAAGTCTGGAGTGGACTCGAAGTATTCCTTCTTCATCGATTCTTGCTTCTGGAATAGCACCTTCTTGCACTTTCTTCTTCATACGCATCAGCTCCGGGTCTGTAGCTTGAGCAACTTTAACTTTATCGATTAAAGTTGGTTCTACGCGTATACTTGACATCATCGTACTCGTTCCTGCATATGATCTTCTACTCAATGCGTCAGCTACCACGTTTACTTTTTCAGGATGGTATTGAATAGTGTGGTCGTAATCTTTCAACAGCTCGAGCCAACGTCGTTGTCGCATGTTGAGTTCTTTTTGAGTGAAGAAATATTTGAGGCTTTTATGGTCTGAATATATCTCCACTTTCTCCCCATATAGATAGTGCCTCCAGATCTTTAGCGCGAAAACGACTGCTGCCAACTCTAGATCATGAGTAGGATAATTCCTCTCATATTCTTTAAGTTTTCGCGAGGCATAGGCTATGACTTTCCCACGTTGTATGAGAACACATCCTAACCCTTTGTCTGAAGCATCGCTGTAGATAACAAATCCATCCGAACCAGATGGTATTGTCAGAACAGGTGCCGAAATGAGTCTCCTTTTAAGCTCTTGGAAACTCTTCTCGCACTCTTTGCTCCATACGAATTTGATATCCTTCCGAGTCAGCTGAGTTAACGGGGTAGCGATTCGAGAAAACCCTTCTACGAATCTCCGATAATAACCAGCTAAGCCCAGAAAGCTACGTACATCGGTCACCGTCTTCGGTTGCTCCCAGCTTTGTATTGCTTCAATCTTTGCCGGGTCCACAGATACTCCATGTTTTGACACCACGTGCCCTAGGAATGCTACTTCCTCAAGCCAGAACTCGCATTTCTTCAACTTAGCATATAACTTGTTTTCACGCAGCCTTTGGAGTACCAGCTTCAAATGGTGCTCATGATCTTCACGGCTTTTGGAATATATGAGAATGTCATCAATAAAGACAACAACGAACTGATCCAAATAATCCTTGAATACTCGGTTCATCATATCCATGAAAGCTGCAGGAGCATTAGTCAATCCAAAAGACATGACTAAGAATTCATAATGCCCGTACCGAGTTCTAAAGGCAATCTTCGGAATATCCTCAGTTTTAACCTTCAGCTGATGATATCCAGAACGAAGATCAATTTTTGAAAAGAATTGTGCTCCTTGTAACTGGTCAAACATGTCATCAATACGAGGTAGCGGATACCTATTCTTGATAGTGACATGGTTTAATTCTCGGTAATCGATACAAAGTCGCATACTCCCGTCTTTCTTCTTTACAAATAAAACAGGAGAACCCCAAAGAGATGTACTAGGACGAATGAAACCGATGTCCAATAACTCTTGTAGTTGAACCTTCAACTCCTGAAGTTCAATAGGAGCCATTCGATATGGGGTTTTAGAAATAGGCTTTGTACCAGGTTCAAGATCAATAAAGAATTCAACTTCACGTTCCGGGGGTAGACCGGAAAGTTCTTCAGGAAATACGTCAGGAAAGTTACTAACAACAGGAATATTATTCAAATTTGACGTGTCTTTATTCAAATCCATAACATGGGCTAAGAAAGCTTGACATCCGTTTTTTAATAAACGAATGGCTTTATGGCTTGATATAACAGTGATTGATTTTAATGGCTTAGTTGCTTGAATTCGCACAACAGGTTGATTAGGAATATGAAAACTAACCACCTTACGAAAATAATCAATTTTGGCATGATGAGTAGTTAACCAATCAATTCCTCAAATCACGTCAAATGCAAGTATCTTTAAAGAGATAAGGTTAACAGGTAAGGTGATAGTGCCAACTTGGATCAAACAAGATTTATAAATAGTGGATGTGATGAAAGTTTCCCCTAACGGAGTCTCCACAGATAAATCAAAGTCTAATTTCTCCGGAGTCAAGTTTAAACGTTGAGCACAAGCAGGAGAAATAAATGAATGGGTAACACCGGTATCTAGTAAAGTATAAACTTTACATGAATTTATGATTAGCTTACCCGTGATCACCTCGTTTGGGTTTCTCGCATGTTGATCAGTCACGACAAACGCTCTTCTAGGAACCGTTGACTTTGACTTTTCTGGGGCAGCCTTTTGAGTCACCGTCCCCGCTGAACTTGGTTTCGCTACCGTACAATCTCGAGCGATATGTCCTTCCTTTCTATAATTATAGCATACCTTGAACTATTGTGGATAGTTTAGGCTGATATGTCCCTCTTTTCCATATTTATAGCATATGACCGGTGGTCGTTCTCCCCCCTTGAAACCAGTTGCTGCTGGTGTTGACGTCTTCGTATTGTCATTGTTGAATCTCCTCTTTTTAAAATCTCCTCTCGACTCGCTTCTTCTATTTTCATAGCCACGATTACCACTAGAGTGGTTGCCGTTCTTGTCTGTATTTTTCTTTCTCCGCTGGTTATCATTGTTCTGATGACTGTTGTCACCGATATGATCCTGGTTGTGGTCCCTCGGTTGACCGTACTCGTTATCTTGCTCTAATAATTGAGCCCTATTGACAGCATCTGAATAGAGAGAAAATTTATGAGAAATGAGATATTGACGTATGTCGGGTTTCAAACCTCTCAGAAATATCCGCGTCATACATTCCTCATTCTCCACCAAATGAGGTGCAAACCTGGACAACTCTGCAAACTTCGTCTCGTACTGGGACACCGTCATGTTATTCTGCTTCAGTCTAATAATAAACTCTACCTCCTTCATATGACGAATACTTTCAGAAAAGTACTTGTCATTGAATAGTTTCTGAAATGTCTCCCAAGACATGCTGAGTGCGGCTGGATGGGTACACTTCACAGATTCCCACCAGTAGTCTGCCTCGCCACGGAACATAAAGGTGGCGAATGGAACCTTCTGTTCCTCCGTGCATCCCAAGACATCAAATATCTTGGTAATTTGCTTGACCCATGTCTCCGCCTTAATCGGATCCGGCTTTCCCCAGAATTCTGGTGGTCCCAACTCTTTGAACTGCTTGGCTGTGACCAGCTGTGCGTTGCCATTGTTTCTTCCTATATTTTGAACAGGAATCTCCTTCGTCTGGTTTTGCATGAATCGCAAAAAGCTTCTAAACATCTCATCGTTCACCGTCTGCTCAATGGTGTTGTTCACAGGAGGAACATTGCCAGCCTGTTGCACGTTCTCCTCGTTGGTGAGTATAGGCATCTCCACCGTCTCATTTACTCCACTGTTAACATTCTCAGTCGACATTCTCAAATACTGCCATAAAACAAAGGTTAATTTAACAAATTAACATATCACATAATATCCCTATATTATGACTGACAAACAAATAAGCTTAGGTAGGACACACTAGCGAAGAATTTACTCGTCTCTCCCCTCCTAGTTCTATTTCCTGATCTTCGTCAGAGATCATATCCCTTAGCTCTGATACCAACTGTGACGCCCCCAAAACAGGTATACAACACCCATTCTGAGTCGTCAATAACATGGTACAGAAACAACTACATCTTTACTATTACCACTACAACATAAAGGCTTATCAGCGACCGCACATCTGCGACCGCATAGAGTCGCAGATGGTTATCAGCGACCGAATGCAGTCGCTAATCGTAGTCGCAGAAAATCTTGTCGCTAAAATGACATCAGCGACCAAGAATAGCGACCGCATTTTTAGCGACCGCAATCAGCGACCTCAGCTGTCGCTATTCTGACTCATGCTGAGTCATGTGTCAGACGTGATGTGGCACACGTGTCAGCGATCGGTAATAGCGACCGCAGGCAGTCGCTGAAGTAGAAGCACCTTACTCTGTAGCTAATACTGTATCAGCGACCGCGTGCGGTCACTGATTTTTTTTTTTAAATATTTTTCCTGTTTTATTGATTTCCCAAAAAATAACCTGCTTTGTACCTGCTTTTTATCCCAACACACAGCAGTATATATAAGCATCCATCCATCCATGATAACTACTATATGATAAACATCCATCCATACATACAGTCCAAAGAATGAATCTAAATCAACACAACACAATACAATCGTAAACATCCATATAATAGAATCGTAAACCAATACAGTCCAAAGATAAGTAGTTTAAAAGATTATAAGGCTTTAAAAATCTAAAAAACAAGTCTAACAAGGCTTTACAAATCTAACATGCATGACTGGTCTAGCTCTTCATGGATCATTCAAATTAGTACCCTGTAATTAACAAAAGAATAAAACATATATGTTACATGTGTTGATACTGCTATGACTTGGGGAAAGCTAAATAATAGACAATGTATGTAATGAAACATTAAAAGTACCTGGTCGCCACCCTGATACTGTGATGTTGCTGCTTCCTCCACTGCCTTCGCCAAGTCATCAGGATTCAGAGAATGCAGATGCCCGCCCAGTATAAGAAGAAGATCACGATTTTGACAGATCGCTCTCACACAGTCAGCAGGAGTATGATAGGCTGGATGACCTGATGACTATGTAGACTGTGTAGACTGGGTAGCAGAGTTGCCTGTGCCACTGATGGTCGGGCGTCGTCTTTGTCCTTGGCCTTTAACATAATTTTTCTTCACGACGGACGCCCTCAACCACAATTCTTGATCAATCGCCGGACGCGGGGTGCCTTCAGGATAGCGCTCGTTCATTAAGCCCTTATAAGTGTCCTGTCAAAAGGTCAACAAATAAATAGTTAAAAATAAATACGAAATGCTAAAAAACATGACTATAATATGTTTAAAGTCAACTTATTACCGCTATCTGAACAGCATCAGGCAGACCATCACGGGTGGCCACATACACATCCAACCAATTGATAGGTTGACCTTGAGACTCAGACTCCTACAGTTCATGTTCTCATATTAATATGTAAACATATGATATTTTAGCTACAAAACATGATTGTAAACATAAAGACAAATAACTAAGCCAATAAGCTTGTTATACATACGTACCCTAGCAGCAATATGTTGCAGCTGAGATATACTGTCGCCCTTGTACGTTCCGTTTGCCTTTTCGCCTTCAGATACACCTAAGGATCTGTTTGAGGCGGCAGTCTTACGTCTCTTGACCCAGCTCTCAGCTCTCTACTGCTCACACATCTGCACCCATATGGGATGTGCGCACCACCAGGGGCAATGCTCATGCATATACTGCTCACCCTGTCCTGGATGGTCAATCTCAGCATTGTGCAGGACTTTCTATCGTTCTTTGTTTAGATTATCTTTAGTCCGGACGGCGCACTTCTGCCAGAACAGTGCCTGAATAACTGATGCATGTGCGTCGTCCCATCTATACCGCTTCTGCAAATAAAACAACAATAATAATATTAAAACTATTATATTACCATAATCCAACATTACTAAACTATTAGTTGATTAACTATGTATTATCTATCAGAGTGATTAAATAAATATACCTGAAATTCAGTCTAAACTGCATCCTTATGGGCGAGAGGTGTGCTCGCCCATGTAATCACTGGCGTAGGCCAGTTTTGTAAGCATAATTGTGAAATGCACTTCACAATTTTACTATCTTGAAAATCACTACAATATACAATAATTTACATTAAAATATATTTATAACAATGGAAATATTAAACCCTTATATATACACGATGATTAACTTACGTGCTTTCTGGAGGAGGACAGATCTGTATAAGAATGCGATCATCCGTAGTAGCTGGGGCCTTCGGCACATGATTAGGGCCCCGACCCAACCCGCGCTTTCGTGCAACAGGTTCAGAAGACATCTATAAATAAAAAAAATTAGGATGTTAGTATGAAATTATGAATGACAATTAATTGTATGAAATAGTTAACTACGATTACCATAAGTGAAAGGTACATAAACATGACTGCAAAATAGTTAACTACAACAACTACAAATGATATAGTTAAGGATATAGAGAACATTCCTATATAGAGAACATAAATGAAAGGTACATAATTATGAACTAAACATGAACATGAACATAAACATACATTTTGTACAATTAAAACTAAACATACATTTTAATGAAAATCGTTGTCTGATGAGTCAGAATCATTTTGTACAAGTATCAGAGATTCATAATCATCTTCTTCAGATTCTGTGTCAGTGTCAGTCAATAACTCTTCCTCAATATCATTGTCATCTTCCACAATAACTGTCTCGGGATCCAATTCATCAGGTTCATCTCCACCCTCTAACTGGATTACATCATTGTTGTCCTCTATATTTATTATAGGAGGTCTCTGAAGCATTTCCTCTTGGTAGAAATCCCCGTCTATTACTTGGACATGACTACGCGCGGGAGTATAAATTACAACTTGCCAATCTGTAGGCGGTCTATCCCTTTTCCTAACTGGACTAGGAGTGTAGTATACTTGTATTGTTTGAGTTGGTAATACTTCAAACTATCAATTAGGGGTTTAAATCCAATCATTTTTATTTACAGTTAATACTTCAACCTCATAGACTCTTACCATTCAATCAGCATTAATAGACAGTTTAATTTAGGGATTAATTGGGGGTTACCGGTGGTGGTGCAGCGGTGGTGCGGCAGTGGTGCAACGGTGGTGCAATAGTGGTGCAGCGGTGGCACGGTGGTGGTCGGCAGTGGTCAGCAATGGTCGACAGTCTCCCTCCCTCTTCTCTTCTCCCCTTACTCCCTCTTCTCCCTCGTCTGTATTCCCTCTTTTCTTTATTTTCTGTACTGATCGAGCGAACCTGAATCTGATTAAGTTTATTAGCATCAGCGACCGCCATCCGCGACCAGATAGTGCGGTCGCTGATATCATTGGTCGCAGATGGCCATTTTTCTTGTAGTGTAAGCATATGACTTGAGCATACTTGTAACCATATGAGTTGATCATACTTGTAACCATATGAGTTGATTAACATTTCATTCATGCTAGCTTTATATCAGTAATACATATTTGGTTGGTATTCAGATGCCAAAACAATCTCTTTATTAACCAAATGTGTCTAGTTACCTTCTCTGTTGCACTAACAGTTCCCTAACACTGCCTATTTTGGCTTAAGAGCCCCCCAATAGCTTACCATGCTGACAAGCAAGCTTGGCTTGGCCCCATGAGGCTTAGCTAAGCTTGGCGTGGCCTCGTGTGGCCTCGCGGCCCTAATCCCAGCCCATCAGCTCTAACAGCCCCTTAATAGGCTCTAGTGGATCACCAATATACTTATAATACTTAAAAAAATTTCACCAAAGTCTTCCCTACAATATGGACTAGCCACATGCACGACGACATGCATATATGGACATTTCTAGGCACCCAAGACACAAACCAAGAGAAATATAAAAATTTTCAATCAAATCGAACAATTACTTGAAGAATTGAATTCATTGATTCATGAAAGTTTACAAGGTTTACCCCCTTGCTCTTCTTCACAAAAAACTTTAAGCTATCCCAACTTCAGTTGAAGTAATATTATTTCGAGTTTTAGGATGTAGTTTTCAATAAATTTTAGGTAGAGGATTGATAGTAATATAAAATAACCCAATATTCTTAGGTTTTTCCGCATAATTTCTTTACCATGCTACCAGCCTACCACTACTTAACTAACTACTTATATTTGTAGGGTTAAACATAAAATAAATACACAGTCTTAATATTTACAAAATTCATAAATTGGGACTCTTTTTGTAGGACGGATGGAAGGTATTGTTAGAAAATTACTGTCCTTGGTAACATCTAACTAACTGAAATTCAAGTCTCTAACAATAAATCTTCTAAACCAATTCAGATGCTTCCGAAAAACAAATGATTATTCATATGAATGATTATTCTCTAGCAAACAAAACACACCAAATATTAAAATTTATTTTACTTAAAAACGAAATCTTATAAGGAAATTCAACGGAAACATTATTACCTAAAAGTGACGATAAAATGAATCAGTTGCTTGACTAGCGACGGCTTCTCAATTTCATTAGGAAGAAGAAGAAGAGAGAATTTATATTAAGAAAACCTAAAATGAAAAGTACATACCAGTGTTTGGTGGGGACGGCGGCTGGCTGGTGGCTTGCTGGTGGTGCGGTCAACTTCTCCTTCTCCTTCTCTTCTCCCTCTTCTCTCTATGCTGAGCTCCCTCTCTTCTTCTTTTTTTCTTCCGTCTTCTGTGTCGAGCGAAAGACCTGTTACTGATTTCTTTTAGATTGATCAGCGACCGCCATCAGCGACCATCTGCGGTCGCTGAATTTTAATGACATGGACTTATCAGCGACCGCATGCGGTCGCAGATGTTAAGTGGTCGCACAAAACCTTGGCGCCAACATTTCGTGCCAAATTTTACGAGGTAAATTTTTAATAGCGACTTCTCAGCGACCGCATGCGGTCGCGGATAGTATTTAGCGACTACTTTAAGGTACGGTCGCAGATGTCGGTCGCTATAAATAGTATCAGCGACCGGATATGCGGTCGCGGATAGTCTTGGTCGCTGTTAAGCCTTTATCTTGTAGTGTACAACATAAGAACTGTGAGTTTAAATATAAATATTGTCATCTAGACAATATCCACACTCAAATAAGTCCTCATTACAATTATTGATACATTATTTCACAAAAATAGTGAGGACTACTAAAATAACTTCTAGAACCATCATTCCATACCCCGACTAGTACTCGCTACATTCTCGTCTCCTGAGAAAAATGGAACAAAAAGAAAAAGGGTGAGCTCAACTAGCCCAGTAAAGAACATTATGACTAAGATAACATAGAACAAATTATCGTTAGTCTTCAACAGGGAAAAAATATAATAGAATACAATAGACAATAAGTTTTAAATCAATATTCGCAGCGGAAAATAATAATTCATAGAAGAGTTACGTAGAGAATGAAATCTACTATTATCTATGAATTTAAAAGTCCATCATCAGCATTTTATCCCTGTAACATCAATCAATATTCATCTTCGCACTACAGGCCAAAGATATTCACCAGTTGGTCATGTTCATCTAAACACCTGTTCATCTTTGCACTACGGGCCAAAGATATTCATCAGAAATTATTAATCTTTGCACTACAGGCCAAAGATATTCAATTATATCATCATTTAGGACTGAGGATGATGAAAAATATTTTAAAGGAAACGAATCCAGTGAAACAAAATAATAAATATTAAGGATTCGTATTTCAGCTATTCCATGTCCAAAAATACCTCATAAATAATCATAGTGGAGTAAAATTCAAGAATGATCAAAACATGGATACAATCAAAGCTAGTATCCAGAATAGATATTTTGGACGAAAAGAAGAAAATTTCATTTTTCGGTGAATAGTAACTCGTGAATAGTAACTCATGAATAGTAACCCCGACATGAAAAGTTCCAAATTTGATAAAAAGTTCAGATCAATACTTCGGCATAATGATATTGGAGAAAATAATATCATTTAAGAAAAAATAACATCCCTTACCTCGGAAAGACGGTACTTCTGACTGGAATACTAGATATAGTGCTGAAGGAAACTTGCACCGTACAACAACACTCAAAGTATCAAATACTCACAAGAATACGCTCGATATAGAGAGAGAAATAGAGAGAAACTTGTGTTTCTGGTGTGATTTTCAATTCTAACCTAAGCACCCTATTTATAGGAAAATGCTTAGAACACCAAAGCAGAAAATTTAATATAATATTAATATATTTATCAAATTTTCCTTAGCCCACCTCTATACATCTGATCTCAGCCCATTTATATCACATGTTAGCCCACTTAAATGCCAAAAAACGTTTTTCTTCAAAATAATAAATAAAACTTCTAAAAATCAATTATTTCGGAACTTCAGAACTTCAATAATTCATAATAAATAGCCATTTTATCAAAAAATTTGAATCTTGCGAGTTTTTATAGGAAATTCAATTCTCTACAACTTTGCAGAAGAAAGTTTTTCCAAATTCCAAACAAAAATTGACCGAAATCCACAAACGGACGATTTTACAGTCAATAATAAATTTTCGGTCAAGAATTGTGTCTACCAACACACAAAATATGTGTTAATCATTTAATGCCACAAAAATACTCTTCCTCCTCATATACTCATATATCCCATATTTATTGTAAAAATATCACCATCAATATATTATTAAATAATATATTTAAATGAATTATTTTATCAAAAAAAAGATAAAATATTAATTTTCAACAATTGTCACATTAAAAATTTTCTCCATCTATATCCACATAAAATTAATATTTTTCTCATCATATAAATCAATAATTAATTATACACAAATAATATTACAGAATCACAGTACTGGCAACCAGGTCGTTCCCAGGAAAGAGGGGGCTTTCCAATAAGGATTTCTCCTTACTGGCGCGCAATTAGATGACCAAACCTCTCCTTAGACAGAATTTTCTAGACATTGCCAATAATGTTATCTAATAATATTATTATTCAGATAATATGAATTATTACTCCGATAATGGAAAATACTGTGTAGTGACAATTATAAAATATCAACGTAGCAATTATTTAATCAATAAAATAAAATATTGAACAGTAATTACTGTAACCATTATTGAGTAGTGCCTTCTTACGTAAGAATCAATAATTGGTGCAATACCGTGTGCTACTGTGCAACAACGCGTATTACCGTGCTTTAACCACCGGGTATTCCAACAGTATTAACGGTAACAACTACGCCGTTATTTATAAACAACTTATTTTTGTCGTTTTCTTCATCCAATCGCTTTCCGTTATAGGGCCCACAAAAGACTGCGCCGTCGTACGAATATTCTCCGACAGTAAAAATATTCCACGACCAAGTGAATATTCCCCGACAACAATGAATATTTTATAACCACTTGCTTATTTAAAATATTTGCGCATTTTACCCATAACTAACCACATTAATCAAATCAACCCTTACTATTTTAGAATAATAAATAGAAGAAATTAAATTTCATTTATTAATAATTTGGGATCTTACATCATCTACATATAACATCATCAATAATAAAGAATCATCATCTAACGATTTGAATTTACACAAGGATCATACTCACAACTAGAGTAACCATGAGCCATCATAAAGTTGTCAAATCACATGTACAACTATCTTGGAGGCTATTTCAAATAATAGAGAGATTTTTTTAAACTGTAAACGAAGTCCTCTTTCCCATTTCTAATAAACCCCTCCTGTTGTTTCATGTGGATCTTTTCTTTTAAATCACCATAGAAAAAAGTTGTCTTCACATCGAGCTACTCTAAATTCATATCTTGAAATGCTACAATAGATAAGATCAACCGATATTCGACGTGTGTTTTAAAATGGTGAAAAGATTCAAGGCCACCAACCTGGCCTTGAATCTTTCACATTCTTTATTTTATTAAGCTTCTTTTTTCCTGAACACCCACTTTTATCTTATAACTTTGGATCTCTTTGGAAGTTTAACTAACTCCCAAGTCTGGTTCTTCTGTAGAGACTCCATCTCTTCTGATATCGCTATCGCCCATTTATTATTATCCTTGGACTAAATAATCTTTTGATAGTTAGTTGGACAACTCTTGGTGATCTGAAGGACGATCATCTTAATGAATCTCTTCAGATTCTTTTGTCCTTTCAGGAATCGCCACCTCATCAAATGAATGTTTTTTACGTCTTATTTGTTGTAGATTCTTCTTTCTCAGACTTTTTCAACATGTATTTCTCATTGAATACCATATCTCTTCTTACAACTTTCTTCTTAATTAGATACTGGATCCCATAATCTGTATCCCTTGAATCCGTATTCATATCCAAGGGAAATACATTCATTTGACTTTGGCTCAAGTTTGGACCTTCGTTCCTCGACTGACAGATGCACGTAAGCTAGAAAACTAAAGATTTTTATCACAAAAAAATCAACTGGATTTCTAGACCATACCTCCTCAGGGATTTTGTAATCAATTCCAGTTGAAGGCCAGAGATCAATTTATTTGATAACAAGATGTGTTGACTACCTCATCCCAAAAACTCTTGGGCAAGCTTGCATTCAACCTCATACATCTGGCACGTTCCAATAGAGTTCTATTTATCCTCGCTGGAACCCCATTTTGCCCTGGAATTCTTTTAACTGTATGAAGTGCATGTTGATACTTTTTCCTGACAAAACTGTAGGAATGGCTTGTACTTGTACTCCATGTCATTATCTTATTTGAAATACTTCAGTTTCTTTCTAGCGTAGTTTTCCACTTTAGCTTTCCATTACATAAAGATTCTAAAAACCTCGAATTTTTGCTTCATAAAATACATCCACACGTTTCTAGAGTAGTCATCTATGAAATTGACGAAATAATAGGCTCCACCATCTAATGTATGCTTGATCGGACCCCAAATATCTGAATGTACATAATCAAGTACATCTTTAGTGGTGTGTACTCCTGCCTTGAAGTTAACTCTTTGTTGTTTTCCATACACGCAGAACTTGTAAAATTCTAAGCTACATGTTTTGACACATTTTAATAACTGCCTTTTATGAAGTTCTTTTGTTCCACAATCACTTAAGTGACCAAGTCACATGTGTCATAATTCTATGTTATCACTGTTGGAACTATCCTGCACAGAAATTGCTCCTTCACCAACAGTTTTGTCCCCTATCAACTTGTAGAGAGTGTCATTTTTCTGGCCCTACATAATTACCATCAAACTCTTAGTAATTTTCATAACGCCGTCTCTGACTAAGATATTGTAGCCAATAGAGTCAAATACTCCAACCGATAACAAACTCTTTTTCAAATCTGAAATGGAAAAACTAAGGATTTAAACACCGTAGTTAGTAAGTTTTACTGATTACATCATCGAATTTTTAATTTTTTAAATTACCCCATTAAACTAATTATTATTTTTAAATTAAGTCATTCCGTTAAATTGATTGAACGTCCGTTAAATCCTTTTAGCTTTTTCTTCCTATGTGGCTTTTAAAAGAAAAGAAAAAATAAAAAGAAATGACATGGCCTATTACCCAACAACCAATTCTTTAAAAAATTTAAATTTGAAGCTTAAAAATTCAACATTGACTGTGATCATTTCCTCTCCATTATATTACCAAGGATCGCATTTGCCTCTTACATATCAGATGCTCAATAAACCAAAAGCAAATTAAATAATAAAAAACCATAACATTAAACTTCCCAGTTGATAATACTAACAATCAATTAACATTAAGGCCATGTTTATATACTAAACTTATCAATCAAACTCCTCTTCTGTGGGAGTTATCTGATTTTAGCTATCAGTTACTATCTCTTTAGCAGGTCCAACAAAATTACCTAAACTAGTTTAGGAACCAACCTAACCCAACCCCATAGAATGAATCAAAGTGCAAAATGGTAGTAAAAAATAGTTCCTACAGTTGACTAGATTGACATTGAAAACCATTGGCATACTCAAAATCTGAGATATGAAACAAGCAAAAGTGACGGGACAACTAGAGCTCCTATTTGAACATCAAAATACAGAAGAAAATTTATGTGCTAAATATTCTTAACTAGATCGTCAAAGGCTCTGATATAATATAGTTACTTCTCCTTTCTGCCTAACAATATCATTCATTGTTTCGCATTATATCATCTGAATGCTTGTTTGTAAATAAGCATCTTTGTCGCCATTGTTGAGTATTTGGGATTAAAGATCTGCCGAGTAAAAGCAACCAACCAGCCATTATAGGGACCCCCACGCATTGCCCCGAACCAGTAAAACACCGGCGAACATGCCGGCAAACCAAATCAGATTAGCAGTACCAGAAACAACCATCAACCACACAACAACCCAGATCCAGAATCCAACAACTACCCAGATCCAGATCCAAACTCCTTCAAAGTAGATCCAACACCGATCCAAAGCAATAAGAAAGATAGCAACCCAGGATCCGGCCAATGAAAGAAATCAAACGAAAATTAGATCTTAAAATCGACGAAAGATATATGATTTCTGATGATAAACATGGCAAAAACACTAGTGTAGAAAATATGTCATTTCAAATCCATTTGAAATAATCAAAATAGATTTAAAAGGAGGCCACAGCGTTTCTTTTTATTTTCCTTTTCTTTTAAAAGCCACATAGGAAAAAAAGTCAAAAGGATTTAACAAACGTATTGTCAATTTAACATAATGACCCACTTTTAAAATAAAAATTAATTAAATGGTATAATTTAAAAAAATAGAAGTTCGATGGTGTAATCAGTAAAACTTGCCGACTACAGTAGTTAAATTCTTAGTTTTACCAATCTGAAATATACTTTACATCACCCAATGTTTTGATAACCCATCAAACATTTTAATTTTGACGGTGTCTTTCCCAGTAACTTTGCAGACTGCATTGTTATCCAATTGAATAGTACCACCGTTGTAGGGTGTAAAAGTATAAAATCAATCCATGTGATGAAACATATAAAAAGAACAATCGAAATCCAAGTACTAATTTTTTAGGTTTCTACTGTATCTAAAGGATAAGAGATCACTTTGTGAACCTTCATTTTCTGTCACTATGTACAGCTCTCAGTCACTACAACCATCTGCCTGCTCAACAACATTAACAAAAATTTCAGTTTACGTGCCTTTCTTTATATTCTCCTTCTATACGATGGACACTGGTTTTTGTAGTGACATTTCTCGTAATAATGATAACACTTAACTTGTGATTTGTCATTCTTACCTGATCTCGACTGAGATCTTACTCGTTCTTTGCCAGAGTTCTTCTTCCAATATATTATAACGACCTCTGCCATAACCATTTAATAGGATACAAGAAAACTTTCTCCCTGATCTCTGAAAGTAGTTCCCCTGAACTTATCCTGGTCCAAGACAGTTGGCATCACATCGTCAACTGCAAGTTTTTCCTTCCCTATAAGGAGATTAGTCTAAAAAGTTGAGAATGAATCTAGTAGAGACACGAGAAGCAGTAGAGCTTTGTTTTCTAGCCGGGTCATCAATATATTAAAACGCATTATTATGATTAGTCAGATATGAACTTTTTTCCTTCCAGAGTCGGTCCCTTCTTCAAATATAACCAATTTGACAGAGACTTCAACTAGTAAACTTTTTCTACTTTCTCCCACAAGTCATTCAGAGAGGTTTCTACCAAAACCTAATATTTGATTTGTGGCGGCAAACTCAATCTGATTGTTGTCACAACCCTTACTTCAAGATCTGTCCATTTGTCATTTATCATAGACGACATTGGTTTCTTCTCATTCCCTTCAAGTGCCTTTGTCAGTCCCTATTGAACCAATACATCTTTGATAGTACTCTACTAAATACTTAAATTAATTTGACTTTCCGACAAATGGGAAAAAGTACTTTTACCTCACTGTGGTTGTAGTGTTTTAAGCAATTAGCCACTGTGCTTTTAAAATATTCAATTAGCCCACTGTACTTTTTAAAAATATTCAATCAAGCAATTCCGTCAAATTTTGCTCACGAACGTTAAAAAATTGGGGGAAAAAAACACCTTTACCCCACTGTACTTTTAAAATATTCATTTAGCCCACTGTACTTTTTAAAAATGTTCAATCAAGCAATTCTGTCCAATTTTACTCACGGACGTTAAAAAATTGTGCCAATTTTCCTACGTGACTTTAAAAAATAAAATACAAATGACGTGTCTCATTTTCAATGGGGGTGCCATTTTCAATGACGTCATTTTTATCTAGTATTTTCTGCATCTAAACCAAAATAACCTGGGGTGGGGGGATTTAAAGACGCATGGTTGGATGTATAGACAGAAGAGGACCCATTTTTCTATGATCTTGCAGTTTCTTTTTTCTCATATCAATTCCTTTTGCCAGGTGGATTACCTGGACACAATACTTGATACCAAATTAAGAGAGGAGTCTATTATTATGTCTAGCCCAAACTAAGCATACAGATTTCCAAATGTGCCCTAAGGGATACTTAACCTCATCCAAGAGAAGTGTTTTGCATTTCCACCAAATTAAGTAAGAGAAAAGAACTATAATAATGAAGCCAAATTACATTCAGGTTCCGGGTTTAATGTTAAATATGAATTTGAATACGCAATTTAAACCACTTCTTTCATCTTATAAGTCTCTTTTCTACTTAATTGGGTGATTGCATATTCTCATAATTGAAGTATAAAACCACATAGATTACGAGGCAATAATATTTCATGAGAATGTTGATAATTAATTACTTTCACCAAATGGGTATTTATAATTTATTTTTAGTAGATTCAATTAACAATGAGACACGCCATTTATATTTTATTTTTTAAAGTCACGTAGAAAAATTTACCCAATTTTTTAACGTCTGTGAGCAAAAGTGGGGTAAAGGTGCTTTCCCCCCACCCCCCCAATTTTTTAACGTCCGCGAGCAAAATTTAACGGAATTGCTTGATTGAACATTTTTAAAAAGTACAGTGGGCTAATTGAATATTTTAAAAACATAGTGGCTAATTGTTTAAAACACTACAACCACAGTGGGGTAAATGTGCTTTTTCCCTCCGACAAATGGTTCAACATCATACCTCATATTCGTGTTTGTCATCTTCGTATTTGTGACCTGCGAGATTTCTCTTTAAACGGATCGTACCAGTTGGTCAGGCAAGTGTAAGTCGAGTGAGATTCTTTCCGTGCTTTTGCAACGATGATTAATTAAATAACTATTATTCTTAAAGGCGTTGCCTTTTGAACCACTTTCTTAGATACCAACGACGTAAACCAAAAGCTCTGATGCCAATTGTTGAGAAATCAAGTTCGCACAAACACACTAAGATAACTACTGTAAGAGATATAAATAATGACACAAGGAATTTTACATGAAAAAACCCAACTGAGAAAAATTACTAGGAGATATCTCATAAATTTACTATTAAAATAATATGTAGAATACAAATTCTCAACTAAGAAATAAACTTAACTATTTAGTTTCTCATTACACTCTCACTCTCTTTATTTTCTTTAAATGCCATATTTCATGGGGCCAATTTCAAACAAGAAGATTGTGTGCTAGCTCCTGTGGCTAAGGGTGTAAACGAGTCGAACCGGAGCGAATAGAGACCTACTCGAGTTCGACTCGAAATGATAAATTCGTACTCAAATTCGGTTCGAATTTAAATTATATTTAAAAAATCTTACTCAGATTCGACTCTACTCGAATACTTATTACTCGAATTTGATCCGACTCGACTCGAATATTTATTGGCAAAAAGCACATTTTGGCCACTGTGGTTATAGTGATTTAACGAATTAGTCACTGTACTTTTAAAATATTCAATTAGCCCATTGAACTTTTTAAAATTTATTAATCGGGTCATTCCGTCCAATTTCATGGACGGACGTTAAATTCAATTATATATTTACATACGTGGCAGCCAAAAAATAAAGAAAAAACAAAATATTTAATGACTGGACAATGATTATGTGGCAAAAAATAAATAAAATAATAATAAAATTAAAATAAATATTTTAATTCATTTTTTAATAATTTTCTTATTTTCCATTTTCTTTCTCCTTCAAATCCACCACCCGACTTGTAGAATCAAAAAAAGAAGAAGAAAAAAAAATCCCAAACGCGATCTAAGCTTCTTCCATTTCTATCCTCTCGACTCTCACTCTTCTCCACTCAGTTCACCGGCGATCACCACCGCAAACAACTGCTTTCTCTTTCCACAATCCGCGACTCCGACCGCCACTCACCACCAGTCTCTGCCACGCCAAATAGAAGCTCAAAAATCACCAAATTCCACACTCAATTTGAGTTTCATCCAGTCCAGATCTACATCTACTCCCAAATTTCGGCGAAATGGCTTCTTCGGAAGTCGATTCTCGCCTCACCCAAACACTAATACCTCCTCCGGCAGAAATATTTCGGAGGAACAGATCTATGGCTCAGTCGGAGGAACAGATCTATGCTAGGCGGAGTTCTTAATTGAAACCGGAGTTATTAATGAAGATCTGCTAGGTGGCACAGTCTGTGTTGACTGAACAGATGCTGGTCTTCTATGGCTGATGTTGAACGAACTGTGATGATGAACAGATGCTGGTCTGTGATGAATATTATAATATTAATAAAATTAATATTTTACATATTATAAATATGTAGATAAAGAATAAGAAAGAAAATAAAAGTATTTTAAAACAGATGCTGGTCTTCCATTTTATAAATGTTTTAAAACATAAAAGTATTTTTATTTTTATTTTGAAAATAAAACATACATATTATAAATATTATAATATTAATTTAATATTATACATATTATAAATATTTAGGTAAAGAAAAAGAATAAAAAAAACATAAAAATATTTTTATTTTTAAAAAAATTATAAGTATTTGAAAACATAAAAGTATTTTTATTTTTAAAATAAAACATACATATTATAAATATTATAATATTAATTTAATATTATACATATTATAAATATTTAGGTAAAGAAAAAGAAAGAAAAAAAACATAAAAATATTTTTATTTTTAAAAATTTTATAAGTATTTGAAAACATATAAGTATTTTTATTTTTATTTTTAAAATAAAACATACATATTATAAATATTATAACATTAATGTTTATTAATATTATACATATTATAAATATTTAGGTAAAGAAAAAGAAAGATTTTGATAAATTATTTATAAATATTGTAATAGATCTCATTGATACAAAAATTTTGATATATTATTTGTATTATTTGGAATTAATTTTTAAAATAAAAATAATTATTATAAATTTATAAATTTATATTAATTTCTTTTAAATAAATAAAGAAGAACTTGGGAAGAGAGAGAAATAATAGGAAAATATTATTTAGTTGCCAAATCATTGCTCAGTCATTAAATATTTTGTTTTTTATTTTTTTTCTGGCTGCCACGTATGTAAATATACAATTGAATTTAACGTCCGTCCATGAAATTGGACGGAATGACCCGATTAACAAAATTTAAAAAGTTCAATGGGTTAATTGAATATTTTAAAAGTATAGTGGTTAATTCGTTAAATCACTATAACCACAATGGCCAAAAGGTGCTTTTTGCCAATATTTATTCAAGCTGCTCGCGAGCTTTAAATTCAAGCTCGAATTCGAGTCTCCACATAATAACTAGTTTTATAATAAATATAATTATAAATTGAATTTGTTATTTTACTTAGAAATGAGAAAATATATTTATTATTACACTTTACAAATATAAAATCACAATTAAAATAAAAAACAAAATAAAATAATAACTAATTATCCTAATTTGATTTAAATTTGTATATATTATAAGAGAATATATCGAACATCTAATCGAATATGTATTAACCGAGTATGTATCGAATCACAATCAAGAATTCGAATAGTTTGAATCTTAAACGAGTCGAGTATAACTTTGCTCAGATTCTACTCATATTTTTATTTGAACTATTTTTAATGCTCGATTTTAGATCATATTATTAACAATTTTGAATCTCGTTCGTATTTTTTTAAATCGAACCCAAATCGAGCCTGAATTGTTTATCTGGTTTATAGCCTTACCTGTGGCTTGCTTTGACAATGTGGGCAATGTAGTTACTTATTCCGATAGTAGGATTGCAAGCATTTAATGAGGGTCCACTAACCTAGCAAATGTAAGCCAATTTTCAACACTTTGATATATTATTGACACATGGCTTGAAAGTCTTAATCGTCGCTTTGCCTTTTAATGCACCACTGGATGGCTGGGAAGGCCCTGGGGACAGGTACAGGGGCGAAGCTAGGATGAAAATGTGGGGTCAATTGACCCCACTCAATTTTTAAAAGTATTTAAAAAAAAAATTTTACCTCACTTAATTTTTGACTCCACTCAGAATTTTTTTTTAATTAGAGATACTCAAACTGCCAAGCCTCAATCCTAAATCTCATACATCTATATCTGTTCAGCACTTCAGCCACAAAATAGAGAGACCTGGGCAAAGCCAAACTTCACTTTTGTTTTCAGAAATAAATTGTGATTTTCCCTTTTTGTTAGGATTATTAAATTAAATTTTGACCCCACTTTTATAATTTTCTGGCTTCGCCACTGGATAGGTAGACAGATATTAGCTAGGTTACAGTCAACCAAATAGACATTATTTCAAGAGTTAGATATAATGTCTTCCTCATAATTCTATTGAATGTATTAGCCAACCTCAAGTATATTATATAACTTGAAAAGTTTATCAGCTTGAAGGAAATATGAAGAGATTTTCGTGCCACATGTTGAAGAATTTTGCTTCATCACAGATATATAACATAGGGTGTGTTGGAACATGTTTACATGTTACTTTTGCCTGTTAAAACTATTAATTTTATAGTTTCTACCTTCATGTTACATATGTATTGCATACTATTTCAAATGAGCACCCATGCATGAAACCCTGCTACTTCTGGCTCACGATTTTTACTCTGTTGTTCTACAATAATAACGCAGATTTCTTCTATGGAGTCAACCTCATCAGTAACACCAAAATGGGAGTGTGAAAGAAATAGATCGAGGATGCATGAGCATGATGCGTTGTTGATATCACCCATAAGGATTTTTGTTCAATGTGAATGAATATGAACTGTGTTAGAATAGTGTAAATTGTAATGTAAAAGCTACTACCTCCGGGCCCAAAAGATGACAAAAATTACGATCCGCATAAATTAAGAAAGTAAAACTAGAAAGCTTGTAAATGAATTGTAAAATCCGAATACCGAATTAACAAATTGTAAATTTAGATATTTCGGTTAATAACTGAACTAGCCAAAATTGAAACTGATTGAAAGCAAAATCACCAAATCAGACGAATAAAAATCAATAAATCGTGCCCAATTCGGCAATTTAAACTGAGATGAAAAACTTAAGATTACAATCAAAAACAGCAAACCCAAATCAGAGCATGAACATGATAGGCAGTAGGTGTAGCATGAACCCAGATTGGCATGGATCAATCCAGAATCCATAAAATCACCGGAGATGAGTAAAGCCAAATTAACCTAGATTCCGACAAACTCCATAAGAGATCTGAAAAAGAAACTTAGATCAGGAGAAACCTCCTTCCGAAACTAACACCAACACATAACCATCAAGATCCGTAACCCCCAACCAAAATAGAGCCACCCCTTGTATCATAACTCCTTCATCAAATACACAATTACCCTCTACTAATCACACAAGAACAACAAATCTAGCAACCCAGACTTTGTAAAAGCATAGATCGAAAAGGGAGTTTCGATAGGGTTCAAACATATACAGAGAGTTGGAAAAGGGAGGAAGGAGGAGGCGGAAGGAGAGATGGTGGGCCGAGAATTGGAAGAGGGAGGAAGGAGGAGGAAGGAGATGGTGTTGTACTGTTGTCGTTTTGTTCCTTTTGATAGTATGTCTCTCTCTATATTAATAATTAATAATGCAACTCACCTTTAGATAACACTTGGGATATTATTGTCTATGGAAATAAGATTGAAATGGCATGCGAGAGGGGAGACAATTGCTCGTGTGTGGAAGGATGGACACAATAATATATATTCGTTCGGTAATTCGGATATCTGAATAATTTTATTTTTAAAATCGAACCCGAAACTGAATACCTAGCAATAAATCGAATATAACCAAAATTAAGAAAAAAAATTGAAAAATCAAAATAATTCGATTTAAAAATTTCGATTATATTCAATAATTTAATTTTATTCGTTTTTTGTTCAATTCTACGTCCCCATCGAATTTTTGTTTAAAAAATTGTGAAATGCACCATGCGCGTAAAGCGTGGGGTCTACCTACTGATATATAACCTTTCTTCATTCGATTCCATCTGTCCTCTCGGCCTCTTCCTGCATGTGCTTTCTTACTTTCTTTCGGTTTGGTTGAAATTAAAAGCTGCAAGTATGACGAGGAATCTCGCTTTTGTCTACATGCATGCATGCATGCCACCCGTCATTTCTTGACTACTATTTTACTAGGTCGTTTCAAAATCTAAAATATAATTTTATAAAATGCCAAATTTTAAGATTTTTTTAATTTTAAAAATATAGCTATAATTAATACTCACGACAAATATAATAGTTTTGGCATAACAATGCTGAATTTAAAATAAAAATAATAATATATTAAAATTAATTTCATGTCAATTTAGAGTTTAAAAATAAAAATTATCTTTAATTTTGAAATAAATTACAAATGAATTTTTTTCTCTATTTTTTCCCTTAAATTAAGAGATCGGAGTACTATTGTTTGAGCCTCTCCCAAGCTGGTTGAATAAAATTAATTACTAACTCACATACTTCAATTTTCTTTCTTTATTTATTTCTTTTTTAATTTAAAATAAACTAGAAAATTTAGTCAATCGAAAAGAACTGAATTACGAGTTGAGCGGCTACCGTTAAAAAAAGACATTACAAACATTTCATGATCTAAATAAAATAATAAAAAGAACAACGGTAACCAAACAAAAACTGTCTAAATTAACTATAAAAATTAAACATTAATGTCTCTTGGGAGTTTGCTGTCTCCAGTTTTGAGAGATTTTTTTCGTTTATGAGTATTTTTTCTGTATGTGAATAGTTAAGATAGATTGTTCATATTTAAGTGTATATCATGGCTGTCGGTTTTTTCTTTGCTTGTATTAAAGAATTGCTCAGATTTACATATTATATTATTACTTTGAAAGTATAACTGTTTTTCAGGATTATATCTGGTGTCAACTAGTTAACTCGTTGCTACGCTTAACCCTTTTCAATTACCATTTCAATTCTTTGTATTATAATATTTTCATTGTTTGTAATAATTTACAGTTTTAATATATTTCAGTCGACAAGATTGTTTGTTTAAAAAACCTTAATTAATGATTATAGGCATTGTACAAATTATTAATATTTTTTATAGATAAATTGCACAATTTTTATCTAATTACTTAACATTACTCTAATAAATAATATTACTCTGTTAAACTTTATTTAATTAATTATTTAATACCCCTAAGTAACAGCCCATAAACAAAAGCCGGGATTAGTAGAGAATGGGACAGCACTTCTGACGTAACACCTTTAAAGATCAGCATCATTTAATTAATTATTCATTCACCTTCACGATCCAGCTGGATACTTTTGGATTACTTAATTAGCTACTTCAATTCCATTGTTTTTCCTCCCTTTTCCTTCTTTATATAACCCCTCAAATTAAGGCTCCAGTAGTACTTAATTCTTCCAGTAGAGCAAGATTACTACTCCTGGTGTAATAGTGTTCCATGAGCATTATTTATTCATCAGCTGATACGTAGTACTACTACTACTTTCATTTATTTATTTACTTATTTTGTATATATATATATATTATATATATATGTATATGTATATTGGATCCATCGTTTTGTGTAGAATACATATATAGATATATATACATATATTAATTATATCATCCGGCGCTTGCAGAGATCGAGAAAGAAAATTAGTAGTTGCAAGTTACATGTATATGTACTGAATATTAATTATTAAAAATGAAGAGTAACAGTAGTGCTTCCATTTTATTAAAACGTATCATCTCTGTGTTGAGTTCTATAGCCAAAGGCAAATCCGGCGCCATTAAAAGTAAAACTGATGCGGTGAAAGCTCGGATTATCATGTTCTCCTTGTTGAAGAACAAAAAGCTTCCGGCATGGGGTACTGCAATCTCTCACAAGATTCATGCAATGCTAGGTGGAGGAGGAGGAGGAGGAGCAAGCCAGCAGCATGATGATGATCTGCACGTCCACTGCCAAAGCAGTAAGGCCTCCGGTGCCATTGTAATCTACAATGCAAACGAGTCGATTAGTGATGATCATGAGGAGCAGCAGGCCGAAGAGGAGGTGGCACTGGATGATAAATATCCAGATCTGAGGCACTTCCTATTTGAGGAATTTGAAGAGGAGGAGGAGGAGGAGGAGGAGTTTAATGAGTTATCGGGGGGTGATCCAAATGCATCCGTAATCGATTTAGTTAGGAATTCCAAGGAGGAGGAGGGGCAGAATTTCAGCCTCGAAGATGAGATTGATCACGTTGCTGACTTGTTTATCATGAAGGTTCATAAGCGGATGCGCATGCAAAAGTTGGAGTCATTTAAAAGGTATCAAGACATGCTTCACAGATCAAGCGCCTAATTAATAATTAAAAGGTATCAAGACATGCTTGCTTCACAGATCAAGTGCATGCCTACAATAATATTTAATTTTTAGTAATAAATTTATTATTTTGATTCTAGTAATTGTAAAATACTTCTTCATTTCCGAATTATAATATCATTATCAACTTTCTACAAGTAAATTTGAAATTTTTTTAGAATATCAAATTGAGGGTGGGGGTTGCATGTGAAATCATAACTTCCACATAAATCAATATGTTGATAGCCCTATCAAATAGGATTATTTATTTTATTTTATTAATATATATTCTCTCTTTTTGAAAATGAGATTACTAGTTTTTGTTGTTGTTAATTTTCTTCTTTGAATAGTGAAATTAAAATGAGATAATAATACATACTTGTTTTAACAGTATTTTTGTGATAAATATTTTAATCCTCAAAATTTAATATTTAAAAAATTATGTCTAAATATATAAAAATATAATGCTCAGTATTTGAAAATTGATTAGGAAATGTTACTATAATTTTTAGAAGGATGTAGTAAAATCTTTTGGGTTTTAAGTGCTGTTACTTATCAGTAGAATTGAAATAAGAAACTGATACTTTTACATGTTAAAATGATATTGTCACATGAGTCTTTCTCACATGGAAGTGAGACTCATTATGTGAAAGAGATCATGTAAAAATATCAATTTTTTATGTAGAAATAAAAAAGTTTGAATAGTAAGAAGTAACTAAAGGGTATTTTTTGCGTTCTCAAAAAAAAGTAAGGGTATTCTAGAATTATATTCTGGTATATTGTAATTTCAAGAGTACTGATTCAAGAATTAAATAATAATACAATTATTCATGCAATAATTAAAATAATTTCATATTATTTTTATTTATTTAAACTTTTTTAGAGAATTAAATAAAAATTTATTATTTATACTACTATACCCTTATCACTAATAAAAAAGCTATTGTATTCTTAATATTATGAGTATACATAAATATAATATAATACACCAATTATTTTAGAAAAAGAAAAGGTTAATTTTGTCCACAAATATTCCAAATGGTAAGAATTATGATATCTGATTGGACATGATATTAAATAATTTTTTATTTTAAGTATTTTATTACCCCTAGACTAAGGGGGTGTATTCAATTAAGATTTTTAAAGACTTTAAAAGTTTGGTTGTATTCAATCAAGACATTTAAAGAGTTTATAAAAGTTTACTGGTATTCAATTACATCTTTTTAATGTCTTTAAAAGTTAGATGGTATTGAATTAAGATTTTTACAAAGTCTAGTTTGGTATTCAAAAAGTCATAGATTTTTTAGATTTATATTAAATAGTAAAGTTTGATAAGACTTTAGAACAAGAATCATAACTATTAATCCATATCTAAAGACTTCTACAGACTTCCAATACAAATTTACGGGGTAATACCCAGAAAAAAATAAATAAATAACATTTAAATTTATATTTTAAATAATTTAATTGGACTTTGTCTTTTATTAGGTCAAACTAGTTATTTATTTTATATGTGAAGGATAAATTAATTTGGTAAAATTTGGGCCTTAAAATTAATTGGATTTAATTTATGTGGATAAAATTAAATTATATTATAATTAAGAGAATTAATAAGATATATTAATAAGTAAACAAATAACTAAAGACCTAATCTGTCTCGCGGTACGTGTAATCGAGTAAAGAGGAAAAATGCACCGCAAATTGGTAAGGGAGAAAGCGACAATTCGAAAGCTTCTAATACAAAGACGAAAAAAATTTGTTTAATAAAGATGAGATAAAATCATGAAACTCTCAAATCAATTGTGAAGATTATGTATGTATATATATTTAAAGCTTTTGTCTTATTATTAATTATACTGCATGATTTGGTAAAAGGAATGATTATATATATAGTAGTAAAACAATCAATATGATATTGAATCACACGCTCACACAAGAGTGTGAATTTCGTTTTGTAAGAAGGAAAAAAAAATAAAATCATGGAGCCAATAATTGAATGATCAGAAGCCATGTAATAAATATATTATAATATATATATGTATTCTAATGCTTAGATAAAATAATATTGTCAGAACTTGAAATCTTTGTATAATATATTTTCTGAAAGTTGTTATCATAAGTAGTGGATTATTATTTATAATATATGCACTAAAAATATAATAAATAATTTAAATGTGTAGCAAAATTTTAAACTTAAATCTAATAATCTTTCAATTTTATATATTAGAAGTATACAAAAGTCTATCACAGTCTTGATAAAAAATTTATAAAAGTCTGTTATCAGCAGACAACTCTAACATGATTTTTTTCATGTTGTTATACTAATGATTTAGCTCGAACTCTCACATACCAACAATTTCCAAAGCATTTTGTTTGGCAAAAGAAAGAACAGCTTTGGACAGAGAGACAAGGGGGATTTGCAATCGTAAGAATATATTTTGCCAGTCCAAATAAAGGTGAAAGGTTTTATCTTCGTCTTCTGTTGACGGTTGTAGAGGGACCTCAATCTTTTCAATGTTTAAGAACAGTTGATAATGTTGTACACCCCACATATAAGGCAATATGTATTGCAGAAGGCCTTTTGGAAGACGATGAAGAATGGATTCAATGTCTTAGAGAAGCAACAATAATGAGAACATGGTCTCAATTAAGAAGATTGTTTTCTATTATCTTGACGCAATGCTCTCCTTTAAATCCAGAAGCGTTGTGGAACCAATTTTCTATGCATATTTGTAATGCTTTATCACGCAAAATAAATGCATGTTATGGCATTGATGTTCCTACTAATGCTCAAATTTGTGATTATGGTTTATACCTTATTAATCATTTGCTTCAAGAGTCGGGGAAGAGCTTATCAGATTTCCCACCAATGCCACTGCCATTGCCATATGCTAATTGGAGAATTATCGTTGGCAATTGACTTATATAGGAGTTACATATTGAAGTTGATCAAACAAATGTCCAGCAAAACATTGATCTACTGAATGAAGGTCAGCGTATGACTTATAATGCAATCATTTCATCTGTTTATGAAAATAGAGGAACAACCTTCTTTCTGAGTGGGGGCGCAGGAACTGGAAAGACTTTTCTCTATAATACAATTGTCAAAAAATGTCGTTCCTTATGCTATATAGTAATTATAGTAGCATCCTCTAGAATTGCTTCTGGGTTGTTACTTGGGGGATGTACTACACATTCAATATTTTGCATTCCACTTAACATATTAGAAAATTCAGTTTGTGGATTCATGAAGCAATCATCACACTCGAAATTATTTCGGAAGGCTAGACTAATTATATGGGATGAGGTTCCAATGCAGCATCGTCATTGTGTTGAAGTAGTTAATCGGACCTTACAAGACATTCTTGATAACTTACATCCATTTGGAGGTATTATTGTTGTTCTTGGGGGAGATTTTAGGCAGATTCTCCCTATTATACCTAGAGGTCTTCGCGAGCATATAGTGGCAGCATCACTACGACGTTCTTTGCTTTGGAAAGATATACATGTCTTGACTTTACAAGTTAACATGCGCTTACACGATGACCAATCTGTATTATTTGATTTCTCGGCTTTTCTTAATGAGATTTGAGTATTTGTATCTTTATTCATATTGACATCTATATATCGTTGAGAATATTTGATAATTTACTAATCCTTCATTAATGTGTAGATTGTGTCTAACCCTCAAGAATCTATACAATTTCCAGATTCAATAAAAATAACTCAAAGTGTAGATAATCTGATCTCGACCATCTACCCAAAGCTAGAAGTGCTAAGTAAGGTCACTCCCGAATTCTTAAAAGAGCGCACAATTCTATCTGCTAGAAATGATGTCAATGATATCAACCTAGCTGTGTTGGCTGTTTTTTCAGGAGAAATACAGACATACATTGTTGCTGACAAAATGGTTGAAGATGATGACGTCGGACTATTCTCAATCCCCCTGGACTACCACCGTTCAAATTAGATTTAAAAGAGGGTTGTCCAATAATGATTCTAAGGAACATTGCACCGAATGATGGCCTTTGTAATGGTACTAGACTTATCATAGTCAAGTGTGGTGTTTTAGTACTTGAAGCAAAGATTTTAACTTGTGATAAGCATGGCGACTTAGTATTCATTCCAAGAATTTCTTTGACTCCTTCGTCTGAGTTAAGTATTAAAATGACAAAAAGACAATTCCCAGTGAGGTTAGCGTATGCAATGACAATGAATAAATCACAGGGCCAGTCTGTCAAATTTGTTGGGGTGGATTTACGTACGCCAATATTTAGTCACGGTCAACTATATGTAGCTATGTCAAGATGGATAAGTTCTTCCCTCTTATGCATACTTCTTCGTGAATTAACTGACAAGTCCACAACAAATATTGTCTATCCTGAAGTTTTGTTATAATTTGATATGTTTGAGATACCATTTCTTATCTCCGTGCATTATTGATCTTACGATAAAAGTTTTGATATTTATTTTTTAAAAGACATATAACTAAACGATTCATTTCAATTTTTGCAGTCTTGGGATGATAAATTGAATGGAAACGTGTTCATTCAACAAGTCGAGGATGGAGAAAAGTTAACACGGTTATGTGTATTTTATAATTCTTAAATCGTATTCAAGTAATCACGTGTCAATTGTTTCTTTCTTGCGATACTACTAACATTTTACTTTCTGTTATAAATAACAGATTTTTGTTACAAACAATATTTTTTGGCCGTGGACGTTGTCGATGGATAGTCTTTCTTTTCAAAGGTTTATGTATCGAAGACATGGTAGAGCTTGACAGATCTACAAGGAAATTGTTGTTATATGTATTTTTAAGAACATAGTTTATTAAAAGTGGTAATATTTTTTGGTAGATAATTGGAAAATAGATTGTTGTAAAAAAAATTATTTATATACGCGCTGTTGTATTTATTATAAATTTATATTAGTAAGTGTGTCATCCATTATGTGTATAGAGTTCGCAGGTGGTCAATACAAAGGAGACATTGCTGTGAAGGTACATGTATTTTGATTATTCACTTTCCCCGAGGAAGTGTATAAGTGGAAAGTATTTTTTGTCCATAACTTGTACAAGAATTGAAGATAATCTTCATTACTTTATTTACTTTACGTGCAAAGAAGGGAAAATATTTTTTATTTGAAGGACTAATATCTACTTTTTAAAGATCTGTATAACACCTTCAGTGGATGATATGACAACATCCATTTTATGTCATTAATTTTTTTTTTCTCTTTTCAATGATTTCGTATTATTGATTTGAGTTGAATTGAAAATAAGGACTCAATTTTCTCAATAGTGGTGGCGACAAGAGACTATTCATATTAGTGCTGTCAATTTAATGTTTTAGGTAAATAATGAGCATGTAGAGAATTTTGATAGACAAGTAAATAATGAGCATGTAGATATTGGAGTTGTCAATTTAATGTTTTAGGTAAATAATGAGCATGTAGCGAATTTTTATGGATAAGTAAATAATGAGCATGTAGATACAATTTGTGACAAAATTCTTGACTTCTTAACATTTTGGGTGGGATGTCTATCTTGATTAGAAATTTTCTAATTTACAACAAATAATTACGAAATTTTCTAACTTTCATCAAATATATACTCTTTTCACATTGTCAACCCACAATTTTCATTTAGATTCATCTTTAGATATTAAATAATTACACGAGTATTCGTAGTGACGGAGGCACGGGTCAACCCTAGTGTGTGTGTGTGTGTGTGTGTGTGTGTGTATTAAGAATTATATTAATTACCACCATGATGCTCAGCATACAAAAATATTTTTTGGATTAAGATATATCCTTGTTATTTACTATTTCATAAGACACTAGCCGATAGCCTGCCAGAAGTGTAATAGGGTGTACTCAAGTTAGAAATAATGATGAGATTCTGAGGTGACACAGTATATGCAGTGTAATCCGTTGGAAAGGAATAACAAACTACTATTTATGAGCAAGTGATTACTATAATCACCAGTTTAGCAGTTTTGGATCACTAGATGCTCATGAAGAAGATGAGATTAAAGGAGGTTCTTATTGATTAAGTAAATATTTCTAAAAGGAGATGATATCAGTAAGTTCATAAGTTCGTAAATTGGTGGTTTGCTAATTTGTAAATATTAGACGAGTTATGCTATACATTGCGAAAGAATTGACGTATGTGTATACATATAATAGATAGGAATTGAGAAGTGTCTCACTTTAATTTATTCTATCTTATCACATACATCCATGTTGTAAAAGTATTTAAATGTACGTATTTAACTCTTGTATATATTTTGGATTATAGAATAAAAGAGGAGCTACATTGGAGACAGACGACTTAGCCATGACTTAGTCATTGGGAGTGAAATAACCGGCGGACTTAGCCATTTGGAGTGAGATAACTGGCGGAACAAAAAACGAGTACTTGGTTTTTGTGCACAAGTCTTGCTAGGTCCTCCTCGCCTAGTAGAGCTTATTCCTCCCCGCAACACGAATGGTTCTATTTAAGATAGTACGCCCGTTGGTATAGATATTAATGAATGTAGTATAGATATTAATGAATGTATAAATAAAATGGTAGAGACGAAGTTTACCAACTTCTTTCAAACATTTATCAAGTATGAATCAATTGAGGTATTTACTGATAGCTATATTTTTGTTTTATCTTTCATTAATCTATCTTAATTTAAGTTCACCACTTTCATCTTTTCTTATTCTTCATCTAATTGAAATTGAATTTTGTTGTTTTCTCTTGCAGAATGAAGTTTACAGGCCCAATCTTTTTTTTCTTTAATTTTTTTTTCTTATGTTAGATATTGTAGGTACTATGGTCCGTGAGAAACCAAGATACAATAATAAATTATGTAGTTATCATGACTCGAGCATTTTCTATTTGTATGTGGAGTATTAGTTTTATTAGCTCTTTATGCATTAGTTTATCAATTAGTTTGAAATAAGTATGACAATATTTATATTTACTTGAAATATAAAATTTAATATTTCTTATAGATATTAATAATAATAATAATAATAATAATAATAATAATAATAAATATGAAATCACTTATTTGAAAATCAATTATAATTTTCAATGGATTTTAATTATTTAGCAATTAATTTTTTATTTACAAATTTATAATTTGTGATGGATTTTACTTGAGAAATGGACATTAAAGAAGGATTATTTCCCTTACTAAAATCTTCTCTAGTTAATTAGTTAGTCATCAATGAAAAAAAAAATATTCTCTCGCTAAATGGAATAAAGATTCTCAAATTATAGTTAGTGAAGAAAATCTTCTCTTGTTAAATAAATTTGTTTCTCACATTATATTATCTGTGAGTGAATAAAGTTATTCACGAATTTCAAATAATTTTTCTTAAAATATTATTTATGAAGGAAATCACCCTTTCACTACATAACAATATCCTATTACCAAATATAATTTGTGAATAAAAAGTTATTCACAATATATCTTTCACAAAAAATATCTAGTTACTACTTAACTAAGGATACCCTAGTAATATATTATGTCTTGTGAAAGATTTGTTGTGACGCCCCCAGAATAGGTCCACACAACTCATTCTGAGTCGTCAAATACATGGTACAGAATTCAAATACAAACTTCATTTATACAACTGTCGTGCAAAATATGACAACACATAAACTATGAGTTTCAATACAAATAACAGTACTCACACTCCAAACCAATGATGCTTTACATAAAGGTACAGTCGATAACTATTTTAGGAATTAAAATATTTGAAAAATGCTCAAGGAATCCTTCATACATGGGAGGCCATGCATCTAAGTTATAATAGATATCATAGGACTTGAACATTAATCTTGGTTGACCCAATAGACCCCAAAAAAGAACGAAAAAATTACTATCATGTTCATTCCAATGGTGTGTATCTTCTTGCCATATAATTATCTCTATTGCCTCAAACTGAGGATTATATTCCAACCATACTCCAAGATTATATAGATAATGCTCATAGATATAGTCAGCAAGTGGATGTGCACAACTATATCTTATGATAACACGAGTTTGTATGTGGTTAGACATCATGTATGATAGTGGAAACACACCCTTTAAACTCTTAGTACAATTATGTCCAACTCATTCTAATGGGATGCATTTTTTATGCTTTCAAAGTCGGGTTCTCCTCACCCTATTGTTATTCACCAAAATTAATTATTAAATGACGTATAAAATACGTCACACATATTCTAAGTCCTCAATACAATTATATATTGTCATGCAGTTTTATAATGTATTGAGAAGCTTCAACAGTCACAGACCATCACTCTAATCCCTTGTTATCACCGCTTGACCCAGCTACACTCTTATCACCTGAAAGGAATTGTGAAGCAAAAGGGTGAGCTCAACTAGCTCAGTAAAGAATATTATGACTAAGATAATGTAGAACAAATTATCCTTAGTCCTCAACAGGGAAAAATCTGATAGAATACAATAGATAACAAGTTTTAGATCAACAGCTGTAGCGGAAATAGCAATCCATTAGAAGAGTCAAGTAGAGCATGATGTCTACTATCTTCTATGATTTAAAAGTCCATCATCAATATTTTATCCCTGTAACACCAATCCATAAATATTTCAAATCAACGAATTATCCATGCACTACGGGCCAAGGATATTCGTTTTGTATCACCAGTGGTCATGATCGTGCCAAACAACTGTCCATCTATGCACTATAGGCCAAAAAGGACTTTCACCACATCATTTGTTTGTAACATTACATGTCATGATTATACCAATACACAATTTCAGGTCATAACCATACCAATCAACAGTCCATCTATGCACTACGGGCCAAATATGACTTTTACCACAACATAATCATGAGAATGATAACAATGATACAATGAACTAATCAAGTGAGATCAATGATAAATATTAGAGATTTATAATTCAATTTATCCAGAGTTCAAGAATGTCCAAATTGTCAACATGATAATTAATTAAGGAGAAAAAATTAAGAATGATATTCATGTAAAAATAATTTGGACAGAAAAGAAACTAATTTTGTCGTGAATAGTACCCAGAGTGAATAGTATTCGAGTGAATAGTACCCCGAATGAAAATATTAAAATTTAATAAGAAAGTTCAGACAAATATTCCAATGAAACGATACTAGATGAAGCGCAAAACTCAAGAATATTCTACTAATTTCAGGGATTATAGAAGCAATACTTACTATAGTAAGTTTAGATTTAAGAATATGAAAAGAAATAATATATAAAACTACAAATGGATTTTCACCCGTCATGCGATAATCTGCGTAGACAGATCTTTTCCACAAATAAAGAATGTGTACGAAGGGTTATTCACCATGCATGCAGTAATCCGCGTAGACAGATTATTCCCACATATTAAAGAATGAATATGAATGGTTATTCACCATGTATGCGGTAATCCGCGTAGACAGGTTACTCTCGCAGATTAATAAAGAATGAATACTAAGGGTTAGTCACTATGCATACGGTAATCCGCGTAGACATGTTACTCCCGCAGATTAATAAAGAATAAATACGAAAAATAATATCCCTTACCTTATTAGGAGATTGGATACTGCAATAGTGAAGTAGCAAAATACTCTTTTTTTTTTCTATCTATAGTTTCTCTCTCTATAGTTTTAGTGAATTCGTAAGAAATAATGAAGAAATGAGTTTCTATTTATAGAAGAATGGACTAAATAGTAACTGATTCACAGACGGTCCAGATTGATTTACTATTATAACGGACGATCCATATTGATTTATTATTAAAACCTCAACTGACGGTCCATGTTGATTTACTATTAAAACCTCAACTGACGGTCTAAAAAATTACTGCATCTCCCATGGAATAATAAATCAAACTTACAACAAACGCCTCATGACAAACCCCTCTATTTATATCAAAAATTAAATAAATATTTACCACAAATCACTTATCTTCAATAAACATATTTTTAATCTTTCAACAATTATTCATCATTAATATTATAACTCACAATATTGACAACCAGATCGTTCCCAGGAAAGAGGGGGCTTTCCGATGAGAATTTCTCCTTACTGGTGCGCAATTAAATAACCAAACTCCTTTCCTCGACAGAACTTTCTAGACATTGTCAATAATACAAATAATAATATGAATAATTGTGTAATCTCAATTATTGATTTAATAATATAAAATATTATGCAGATGATACTATGACAATAATTGAATCAATAATATGAGATACTATGCAACAACTACTATTGCAATAATTGAATAAAAGTGAGTGACTTCTTACGTAAGCATAAAAAATCAGAGATATTGTGCAATATTGTGTGCTACTGTACAACAACGCGTATTACTTACTTTTATCACCTGGTATTTCAACAGTTTAACGGTTAAATTCTTGTCGTTATATATTTTATAAAAATGTTATTTTTGTTGCTTTCTATACCCAACAATTATTCTGTTGTGGGGTCCACCAATGATTGCGTCGTCGTACGAATATTCCCTGACAAAAAAAGAATATTCTCCGACCAAACGAATATTTTCTGACACAACGAATATTTTATGACAACTTGATTTACTTTGTAAAATTTTCATATGTGACTCTTAACTTTAACCTTTTATCAATTTAACCATTTACCGAATAGAATAATAATTATAAGAAAAATTGAATACTTTTATTTCATAAAATTCTAAAATTCGGTGTATTACATTTGTCCTTCACTAAATGCCCTTTTTGGTGTAGTATATAATAGAATACACCAAATATTTTAGAAAAAGAAAGGTTAATTTTACTGACAAATGTGTAATTCCAAATAGTAAGAATTATGATACTGGCTGAAAATGATATTAAGGGGCTGTTTGTTTAGGATTGAATACATCTGAATGGCTGAATCGATCAGCCATTAAGTGCGTTTGTTTTAGAAAAAATCGTCTGAATGGCTGAATCGGCCAGATGATTGAGCTGAATGACTAAGTTAGATTTTTTTGGCTGAATGAGTAACTGAATAAAGTAAAAAAATTAGAAAATTAAAAAAAATATTAGCTATTATATTAAGTAATATTAAAAAAATTTACAAACTTTAAATTTTTTCAGAGGAGTAAAATAATAAAATTATGTCATTCAGATGTTTCTGACATGTTAATTATCAAACAACTTTTTCATTCAGATTCATTCAGTTTTTATCAAACACCCCTTAAATCATCTTTTATTTCAAGTCATTTTATTACTCTTAGATTAATAATGTTAAATTTAATTTTTAAAAATAAACAAGAGATTGAGATTTAGAATTAATAGTCAAATACTCCAATTCCAAGTGTTATTTTTTACAAACAAATATATAGACTAAAAGACATTTTGCATCCCAAACTTTACACACATGTTGACTTTTGCACCCCAAATTGAAAAAGGTCTCTAAGTACACCCCAAACTTCAATTAACGTAACAAAAGGCACACTTTCTTCAGTTAACGGTCAAAAATGATCAGCTAAGGCACACGTGTGGAACTGGAAGGGTGTTTAAGTCTTTTCCATATCTTCTTCTACTTATCGAGCTGGAACAAGCTGCTAAAGCTCAAATTGATTCAGTCGCATACATGCAGCTCGATTAGATTGTAAATATAGGAAATTCGATCAAGAAAATTAGGGAAAATTAGGGCTCATGGATCGAAATTGTTGGTGCATAAAGAAATCAATAATGAAGACGACTTGGAGAAGCTCAAACAATGCCGATAGAATATTCCTTGGTTGTCCAGATTGGTGTGAAGATGGGCACGGTGGTTGTAATTTCTTCTCTTGGGTTGATCCTCCAATGTGTGAGCGTTCAATGGTAGTAATACCTGGATTAATTAGAAGATTAGAGAATTTGGATGCTGAAATCAAAGCTCTGAAAGATGAACTGAAGGAGTGTAAAATTAGGGTAAGGATTGCAAAGGGTTTGTTGACTGCAACTTGGATTGTGATTTTTTATTTCATGTTTATCTCAACAAAGGATGAAATTCCCCACAAGTAAATTTTTAGGCTATGCATGTATTGGTAGTAGTCTGACTAAAAATGGCAGCTTTGTGGGCAATTACTGGGAATGGAATTTCTAGGATTGTAATTTCTGGCAATATAGTGGTAGAAATTAGGACACTTATGGAATGTAATTGTTGGGCATCTTTTGTAAGAAATGTATTTGTTGTAATTTATGGGCAATTTCTTTGAATGAAGATGCTGTAAACCAATAATTATTGATGTTTTATGTGTGAATTGCTG
This sequence comes from Panax notoginseng, assembly GCA_016801055.1. Classification (NCBI taxonomy): domain Eukaryota; kingdom Viridiplantae; phylum Streptophyta; class Magnoliopsida; order Apiales; family Araliaceae; genus Panax; species Panax notoginseng. The sequence continues at coordinate 253,227,366 of CM029013.1, forward strand.
CAATTTGACAGCTTGTTTATGATATATGCTATAAAATGGTTGGTGTGCAATTTATGATACCTGATGCATTTTGTAAGACCCCAAATTTTATGAAATAAAAGTATTCAATTTTTCTTAAAATTACTATTCAGTAAATGGTTAAATTGATAAAAGTTTAAAGTTATGGGTGAAATATGAATTTTTTTTCAAAATAAGCAAGTGGTTATAAAATAATCATTGTTGTCGGGGAATATTCGTTTGGTCGTGGAATATTCTTTCTGTCGGAGAATATTCGTACGACGGCGCAGCTATTTGTGGGCCCCATAACGAATAACTGTCGGATAAAGAAAACGACAAATTTGAATTTTTAAAAATAACGGCGTAGTTGTTACCGTTAATACTGTTGAAATTCCCGGTGGTTAAAATACATTAATACGCATTATTACACAGTAGCACACGGTATTGCATAGTATTTTTGAAATTATTGATTCTTACGTAAAAAGGCACTACTCAATAATTGTTACAGTAATTACTGTTCAATATTTTATTTTATTGATTCAATAATTGCTACGTTGAAATTTTGTATTATTGTTGTTCAATAATTGTTGCTGCACAGTATTTCCCATTATCAGATCAATAATTCATATTATTTGAATAGTATTATTAGATAGCATTATTGGCAATGTCTAGAAAGTTCTGTCTAACGAGAGGTTTGGTCATCTAATTGCGCGCCAGTAAGGAGAAATCCTTATTGGAAAGCCCCCTCTTTCTTGGGAACGGCCTGGTTGTCATAAATGTGATTCTGTAATATTATTTGTGAATAATTAATTATTGATTCATATGATAAGAAAATATTTATTTTATGTGGATATAAATGAGGGATATATTTTTGTGGTTAAAAAATGAAGGAGTTAATGTTGAGATTTTTATCCGTATTTTTGTCGGGATGGAGGTATTAAAAATCAGGGTTTTTGAGATATTTTGTGAGGGTTATAATTTTTAATCCGACCGTTGGATCGTGGTAATATTTGGATATGTTATACATATATAAGTTGAGTATATGTCCACAAATTTTGAACCGTTAAAAAAGAACGTATGATTTATTATGAATTTTACGAGATGACTGGTTCAGAAATTGTTGAATTTTTGGAGTTTATCATTTTGGTGGAAAATTCTAGAATTGGTGGGCCCCACTTGTGGTTGGTGAAGAAATGTGCTGAATTATATTTCAAATGTGGTGGGTGGGAATAGTAGCAGGTAAAGCCATCAGGTTACAGGTCAAACCTACCAAAATTTTCCTATAAATAGAGGGCTAAGTTAGAATTGAAAATCACACCAGAAACAAGTTTTCTCTCTTTCTCTCTCTAGATTATTGGGTGTATTTTGTGAGTATTTAGATACTCTGTGAGTTTCTATTCATCAGTGCAAGTTTTCTTCAGCATCATATCCGATATCCAGTAAGAAGTACTGCTCTTTTGAGGTAAGGGATAGTAAGGGATAGTAAGGGATTTTAAGGGTTGTTATATTTTTCAGTTTCGTAATTTTTCTGACCTTCAGAAAATTCTGGAAAAATTTGAAATGATATTTTGATGAGTTTTATTGATTGTGTCCAAAAATGGTGATTTTTGGATGTATAGATTAAGAGTTATGAATTTTACGGGAAAAGACTATTTTAAAAGTAACCGCTTATAACTCCTTGTGGTTAACTCTAAAATTGATGAAATTTTTATTGAGAGTACATGTATATGAAAGGAGTATACTCTGTGAATTTCAGAATTTTTAGATAAAAGTATAATTTTTGATAAATGTCTAAATATTCGGCTATTTTGGCCATATGAAAAATAGTAAATGACTTTTAAAAATTATGAGAAAAATATATGTTCAATATGGGACTATATTCTGATAAATCCCAGAAAAAAAATATTTTTGGAACTGATTTGGTATTTTTCATGAAAATGGACAAGTTATGAGAAAATAAATTAAATATGTTATGTGAAGTAAGAAAATTGGAAAATAGGATTTTATGGCTTGAGAATCCTATATGAGGTATATGCAGATTTTTGATGAGGGTTTTGGCTATTGATGATGAAATTTTAAGAGTTGACATTTTATGAATGATTAAATGCATTATTTAGTAAGTGTAAACAATTTAAATAAATTGTTTATAAGCTTAAGAAATGTTATTCTTTCAATATCATTATACCGAAATATTGGTATGGATTTTATTGTGGAATTTCTATCTTTTGTATCGGGGTTACTATTCATGAGTTACTATTCACGATTTACTATTCATGAGTTACGAATATTACTCTTAAGATTAAAACTATATGTTGATCATATTATTTTTATCATCATATTTAACATTTTTATAACCCTGATGTTGAAATTCTCTTTCACTGGAGTGTAAAGATGGGTAGATTATTGGTATGATCATGACTAGGGTTCTCTTTGGCCTGTAGTGCAAAGTTGAATTGTGACTGGTATGATCATGACCATTGAATTTATAATTGAATATCTTAAGCTTAAGTGCAAAGGTGAATTGATCAACATGATTATAATTATTGTTTATATAAATTCTGAAATGATTATATATTTCTTTGAGATATGAATATATTTGGCCTATAGTGCAAATATGAATTGTTGATGAATATCTTTGGCCTGTAGTGCAAAGATGAATTGTAGATGAATATCTTTGGCCTGTAGTGCAAAGATGGTCTGTTGATGAATATCTTTGGCCCGTCGTGCAAAGATGACCTGTTGTTGAATATCTTTGGCCAGTAATGCAAAGATGAACTGTTGACGAATATCTTTGGCCTGTAGTGCAAAGATGACTTGTTGATGAATATCTTTGCCCCGTAGTGCAAAGATGAAGTTATTAGTATGATTATGAACAGGAACTGTGATTTGGTATAACCATGATGTTTGATGTTTCAGGTGATGAAAATTATCTTCGTCCTAGATGAGAAGAGGAATTTAGAACTACAGTTATGATTATGAGTTATTTATATGATTGTGGACCAGAACTGTTGATTGATGTTACAAGGATAAAGCATTGTTGGTGGATTTTTAACATGGAGAAGATAATAGACTTTATAGTCTATTTGATTCTTCTAATGGATTGCTCGTTCCGCTGCAACTATGGTTGAAATTTTTATCATTTACCATATGTTCTAAATCTCTGATTTATTATTGATGAATGCTATTGATAATTTAATTATCTTTAGTCATGATATTCTTTACTGAGCTAGTTGTGCTCACCCTTTTGCTTCACAATTCCTTTCAGGTAATAAGAGTGTAGCTGGGTCGAGCGAGGGTAACAAGGGAATAGAACGGTGGTCATCATTTAGTAGTTATATTTGGTGAAGAAAATAGGGTGAGGCGAACCCAACGTTGGAAGGGTGTTTTGTCACTATCATACAAGATGTCTAATGACATACAACCTCGTGTCATCATAAGACATGATTGTGCACATCCGCTTGCCGAGTATATCTACAAGCACTACCTATATAATCTTGGTGTTTGTTTAAAGTATAATTCTCAATTAGAGACAGTAGAGATAATGATATGTCAAGAGAAGACTCACCATTGGGAAGAATATGATAGTAATCTTCTCGTTTTTCTTTGGGGTCTATTGGGTAAACCAAGGATAATTCTGTGGCCATATGATATCTATCATAACCTAGACGCATGGCCTCCCATGTACGAAGGTTTCCTTGAGCACTTCCCAAAGATTCTAGTTTCTAAAACAGTTTTTGACTGTACCTTTATGTAAGGTACCTTTGTGAGGTGCTGATACATGATGGTGTCCAATGTCACATTTGGTATATATTTGTATCCAAACTCACAGCATATGTGTTGTTGTATTTTGCACGACAATTGTTGTAATAAAGTTGTAGTTGTTTTCTGTACCATGTATTTGACGACTCAGAATGGGTTGGATGGAATGGACCTATTTTGGGGTTGTCACACATTTCACAGGCATCCTGCATTAATGCACGCACCAACCATACTGCTATAATAGCAAGCCCTGCATTAATGCACAAACCATACTGCATTATACACTGCAATTGCCCAACAGTTATAATAACCACACAATGGCAGAAAATGTTATAATCAAAATAGAAAACCAAACTGTTATAAACTTCCAAGAACTTTTATTGCCATTCAATTAAGTAATTAATTCCTAGTACATGCCACAAATCAGAGTCAATTTAAAACAGTTGTCTTAACAGGTCTATTAACAAAATGCATCATACACTACAATTTACAATCTCAGCCACACCTTTTTGGCCCTAGGCAACATACATACATCAATAATTCATAAGCTTAGGAGAAATTATCTACAGTAGACCCCAAAAAAGACCCTAAACTAGATACATACATCAATCATTCATAAGCTTAGTACCCTAAAAAAGAACAAAAAAATTCAAAAAATCCCATCCCAACAATATTTATCTGCATTAGGCCCTCCACTAGTTGGTTTCCTAAACTGGATCTTCTCTTTTTTGGATCTTGCTGCAGCTTATAGGTCTTTTAGTGTTGTACATTGTTTTCCCTTCTATATGTATTCTTTGGGTTGTAATATATCATCTGAGTTATTTCTTTGGTTACCCTCATAATGGATTTCATCTTGCCACTTTGTAGAACCTCCTGCTTACTCTTGATCAACATTCATTCCACCTGACTGCATTGTAGACTCATGCGTTGTTGTCATTGGTGGAGGTTGAGAAGCTTGCGTATGAGCCTGATAAGTCTTTTGAACCTTCTTATCCCTCTTAGCCTTTGGAGGAGGTTGAGAGGATTGACTTTATGGATCTTGTGAAGATTGTGAAATCACATCTGGCTGCTTATTCAGTTTCTAAAAACAGACAAACAGAAATGTATTAAACCCAATATAGGATCTTGAAAAAGCACATAAATAAAAACACACACTTAACTTACTTGAGGACACCTTCTTGAATTGTGACCTCATTCCTTACAAAATCCACATTTCAATGATGTTCCTTTCCTCTTCAAACTTGTACCTTCTCGATTTGAGTCTGGAATATCATTACTTTTCCTCCTAACAACTTTAGGCCTGCCTACAAGAGTATGTTTAACTGGTGGAAAAGGTGGCTCAATCCCAGTAGGATCCCACTCAGATCTGTGCCTTATAGGCTCAATGTTGTGAGTGTAAACCTTTAGATACATGTCCTTAGTTAAACATTCATGTACATATGTGTATGGATCATGTCCTATTTTGTTAATGCATTACACATCATGAGGATAAGGTATTCCAGACAAGTCCCACCTCCTACAAGTACATGTTTTTCCCCCAAATCTACCACAAATGACCCCAGAAGTCATAGTCACTGTAAACCTTCCACCACCACCTGATCACAATGACAATCCACCCCCATTCTGACCTTTCCATTTTTCTACTTTTTTGACTATTCTAGGGCACAATACACCGTTATGTTTCAACATCATTTCCCTCCTTTTAACAATCCTATTCATGCAATACAATTTAAGTCCTTCTACACACCCTATTACTGGTTTAACTATAGCCTTAAGAATTTTGCTATTAAAAGTATTAATCAAACCCTGGAGACAAAAAAGGTAATTTAGCTGAAAGATGCAATAAATGTAATAATTAATGGAATAAAATATATATAAATAGAGAGATACCTTTTGTTTATGTGAAATGATTGTCCAACCTCCATTATTTACAATCCCAAGATCTTCCACAAGCAAGTTCATAAACCACACCCAAGACTGAGTGTTCTCAGATTCAACAATGGCCCAAGCAACTGGCTACATCCCATTATTAGGGTTAACACCAACTGCAGTTAATAACTGACCCCCATATGGTCCTTTGAGAAAACAACCATCAAACCCTACCAGTGGTCTACATCCGAATTTAAATCCTTTTTTTAGTGGCTGCAAACAGACATAAAATCTTAAAAATCTGCCTAAGTCTTGTCCCTGCTTTGGATATGCTATCCTCAAGACACAACTATTCTAAGCTCTTCAGCATAGTCCAAAACCATTCCATACTCCTCCTCAGCACTCCCTTCAATGTTTTTCATTACTCTTTTCTTAGCTCTGTATGTTAGGCTCCTTGATACCCCAATATCCAAATCTTTAACTACTTTAGTATGAAACTGATCTAATCCCCATGTTGGATTCATCCGAAGATCATCTTCATATTTTTTGGCAATCCATGCTACATTTATACAATAATTATTCCACTCTCTGCAACAAGTATGCGCGTTTTGTAACATAGTGATTTTAAATGTGAGCTCTCTTTGCACCTTTACAGCATAGAAGTACCATATACATGGCTCCACACACCTTGCTTGGATCTTATTTGACAGGTTCTTCTTTAAATACACCTTCCTTCCTTGTTTGATGTAATAATTTTTGATTGCTGCCCTCACTTCAGTTACATAGGTAAATGTCATTCCCAACTCAAACTCAAGATCCTGATCTATCTCACCTTCCCTATATTTTGGATACCCTTTATCTTCTTGTTCAGGTGGTTCAGGATTAAACTCATCAACCCTAGGCATCTTTTCCACACCAGAGTCATCATAGTTAGAGGATGAAAATTCTGGTTTATGTGGTTCTTCTTCTTGTGAAGTTTGGGTTTCTGTGGTTTGTTTTCCCTTCTCTTTGTTAGTGGCAAATCTTTTTCCTTTTTTCATAACATTTTCCTTTACCTTTTTGTGTTACAGTTGCACCTTCATCCCTAAATGCATCATCCTTAGCCCCCCCAGTCTGATCACCCTCTGCCCTAAATGCATCACCATCTGCCCCATCCTCAGCCCCCCCAGTTTGATCACCCTCTGCCCCATCCTCAGTCCCCCCAGTCTGATCACCCTCATCCCCCTCCCCAATTTCATCATCCTCAATTAATTCTTCCACAGAACTATCAACATAATCTTTATCAGTTGACTCTATTTCATAATCCCCAATTGATATCAAATTTCTGCATTCATTTTTATTATCACCTTCAACTTCAAAGTCATCTTCTGCTCCCACAGGTTTAATCACCTTCAAATAAATTTCATTAGCCTACTATGAGGGATAAGCATACACATTATTAAAACATCATCATCATTTTCTAACACCTATAATCCCCTCTCCATATCAGTTGCAGGTGACTTATAATGGAACTTTAGGTGTCCAACTTGATATCCCAACTTCTTCCCCATGTTAACTAAATCAAGTAAATATATATAATCAGGATGACAAAAATAAAAAATAAATAAAAGTACCTCCCATATTCTGTTTATGTGGGCTCTCTCCAAAGTGTCCACCATGAAAAAAATTGATTGTAAAATATTTCTTATTGCCTGCACAGCCACAAACATAAAGTAAACATTGTCGGTCAAATGTGTGGACCACATCATATTTAATTCTATAAAATCCAAAAATTGTAAAGTAATAACTTCAGAATCTTATATTGATCATCAAAAGGGTCCACTACCCAGCTTTATACTATTAAATGATGGATATCATTCCACTTTACAACAAAAAGAAGTCAATAAACTATAAAAAGAACACAATAAAATACAAAAAGAACACACTAAACTACACCAGCCCATTATTCAAGATATTCTTTGAAGCACTTGTCGACGTCGAGATTTTTATTTGTTCCTTTCTGTGCTTGTCTTTTGGTGTTCTCATTTAGATGAGTTTTGTTTTAAAAAACAAGTTTGAAAAGGTCCGTCATGAATATGTCGACGATTTGACTTTTAGAATTGCCAGTTGGTAATTTTAAATAGTTGCACCAACTCAACTGATAAAAGGTTTGTACAAAGACCCAATGATTGGACATTGTTTAACTGGTCTTTGAAACCGAAAATCATTAGGGTTCGGGGGCTTGATTAAGTGGAGGGAATGTGTTAGGCACCCCTCGACTTCCGTGAAAACATGGTTACGGCCACTTTTCATTTAACTTTATCTGCGTATGTGTGTGTGAGTTAGGCCTATATGAAATTATCTGGAAGTAGTGTTATGCCTCGTTTGCACCTATATACAAAAGGTTTGACTTTTGTATAAAAGTTCAATTTTAACAAGATATAGCAGTGAAGTTTTAGAAAATAGGTTTTCAAACCTTTATGCTCAATAGTAATTGAGGCATTTGATACTTCCATTTTATTATGTGTTCGGCTAGATTGCTTTTATTTTCGAGATGTGAGGCATCTTCGAGAAAATAAGATACATAGCAGTGCCGAACTCCTTGTGGGCATGAGAGCCAACTAAGGATATCCAGACATCGTAGATAATTTACAAGCTGAACCAAATCTAGATTCAGAGACGGAATCTGTGATCACATGATTCCTAGGCTCACATGAAAGAGTAATATGTACAAAAGCTAAAAAAAGAACTAGATTTGAATAAATCTAAACCATTCTAAGTTCAACGGTTCCAGTTTAGTCACTTTTGAACCGGTTAAAGTTAGAAATAGTCAGATTTAAGCAAATCTAGCTCGCAGGCTGAAAGATTAAATATCTACATTATGAAAGCAGTTAAAGCATATATTTATATAAAAGCGGTATATATATATATATATATATATATATATATATATATATATATATATATATATATGGACGATAAACTGCCACGAAGTAAACTCCAGGCAGGACTTTGAAATGTAAATATATATATATAAGCAGTAAATGACCACGAAGTAAACTCCAGGCCAGACAGAAATGTAAATATATATATATATATATATATATATATATATATATATATATATATATATATGGGATCCCTTCCATGGCAGCCGGTTGCTATGAGAACTATGCAACACCCCCTTTTTGGACCGTTGATCAATTTATTGGAAGGCTGAGATTGGGATATATTAATACCAAGCCGTGACAAGCTCTACCGGCTTCTATTTAAATAAGAGGGGCCCACACTTTAACATATTGTCAGTATAGTTAAACAAAATGAATATTTAATATTAAAATATTCCGGCCGGTACAAGTTGTCCCGGCCTACTCTTTTTTTTACGCATTGATGCTTTATCAGTTTTTAATCAAATATAAAGAGATTGCACAAAATATTAAAATATTTAAAAATATTCCGGCCGGTACAAGTTTTACCGCCCTACTCTTTTTTTTTAACACATTCATGCTTTATTACTTTTTAATCAAATATAAAGAGATTGCATAAAATTTATTTTGACTTACAAATATAATGTTAAAAATAAATATTATTAATATAAAAATAAATATAATTATATTACATCTTTATATAATTATATAATTATGCAAGATGTAATAATTATGCAAGATGTAATAAAGATGTAAATATTATTAATATAAAAATAAATATAATTATATTACATCTTTATATAATTACATAATTTTTACATCTTACATAATTATAATTATATTACATCTTGCATAATTATAATTATATAAATATTATTTTTAATATAATTATAATTATGCAAGATGTAATAATTATATAATTATATAAAGATGTAATATAATTATATTTATTTTTATATTAATAATATTTATTTTTAACATTATATTTGTAAGTCAAAATAAATTTTGTGCAATCTCTTTATATTTGATTAAAAAGTGATAAAGCATGAATGTGTTAAAAAAAAAGAGTAGGCCGGTACAACTTGTACCGGCCGGAATATTTTTAAATATTTTAATATTTTGTGCAATCTCTTTATATTTGATTAAAAACTGATAAAACAACAATGCGTAAAAAAGAGAGTAGGCCGGGACAACTTGTACTGGCCGAAATATTTTAATATTAAATATTCATTTTGTTTAACTATACTGACAATATGTTAAAGTGTGGGCCCCTCTTATTTAAATAGAAACCGGTAGAGCTTGTCACGGCTTGGTATTAATATATCCCAATCTCAGCCTTCCAATAAGTTGATCAACGGTCCAAAAAGGGAGTGTTGCACAGTTCTCATAGCGACCGGCTGCCATGGAAGGGATCCCTATATATATATATATAAAGCTGTAAACGCACCGGATATTCTATCCAGGCTCAATCGAATTCAAGTTCGATGGTATATATATATATATATATATATATATATATATATATATATATATATATATATATATAAGCAATAAAAAACCACGGATCCACGATTCGGGCGTACCCACTCGGAGAGACTCTCAACGTTAGTAGTATAAATATATATATAAGTAGTAGAAAGCTTAAGAATCTGAAAAATCTTATAGTGGACTGGTAAGAAGACTTCAGATAGCTTTTGATGCCTGAAAACTCGATTTCCACCGGTTAAACTTCAATATGCTACAAAACATGAGCTTACAAGTGTTTAGAAAGAAGAATCACTCAGTTTAGAGCATTCTAGCAGGGGTTATAGGCTGAAATGGACAGAATTTTCTCTCGTTTCTTCTTTTTTTCTTTTTTTCAAATGAGCTGCCAATAGCTCATATTTAAAGACCAGATGGTCTCGGGTCAACTCGCGGCAACCGCGGGTCTACCTGCGGCTGCCCGGGCCATCTGGGTTTTGTCGTCTCGAAGTACGTGCACTTAGGCTACGCGCTGTCCCCTCGAACCTTCATAACTTTCAATCCGGGCATCCGACAAAGGAGTGTTGTACCTTTTCGAAATGTTGTTGTCGAGACCTACACAATGACATAGGATTAGAGGTTGTACGAACCCGGGAAGATGGGTCCATAACCAGATCTTCAAGTCTTCAAAGTCTATCCGTTGTATTGTCTTATGTAGTTGTCACTCAGGATTTGAGCTATGGTTCTTGTGGGACATCTTGGTATGCAGTGTGATTTGAATTATGTTGAGATGACGTGAATGTGATGTTGAGGAGGCAAAATGACGATTTTGCCGCCACCGAGGTTATCTCCGGCTTTGGCGCAGATGTAGCAGTCGTTTCTTAGGGTTATCTCCAAGATTAGGTTGTTGTGGATGTGAATGTCCTCAGGGTTATCTCTGAGGTTGACTTGACCTCCCGGGGTTATCTCCAAGGTTAAAACTGAGTATCCTGGGGTTATCTCCAGAACTTGGACTGGATTCCTCGGGGTTATCTCCGAGGTTGGAATTGGATCTCCCGGGTTTGTCTCTGGGGTTGGAACTGAATCTCCCGGGACTGTGTTCGGGATTGAAAACTGGACCTCCCGGGGTTGAAATTGATATGACTTCCAGGGTTATCTCTAGAAGACGATTCTGCCCTCCTGCAGGGTTTGTGACGCCCCCAAAATAGGTATACATCACCCATCTTGAGTCGTCAAATACATGGTACAAAATTCAAATATAACTTAATTATACAACAGTCGTGTAAAATACGACAAAATATTATCTAAGAGTTTTAATACGAATATTGTCTTCTAGACAGTATTCAAACTCAAATAGAGTCCTCATTACATTTATTATCACACTATTTAACAGAATAGTGAGGACTACTAAAACAACCATCTGGACCGTCAATCTGTTCCCCGACTCGTCCCAGCTATATTCTCATTTCCTGAAGAGAACAGTGAAAGAAAGGGTGAGCTCAACTAGCCCAGTAAGAAATATTATGACTAAGATAATGTAGAATAAATTATCCTTAGCCTTCAACCGTATAACAACTGATAGAATATAATAGACAACAAGTTTTAGATCAACAACAGCAGCGGAATAAGCAATCCATTAGAAGAGTCAAGTAAAGCATAAAATCTACTATCTTCTATGATTTAAAAAGTTTTTCATTAACTTTATCGCTGAAACTCAGCTTAATAAATAAAATTGAATCATCCCTGCACCACGGCCAAGGATATTCATGTAATCGTCAATGGTCATGATTATACCGAATAATCCCTGGTCATAATCATACCAACAACTGTCCATCAATAAACTACAGGCCAATGAGGACTTTCACCACGTCATTCGTCACATTACGGTCATGATTATACCGAATAATCCCTAGTCATAATCATACCAAGTCCATCTATGCACGTAAGCCAAAGATGACTTTCATCACAATATAAACATGAGGATAATGACAATGATATAATAATTCAATAAAACAAGTTCAAGGATAAATTTTAAATATTTATAATTTAATTTATCCAAAAATCAATAGCGTCCAAATTGCCAACATGATACTGCTTTGTAGAGTAAAATTCAAGAATAATATTCATGTACCAAAAATAATTTGGACATAAAAGAATATATTTTTCGGGTGAATAGTACCCCGTGAATAGTACTTCAGGAATAGTACCCCGACACGAAAAGTGCTCCGAATACCCGAGTGAATGATACGAGAGTGAATAGTAATCGGGTGAATAGTAACCCGTGAATAGTAACTCGTGAGTAGTATTTCAACACGAAAAGTGTCCCGAATACCCGAGTGAATGATACTAGAGTGAATAGTAATCGGGTGAATAGTAACCTATAAATAGTAACTCGTAAAAGAAAAATACCAAAGAAAATGATATTCCATTACGAGTACAAAAGAAATGATATCTCATACAAGTATAATACAATATACGAAACTGTAAATGGATTTTTACCCGCCATGCGGTAATCCACGTAGACAGATTATTTCCACAATTTAATAAAGAATGAATACGAAGGATCATTCACCATGCATGCGGTAATCCACATAGATAGGTTATTCCAATAGAATAATAAAGAATAGAATAACAGAAGAATTCACCATGCATGCAATAGACCTCACAGACATGTTATTCCAACAGAATAATAAAGAATAGAACCAGGTCATGCGTAATCCGCACAGACAGGATATTCCAACAGAATAATAAAGAACAGAACCCGGTCATGCGTAATCCGCACAGACAGGATATTCTAACAGAATAATAAAGAATGGAATAACAACAAAATTCACCAGGCATGCGATAGATCGCATAGACAGGTTATTCCAACAGAATAATAAAAAATAGAACCAGGTCATGCGTAATACGCACAGACAGGTTATTCCAACAGAATAATAAAGAATGGAATAACAGAAGAATTTCACCATGTATACGGTAGTCCGCGTATACAGGTTATTCCAACAGAATAATAAGGAATGGAATAACAATAGCTCTCGTCATAAATACGAAAGAAATAATACCCCTTACCTTAGAAGAAACTAGATACTGGAATAGTGAGGTAACAGACTTCTCTTGTTCTTTCTCTCTATAATTTCTCTCTATAATAATTGCTCTATAGCTTTTGTGAATTAGTGAGAAATGAAGGAAGAATGAACTTCTATTTATAGAAAAATATAGTTTCAATAATTGCACATTTTGGGGCTCGAAATATTACAGTGTAATATCTTCCTCTCTTTTTTTTATTTTTAATTTAGTCCTGCAAGTATTATCAAACTTGCACCACCTTCCCTAATAGTAAATCATGTGAATTAATAGTTCATTCATGTGACTCAATAGTATAATCATGTGAAAAAACTAATTACAGTATAGTACCTTCAACTATACCTCCATTTCTAATTTAGTCATGCAAGTATTATCAATCTTGCACCAACTCCCCTAATAGTAAATCATGTGAATCAATAGTACACACATGTGAACACATAGTTATAAGTATGTGAATTAATAGCTCATTTATCCGATTAATTACCCGATTGGTCAGTATAACTTCCAGACATCAATTAATATCGAAATAAATATCGATTTCCACTAACACTAATAATTTCCACACAATGAAACTATCAATTTCATCTTTAATCAACACGAACTTATTCATCATTAATATTATAATTCACAATATTTAACAACCAGGTCGTTCCCAGGAAAGAGGGGACTTTCCGATAAGGATTTCTCCCTATTGGCGCGCAATTAGATTATCTAACCTCTCCTTGACAGAACTTCTAGACATTGTCAATATTGCAAATAATAATATGAATAACTTTGTCGTCTCAATTATTGATTTAATAATATAACATATTATACAGATGATACTGTGACAATAATTGAATCAATAATATGATAAATATGATGCAGCAATTACTATAGCAATAATTGAGTATAACTGAGTGACTTCTTACGTAAGCATCAATAATCAATACCGTGTGCTACTATGCAACCACGCGTATTACTGTACTTTTACTACCGGGCAGTTCAACAGTTTTAACGGTAACACTTTCGCCGTTATTTTTATAAAAAGATAATTCTGTCGTTTTCTTTCTACGACAATACTTCCATTGTGGGGTCCACCAATGATTGTGTCATCGTAAGGATATTCCCCAACAAAAAAAATATTCTCCAACCAAACAAATATTTTATAACAACTTGTTTACTTTGCAAAATTTTCAAATATCACCCTTAACTTTAATCCTTTTATCAATTTAACCATTTACTAAATGAAATAATAATTACAAGAAAATTGAATACTTTTATTTTATAAAATTCGGGGTCTTACAATCTCCCCTCCTTATGAAATTTTACCCTTGAAATTTACGTGCGTACCTAGTATGTCGAAGAGATGAGAATACCTTACTTTCTTTCCGGATTGTACCTTCCCGGTTATTTCCTCTCTATCATGATTTTTCCATTTTTCATCTCCTGTATTTCAGATATCATTCTAGAATATAGTTTCAAAATAAGGGTTAATTAACATGCCACATATTATCCCTCTACTCTAACCGACCAATTAAATACCAAATAAACTTAGGTAGGTCATACTAGCGAAGGAATTCCCCGTCTCTCCTCTCCTATTTCTTGTCTCACATCTCAGCCAGAGATCATATCCCTAAGCTTTGATACCAACTGTGACGCCCCCAAAACAGGTATACATCACCCATCTTGAGTCGTCAAATATCACACTACAGAATTCAAATACAACTTAATTATACAACAATCGTGTAAAATACGACAAAACATTATCTAAGAGTTTTAATACGAATATTGTCTTCTAGACAGTATTCAAACTCAAATGGAGTCTTCATTACATTTATTATCACACTATTTAACAGAATAGTGAGGACTACTAAAACAACCATCTGGACCGTCAATCCGTTCTCCGACTCGTCCCAGCTATATTCTTATTTCCTGAAGAGAACAGTGAAAGAAAGGGTGAGCTCAACTAGCCCAGTAAGAAATATTATGACTAAGATAATGCAGAATAAATTATCCTTAGCCTTCAACAGTATAACAACTGATAGAATATAATAGACAACAAGTTTTAGATCAACAACAGCAGCGGAATAAGCAATCCATTAGAAGAGTCAAGTAGAGCATAAAATCTACTATCTTCTATGATTTAAAAAGTTTTTCATCAACTTTATCGCTGAAACTCAGCTTAATAAATAAAATCGAATCATCCCTGCACCACGGCCAAGGATATTCATGTAATCATCAATGGTCATGATTATACCAAATAATCCCTGGTCATAATCATACCAACAACTGTCCATCAATGAACTACAGGCCAATGAAGACTTTCACCACATCATTCGTCACATTACGGTCATAATTATACCGAATAATTCCTAGTCATAATCATACCATGTCCATCTATGCACGTAAGCCAAATATGATTTTCATCACAATATTAGCATGAGGATGATGACAATGACATAATAATTCAATAAAACAAATTCAAGGAAAAACTTTAAATATTTATAATTTAATTTATCTAGAAATCAATAACGTCCAAATTGTCAACATGATATTGCTTTGTAGAGTAAAATTCAAGAATAATATTCATGTACCAAAAATAATTTGGACAGAAAAGAATATATTTTTCGGGTGAATAGTATCCCGTGAATAGTACTTCGGGAATAGTACCCCGTGAATAGTACCCCGACACGAAAAGTGCTCCGAATACCCGAGTGAATGATACGAGAGTGAATAGTAATCGGGTGAATAGTAACCCGTGAATAGTAACTCGTGAGTAGTATTTCAACACGAAAAGTGTCCCGAATACCCGAGTGAATGATACTAGAGTGAATAGTAATCGGGTGAATAGTAACCTATAAATAGTAACTCGTAAAAGAAAAATACCAAAGAAAATGATATTCCATTACGAGTACAAAAGAAATGATATCTCATACAAGTATAATACAATATACGAAACTGTAAATGGATTTTTACCCGCCATGCGGTAATCCACGTAGACAGATCATTTCCACAATTTAATAAAGAATGAAT
The DNA here is from genome assembly GCA_016801055.1 of Panax notoginseng. Lineage (NCBI taxonomy): Eukaryota > Viridiplantae > Streptophyta > Magnoliopsida > Apiales > Araliaceae > Panax > Panax notoginseng. Next base: position 253,243,457 of record CM029013.1, read on the forward strand.
ACGAAGGATCATTCACCATGCATGCGGTAATCCACATAGATAGGTTATTCCAATAGAATAATAAAGAATAGAATAACAGAAGAATTCACCATGCATGCAATAGACCTCACAGACATGTTATTCCAACAGAATAATAAAGAATAGAACCAGGTCATGCGTAATCCGCACAGACAGGATATTCCAACAGAATAATAAAGAACAGAACCCGGTCATGCGTAATCCGCACAGACAGGATATTCTAACAGAATAATAAAGAATGGAATAACAACAAAATTCACCAGGCATGCGATAGATCGCATAGACAGGTTATTCCAACAGAATAATAAAAAATAGAACCAGGTCATGCGTAATACGCACAGACAGGTTATTCCAACAGAATAATAAAGAATGGAATAACAGAAGAATTTCACCATGTATACGGTAGTCCGCGTATACAGGTTATTCCAACAGAATAATAAGGAATGGAATAACAATAGCTCTCGTCATAAATACGAAAGAAATAATACCCCTTACCTTAGAAGAAACTGGATACTGGAATAGTGAGGTAACAGACTTCTCTTGTTCTTTCTCTCTATAATTTCTCTCTATAACAATTGCTCTATAGCTTTTGTGAATTAGTGAGAAATGAAGGAAGAATGAGCTTCTATTTATAGAAAAATATAGTTTCAATAATTGCACATTTTGGGGCTCGAAATATTACAGTGTAATATCTTCCTCTCTTTTTTTTATTTTTAATTTAGTCCTGCAAGTATTATCAAACTTGCACCACCTTCCCTAATAGTAAATCATGTGAATTAATAGTTCATTCATGTGACTCAATAGTATAATCATGTGAAAAAACTAATTACAGTATAGTACCTTCAACTATACCTCCATTTCTAATTTAGTCATGCAAGTATTATCAATCTTGCACCAACTCCCCTAATAGTAAATCATGTGAATCAATAGTACACACATGTGAACACATAGTTATAAGTATGTGAATTAATAGCTCATTTATCCGATTAATTACCCGATTGGTCAGTATAACTTCCAGACATCAATTAATATCGAAATAAATATCGATTTCCACTAACACTAATAATTTCCACACAATGAAACTATCAATTTCATCTTTAATCAACACGAACTTATTCATCATTAATATTTAATTCACAATATTTAACAACCAGGTCGTTCCCAGGAAAGAGGGGACTTTCCGATAAGGATTTCTCCCTATTGGCGCGCAATTAGATTATCTAACCTCTCCTTGACAGAACTTCTAGACATTGTCAATATTGCAAATAATAATATGAATAACTTTGTCGTCTCAATTATTGATTTAATAATATAACATATTATACAGATGATACTGTGACAATAATTGAATCAATAATATGATAAATATGATGCAGCAATTACTATAGCAATAATTGAGTATAACTGAGTGACTTCTTACGTAAGCATCAATAATCAATACCGTGTGCTACTATGCAACCATGCGTATTACTGTACTTTTACTACCGGGTAGTTCAGCAGTTTTAACGGTAACACTTTCACCATTATTTTTATAAAAAGATAATTCTGTCGTTTTCTTTCTACGACAATACTTCCGTTGTGGGGTTCACCAATGATTGTGCCGTCGTACGGATATTCCCCAACAAAAAGAATATTCCCCGACCAAACAAATATTTTGTAACAATTTGCTTACTTTGCAAAATTTTCAAATATCACCCTTAACTTTATTCCTTTTATCAATTTAACCATTTACTAAATGAAATAATAATTATAAAAAAATTGAATACTTTCATTTTATAAAATTCGAGGTCTTACAGGGTTAGTATCAAGAACACAAAATTTCGAGTGTCTACATCACTTACGGTATTCAAGGACGCCCTTCACTCCATAAACATCATTATTTTCTGAATCCCTCAAGAATCTGTTGTTCTCACTCGTTGTCCCACTTCTCCTTGAGATCGCAAACCCTAGTAAAATTGATTTGGGATTTTTTGTCTAATAACCAACACAAGTAAATAACCAGTGCATAATTAAGACTAAAAGTGGCATAAATGTAAACTACCAAAAGTTTCACTCTATAATAAATATTACAGCCTTAGCCGGTCACTTTTGGCCGGTTAACTAGAAAAAGTGTGCTTTTAATTAAGTTAATTGAAGTTTGAAGTGTACTTAGACACATTTTTCAGTTTAGGGTGCAAAAGTCAACATGTGTGTAAAGTTTGGGATGCAAAATGTCTTTTAGTCCCAATATATGCTAAGATTATACTGTTTTCATTTTTTTATTTGTGTTCTTAGAGAGTAAAATTTGTTCATTTTTTATTTGTCGTTTGTAAATTTCAAAGAAGCATAGATGACTTAATTTACCATATTATCCCTATGTTAAATATTAATTTAATTATTTTTCATCTTTTTCAATAAATTTTGAAGGATACTATTAAGATTTTGTACTCATTTTAATCAATCAAATAGAATATTAATTGAATTTTTATATGTATATATTAATTGAGGGTACTTTAGTATATTCCTTTAATTTTGTCTTAACCTAGGTTGTTCCGTTTAAATACCCGCATATGTCGTGCACAGACAGCCGCGCCTAAAAAACCAATGCTCCTATCTCTTTCAAAGCGAGTACATGAAATCTAATGATTGATACTCACTTATTATTTTTAAGATTCCGATTGTTATTTATGCCGGTGATTATGATAAGTAATCGGTTCCTTTTATCCGATCGTGATTTCTCTGTTTAAAAATTGGATTATCATATACGAACTCACCCCTTGGAGAGCTTGATGTTCTCGCTATTTCCGGCGGTAATGTTTACAGGTATGGAATTAATGCCAATTTAGATTTATTTTTCTTTTTGATTTATTTTTGTTTAATATAGCTGTGTGCAAACTTATGAGATTGATGCTAATTGCCTTGTAAACTCTGTTACATATATGTATATATATTAAACTTCTGGTAGCCTTAATTCATGTTGGTGAATTGTTAAAATACGTTTATCCATCATTTATGTGTTGAGGTATTGTTATTGCCTGGAATAGATCTTCCTTTTTTATGTGTATGCGTGTTTAATAAATTATAAACGTTTAAGTTAAATTTGCACGTTAAAGTTTTCTCAAAAATTCAACTTGTACCCCCCAAACACCCAAAAGTTCTTTTTTGTAAACCAAATGCACCCCCTGCGTTAGTTTTTGAACATTTCAATGTTGGATACGTTACAATCGTTAGATAAGTTACAATTACCCATTTAAGTTAATTGACAAATTGGTGATGGAGAAATTTTTTATCAAACTCGATGGAAAAATCTATTAGGGCATTTGTACATTCTATATCTCATTTATTGCCACCAGTTCAATCTCCCTTTGAATATTGAGGTATTGAATTTCATCTATTTGATCTGTTTTAGTTTTAAATTACTTTCATGGTTTATGTAAATATAAATACTCCATTATTAATTCAGACATTTCCTTACCAGATGCATTAAAATTTGGGGCAAAAAGTATAGACAGTGTGGGTAGAATTTTTTGGTATTTTATCCAACCTTTATCTCATTTATTTGTACTTTATCTTGTAGGTTCATTTTGAAAATAATAGATGAACGGAGTAAACACCCAGCTTACAGGACAAGATATTTGCGAAAACCTGGGTTTGCTACCCCACAATCAAGCAAGGACATCGTTCTCCTCACGAATGGTATAATATTTGTTTGATTTTAGTTATTCGGTTATTACCATAGTTTTAGTCTGAGCATTTTATTACTTCGCTCTCATGTAAGTATATTACTCCATTAATTCGAAATATATAATTTTGTTAAGTTAGTTATCATTTTATAACTAAATAATATTATTATTACGTTAATCTCAATCTCTTTATTAGCAAGTTAGTTTACAGCTCTTTCTTGGATTCATTTCATATTGGCATTTTAGTATTTAGTTGGTGCAATCTAATTCTTACTTCTAATGTGTAGTATATTTGTTTTTAACATCTTTAATTATGAGATTTTTTTTTCCATTTTTTTGACTACAATGTATATTGCAATTAAGCTCCTTATTGTTCAATAAATTCATGCTATATTTGAAATACTAGATATAGAAAGTCAAATACTTGGTTGATAAGTACCAATTTTACTATATACGTCGAGAATAGCTGAATCATAATTACCGTGCTATATTTTAAATACTGGATATAGAAAGTCATACTTGATTGATAAGTATCAATTTTACTATATATGTTGAGAATAGCTAAATCATAATTAATGTACATATAAATGTATTAGATAACCTTTTGTTAGTGCTATATTCTTATTTCTAGAACAATTAACTATATTCTGGTAGTCTTAATTATTGTCAGTAATACTTGTTCTTGTTGCTCTTAAGGAAATAATTTGTGGTTTGCATCCCCATTCGTGCCATGTGCAACAACACAACACAAGAAATTGCATCCTCACCGCATTCACATTGCATCTGCGGTATATAAATGTGATTTTATATTTTAGAAATCACAACGGGGGATTCGAATGGTGTCTAATCCGCACCATGCTCTCTCTTTCTCTTTTAGTTTTTGTTGGGATTTTTATTACCTTAGAATAGAAGGGGATTAGGTCTTGAAAAACTCTCTATATTAATTCTAATTGATTGACAAAAGAATATTGTTTGTTGGGCAATTGCAGTCTTTTCTAATCAATTTCTCTCAATCCACTCCCAACCACCTCTCACTCTATCCTCTCTCCTCCCTTTCAAATAAATTCACATTTGATTTCATCGATGTTGTGAGTAACTGATTTGGGGTTACAAAGAAAGGATAGATTAAAGGATTTTTTGATAATTTTTTCATCTCATTAGCAATTATTAGGAAGGTAAAATTAAATATAGATGGAAAAGTTAAAATCAATGATTTCGTCAAATATATGGATGTTACATTCAATTGTATACTATTAGAGCTGAATCGAGCTGTTTGCAAACTCGGTTCGGCTCTGCTCGACTCAGGTTCGTTTATCGAGTCGAACAAGAAACCAATTTGTTTAATTAAACGAGCCGAGCTTGAACTATACTATGTTCGACGAGCTCGGCTCATTTAAGTTAGCCTCGTTGCTAAATCTTTGCTCGTTTAGTATTTAATTATTGAAAATAACTATTTTCAAATATTATTATATAAAAAGTTAAAAAGTTAATTTAATTATTTTAATTTGGTTGAACCCGACCAAAGTTCGACTCAACTTTAGCTTGTTTAGGCTCGAACTCGAGCAACATATCGAGGCTCGTTTAAATACTCGGTTCAACTTGAATTCGTTTAACTTTTAGTCAAGTTAAAGCTCAACAAGCCAAAGCTCGACTTGTTTATAGCCTTATATCCTTTTGAGGAGCATTTGAGTTTGTTTATAGCCTTATAGCCTAATGTTGAAGTTAAAAATTTATCAGCAAAGAAAAGGAGGCAAATGTTGAAGTCTCAAAATTATAAACTACATTGACTAGTACATATAACTAGTCTTGGGCTTTTGGTACATCTTGTGGACTATATGGGTTTAATCAATGGGTGTCTTATATATGATGCAGGGCGATGCCTCGAGATTTTGTTGAATCAATAGAGAGAATTTAGATGCCCATGTTATGCCGAAGTGGCTAAGAAGCAAAAGTCTAATAAGTAAAAGATTCTAGAGTAGAATCTTATCTAATTTGTTTATATTTGTAATTTTGGTAATTATCTTATTACAATCCAAAATAAGTTAGGAAAGTTTTATAGGATTACTATAAATGTGTACATTGTTTTAGAATGAAATGGTTTATTATAAATATTGATCATGTTTTTTCTCTTATTCCTTCCCCAAATCTCCACCCTAAAATCTAAATATATAACTTATTCCAATAGCACCATATCAGAAACTGGCCATACTCATACCTTGCCTCCCCAAAATTATTGTTGAACCTACCTAGCCAGACAAGTCCTTGTGCAAAAACCCTAGTTGACAATCTTTGAAAAATGAAGCCCAAATTTCCATAAACTATAAACCATGGCATTCTCGTCAATCATCTACAACCATACTAATTCATCTTGCACTATAAACCCACCATAGTTGCCCAACCCACTACAAAAAAACAATGTTTGCTTCTGGAATTTCGCCTGAGGCATTCTAGTCTGCCAGTCTGCACTTAACTTGCTGCCACTACAAGTTGCACTTCGATTGCTGATGCTGCAGTTTGCACTTTGCTTGGTGCCACTACAGTTAGCACTTTACTTACTATCGCTTCAACTTGCACTTTGCTTACTGCCACTACTACTAGCACTAGGTCCACGAGTTTTGTATTTTAACTATTTTCATATTCATTATTGGTATTTTAGACAAGAAAGTCATTGTCCAAGACATCCTCAATAATCATAATTTATTATTGTTTTTTTCCATAATGAAAGAGCATTTGTTTTCGACTTTAACATGGCTATTAGCATTTTGGAAAAGGATGTAATGTTCCAAGAATGCTAATGACATATTTTTCACTCCTTGGGTACTAAATCTCATCATATGCAAATACTCGGACGTATATCCTACCTCAATCCTCAAAAGGATGTCAAAAGGTACAATGGAGCACATAAATTAAGAAGGCCAAATTAGAGGAGTGTGATATTTGCTCCAATATATGAAATTAAAGTTGGGCAAAAAAAGTTACAAACGTGTATAATCATTTTTTCTTCGGTGGCAGTGGTATTAATAATCTTTTTCTATCCGTTGAGTATCTTGTGGAGATATTTTTTATTTGAGAAAATATCAATCGCTTAATTAATTGAATAATAAAGACATTCACACAAAAGTGTTAACTTGAAAGCCAAAGAATAATCCAACATGGAAACATGTTATAAAATGGACAAGCCTAAAATTAAATTTGGATCCGAATAACCTATTGAAGCATAACCCTCTAGCTTTTCATAAATCCCAAAATTCACAAGAATCAGACTCTTAATCACAACACCACGGGCTCAAAGGTGACTGGACTACAATAATTGGTGATGAGAATCGGCTATAATTTCCACCGACAGGAAAGCTTCAATATTCAAGAGTCAATTGTGAATATGATTGAAACAACCTGGGTAAATCTCAAGTTCGGAATAAATCTCAAGTTAAATTCCAAGTCCGAATTAAATCCATCCAAATAAGGCCTTAAACCACTAGCCTAATAATATATTTTTGGGTCATCTTAGCTCACCACAGGCTCACCCAAAAGATCATGGCTGAAAGTACTATTATTAACAACTCAATTCCTTATATACGGACAAATTTTTCTAATATCTTTCGACGTTGGACTTAGGTGTTACAAACTCTCTCACTTAAAATTTTGACGTCCTCGTCAGAACCGATCACACACGACACACTGATCTTTGCCTCTAGCTATTGTGGAATATTACCTATTGGCTTCGTGTCCCCACCTCCTAATACCACCAATCTTTGTGTTTCCACCTCCGACAACCGGATTGGATAACACGACCCGAGTTTCGAGAGTTGGCTCTAATATCATATGAAACAACTCGAGTCAAATCCCGAGTCCAGAAGAAATCTCAGGTCAAATCCCAAGTCCGAATCGAATCTATCCAAACAAGGCCTTAAACCATTAGCCCAATAGTATGTTCTTGGGTCATCATAGCCTACCACAGGCTTATCCAAAATGTCATGACTGAAGGTTCTATTGCTAGTAACTTAATTCCTTATATACAGACAAACTTTTCTCATATCTTTCGATGTGCAACTTGGTGTTACAATGCTCTTGGTGAATATGGCTATGTGATGAACATTCAAAGTAATTATCTATCTTTCTCAGAATTTTGGCATTTCTTTTGCTCCATCTCATAAATGGAAAGTCTCTCAAACCTTTCATAAGACAAACACCAATCACCACCAATTATGGTCATTGATTGTGTAATTTATAATTTCCATATAAATCACCATTGCAATGATAATAATAGTTAGATGTTTAATTCCAAACACAAGGACTAAATCTCTCTTAGATTCAATGGTGAATATGGCTATGTGATGTCCTCTCAAAGAATTTATTTATCTCACTCAGAATTTTTGTGGTTCTTTTGCTATCTCACAAATTGAAAGTATCACAATACTTTTATAGGATAAACACAATCAACACCAATTATGGTCAATGATTGTTTCTTTTGTAATTTCCATGTAAGTGGTCATATTACAATGATAATAATAGTCAGATTTGTAACTCCAAACACAAGGAGTAAATCATGTTATTATGTTGGATTCATTGTACCTAGATTGTTGGGGACAATGATCCAACGAGAAATCACCGGCAGAGGCAGATGCACATGTAGGTAAGGGTGGGCAAACGTCCACCCTTGATATTTAGGATTTTTTTTATAAATATAGGGGCAATATAGTAAAGTGGTCTCCTCCTCGAAAAAAACATTAGAACACCTATCAACAGTTAGATATTTTTAATATTCTATTTCAAATTCAAATTTCAATTTGTGTTCACGAGTCTATTTAATTTTTCTAAATTTTTAATGTTAAAATTAAATATCATAAAAAATTCTCAATTTTTAATTAATTATATATGAGTAGTTAATTATTTAATTTTTATTTTTATTAATTCATGCTAATTATTACATCGATACATACTCGTTAATTTTATAGTATATATTGAAGTTTTCGGCATGTGTGTCATTTGATGTTGTATTTAAATCAATAAAGACGTGAATTGTGAATATATAATTTTTTTAGACTAATCTACAATTGCACTCTAAACTTTAACCCTAAAATCGATTTGCACCCTAAATTTTATTTTTAATTCAATGCACCCTAACTATTGAGTTTCCAAACAATTTGCATCCTCCGCGCTTTCTACATCAAAATAATTTGCACCCTAAACTTTAGTGTGAAAGATGCAAATTGTATTGAAACTCAAATCTTGTGCATTTAATTCAAAATAAAGTTTACTAGTTTAGGGTGTGAAAATCAATTTTAGAGCAAAGTTTAGGGTGCAATTTGGAATTTAGTCTTTTTTTAGGACCATACTAGTGGGTATGATTTGTTCATATTATTAAATTTATTATTTAGTTTTATCTATTATGTTGTAAATTTGTATTTAAAATTGGATGAATATTTGAATAAATATTTTTAAAAAACTACCGCTACTAAACGTCATCGATCCAAATTTTCTTCTCATGAACATAACATACCCAAGAGTCAATTAGTTATATCTCAGCCCAATAAATAAAGTCTTGAAGAATAATTTGTAGTGACTTTTATGTATTTATAATTGGTGAATTTTATTAATTTTATTATTTCGGCATGTGTCTTGATGTTGTATTTAATCAATAAAGACGTGAATTGTGAATATATAATTTTTTAAGACTAATATCCAATTGCACCCTAAACTTTAACCCTAAAATCGATTTGCACCGTAAATTTATTTTTAATTAAATGCACCCTAACTATTGAGTTTCAAAACAATTTGCATCCTCCGCACTTTCTACATCAAAATAATTTGCACCCTAAACTTTAGTGTGAAAGATGCAAATTGTATTGAAACTCAAATCTTAGAGTGCATTTAATTCAAAATAAAGTTTAGGGTGTGAAAATCAATTTTAGAATTAAAGTTTAGGGTGCAATTTGGAATATAGTCTTTTTTTCCAACTATTATGGTGTATGTAAGGTTTTCGATTAATTACATCTTTTCTTAATGAGACTACGACCAAATTGCGGTCTTGGTCAATTCCAACTTATTTTTTCACTTTTGTTTATTACATCAAGACACTCACTTGAAACTTCTCTTGACAGAACATTTGCTACCGGCTTTAAAAAGCAACTTGGTCCATATTAATTTACATGCATTTGTTTTTGTTTTATTATGGTGTCATGGAAGTGCAATATACTTCATCCGTTCCATATTATAAGTTCATTGTTGGCTTTTGAAAATAATTTTTTACATTTCCAAACTCAAAATTGAGTTAATTCATTAAAAAATATGAAATGATAAGTGTTTGAAAATGTCTCGAGTTGACTTTAAAAAGTTGAAAGTCAATAACGAACTCGTATTATTAGGTGAAAGGTGAGAACATTTAGATTTTGGAAGAATAAATGTTAAACCTATATATATATATTCTTTTCTTTGATTGTGTCCTAGATAATACTTTAAGATTCTTGAAGCTAATTGTTTCTTGATATCTCCTTTTATATTTTTTTTCTTTTGCTTGAAATTATTCTTGCTACATGTCTTGTATTTCTGGTATGCTTCATCATTTCTACAAATGTTTGGTTGTGCCGAATGAGACTCTTTTTGTGAAACGAAGGGAGTATGATTTTTGCTTCTTTTTGTTATCCTTTTTTTTAATCATTTTAGAAAAAAATGAAACGGATACATTTTGTTGCATGTAAGGTGGGATAAGAAGCTAAATAAAATGAACCTTTTAGGAAATTTTGTTTCAATTACTTGGATTTGCACTACCAAATTAAAATTATCTTCTTTTATCGTAAATGTGTTTCCCCTTTGGTAAAGTATTATTTTTATAAGTAAAAGTTGATATTTGCATAAGGTCTTTCTTACATAAGTGTGAACCCATTTACTATTCATGTAAGGAAGATCTTGTGGAAATATCACTTTTACTAGTGAAAATAAATTTTTTTATGGTGCTTGGCATTTAAATTGGTTGTATACATGGGTATCAAATCTACATTTATATACATATATAAAGGAGTGTTATTCCACATATTAATTAGTTATTTTTACAGGGCCCCTTTCACATAAATATAGGACTCACTTACTATTCATGAATAGGAGAACCTTTTGAGATCAACATATTCTCTCGGTCATGAGCAAAACGACTAGAGCCATTTTTATGTATATTAGAGAATTGAATTATTTCTTTCTAAATAGTGGACCCAATAATATTTAGTTACTGTAATTAAATACAATAATCCTACATGGAGTCTATTAGCTTTATAATTTTGACTTGTATACTTCCCTATAATTATAATGTATATAAAACCACGAATGGGCTTGGTTTAGATTTTATTTTTATAGCTTAAATGATTTAGATATTTTTTATCCAAAAAGTATCCTACAAAATCTAAAATAATTACATGCTTTTAAAATAATCTAATTTGTAATACTCATTCCCTCCACCATAAATTTACACTAATTATGCCCCAAATTATGTACCCTTTAAAATTTAAGATAATTGAATGGTTGTAAGTTGACTAAAAGAATAATTCTATGTGCACAAGTTGTGCAGAAATAGTATTTACCCAGGTATTGAATTTAAAAAAAAATGGTGTAAGAAGTTCATCAACCTCATCAATATTTAAAATGGTAGGACTCAAATATTGTTTTCTATTTTTTCCTTGTAACCGTGTGCACTAGTTTTTGTGTAAAATTTGTGCATGTAGAAGTACTCTATTAATTAATATCATCTGAAACAAGGTCTCCAATATAAATTTCTCCTAGATATGTCCCACCATGTTGAACTCTGTAGAGCCATTTTGTTTCTTCTTCTTCCTCTTTAATACATAATATCATTAATCGAGAGTTTTCACTGTTCATCTAATGACAATTAATAATTGATTCCTTCCTAATATTTAGGGATGATTTTCCTTTGAATTGTTTGTGTGCTATTTTGGATATGGACTGCACTGTCTCACGAGGTTGAACCCAGAATGATCTAGACACTTGATTACTACCTGATACTTAGCCATAATTATATTTTGAATATATTTGTGTGTTATTTTGTATATGGAACGAACTGTATCACAGTGTTGAACCCAGAATGACCTAGAATTTAGCTCAAGAAACGAAGCTATGCTCTCTTGAAAAACTCTTCTATGTACAAAGCAAGTATTGGTATAATACAGTTGTTACAGTAGAACATTTCCCAGTGACTAATTTCTAGGGATATTATTTTGCAGTCACCACGGCTGAGTTTGGATATAAAGCATTATCCATACTTTCTAACATATTGACATTTTGCTTACTGCTGGATGTATTTGAGCTTCTTCGTTGGACAATAAATATGGATGTGTTAACAATATGTGAGTGTATACAATTCCCATGAATTCTCTTCCAAACATTCTAAATTAATCTTTATTATAGAATATTCTTCATTTAAAAACTTTCTTTCTTTTATAATTCCTATAACATGTTCATACTTGAAGCAATGCCTGCCAATGTTGATGAAATAACGTTGGTGACCAATGCTATCAAAATGGAGCATATCTTTTTCTTATGAATTCTATTATGACGGAAACACTACTACACCTCTCGCAACATGTCATGCGCAAGAAGCATTATAAAATGAGAAGAAAAAGTTGTATCAAAGAGCAAAATGGACTTGAAGCTAATAATGAAGCGGACAGATATTGTGGGTCAAATAAAAGGGTGCAAACCAGATTTTTTTCAAAGATGAATGAAGAATGTGAACCAGATCCTGACAATAGTTGAAAGATCATGAAGAATGTTACCATTAAATGGACCGAACAACTTAAAGCTAAGTTTTAAGATGCTGTCAAAGAGCTGGGTTAAGGAAGTATGGTTCTTTCTTTAAACTTTGCATCAATTTTTATTTCTTAACTATTATAATTTAATACAAATGTTTGAGGTTGTAGGTCTCAGTATTATGGTTTTGAATATTTCTTTCATGGTTTTTGTAAATAGGATTCTACCCTTGGAGATATTCAATCAGACGAATGTACCTGGCTTGACGAGGATGCAAGTTGTGAACCATCTCCAGGTTTGTAATTACAAGTGTTTTGAATTCAAATCAATTCTGCTATGATTGTTGTGTACCACTTCACTCCTTGTATTTCCGAACTGAAATTAGTCTGCTAAGCTGGAAGTTCATGTATGAATTTCTCGGCTTGAAGTTCACTATTCACTATCTATCTTTCTTCTTCATTCAATATTGCCAAGATATTACTTCGTTCCAAAATATAAGAGTAAAATGATATGCAAAATGCAAATGAAAATATTCTTATATTTTGAAACAAATAGAGTATTTAATTATTTTTCCCTTGCATTTAATTCAACCTGCACAACAGATCATTGTAATTCAAGGCTTGAACAACTTGAATGGTGAAAAAAGAACTTCAAGAGTCATTCACTACTCCCTTTCTCAGTATATAACTTAGATCTTTTGGATCAAAGACACATTATTTGGACCAAATAAAGTCTAAATTTAGTAGCATAAAGCCAACGGTATCGTTTAGCTCTTTAAGTTTTATGTCATGCCTAATGTCTTGTTATTGAAGTCCTAAATGTATTATTCCATGGGTTATTTAAAGCACTGTGCTTTTCTTTACTTTTATTTTTTCATCTGTATGATCATGATTACATAATTTAATTAACTAGCTCATGATCCCGTGCGGAACACAGGTTTTTTTATAAAATTATTGTATTATTTATACTTTTTTGTATTATAGTATGCTAATATATTAATTAAAAACCCACTTAACTAAATTCAAAATGTATGAGAATAAGAGATAATGATAAATTGATAATTATGATGGTAAAATTGTAGATGAAAATATTTTGAAATCAAATAAAAGATGATTTTTTTTTGTTTCTTCTCCTAAATTTAATGGTTGAAGGACCATTCCAAAATTTTAGGGTTGTGAGACCGTTTTGTGCTATTAATTAGAGGAAACTCTATTCAATAAATTTCTTCAGTAATTTGGAAAATTTGGTGGAAAACAAATTGTTTCCAGCTATTCTCTTGGATTTACTACTCTTGATATGCTTACAGAGAGATCAGAATCAAGTTGCATCATTGTCTCTGTAATTATTTCGATTATTCTTTAATTGTTTGCCTTCATTGGTATTTTACCTCCGAGATGCCGCAGCCTCTTCAACTTAGGCAGCCAATCCTTATCTGACTCCAGCAATACTGCTGCTGCACCCAACACGACAAATCCTCATGGCTGCAGTTCCTCGAAGTAGACACCAGTTCCTCGAACCAGACACGGAGACTAGAAGACTAGAAGATATTGAGAAACTCCTCCTGGAGCTGGTCAGCCTTCCATTGAGCTTGCTTAATTCAAATAGTACTTGCTTTATATCTGTACTCACTGGCTTCACAAGGAAATTTTCTAGGTAGGCAAGAAATACTGAACATGTATTTCTCAAAATTGTGGTGGGCAAAATTATATATATTAGTACATTTTTATCCTATTTTTTTAAAGAATACTAATATTTTTAAATTGAGATAAATCTTAAAATTAGGAAACAGCTATCACTGCATGTCTATGTTACATGAACTCTTCACTTCATCCTGAAGTACTTGTGTCTAAAACTCGACACTGAGACAAGTGTTGGACACTTAATTGAAGAGTATCCGTGTCGGACTCTTCAAAGTATTCGTGCCCGACCGGACACTATCCAAGTTCATGTAACTAACTTAGCTTTATACTCCATACAGGAGGACATTGAGACAACTTTAGTGCTTAATTTCTAGTCTTTACTTGCTGGGCTTAAACTTATAATTACCGATTACGTGCGACAGATTTACGGGGAACCCAGCAACCAAACCAGAGACCAGTGGAGTGCAGGGTGATCAAACTTTCCTGGCGGCCAGCCTTAGAACTTCCGTGGTGGACTGCATGGACTAGAGGCTGTGGGGAGGGCAGTGTATTCTACTTTATTTTTATTGTTTTCTGCAATAAACTGAACTTGATTAATAGGCTTGGAAAATGATGTGACGTGGATAAGTATTACTTATAATTCTAGTGGGTCCATCCTATAATTCTATTTAATTTCATGTATTGGTATGTTTTACAATTGTAATTCGACACAATTGTCCCAATACATAGCATGACTCAATAAGCTTATACTTTCTTGAACTTGCTACTAAAATCTAAAATAATTGGATGCTATTGATAATATGTTCTTTAGACTTTCTGGATAATTTGGGAGATATTAACCTTTCTGTAATATTATATTTGTGCAATGTGCGTTAATCGGTAGATTTATAGTCAGTGTTTTTCCATGGAGTTGCATTCAGCTGCCTTTTTCAGATAATGGTTTGTTGGAGAAATTCTTTACTCATCAAACCTTCAAGTACATCTAAGCATGTGCCCAATGTGCTTATAATGTTTACTCCTTCAATTCCTAAATAAGTGACGTTTTAGAAGAAAAAATGTGTTCCAATATATTTATCGTTTACGACTTTTTAGGAGAATAAATTTACTTTCCTTTATCATCTCTATCTTCTTGTCCTAAGAAATTCTCACCCTTAGTATTAATAATTTTCAACTTCCCATAAAGGGGTAGTGATGGAATTTTACACATATTTTAACTATTAAATGATAGTATTAAATAATTTTTTAATTTATGTGCAAAAACCTTAAATGACACTTATTTAGGAACGGAGGAAGTATTTTCTTATGACCGGAACTTGGATCTGCAATGGGTCAACCATCAGGTGTATGCAATATCTGAGAAATTATGCGTCAATCAATAAAATTACTTAATATGGGGATTATTTAATATCATACTCAACCAGGTATAATATCAAATTGCATAAAAAATATCCAACTCAAACTTTCTAAGTACATTTCTCTCTAGAACAAAAGTATAATTCATATACAAGTACAAAATAAAACCGACTTAATGCTAAGTCAAGAGAGTGTTTTTAGAGGAAAAATGAAAGAAAGAGGATCTATAGCGACGATTTTGTTGTGAAAATATCTTCTGTTATGAAAATATCAATTTCTTACTGTTTAAAACTGAATTAAATGAGATTATAGCTTTAGATCATCTATAGTTAAAATGAAATAACAAAGAAGATAAAGATAATTCAATCTAAACAATGTTAGTATATTTTTTTTATATATACTTTTAAATATGGTGGCATCCAATAAATATAAGTTAAATACACATATTTATTTATATACAATTTTTAAAATTTAAATTAATCGTTTATTTATTTATTAGTATTTAGTCCAATTGGCATGCGTCCAACGCATTAGTCGTTTATTCATGTATTAGCATTTGGTGCAATTGGCATGCGTCCGACCCATCGATACGGTGCTGGTCAATAAACTTTTTGAGTAATCCTCCAAATAACTTAACTAAATATATCACCCCTAAATTTTTATTCTCTCTTTAATATATTATGCAAAATCATCAATTGTAAAAATATAATATATCAATCTATATATCTTAATTTATCCCTACGCTTATTTATTCAAACAAATTGGGTTAAATTCACTTTTACCCATTGTTCTCGACTCCGATTTACAAATATATTATTTAATTAAAGTTTTTAATGGTCAGCTCATTTCATTGGAGTGCTTATTTTTTACAAACCGTGACAAATTCCAACTAAACAAGGTGACTTTTAACGAAAAAATTTTAAAATGTTATTTTTATCCAATATAATAACAAGTAGAAGTGTAAATGGACCAAATCATGTCGAGTATTGAATTGCTTAGATTTTGGTCATAAAATTTATCGAGTATAAAAAAATGTTTGATTGAGGCTCGTTTAGCTACTCAGGAGTACGATCTCGAATCGAGTCCGAACAATTTAGACTTTTCAAACGAATATGATCTAAGTATCAATAGAAAATTGTAATTTGAGGAGGTTCGAGTAATTTATCGAACTTTAAAATTTACTCATATTTGAATTATTTATATTTCGAGTCAAGCTCAAATCGAACTTTTAGTCGAGCGAGTAAGAATCGAGTCCGAACTGTTTGCTCGTTTTACAACCTTAATAACAAGTAACAAATGGACCCCACAAATTTTTCCATGTGACCATCAAAATAAAAAAAAAATTATTGTAAGACCCCAACTTTTATAAATAAAGACAAATTTTCTATAAATATCATTTTTGAATATTATGGAGTTAATTTGATATAATGTTATAGTTGTGGGTAATATTTATAAATTGTGTAAAGTACGCAAGTTGTTATATAATATTCGATTGGTCGGGGAATATTCGTTTTAACAGGAAATATTCGTACAACGGCACAATCATTGGTGGACCCCACAACGGAATTATTGTCGGATTGAGAAAACGACAAAAATATTTTATTAAAAATAACGGCGGAAGTTTTACCATTGATACTGCTGAACTACTCGGTAGTAAAAGTACAGTAATACGTGTGGTTGCATAGTAGCACACGGTATTGATTATTAATGTTTATGTGAGAAGTCACTCAGTTTGATTCCATTATTATCAATTAATAATATGAATTATTTAGCGATAATGACGTTTTGTTTTATTCGTATTATTAACGTAATAAAACAGAAACATCTTTTTATATAAAACAAAATACTTTATTAAAGTTATTTTATAAATAGAATATATTATATTTTATTTAAAAGATTTTTCTTTAAATATGAACCGTCAGATTAAAGTAATCAATCTGGACCGTTCATGGATTAGTTACTATGCATTCTATTTTTCTATAAATAGCAGTTCATTCCTTCATTATTTCTTACGAATTCACTGAACTCTAGAGAGAGAAACTATAGAGAAAAACTATAGAGAGAAACTATAGAGAGAGAGAAGAAGAGTATTCTACTACTTAACTACTTTCTTATTTCAGCTCTTCTTTAAAACGGTAAGGGGTGTTATTCTTTCTTATTCATGAAGAGAACTGTTGTTATTTCATTATTTATTATTCTGTTGGAATAACCTGTATACGCGGTCTACCCTATACTTGGTGATATTCTTCTGTTATTCTGTTGGAACATCCTATCTGTGTGTTTTATACCATACCTGGTTCCGTTTTTATTATTATTCTGTTGGAACATCCTGTCTGTGTGTTTTACACCGGACCTGGTTCCGTCTTGTTATTATTCTGTTGGAACATCCTGTCTGTGTGTTTTACACCGGACCTGGTTTCATTATTTATTATTTTGTCGGAATATCCTGTCTGTGCGTTTACGCCGGACCTGGTTCCATTATTTATTATTCTGTTGGAATAACATGTCTGTGCGGTCTATCGCATGCATGGTGATTTCTTTTGTTATTCCATTCTTTATTATACTCAGTTGGTTAAGTTTTGACTTCTATACTCCATGAAATTTGTGGAATATCCTTGATAATTGCGTTTCATCCAGTATCTTTTCATGAAAATATTCTTCTAAGCATTCTTGAATTTTACTCCACAAAGCAGTATCATGTTGACAATTTGGACGTTGTTAATTCTTGGATAAATTAATTCTTGAACTTGTTTTATTGAATTCTTATATCATTGTCATCATCCTCATGTTTATAAAATGTTAAAAGTCATCTGTGGCCTGTAGTGCATAGATGGACTTGGTATGATTATGACCAGGGATTATTCGGTATAATCATGACCGTAATGTTACAAATGATGTGGTAAAAGTCCTCATTAGCCCGTAGTGCGTTGATGGACAGTTGTTGGCATGATCATGACCATTAATGAATACACGAATATCCTTAGCCGTAGTGCAGGGGTGATTCGATGATGTGGATTATTTTATTAAACTGAGTCCCAGCGAACACAGTGTTGAAAAACCTTTTAAATCATAAAAGATAATAGAGTTTATTTTCTACTTGACTCTTTTAATGGATTGCTTGTTCTGCTACAGTTAAACTTGATGTCTATTATATTTTATCAGTTTAACATTGTTGAAGGCTAATGATAATTTATTCTGCATTATCTTAGTCATAATATTTCTTACTGGGCTAGTTGAGCTCACCCTTTCTTTCACTGTTCTCTTCAGGAAATGAGAACGTAGCTGGGGCAAGTCGAGGAACGGAGTGATGGTCCGAATGATAGTATTAGTTAGTAGTCCTCACTATTCTATGTAATAGTGTGTTAATAAATGTAATGAGGACTCCTTTTGAGTATGAATACTCTCTAGAAGATAATATTTGTATTCAAACTCACAGTTTATGTTTTGTCGTATTGTACACGACAGTTGTATTAGTAAGTTGTATTTATATTCTGTACTATGTATCTAACGACCCAAGATGGATGATGTATACCTAATTTTGGGGGCGTCACAGTTGGTAGCAGAGCTTAGGGATATGATCCCTGGCTAAAATGTGAGAATAGAACTAGGAGGGGAGAGACGGGGAATTCCTTCGCTAGTATGACCTACCTAAGTTTATTTGCATGGTATTTAATTGGTCGGTCATAATATAAGGATAATATATGACATATCAATTAACTTTTATTTTGTGGCAGTATCTGAAAATGGCATCTGAGAATGTTGAGAATAGCAATGGAGCACAGGCGACTGTTGATTCACCACATATCAATAATCAGGATAATGTGCATCAGGAAGGTGACAATCCTCATGCAAACAACAACACTGACCAGATGATGAATGATGGAATGTTCAGAAACTTTATGCAGTTCATGCAACAGCAGGCGAGAGCGGCTCCTGTCCAAAATATAGGTGGAAACACTGAAAACTCTCGGACGGTCACCGCTAAACAGTTCATGGAGCTGGGACCACCAGAGTTTAAGGAAGAGCCAAAACCACTTATAGCGGAAACATGGATAAAGCAGATTACCAAGATATTTGATGTCTTGGGATGCTCTGAGGAGCAAAAGGTTCTCTTTGCCGCCTTTATGTTGCGAGGAGAGGCAGATTACTGGTGGGAATCGATTAAGCGTACTCAACCTGCCGCACTGAAGATGTCTTGGGAGAAGTTCCAAGAGCTGTTCAATGACAAATACTTTCCCGAAAGTGTTCGTCACATGAAGGAGGTGAAGTTCATCAAATTGGAGCAGAATAATATGACCGTGTCGCAGTATGAGGCTAAATTTGCTGAGTTGTCCCGGTTTGCGTCCCACTTGGTGGATAATGAAGAGCGAATATATTTTTGCGAGGTTTGAAACCTGAGATACGTCAACATCTTATTTCTCATAAACTGTGTTTGTATTCAGATGTTGTGAATAGGGCTCAGTTAGTGGAACGCGATAACGAGTCAACGCAACCAAACGAGAGCAGTCGGCAAAATGATAATACCAGTGAGAACAGTCATCGAAGCGGTGACAACAAGCGTGGATGGAATCAACAGGCCAGAAATGGTAACCACTTCGGTGGTAATCAGGGCTAAAATAATAAGAATGGTCATTTCAAAAAGAGGAGATTCAACAATGATGGAAAGACGTCAGCACCAGCACCCGTTGTTAAGGAAGGAGAACGACCACCTATCATATGTTTCAAATGCGGAGGGGAGGGGCACATCAGTCCAAACTGCACGATGCCGTCTAAAGCATGTTATAATTGTGGAAGAGAAGGTCATTTAGCTCGATTTTGTCGTTTACCAAAAATAAGTTCAGCCAAGATTGAGACACCAAAGGCCGTCCCAGAAAAGTCAAAACCGGTAGTGCAAGGGAGAGCGTTTGTTGTGACCTCCCAGAAAGCAAGGAACCCGAATGAGGTCATCACGGGTATGCTTATCATAAACTCTAACGAAGTCTATACTTTATTTGATACCGGTTCTACCCATTCTTTTATTTCTCCTACTTGTGCTCATCGATTAAATTTGACTCCGGAGAAATTAGACTTTGATTTATCTGTTGAAACTCCATTGGGAGAAACCTTCATTACATCCACAGCTTATAAGTCTTGTTTGGTTCAAGTTGGTACCCACACATTACCTGTCGATCTGATTTCATTAAAAATACTTGCATTTGACGTGATTCTAGGGATTGATTGGTTAACTACTCATCATGCAAAAATTGATTATTTTCGTAAGGTTGTTAGCTTTCATATTCCTAATCGACCTGTTATGCGAATTCAAGCAACCAAACCACTAAAATCAATCGCTGTCATCTCAAGCCATAAAGCTATTCGTTTATTGAAAAACGGATGTCAAGCTTTCTTAGCTCATGTCACGGATCTAAATAAAAATACATCAGTTTTAAATGATATTTCTATTGTTAATAAATTCCCTGACGTATTTCCTGAAGAACTTCCTAGCCTACCCCCAGAGCGTGAAATTGAATTTTGTATCGACCTTGAACCCGGTACAAAACCCATTTCCAAAGCCCCATATCGAATGACTCCTATTGAACTTCAGGAGTTAAAGATCCAACTGCAGGAATTGTTAGACATTGGCTTTATTCGTCCTAGTACTTCTCCTTGGGGTGCTCCTGTGCTATTCGTGAAGAAGAAAGATGGAAGTATGAGACTTTGTATTGATCATCGGGAGTTGAATCATGTCACCATCAAAAACAGGTACCCATTGCCACGTATTGATGACCTGTTTGACCAGTTGCAAGGAGCACAATTCTTTTCAAAGATCGATCTTCGTTCTGGATATCATCAGCTGAAGGTTAGAACTGAGGATATTCCAAAGACGGCTTTCAGAACTCGGTACGGGCACTATGAATTCCTAGTCATGTCCTTTGGATTGACTAATGCTCCTGCTGCCTTCATGGATATGATGAACCGGGTATTCAAGGAATATTTGGATCACTTTGTGGTCGTCTTTATTGATGACATCCTTATTTATTCCAAAAGCCGTGAATATCATGAGCAACACTTGAGGCTGGTACTCCAAAAGCTTCGTGAATACAAGCTTTATGCCAAGTTGAAGAAATGCGAGTTCTGGTTGGAGGAGGTAGCATTCCTTGGGCACGTAGTATCAAGTCGTAGAATATCGGTTGACCCGACAAAGATTGAAGCTATTCAAAGCTGGGAGCAACCTAAATCAATCACCGAAGTACGTAGCTTTCTTGGTTTAGCTGGTTATTATCGGAGATTCGTGGAAGGATTTTCTCGAATCGCTACTCCATTAACTTAGCTGACTCGGAAAGATACAAAGTTCAGTTGGAGCGAAGAATGTGAGCAGAGTTTTCAAGAACTCAAGAGGAGACTCATTTCAGCACCTGTTCTAACAATATCATCTGGCTCGGAGGGATTTGTCATCTACAGTGATGCTTCGAGCAAAGGGTTGGGATGCGTTCTCATGCAACATGGAAAAGTCATAGCCTATGCATCAAGACAACTCAAGAAATATGAGAGGAATTATCCTACTCATGATCTAGAGTTGGCAGCTGTTGTCTTTGCACTTAAAATTTGGAGACATTACTTGTATGGGGAGAAGGTGGAGATCTTTACGGATCATAAAAGCCTCAAATATTTCTTCACTCAAAAGGAACTCAACATGCGACAACGACGTTGGCTTGAACTGTTGAAAGATTATGATCATACCATTCAATACCATTCTGGAAAAGCGAACGTGGTAGCTGATGCATTGAGTAGAAGATCATATGCAAGTACGAGTGCGATATTGTCAACACAAAGACCCATTTTGTGTGACTTGCAAATGATGAAGATAGAGTTAAAGACTCCAGGGACCCATGTGATGATGGTGAATATACGAGTAGAACCTGATGGCTTTACCTGCTACTATTCCCACCCACCACATTTGAAATATAATTCAGCACATTTCTTCACCAACCACAAGTGGGGCCCACCAATTCTAAAATTTTCTACCAAAAATAATTTATAACCTGATTTCCGAATCAGCCACCTCTTAAAATTCATAACAAATCATACGTTCATTTTTAAAGGTTCAAAATTTATGGACATATACTCAACTTATATATGTATAACATATCTAAATATTACCACGATCCAACGGTCGGATTAAAAATTATAACCCCCGCAATATTTCTCAAAAACCCTAATTTGATTTTCAATACCTCCGTTCCGACAAAAATACAGATAAAATATCTCAACATTAATTCCTTCATTTATAACAACATAAATAAATCCATCATTTATATCCACATCAAATAAATATTTCATTATCATATAAATCAATAATTAATTATTCACAAATAATATTACAGAATCACAATAATGATAACCAGGCAGTTTCCAGGAAAGAGGGGGCTTTCCAATAAGAATTTCTCCTTACTGGCGCGCAATTAGGTGACCAAACCTCTCCTTGACAGAACTTTCTAGACATTGTCAATAATGCTATCTAATAATATTATTCGAATAATATGAATTATTGATCTGATAATGGGAAATATTGTGCAGTGACAATTATTGAACAACAATAATATAAAATTTTAACGTAGCAATTATTGAATCAATAAAATAAAATATTGAATAGTAATTAATGTAACAATTATTAAGTAGTGCCTTCTTACGTAAGAATCAATAATTCCGTGTGATACTGTGCAATACCGTGTGATACTGTGCAATAACGCGTATTACTGTATTTTAACCACCGGGTATTCCAACAGTGTTAACGGTAACAACTACGCCGTTATTTGTAAAAACTCAAATTTGTCGTTTTCTTCATCCGACAGTTATTCGTTATGGGGCCCACAAATAGCTGCGCCGTCGTACGAATATTCCCCGACAGAAAGAATATTCCACGACCAAACGAATATTCCCCGACAACAATGATTATTTTATAACCACTTGCTTATTTTGAAAAAAATTCATATATCACCTTTAACTTTAACTTTTTATCAATTTAACCATTTACTGAATCGTAATTATAAGAAAAATTGAATACTTTTATTTCATAAAATTCGGGGTCTTACAATCTCCCCTCCTTATAAAATTTCGTCCTCGAAATTTGCGTACCTGGTATTTCGAAGAGTTGAGAATACCTTGCTTTCATTTCAGATTCCATCTTTCCTGTCATCATGATTTCTCCATTGCTCATCTCCTGTATTTCAGATATCATTCTAGAATACAGCTTCAAAAATAAAGGTTAATTTAACAAATTAACATATCACATCATATCCCAATAGTATGACTGACCAACAAATAAGCTTAGGTAGGACACACTAGCGAAGGATTTACTCGTCTCTCCTCTCCTAGTTGTATTCCCCGATCTCCGCTAGAGATCGTATCCCTAAGCTCTGATACCACCTGTGACAACCCCAAAATAGGTCCATTCCATCCAAACCTATTCTGAGTCGCCAAATACATGGTACAGAAAATAACTATAACTTTATTACAACAATTGTCGTGCAAAATATAACAACACATATGATGTGAGTCTGGATACAAATATATACCAAATGTGACTCATGTTCCAACCGTTGACATCACCTCACAATGACACCTTACATAAAGGTATAGTCAAAAACTGTTTTAGAAATTAGAATATTTGGGAAGTGCTCAAGGAAACCTTCGTACATGGGAGGCCATGCGTCTAGGTTATAATAGATATCATATGGCCACAGAATTATCCTTGGTTGACCCAATAGACCCCAAAAAAAACGAGAAGATTACTATCATATTCTTCCCAATGGTGAGTCTTCTCTTGACTTATCATTATCTCCACTGTCTTTAATCGTGAATTATACTTCAAACAAACACCAAGATTATATAGGTAGTGCTCATAGATATACTCAGCAAGTGGATGAGCACAACCCTTTCTTATGATGACACGAGGTTGTATGTCATTAGACATCTTGTATGATAGTGACAAAACACCCTTCCAACGTTGGGTTCGCCTCACCCTATTTTTTTCACCAAATATAACTACTAAATGATGACCACCGTTCTATTCCCTTGTTACCCCCGCTCGACCCAGCTACACTCTTATTACCTGAAAGGAATTGTGAAGCAAAAGGGTGAGCACAACTAGCTCAGTAAAGAATATCATGACTAAAGATAATTAAATTATCAATAGCCTTCATCAATAATAAATCAGAGATTTAGAACATATGGTAAATGATAAAAATTTCAACCATAGTTGCAGCGGAACGAGCAATCCATTAGAAGAGTCAAATAGACTATAAAGTCTATTATCTTCTCCATGTTAAAAATCCACCAACAATGTTTTATCCCTGTAACATCAATCAACAATTCTGGTCCACAATCATATGAATAACTCATAATCATAACTGTAGTTCTAAATTCCTCTTCTCATTCAGGACGAAGATAATTTTCATCACCTATCTTTACCTGAAATATCAAAGATCATGGTTACACCAAATCACATTTCCTGTTCATAATCATACTAATAACTTCATCTTTGCACCACGACCAAAGATATTCATTTGTATCACCAGTTGGTCATGTTCATCTCAACACCTGTTTATTTTTGCACTACTGGCCAAAGATATTCAATAACATGTCATCTTTGCACTACGGGCTAAAGATATTCATCAACAATTCATCTTTGCACTACAGGCCAAAGATAATCATCAATAATTCATCCTTGCACTACAGGCCAAAGATATTCATCAATAATTCATCTTTGCACTACAGGCCAAAGATATTCATCAACAGTTCATATTTGCACTACAAGCCAAATATATTCATATCTCAAAGAAATATATAATCATTTCAGAATTTATATAAACAATAATTATAACCATGTTAATCAATTCATCTTTACACTTAAGCTAAATATATTCAATTATAAATTCAATGGTCATGATCATACCAGTTAACAATTCATCTTTGCACTACAGGCCAAATACATTTCTCAGTCACGATCATACCAATAATTTACCCATCTTTACACTCAAGTGAAAGAGAAATTCAACATCAGGGTTATAAAAATATTATATATGATAATAAAAATAATATAATCAACATATAGATTTAATCTCAAGAGTAATATTCATAACTCAACTATAATTTGGTCAAAAAAAGAAACTAATTTTGTCATGAATAGTAACTCGTGAATAGTAACTCATGAATAGTAACTCGTGAATATTAACCCCGACTCAAAAAGGTAGAAATTCCACAATAAAATCCATACCAATATTTCGGTATAATGATATTGAAAGAATAACATTTCTTAAATTTATAAATAATTTATTTTAATTGTTTACACTTTACTAAAATAATGCATTTAATCATTCCAAAATGCCAAACTCATAAAATTTCATCTCCAATAATCAAAACCCTCATCAAAATCTGCATATACCTCATATAGGATTCTCAAGTCATAAAATCCTACTTTTCAATTTTCTTACTTCACATAACATATTTAATTAATTTACTCATAACTAGACTATTTTCATGAAAAATACCAAATCAGTTCTAAAAATATTTCTTTTTTGGCATTTAGCATAATATAGTCCGATAGTGAACATATATTTTTCTCAGAATTTTTAAAAGTCATTTACTATTTTTCATATAGCCAAAATAGCCGAATATTTAGACATTTATCAAAAATTGTACTTTTGTCTAAAAATTTTGAAATTCATAGAGTATACTCCTATCATATACATGTACTCCTAATATAAATTTCATCAATTTTGGAGTTAACCACAAGAAGTTATAAGCAGTTACTTTTAAAATAGTCTTTTCTTATAAAATTCATAACTCTTAATCTACACATCCAAAAATCACCATTTTTGGACACAATCAAGAAAACTCATCAAATTATCATTTCGAATTTTTCCAGAATTTTTGAAGGTCAGAAAAATTACGAAACTGAAAAACATAACAACCCTTAAAATCCCTTACTATCCCTTACCTCAAAAGAGCAGCACTTCTGACTGGATATCGGATATGACGCTGAAAAAAACTTACACTGATGAATATAAACTCACCAAGTATCTAAATACTCACAAAATAAACTCAATAATCTAGAGAGAGAAAGAGAGAAAGAGAGAAAGCTTGTTTCTGGTGTGATTTTCAATTCTAACTTAGCCCTCTATTTATAGGAAAATTTTAGTAGGCTTGATCTACAACCTGATGGCTTTACCTGCTACTATTCCTACCCATCACATTTGAAATATAAATCAGCACATTTCTTCACCAATCACAAGTGGGGCCCACCAATTCTAAAATTTTCTACCAAAAATGATTTATAATCTGATTTCTGAATCAGTCACCTCTTAAAATTCATAACAAATCATACGTTCATTTTTAACGGTTCAAAATTTGTAGACATATACTCAACTTATATATGTATAACATATCCAAATATTACCACGATCCAACGGTCGGATTAAAAATTATAACCCCCGCAATATTTCTCAAAAATCCTAATTTGATTTTCAATACCTCCGTTCCGACAAAAATACAGATAAAATACCTCAACATTAATTCCTTCATTTATAACAACATAAATAAATCCATCATTTATATCCACATCAAATAAATATTTCATTATCATATAAATCAATAATTAATTATTCACAAATAATATTATAGAATCACAATAATGATAACCAGGCAGTTCCCAGGGGGCTTTCCAATAAGAATTTCTCCTTACTGGCGCGCAATTAGGTGACCAAACCTCTCCTTGACAGAACTTTCTAGACATTGCCAATAATGCTATCTAATAATATTATTCGAATAATATGAATTATTGATCTGATAATGGGAAATATTGTGCAGTGACAATTATTGAACAACAATAATATAAAATTTCAACGTAGTAATTATTGAATCAATAAAATAAAATATTGAATAGTAATTAATGTAACAATTATTGAGTAGTGCCTTCTTACGTAAGAATCAATAATTTCAAAAATACTGTGCAATACCGTGTGATACTGTGCAATAACGCGTATTACTGTATTTTAACCACTGGGTATTCCAACAGTGTTAACGGTAACAACTACGCTGTTATTTGTAAAAACTCAAATTTATCATTTTCTTCATCCGACAGTTATTCGTTATGGGGCCCACAAATAGCTGCGCCGTCGTACGAATATTCCCCGACAGAAAGAATATTCCACGACCAAACGAATATTCTCCGACAACAATGATTATTTTATAACCACTTGCTTATTTTGAAAAAAATTCATATATCACCTTTAACTTTAACTTTTTATCAATTTAACCATTTACTGAATCGTAATTATAAGAAAAATTGAATACTTTTATTTCATAAAATTCGGGGTCTTACAATAGTTGTGGGTAATATTTATAAATTTTGCAAAGTACGCAAGTTGTTATATAATATTCGATTGGTCGGGGAATATTCGTTTTAACAGGGAATATTCGTACAACGGCACAATCATTGGTGGACCCCACAACGGTATTATTGTCGGATTGAGAAAACGACAAAAATATTTTATTAAAAATAACGGCGGAAGTTTTACCATTGATACTGTTGAACTACTCGGTAGTAAAAGTACAGTAATACGTGTGGTTGCATAGTAGTATACGGTATTGATTATTAATGCTTATGTGAGAAGTCACTCAGTTTGATTCCATTATTGTCAGTTAATAATATGAATTATTTAGCGATAATGATGTTTTGTTTTATTCGTATTATTAACGTAATAAAACAGAAACATATTTTTATATAAAACAAAATACTTTATTAAAGTTATTTTATAAATAGAATATATTATATTTTATTTAAAAGATTTTTCTTTAAATATGGACCGTCAGATTAAAGTAATCAATCTGGACCGTTCATGGATTAGTTACTATGCATTCTATTTTTCTATAAATAGCAGTTCATTCCTTCATTATTTCTTACGAATTCACTGAACTCTAGAGAGAGAAACTATAGAGAAAAACTATAGAGAGAAACTATAGAGAGAGAGAAGAAGAGTATTCTACTATTTAACTACTTTCTTATTTCAGCTCTTCTTTAAAACGGTAAGGGGTGTTATTCTTTCTTATTCATGAAGAGAACTGTTGTTATTTCATTATTTATTATTCTGTTGGAATAACCTGTATACGCGGTCTACCCTATACTTTGTGACATTCTTCTGTTATTCTGTTGGAACATCCTGTCTGTGTGTTTTACACCAGACCTGGTTCCGTTTTTATTATTATTCTGTTGGAACATCCTGTCTGTGTATTTTACACCGGACCTGGTTCCGTCTTGTTATTATTCTGTTGGAACATCCTGTCTGTGTGTTTTACACCGGACCTCGTTCCATTATTTATTATTTTGTCAGAATATCCTGTCTGTGCGTTTACGCCGGACCTGGTTCAATTATTTATTATTCTGTTGGAATAACCTGTCTGTGCGGTCTATCGCATACATGGTGATTTCTTTTGTTATTCTATTCTTTATTATACTCAGTTGGTTAAGTTTTGACTTCTATACTCCATGAAATTTGTGGAATATCCTTGATAATTACGTTTCATCCAGTATCTTTTCATGAAAATATTCTTCTAAGCATTCTTGAATTTTACTCCACAAAGCAGTATAATGTTGACAATTTGGACGTTGTTAATTCTTGGATAAATTAATTCTTGAACTTGTTTTATTGAATTCTTATATCATTGTCATCATCCTCATGTTTATAAAATATTAAAAGTCATCTGTGGCCTGTAGTGCATAGATGGACTTGGTATGATTATGACCAGGGATTATTCGGTATAATCATGACCGTAATGTTATAAATGATGTGGTAAAAGTCCTCATTGGCCCGTAGTGCGTTGATGGACAGTTGTTGGCATGATCATGACCATTAATGAATACACGAATATCCTTGGCCGTAGTGCAGGGGTGATTCGATGATGTGGATTATTTTATTAAGCTAAGCCCCAGCGAACACAGTGTTGAAAAACCTTTTAAATCATAAAAGATAATAGAGTTTATTTTCTACTTGACTCTTTTAATGGATTGCTTGTTCCGCTACAGTTAAACTTGATGTCTATTATATTTTATCAGTTTAACATTGTTGAAGGCTAATGATAATTTATTCTGCATTATCTTAGTCATAATATTTCTTACTGGGCTAGTTGAGCTCACCCTTTCTTTTACTGTTCTCTTCAGGAAATGAGAACGTAGCTGGGACAAGTCGGAGAACGGAGTGATGGTCCGAATAATAGTATTAGTTAGTAATCCTAACTATTCTATGTAATAGTGTGTTAATAAATATAATGAGGACTCCTTTTGAGTATGAATACTCTCTAGAAGATAATATTTGTATTCAAACTCACAGTTTATATTTTGTCGTATTGTACACGACAGTTGTATTAGTAAGTTATATTTGTATTCTGTACTATGTATCTAACGACCCAAGATGGTGATGTATACCTAATTTTGGGGCGTCACAGTTATGTTAACATTAATTAAAAAATTTTAAAACGTTAAAAATATATCCAAAAATATATAAATAAATTACATAGTTAGAAAAATAAAAAAATTTAAAACGTGGAGTATTAAATGGAATACAATAATAGAGCAAATTAACTTAATTAAACATAATAAACAACTTAAGCACTTTAAATTCAAATCCATATTGTTTAATGAGTTTTATTAAATTATTTAAGTTGTTTAATCAATTTGTTATATAATTACATATTGTTCTTTATTTTAATTGATTGAGATATATTTTATTTTGTAAACAAAATTTCTTTCATGTTTTTTTTCAAGTTAATAGAATTATTAAGATATATGTTTTTTCCACGATTTCATTTATTTAGTTTGTTTCAACTTTCAGATTTATTTTTATTTTTCATATATTTTTAATGTGTGGATATTATATGACAAGTTCACGTTGATAATTAGTTTAAAATATTATTATTTTATATTTTTTTTTGTTAAAAGTCAATTTGTTTAGACAAAATTTATAACGATTTTTAAAAAATAAGCAGCTTTTAAAAATTTCAATCTAATAATATATTTATAAACCAATAATATATTTATAAATCGGGATCATTATATTGAAAAATGGATTTAAACCCCAAACTAATTATTTACTTCTACCAAACTACATATATTTGAATTAAAGGGAAGAAGAATATATAATTAATTTGTAAATTGGAATTAAATAAAATTATAGGTTAGATCATATCTATAACACTAGCTGTGTTCCGTATTTCTGACACTATATGAATAATGGAATTTATTTTAATTTTAGACAGCTTAAATAATTTATTAGGGTGGATGAAAAATTCAAAATCAATTCAATTTTGTTAGATAGATTAAAAGTGAAATTATAAGGAAGATAATGACAATTCGATCCAGCCGTCATCATCTAGCTGAACCAAAAATAAATGGGGCATTTTTTTCAACGGTCCGATCACTCCCAATTTTCTCCCATCCAAATCTCAAAAAATAAAACTTAAAATATACCAAACTCTCCTTAACCTTTATCTCTTCACAAAAAAACTTTTTTTTTTATATTCTCTCTCTAGAAATACATTATTTTCTCTCTCCTATGCAGGTCCCAACAGATCTGCCGCCGGCGACTAGACCGGCAGCTCCAATAGCTTACGCAGCCAACCCCACCCCAAATCACACCCCTAATTTTAACCACCCGCCTTATGCCGAGGTACAAACCCTCGTTTTCTCTCTATCTACAAATATATATACATATATATACACAGATATATATTCTCTCTAGAAATTAGCTCATATCTTTAATTTATATTTAACGATTTGGGTTTTTTTTGGTTTAGATGATTACAGCTGCTTTAGTAGCTATGAAGGAGAAGGACGGCTCAAGCAGGCAATCAATTGCTAAGTATATAGAAAACGAGTATACGAGTTTGTCACCGAGTCATAGCTCGGTGTTGAATCAGCAGCTCAAAAGAATGAAAAACAATGGTCAACTCGTCATGGTGAAGCACTCGTACATGCTCCCTAGATCTGGCTCGGGTCAGAATTCTGATGGGCCCAAAAGGAAGCCTGGTCGTCCGCCCAAGGCCAGACCCGCGATTCAGCCCAGTGGTGGTGTGGTTGATGTTGGTCCTCGTACTGATGGATCACCAGCAACATTTAGTTGGCCAGCGTCCTCTGTTCAGGTTGGTGGGCCGGATACTGGTGTCCCAACATTCGACCCTGGTGCGGTACCTACAATGGTGCCGATTGGGCAGGTTGATGGGCTTGTTAAGAGGCGCCCAGGGCGGCCCACTAAGCCCAAGGTCAACTCTGTGGTTGATCCTGAACCGGTTCGGTCGGTTGTGTCGCTGAGTACAGTAGTTAAGAGGAGGTCGGGGCGTCCAACTAAGGTCAATAATGGTTTGGTTGGAGTGGGCTCAGGTGGGCCCACGTTGGGAAAGAGAGGCCGTGGACGGCCCAAGTTGTTGTCTGTTTTGATGGGCAATGGTGGCTCCAAAAGGGGACGTGGCAGGCCACCCAGAATGGTTGGACCTGGCATCGGACAGAGACCAAGAGGCCGGCCCAAGAACAGTGCCGCTGCTGGCAGGCCGAGGGGAAGGCCGGCGAAGAATGTTGCGATGGCTGGTGGTACTCCAGTGGCGCCTGTTAATGGAGCTGGTGGTGTAGTTTTGCCGGTGAAGCGGGCTGGACGACCTCCCAAAATGGGTGAAGCAAAGAAGCCCAGGAAACTTGGTGGAAAACCTTTGGGCCGGCCCAAGAAGGTAATTTTATTTTTAATTGATATGTATGTATTCATGCCTATAAATGGTGTGGTGACCTTTTTAATATGTGAACTTTTATGCAAAAGAACTCCATCTGTGCCTAAGATGTCATTTTTAGTCATTTCTGGTGTATTTACTGTGTGCATTTTTAAAGGTGCATTTGGAAATTGAAATTCTCTTTGGCAAAAATTGTCATTTCATTTTCTCTCTCTCTTTACTTAGCAATTGAAGCTGATGATTCTGCATACATGTATATCCTGAATTGAATGAACAATTTAGTTATAATATTAAATTTCATAGTATTTACATAGTTTTGATATGCCATAAAGTATTATGATCTTGTCAAACTTTATTTGCATTCTGGTATCTTAAAGTATATTTTCAGCTTGGATATTAATTATGGGTTGATTGTACAATTTAGTTAAAATTAGTAAATACGCTATCAAAATCATATATATATATATATATATATATATATATATATATATATTAAATTTCATTATATTTACATAGTTTTGATATGACTATAAACTATCATGATCTTGTCAAACTTTATTTACTTATTTTGATCTCTTAAAGTAGATTTTCTGCTTGGATTGGAATTAGGCAGACATGACCTTTAAATAAGTAATTTATTTACGGAAAATGATATTTCCACATGTATATTTAGTATTTTCACATGTACTCCACTAAGATGGGACCCACTCTACTCTTACTCTTATGTGTGAGGTGACCATTTGGAAATATCAAATATTCGTGTGGAAATAGTGCTCCCCTTTTCTCTATTACTAAGCCTATAGAAAAAATATTGCATGATGAAGCTCAATAATAAAACTACTTGAGCTTGAAGATTGGACTTTTTTAATCTTCTTACTACTAGCTGTATGTAATATAGAATATTGATTTCTACGAATTTTTGATTTCATTTTTATTATATAAATGCTTGGAATTCGGAGTATAGAATGCATCCGTGGCAACGATTCAAGCATCAGAACAACAACAGCAGTTGATTGCCTATCAAGAACTTAAAGGGAGAGTTGAGCATTTTGTAAGTCGAGATCTAGTGTTATTAACATTAATGTTTTGGTATTATCAACATGTTGCAGCAGTAAAATTAGTATTTTATTTTGTGTTTTACATTACTGTTTGCAGCAATCTAGAATCAAACAAGCCGTAAGCGTTGTAAAGCCATACTTAAATAATGAAACTGCAGTCATTGCAGTAGGGGCTTTACAAGAACTAGAAGAACTTGCTTCCATGGATATAATTACACCAGTAACTGTTCAAACTGCACCGATAGCTGGTCAAAGTGTATCAGTAGCTTTTCAAAGTCAAAATGCAGCATTAACCGTTCAAAATGCACCAGGGTCTTCTCAAATTGCACCAGGGTATGTTCAAGGTGGACCAAGGTATGTCCAAAGTGCACCGGAGTCCGTTCAGAATGCACCAATGAGTTTTCAAGGGCAGGAACATTTTCTCCAAAACTAAGAACAGCTCTGGTTGGACCAAGAAGTGGTTAAGGGTTTTATGACCTTTTCGACAATTATAATTTTATTCTGACAATGGAAAGGAGGGAGAGGAGTTTCTTGAGAAGGACCAAGAAGGGGGTATGGGTTTTGTAGGCAAAACTAGATGTGGCAGTTTCCAGATATGAACACAAAAATCGGTTGTATCTACAACTCTTTTAATGCATGAATTGGTACTTGTGTGTACTTATTTGGAATAAGATCTTAGTTCAGTTAAATGGCCGTAAATGGTTTCCTCTGTTTGTTTCTTTTTGATGTTGACATTCAATGTTGGTGCAGCTTATTGATATTCTGAAACAGGTGAAACCTAGCTGAATATTTTAAAGTTTGTGTTGGTTCATGTCTCCTTAGTAAAAAGCCTATCCTAGATGTGGCAGCTTCCAAATATGAACACCAAATTGGTTGTATTTCAATTCAAGATTTGGTATCTGCATGTTCTTATTTGAAATAAGATCTTTGTGCAATTAAATGGCCATAAATGGTTAATCCCCTGAACGTTTGTTTTTGTTCTCGTCTCATAATTGTATCTAAAAGCTAAAGCTATATTTTGTGTTGGTTCTGTTGGTAGTTGGTTCGTCTCCATTGTGTGGCTAGTATGCGTCTCATTGTGTGGCTAGTTAATTTTAGTATAAATTAGTTTCTTTATGTTACTGTGACAACAATTTGAGTACATTCACAGTGCAGTATTTTAGAAGAGCAGAGGTAATTTAATTGCAGCGGAACTCCCGAGTGCCAGTGGATCAAATCTAGGCATCGGAACAATGATCAAGTGCCAGTGAATCAAATCCAGTCATCAGGAGGATGCTCATTACCTAAGCGAGAACTTTGAACAGCATGGTGTTGAAATATAATCCTTGAAATTGCAAGGGATCATTATGCTAACAGGTTTACAGTTTTACCTTCAGTAGCTAGTTGGTTTCTCCTTCTGTTCTTAACTATGTTAACATTGATGGTTCTGGTGGACTGTTGGGTGATGATGAAGGGCGGTTGGATCGCTCAGTTTCGAGGTCAATATTGGGACTGCCTTGAATTTAGGTCGGATATGGGGTTTTAAAAGGAGATTAGTCGGACTGATTATATGTCGAAATAGGCAGTGGGAACTGGGAATTTAAGCTGCAGCATACATGTATAGATGGCAAGTTTTGTTCTGACAACAAAATTGGCTGATCTGTAAATTTCAAGTGCATGAATTGGCAGTTTTGTACACTTGCAGAATGAAATCTTAGTACATTTGGTTTGCCATGAATGGTTAAATCTCTCTATTCTTTGTCAATTACTTTTTTTTGTAACAGCTGGGAAATCAAAGTTGAAGCTTTTGAAATGTTTGCCCAAGGCTTCATTCAAGTTTTATACTGGGTTTGTAAGATTTTTTGTTAGGGGAGGGGAAGGGAAAGGAAAATAATTAAAATTCTTTCAAATATCATGTTTATTTTTGGTTCAAAATTTCCTTAGCAAAAGTGGTATGATTTGGAGGGAGGGAAAAGGAGGAAAAGGTTAAAAGTAACTTTTATAAATCATGTTATTTTTTACCTTAATGTGTAAGGATAATATAGTAATAGTATAGTTTAAAAGTAAAAATATTTTTCCATCTTTTTTTTTTCTAAACTCACAAATAAAGAAAAATATAATTAAAATTTCATTCATTTTTTTCTTTCTAAAACTCACAAATATGATTTGGGAAAATTATAATCTATTTCTATCTCTTTCTCTTCATGGGCATTGCAGGTACATGTTCGAATATTACGTGTGTAAGCCTGTATGATATTTTTTCTTAAAAAATATTATAATTATCAAAATTGATTATCCAAGTTCTATTAATACATTATTCTATATCTATGTAATTGGGGATAAAAGATTAAAGGGACAAAACTAGACCCGGCAATATGAGTTAAAACCCGTTGAAGCAGCCCATATGAGTTTGAGTTACAAATTATAAAGAAATTTTTTAAAATGGACTTACCTATATGAACTCACATAATAGGTGGATGTGGGTTGTCATTGAGTCCTATTTATTTACTTTCTTATTTTTAAAAGTTTACTTATTTCAATATTATATAGCTCACGTTTTAAATTCTAAATTTTTTCATTATCTCTATCTAAAATTTTATACTTGTTCTCTCAAAAAAAATTATTATCTCAACCTAGGGACTTGGCCAAAAAAAATTTGTTCTCTCTGTAAAGTTATCACCTTTTCTCCATAAAAATTACTATTTTTTTTCGAAGTTTGGTTTGATTATATAGCTGTGAACAAAATATACAATGGTTAAGGGGCATACTACAGAAACCCTCAAAATTACATAGCCAGTTGCAATAGAAAGATAAGTGGTTAGTAGCTTTAACAAAAGATTAAGCATGAGAAAGTCTAGAGTTTATAATATTGACAACATCATTGACAAGTTGTCTAGGTGGAATGAGAGCATCGTTATGGGTCTTCATGTTCCTTTCTCCCCAAATCTTGTATAAGGATGCAGCCAGTGAGAGACAAAGGATGTTTTTGGATAACTTCCTGCCTTGAAACTGATTGATGAGTCAATGTGGCCAGCCCAGTCCATTGGCATGTTGTGCCAATTCCCTAATCTGTGGGATGCTTGTAGAATAGTATTAGAGTATATATGGACATAGAAAAAACAAATGGTTCAATGTTATTTTGGCATAGAGGACATAAAGCAGGCGCATTTGATGTGTATCACATTATAATGTCATTAGTTGGAAGTCTTCTAAGCAAAGCAAGCCACATGATGCAGTCCCAAATGGTGGAAGTCTTGATGTTTGTGATGCTCAATGAGTTTGAAGTAATAGAATCATCAATGTTGGGAGGGATTGTGAAACCATTCTGCAAAATGCCACAGTTCAACTGCATAGATATATAGAACCTCCATGACAAGGACAAATAGGTAAGCCTTGTCTAAGCCCCCTAGTGCCATTGCTGTAGTAATGCAAGTCCTGATCCAGTACTCAATATATGCAGTTGGGAATTTATATTACAAAGATCAATCTTGATGTATGGCACATCCTGTGCTAGTTCCTGAATAGCTCTTGTGCAATTAATATGTTATCACTAATGTTCCTCCCATTCACAAAGGCTGATTGAGCAGGATCAATGACTTGTTTAGTACAACGTTAACCTAACACTTTACAGTCCCATTATAATCAACAGGCTTATAGTAGGTTTGATTAATTTGCCTTTTGGCTGATTTTCTCAATGACTATTTTATCCACATAGTTTGACTTGAATTATGGTATTTCAACTCATTTAAATTTAACCCATATAAACCCAAGTCCACTTATATCTGTTCAAACCTGTCTACACCCAATTTGTCAGGTCTAAACAAAACACAAGTAAAAGCCTAGCGGGACGTCTCTATCGGTCTCACCATTGATTTTATAACTTTTATTTAATTAGCGAAAATAGTATTTTAAATATAAAAATAAAATCCTACTTACTTTCTTTGTCCTAAAGAGATGGAGCATGTGTATCAACGTTTTCAGACCTGGACCGATAATTGAATTAAAAAAAGTTCTGGGTGGATGGATCACTGGTCGAACTATTATTGACATAGTGACGTTATTAATATATAAAAATATATTATTAGAAATTATTAAAAATTTTAAAAATCTTATTTTTTAAGAACTAAAAAATAATAAAATTGAGTTACAATATTACTAAAAGTGGTCAATCGGTGCTACCAGGTTTTGACCAAAAAGGGTTATTGGTCTAATCCGGACAGGAGTGCCGACTGATTCTGGTTTTAACTGGTTGAACCGGCAGTTCAGTCCGGGTTTTAAAATCATGATTTCTATTACTACCTTCTTGCTCAAAAAAAGGATGTCTATAAAGCAGTGTTTTAAAACCCGGACCGGACTGACGGTCGAATCGGTAAAAACGGGAATCAGACCGCCTTTCGGTTCAGTTTGGACCAATGACCCGATTTTGTTCAAAATTCAGGTTGGCCCGCTAACCACCGGTCCAACCGGTAAACTCGGTTAATTGAGCTAGTTGACACGGTTTTTTAAAAAAAATTTATACAAAAAAAATTTAATATTAAAATTAACCACTTTTATTAATAATGCAACTCATCTTTATTATATTTTAGTTCATAAAAAATGAGATTTTTAAAATTTTTATTAATTACTAATAATATATATATTTTATATATTAATGATGTCACTTAGTCAATAACGGTTCGACCAATGATTGGACCAATAACTCATCCATTCAGTACTTTTTTCGGTTCGATGAACGATCCGGTTTTGAGAAACTTGCTCAAAATTATTCCTTTCGTTCCAAAAATTAGATATTTATTTTGACTTTTTGAGTCAATTTACGAAATCCTAAAATTTAAAATTAATATGAAATTATTTAGTTTTGATACAAACAAATATAACAATTGTAAATTATCTATGAAGTACTACTACTAATTATTATATTTGTTGTTTCAAAAGTTCAATGAAATTATATCAATTTTGAGTTTTAATATCTTATAAATTGATTCTGAAAAGTCAAAATGTATCTTTAATTTTGGAGACGAACATTTAAATTAAGGTTAATAAATTCGAAGAGTGTGTAAATTTAATTTAATAATACCTTTTGTTTGGACCTACACAAATACCACACCTTGAAATTGAGTATTTATATGGGGATATGTATACTTTGTGATAAATTATTTTATGTCATATATTACATTTCGTTGTGTATTTTTAGATATATTTTTGCCTGAAAAATCTTAATATGCTTTTGGATACTATTAATTTGTACTAGTTTAATACTTTCTATTCTCGATAATGAATATATTTTCCAGTAGTCTAAAACAACAATAAAATAATTGTGGAGTTGTTTAATTATATCATCAAAGCATCTATCATATAAAAAAACAAAACATAACATAACAAAAAGCACAAAAATTCCAAGGACCAGAAATTATTTTCATCACCCCTTTTAATTAGGGTATGGAGTTCCCAAAAGTCATAGTTATTATCAGTATTTTCACAACACTTTTTGATATTTTTATATAAAAAATGTCGCTATAGATGTATAGCGACGGAAAAAATCATCGCTATATGATCTATAGCGACACTTTTCATGTGAAAATATTATTTTCTGTCCGTTTCCTTATTATTAATAATAAGACAAAGAGGTTGAAAAGAAGTCCAAGTATCTATCCCTAAATTGTTGTTGTTATCCTTATGAATCACTTTTTCTTTTCATCCTTTATATATTTGGATAAAAAGAAGAAATGTATCTCAACTTAAATGGCCAAGTAGGGTTTCTCAAGGGCTTACAGAAAAAGTTTGTTGAAAAGGAACTTATTTCTAGTGAACCACAAGATGGGTGGGTATATTAGGCTTTGAAAATTGCATGCCATAAGTCATTGTCATTTAAGGAGTATTTTGTTTATGAGGTTCTTATTTTGACAACCACAACAAGGCTACTTCCACCAAAGATGGTTTACTTCTCCCTTATAAAGGTAATCACTTTTTGAATTGGACTTTGTTTTTCTATATTCTCCATGAATCTTTTATTCGTACTCATTCAATTGGAAGTATGGATTCAATTCAAAAATTTTATTTCGCAATTTGATAATTCACAAAATTTTCTTCATGAATAAATTATCCCTTGATTACTTATACTGTCCCAAACATCTGATTGCATTTTTTAACTGAAATATTTTATTTTATTTTATAATTTAATTAAGTCAAAAAAAATCAAATCTCTCCGGGTAGGATTCAAAATTCTCTATAGATTAAGAGTTTAGCTCAAGTGGTAGTCAACTTTTTTTTTTGTGTGTGTGCAATTCATTGGACTTCTTAATAAGTGCTTATATGAGTACTATCACAAAAACGAAATATTAATGAAAAATAAAAGACAAACATTTTGAGAAGAAGAAAAAAATGAAACTTCTTATAATATAGACAGAGTTTAATGACTAATGTTTTTATAGTTAAAAATCTTTAGGAACTAACGATTTGTAAGGTAATTAGAGATATTAAGTATATTTTGTATTAATATTAAATAAATACAACTTCTTACAATATTATTGATAAATGATTGCCAATAAATTACGCAAGGAAAAAGGGACTTGAAGTATTCAAACTCTAAAAGTCTTTCCTATATGCGACAAAATATTGCGATAGCTATGTATAAATAATTGGTGAAAGACTTCAAAATGATATAAAATGAAGATTAGAAGAATACCAAAAATTATAAGGAAGTTATTGACAAATAAAATAAGACATAAACAGTATTTTTGGCATACGAAAACGTCTCAACCCGGTTGTTTCAATATAATCGTGGGTCCCAACTATTTGGATAAAAGTTGTGCTAAATTCTGACCAAAGAATATTCTCCATTTGAAAGAAAAAAAATGTGAGAACGAGTCCGATTAGTTAATAATATGATATAAATTTGAATATAAAAAATAATTTAAATAAAAATATGAATAAAATTTGAGCAAATATTATACTCGACTTATTTATGATTCAAACTATTCAAATTCCTGATTATGATACGATAAATACTCGATTGATATATATTCGAATAGATATTCAATACATTCTCTTTTAATATATGTACAATTTCATACAATTAGAATAAATAGTTATTATTTTTATTATTTTTTAATTTTAGTTGTATTTTTTTATTTGTAAAGTGTAATTTAAATATATTTTCTAATTTTTAAGTAAAAATAATAAGTTCAATTGGCAATTGTATATATTATAAAACTACTAACTATGTGAAGACTTGAATTCGAAGTTCTCGAATAGTTTGAATATAATTCGATCCGAGTCCGAGAGTTCACATCGGTTCAACTCGTTTACACCTCT
Organism: Panax notoginseng; assembly: GCA_016801055.1. Classification (NCBI taxonomy): domain Eukaryota; kingdom Viridiplantae; phylum Streptophyta; class Magnoliopsida; order Apiales; family Araliaceae; genus Panax; species Panax notoginseng. Next base: position 253,283,981 of record CM029013.1, read on the forward strand.
ACCCAAAATCCTTAAAACTTTCTTGGGTTTAGCCCGATCCTGCTGACTGTAACACTCAGTAACACGGTCCGAATAAGAAAAGAAAAGAAATTCAAGTGAAAATCCAAGGTCAAGAATGGTTAACACTGTTTTGTCTATAACTTTTGATCAGTTTAAAGTTACGGGTCTCATAATATATTAAATCGAAACTTATGACCAACTTATTATTTAGCATTTAAATGATGTTTTCATGTGTTTTAGGATTAACTCTTATTATTCAAAATTTATAAACACTATGGCTGTTTATAGTCAATTTATCCAACTTTGTGAATTTCTGTGATTGCAAAGTTACATAGATTCAATTCATGTAATTATTTATATTCTCAATTTGTCTTCTACTGTGTCACTCAGTTACTGGCAAGAGAAATGGATAAAAAATTTAAGTTTTTTGTCCAATTCTTTTGTAATTAAATATTTTAATGAATGAAAAGAAAAAATAGACAAAAAATCATTTTTTTGCCAATTTTTTCTATCCAAAGAACGGATTTGGAAGAAAACTAAATAAAAAATTGGGATTGACTCATCCTTTAGTGGCCTGACCAATGGTCAATACGACAGGGTAGTCAGGATTTCGTCCCTTGTGAGCAAGCGACAGCTAAGCTCGCTGGTGAGCTGTCGGTGTTGTAAGGGACAGTGCCCCCTGAAAGCCAAGTGTAATGTGTATTTGGGCTTGGTGATTTATTAGTAGTCTAGTCTTGAGTTTTTCTAATATTTTGAGCCTCATGGGGTTTGCGCCCATGATATAATTGTTGGAAATTAAGTAATGCAAAATAAACAATAACACAATATTTAACGTGTTTCGGTACTCAATGATCTAATCTACAAAACTACCAACTTTAATATATTAATTTTCACGGTATAACTTTTTGCACAGAATAAAAGCTGAAAAAATTCTCTTATACAACAACCCAAGACTCAATTACACCCTATTTCAACTCTTTATGATGTTATTATCTCTTAGTTGTCTTTTACATTTCTCTAAACACAAGACTCTATTTATAGAATACCCATAACTCGCGTTTTCTAATCTAATTCAGGCACTCTCGCATAATAAATATACCTATTACAAATTGGACAACTTCCAAAATAACATGTGACGCCCCACAAATAGGTCCACACGACCCATTCTGAGTCGCTAGATATCGCACTATAAAAATCAAATATAAACTTCATTTATACAACTGTTGAACTGTCGTGCAAAGTACGACAACAGATAAGCTGTGAGTTTTAATACAAATATATATAACTCTCGTGGTGCCTTGACCACAAGACCTTACAATGGTACCTTACATAAAGGTACAGTCAATAATTATTTTAGAAATTAAAATCTTTGAAAAATACTCAAGGAAACCTTCGTACATGGGAGGCCATGCGTCTAGATTATGATAGATATCATATGTCTACAGAATTATCCTTGGTTGACCCAAAAGTCCCCAAAGAAAAACAAGAAGATTACTATCATCTTCTTTCCAATGGTGAGTCTTCTCTTGACATATAATTATCTCCGTTGTCTTCAAGTGAAAATTATATTTCAAATAAACTCCAAGATCATATAGGTAGTGCTCGTAGATATACTCAGCAAGTGGATGTGCACAACCCTGTCTTATGATAACACGAGATTGTATGTCATTAGACATCTTGTATGATAGTGGCAAAACACCCTTCCAAAGTTTGGTTCACCTCACCCTATTCGGTTCACCAAAATTAAATATCAAATGACGTATACAATACGACACACTTATCTAAAGTTCTCAACAAGATTATTTTCATACTATTTAGGGAGAACCTCAACAGCTATAGACCACCGTTCTATTCTCCTGTTATCTCCGCTTGACCCGGCAACACTCTTATTACTTGAAAGAAATTATGAAGCAAAAAGGGTGAGCACAACTAGCCCAGTAAAGAATATCATAACTAAAGATAATTTACATCATCAATAGCCTTCACTACTAGAAAATTAGCCTATAGCGACGGTCGCCGACCGTCGCTATAGGCCAAAAGACCGTCGCTAAAAGTTTTAGCGACCGTCGCCATAGAACTCGTCGGTAAAGCCTATAGCGACGGTCTTTTGGACTATAGCGATGGTCACTGACCCTAGCTATAGGTCATGGTAAAATCGTGTATTTGCTCTTTACTAACGGTCGTTGAGAGTTATTGCTACGGTCATGACCGTAGCTATAGATGTCTATAGCGACGCTCGATGACCGTCGCTATAGGGATGTGTTTTATATAACACTATAGCTACGGTCAATGATCGTCGCTATAGCCTTTTTATATTTAAAAAAAATAATTAATAATGCACATTTATTCAACAAACACAAATACAATATAAAATAAAATATAAAAAATATTATACACATCATTTAAAATCATTCACACTACAACATTACAATATAAGAAGAGATATTTTACAACATTACAATCATTCACAATACAAATGTTCCATCGGTTACTCCTTCATATTTCTTCTCAGTATGACCACTGCCGCCTTTTAGCAAACAACTTCATGCAGCAGTTCCACCGCCAAAATCGATTGGACAAGCCTCCTTTCTCATGACATCCTTTGATAAAAATTTACTTTTGAAATCCACTGCAACATCACAACACAATGATTCACTTTGGCCTGGCAGTGAAATGCAACACAAAGAAATGCTCATGTTATCATGAATAATAGTGGGAGATGTGATCTCTTTGTGACAACCCCAAAATAGGTTCATTCCACCCAACCCATTCTGAGTCGTCAAATACATGGTACAGAAAACAACTACAACTTTATTACAACAATTGTCGTGCAAAATACAACAACACATATGCTGTGAGTTTGGATACAAATATATACCAAATGTGACTCATGTTCCAACCGTGGACATCACCTCACAATAACACCTTACATAAAGGTATAGTCAAAAACTGTTTTAGAAACTAGAATCTTTGGGAAGTGCTCAAGGAAACCTTCGTACATGGGAGGCCATGCGTCTAGGTTATGATAGATATCATATGGCCACAGAATTATCCTTGGTTGACCCAATAGACCCCAAAAAAAACGAGAAGATTACTATCATATTCTTCCCAATGGTGAGTCTTCTCTTGACTTATCATTATCTTCACTGTATCTAACTGAGAAATATACTTCAAACAAACACCAAGATTGTATAGGTAGTGCTTGTAGATATACTTAGCAAGCGGATGTGCACAATCCTGTCTTATGATGACACGAGGATGTATGTCGTTAGACATCTTGTATGATAGTGGCAAAACACCCTTCCAACGTTGGGTTCGCCTCACCCTATTTTCTTCACCAAATATAACTACTAAATGATGACCACCGTTCTATTCCCTTGTTACCCCCGCTCGACCCAGCTACACTCTTATTACCTGAAAGAAATTGTGAACAGAAGGGTGAGCACAACTAGCCCAGTAAAGAATATCATGACTAAAGATAAATAAATTATCAATAGTCTTCATCAATAATAAATCAGAGATTTAGAACATATGGTAGATGATAAAAAATTTCAACCATAGTTGCAGCGGAACATGCAATCCATTAGAAGAGTCAAATAGACCATAAAGTCCATTATCTCTTCCATGTTAAAAATCCACCAACAATGTTTTATCCATGTAACATCACTCAATAGTTCCTTTCCACAATCATATGAATAACTCATAATCATAATTGTGACTCTAAATTTTTCTTCGCACCCAGGACGAAGAATATTTTCATCACCTGTCTTTACCTGAAACATCAAAGATCATGGTTACACCAAATCACATTTCCTGTTCATAATCATACGAATAACTTCATCTTTGCACTACGGCTATAGATATTCATTTGTATCACCAGTTGGTCATGTTCATCTCAACATTTGTTCATCTTTGCACTACTGGCCAAAGATATTCAACAACATGTCATCTTTGCACTACGGGCCAAAGATATTCATCAACAATTCATCTTTGCACTACAGGCCAAAGATATTCCTCAACAGTTCATATTTGCACTACGGCCAAATATATTAATATCTCAAAAAAATATATAATCATTTCAGAATTTATATAAACAATAATTATAACCATGTTGATCAATTCACCTTTGCACTTAAGCTAAAGATATTCACTTATAAATTCAATGGTCATGATCATACCAGTCAACAATTCAGCTTTGCACTACTGGCCAAAGAGAACCCATAGTCATGATCATACCAATAATTTACCCATCTTTACACTCAAGCGAAAGAGAATTTCAACATCAAGGTTATAAAAATGTTATATATGATAATAAAAACAATATGATCAAAACATGGATTTAATTTTAAGAGCAATATTCATAAATCAACTATAATTTGGTTAAAAAAAGAAACCAATTTTGTCGTGAATAGTAACGTGTGAATAGTAACTCATGAATAGTAACTCGTGAATAGTAACTCATGAATAGTAACTCATGAATAGTAACCCCGACATAAAAAAGGTAGAAATTCCACAATAATATACATACCAATATTTCGGTATAATGATATTGAAAGAATAATATTCTTAAGCTTATAAACAATTTATTTAAATTGTTTACACTTTACTAATTAATGCATTTAATCATCATAAAATGTCAACTCTTAAGATTTCATCATCAATAACCAAAACCCTCATCAAAAATCTGCATATACCTCATATATAGGATTCTCAAGCCATAAAATCCTATTTTCCAATTTTCTTACTTCACATAACATATTTAATTCATTTTCTCATAACTAGACTCTTTTCATAAAAAATATCAAATCAGTTCTAAAAATATTTCTTTTCTGAGATTTAGCATAATATAGTCCCATAGTGAACATATATTTTTCTCAGAATTTTTAAAAGTCATTTACTATTTTTCATATGGCCAAAACAACCGAATATTTAGACATTTATCAAAAATTATACTTTTGTCCAAAAATTCTGAAATTTACTGAGTATACTTCTATCATATACATGTACTCCCAATAAAAATTTCATCAATTTTGGAGTTAACCACAAGAAATTATAAGCGGTTACTTTTAAAATAGTCTTTTCTCATAAAATTCATAACTCTCAATTTATACATCCAAAAATCACCATTTTTGGACACAATCAAGAAAACTCATCAAAATATCATTTCAAATTTTTCCAGAATTTTTGAAGGTCAGAAAAATTACGAAACTGAAAAACATAACAACCCTTAAAATTCTTTACTATCCCTTACAATCCCTTACCTCAAAAGAGCAGTACTTCTGATCGGTATGCAAAGCCGAAAGAAACTTGCACTGAATAGCAACTCTCAAAGTATCTAAATACTCACAAAATATGCTTCATAATATAGAGAGAGAAAGAGAGAAAGCTTATGTTTTTGGTGTGATTTTCAATTCTAACTTAGCCCTCTATTTATAGGAAAATTTTGGTAGGTTTGACCTGCAACCTGATGGCTTTACCTGCTACTATTCTTACCCACCACATTTGAAATATAATTCAGCACATTTCTTCACCAACCACAAGTGGGGCCCACCAATTCTAGAATTTTCTACCAAAATGATAAACTCCGAAAATTCAACAATTTCTGAACCAGTCATCTCGTAAAATTCATAATAAATCATACGTTCATTTTTAACGGTTCAAAATTTGTGGGCATATACTCAACTTATATATGTATAACATATCCAAAAATTACCACGATCCAACGGTCGGATTAAAAATTATAACCCCCGCAAAATATCTCAAAAACCCTGATTTTTAATACCTCCATTCCGACAAAAATACGGATAAAAACCTCAACATTAACTCCTATATTTTTAACCACAAAAATATATCCCTCATTTATATCCACATAAAATAAATATTTTCTTATCATATGAATCAATAATTAATTATTCACAAATAATATTACAGAATCACATTTATGACAACCAGGCCGTTCCCAGGAAAGAGGGGGCTTTCCAATAAGAATTTCTCCTTACTGGCGCGCAATTAGATGACCAAACCTCTCCTTAGACAGAACTTTCTAGACATTGCCAATAATGCTATCTAATAATATTATTCAAATAATATGAATTATTGATCTGATAATGGAAATACTGTGCAGCAACAATTATTGAACAACAATAATATAAAATTTCAACGTAGCAATTATTGAATCAATAAAATAAAATATTGAACATTAATTACTGTAACAATTATTGAGTAGTGCCTTCTTACGTAAGAATCAATAATTTCAAAAATACTGTGCAATACCGTGTGCTACTGTGTAATAACGCGTATTACTGTATTTTAACCACCGGGTATTCCAACAGTGTTAACGGTAACAACTACGCCGTTATTTGTAAAAACTCAAATTTGTCGTTTTCTTTATCCGACAGTTATTCGTTATGGGGCCCACAAATAGCTGCGCCGTAGTACGAATATTCTCCGACAGAAAGAATATTCCACGACCAAACGAATATTCCCCGACAAAATGAATATTTTATAACCACTTGCTTATTTTGAAAAATATTCATATATCACCCTTAACTTTAACTTTTTATCAATTTAACCATTTACTGAATAGTAATTATAAGAAAAATTGAATACTTTTATTTCATAAAATTCGGGGTCTTACAATCTCCCCTCCTTATGAAATTTCGTCCCCGAAATTTACGTACCTGGTATTTCAAAGAGTTGAGAATACCTTGCTTTCATTTCAGATTCCATCTTCCCTGTCATCATGATTTCTCCATAGCTCATCTCCTGTATTTTAGATATCATTCTAGAATATAGCTTCAAAACAAGGGTTAATTGAACAAATTAACAAATCACATAATATCCCGATATTATGACTGACCAACAAATAAGCTTAGGTAGGACACACTAGCGAAGGATTTTACTCGTCTCTCCCTTCCTAGTTCTATTCTCCGATCTCCGCCAGAGACCATATCCCTAAGCTCTGATACCACCTGTGACAAATGTCCCATCAGTGGACAGCACCTCACAGTGGTACCTATCAGTTTGCCACCGCAGAACGGCGTCCCCTACGGAGAGTCTGGCTTCGGTGCATCCCCCATCAACAGGAAGTCACCAGCGAGAGGCTCGGGGCTCTTTACTTATAGCTCTGATACCACCTGTGACAACCCCAAAATAGGTTCATTCCACCCAACCCATTCTGAGTCGTCAAATACATGGTACAGAAAACAACTACAACTTTATTACAACAATTGTCGTGCAAAATACAACAACACATATGCTGTGAGTTTGGATACAAATATATACCAAATGTGACTCATGTTCAAACCGTGGACATCACCTCACAATAACACCTTACATAAAGGTATAGTCAAAAACTGTTTTAGAAATTAGAATCTTTGGGAAGTGCTCAAGGAAACCTTCGTACATGGGAGGCCATGCGTCTAGGTTATGATAGATATCATATGGCCACAGAATTATCCTTGGTTGACCCAATAGACCCCAAAAAAAAACGAGAAGATTACTATCATATTCTTCCCAATGGTGAGTCTTCTCTTGACTTATCATTATCTCCACTGTCTCTAATTGAGAATTATACTTTAAACAAACACCAAGATTATATAGGTAGTGCTTGTAGATATACTCAGCAAGTGGATGAGCACAATCCTGTCTTATGATGACACGAGGTTGTATGTCGTTAGACATCTTGTATGATAGTGGCAAAACACCCTTCCAACGTTGGGTTCGCTTCACCCTATTTGATTCACCAAATATAACTACTAAATGATGACCACCGTTCTATTCCCTGTTACCCCCGCTCGACCCAGCTACACTCTTATTACCTGAAAGGAATTGTGAACAAAAGGGTGAGCACAACTAGCCCAGTAAAGAATATCATGACTAAAGATAAATAAATTATCAATAGCCTTCATCAATAATAAATCAGAGATTTAGAACATATGGTAGATGATAAAAATTTCAACCATAGTTGCAGCGGAACATGCAATCCATTAGAAGAGTCAAATAGACCATAAAGTCTATTATCTCTTCCATGTTAAAAATCCACCAACAATATTTTATCCATGTAACATCACTCAACAGTTCCTTTCCACAATCATATGAATAACTCATAATCATAATTGTGACTCTAAATTTTTCTTCGCACCCAGGACGAAGAATATTTTCATCACCTGTCTTTACCTGAAACATCAAAGATCATGGTTAAACCAAATCACATTTCCTGTTCATAATCATACTAATAACTTCATCTTTGCACTACGGCCATAGATATTCATTTGTATCACCAGTTGGTCATGTTCATCTCAACATTTGTTCATCTTTGCACTACTGGCCAAAGATATTCAACAACATGTCATCTTTGCACTACGGGCCAAAGATATTCATCAACAATTCATCTTTGCACTACAGGCCAAAGATATTCCTCAACAGTTCATATTTGCACTACGGCCAAATATATTAATATCTCAAAGAAATATATAATCATTTCAGAATTTATATAAACAATAATTATAACCATGTTGATCAATTCACCTTTGCACTTAAGCTAAAGATATTCAATTATAAATTCAATGGTCATGATCATACCAGTCAACAATTCAGCTTTGCACTACTGGCCAAAGAGAACCCATAGTCATGATCATACCAATAATTTACCCATCTTTACACTCAAGCGAAAGAGAATTTCAACATCAAGGTTATAAAAATGTTATATATGATAATAAAAACAATATGATCAAAATATGGAATTAATTTCAAGAGCAATATTCATAAATCAACTATAATTTGGTTAGAAAAAGAAACCAATTTTGTCATGAATAGTAACTTGTGAATAGTAACTCATGAATAGTAACTCGTGAATAGTAACTCATGAATAGTAACTCATGAATAGTAACCCCGACATAAAAAAGGTAGAAATTCCACAATAATATACATACCAATATTTCGGTATAATGATATTGAAAGAATAATATTCTTAAGCTTATAAACAATTTATTTAAATTGTTTACACTTTACTAATTAATGCATTTAATCATCATAAAATGCCAACTCTTAATATTTCATCATCAATAACCAAAACCCTCATCAAAAATCTGCATATACCTCATATATAGGATTCTCAAGCCATAAAATCCTATTTTCCAATTTTCTTACTTCACATAACATATTTAATTCATTTTCTCATAACTAGACTCTTTTCATGAAAAATATCAAATCAGTTCCAAAAATATTTCTTTTCTGAGATTTAGCATAATATAGTCCCATAGTGAACATATATTTTTCTCAGAATTTTTAAAAGTCATTTACTATTTTTCATATGGCCAAAACAGCCGAATATTTAGACATTTATCAAAAATTATACTTTTGTCCAAAAATTCTGAAATTTACTGAGTATACTTCTATCATATACATGTACTCCCAATAAAAATTTCATCAATTTTGGAGTTAACCACAAGGAATTATAAGCGGTTACTTTTAAAATAGTCTTTTCTCATAAAATTCATAACTCTCAATCTATACATCCAAAAATCACCATTTTTGGACACAATCAAGAAAACTCATCAAAATATCATTTCAAATTTTTCCAGAATTTTTGAAGGTCAGAAAAATTACGAAACTGAAAAACATAACAACCCTTAAAATTCTTTACTATCCCTTACAATCCCTTACCTCAAAAGAGCAGTACTTCTGATCGGTATGCAAAACCGAAAGAAACTTGCACTGAATAGCAACTCTCAAAGTATCTAAATACTCACAAAATATGCTTCATAATATAGAGAGAGAAAGAGAGAAAGCTTATGTTTCTGGTGTGATTTTCAATTCTAACTTAGCCCTCTATTTATAGGAAAATTTTGGTAGGTTTGACCTGCAACCTGATGGCTTTACCTGCTACTATTCCCACCCACCACATTTGAAATATAATTCAGCACATTTCTTCACCAACCACAAGTGGGGCCCACCAATTCTAGAATTTTCTACCAAAATGATAAACTCCGAAAATTCAACAATTTCTGAACCAGTCATCTCGTAAAATTCATAATAAATCATACGTTCATTTTTAACGGTTCAAAATTTGTGGGCATATACTCAACTTATATATGTATAACATATCCAAAAATTACCACGATCCAACGGTCGGATTAAAAATTATAACCCCCGCAAAATATCTCAAAAACCCTGATTTTTAATACCTCCATTCCGACAAAAATACGGATAAAAACCTCAACATTAACTCCTTATTTTTAACCACAAAAATATATCCCTCATTTATATCCACATAAAATAAATATTTTCTTATCATATGAATCAATAATTAATTATTCACAAATAATATTACAGAATCACATTTATGACAACCAGGCCGTTCCCAGGAAAGAGGGGGCTTTCCAATAAGAATTTCTCCTTACTGGCGCGCAATTAGATGACCAAACCTCTCCTTAGACAGAACTTTCTAGACATTGCCAATAATGCTATCTAATAATATTATTCAAATAATATGAATTATTGATCTGATAATGGAAATACTGTGCAGCGACAATTATTGAACAACAATAATATAAAATTTCAACGTAGCAATTATTGAATCAATAAAATAAAATATTGAACATTAATTACTATGACAATTATTCAGTAGTTCCTTCTTACGTAAGAATCAATAATTTCAAAAATACTGTGCAATACCGTGTGCTACTGTGCAATAACGCGTATTACTGTATTTTAACCACCGGGTATTCCAACAGTGTTAACGGTAACAACTACGCCGTTATTTGTAAAAACTCAAATTTGTCGTTTTCTTTATCCGACAGTTATTCGTTATGGGGCCCACAAATAGCTGCGCCGTAGTACGAATATTCTCCGACAGAAAGAATATTCCACGACCAAACGAATATTTTCCGACAAAATGAATATTTTATAACCACTTGCTTATTTTGAAAAATATTCATATATCACCCTTAACTTTAACTTTTTATCAATTTAACCATTTACTGAATAGTAATTATAAGAAAAATTGAATACTTTTATTTCATAAAATTCGGGGTCTTACACTCTTGCTCACTCACTTTGATGGAACTGGGCACTACATTTTCATTTTCTAATAGTGGGAGATGTGATCTCTTGCTCACTCACTTTGATGGAACTGGGCACTACATTTTCATTTTCTGCATTAGTACGCAGATGCTTCTTGTTGATGTCCTTACTTTTCCCTCTGAATCTCTACTTTAACCACATACTTGAATCTCTACCATAACCACCAAGCAGTGTTGTGACCTTCAAAATCCTGGCTACCTAGGGATAATTCGAGGGAAGGCTCTGCCTGTAAGGAGAAAACTTATTACAGAATAATAACTCCATCCAATTTCAGACAAAGTTGGAAGACGTGAAGAAAATGACACTACTTGAGCAAGTTGTGCACAATGGACTAGCAAATCAGAAAAACCAAGCATTCCAGTACTATGAAACTTGCAGGGTGGCAATGCAGGAGATACAAACAATGTTTTATAGCTTTTTGCTGCATATATGCACTATATTGCATCCTCCTGAGATAGAATAACAGTATGTGTATTTAATCTAATAACTAACTTCCAAAGATTTAAGGAACATTTGTCCAAATATAGGTATATGATTGTGTCTCACACAAAGGAAACGGATTTCCTTACATGAAATATGAAACCTGTGATGTCCTTGTAATCAAGGAACTCCTTCTACTGCTTCCCAATACTCAACTGCCAAAAAAAAAAAACACAAAAACCCATCAAGAATCCTGCAAATTCTGGATCAGCATGCACAAGGTAGGAACATTAACCCAAAAGGAAAAAGGCAAAAACCTGTCAAGTGGGTCAAGTTTCTATAAGGGTTGGAGAAACATCACATAATAACAAGATAGAGAAAACATAAAAGATATTTTAGTTCAAAATAATAACTACGTTATATATCATGAGGCATATTTTAGTTCCTTTTACCGGTGGTCAAATTTTACTAGTCAAATGTATTGTTTTCTCCACTTCAAAATATGATGATAATTTATACTCCGTATATATTTAAAGTCATCTTTAGGAAAAATAGTCCAAGATAATGTTATTCATTTACTCCATATTGATCAAAACAATAAAGTTTGTAATCATTAATACTTTTAAATAATTTATAATGTTCATTAATTTATTAACTACTAATTATTTTTACTTCTAAGAGATACACTAGTATTGATAATGGATTACACATTTAAATTATCAATAATGTAGTATAATAAATTGCCAAAAAAAAAACTCATATAAAAAACTCTAATCCACTCAACAAAAGTACGAGGCATATATATATAACAATTATTATTATTTTAGTTTGAATAAATAAACTTATATTTTTAATTATTATAATTATAATTTTATATTGTTGTTTTTGCATATACATTGTTTATTCATACATTACCTCTATAAATTTTATTATACATTTTGATACTAAGTTAAATACTATAAGATTTTTGACACTTATATTTTTTTGCATTCTATATATATATATATATATATATATATATATATATATATATATATATATATATTCATTAAAGTACTGTTGTTTGCATCATAAACTTTAAATTGACATGATAACCCTATCATAACTGATAACTACACAAATTATTGGAGTGACTACATAAGGATGCATGATTGCTAGCTCTTGATTGACATGGAATATAAGTAAGAATTTCAAAATAATAACTACGAAATAACTAGTAAAATAGATATATAACAATTATTATTCATGAGGCTGATTAATGCCCGATATGGTTTCTACGTCCAGCTTACTCAAAACTCTCTGTCACACAGAATGAGTCAATAGGAGAGGACCTACTATTTAAGTTACTCGAAAACGAAGACTGATCCGGGAAAACATTGCCAGATTAGCAAGATATTTCAATCTAATAGGAGGGTAGTATATATTTGGGCAAATGACAAAATTGTCCCCAAGTGTTTGGACGAATTTCATTTGCACATCAAACAGTATAAACAAAGAACATTTAAATTTACTTGCACAAGGATAGAGACATCATGATTCTGGCACTTAGAAAATTAAATGATTTGCCACTAGTTAGAACCAAATATCACGGTACTTAAATTTCCATGGGTTGCTGGACTAGCTAGGCAGTAGCCAGTAGGCACTGCCCGCGCTTAAGTCTATCAAAGTCTTACACTCCAAGGCACTTGGTTGAGTATTTAAGTAGAGTTAGATTAAACATTTCTACATAAGTTTTACATAGATCAAAGTGTTAGCTTATATCTCGTCTATTTCCATGGCTAAATTCTACTTGGAAGTAAATAGCAAACATTTTATATTCGAATAACAAGACAGAGAAAATGAAAACTCATGCACAAAAAGTTAACTGGTTAGCGTGAACGGAAATTTTAAGTTTTTAAAGAAACCACCTGAGCTGCTTCATTTGCAGCATTCTTGGTCCACAAAGCTATTTTTTCCTGCCTAGCTCTGACATTGACAACAGCTCCACATATTTCATCTCCATGATCAAACTGCTCTCCAATCATTGCTAGCAGCTAATAAGAAAAAGTAGAATATAAGTTAAAAGCAACATAAGCATTCATAATCTGACGTTGAAACATATTGTATTATTATAGTCTACACATACCGTATACAGCCAAGCGGTGTCTGATTTTCCTTTTGGAAAGGTAGCAGTCCACTTCCCTCCATTAGCACAAATAGGGTCCTCCCACTTTGGCTCAATTTGATTTTTGAAACAATGGAAATCTGCCCCCGGAGTCAGCTTGCTTGGATGGTGTATATTGTTGTAAAGGCTTTCACATAAAGTAAATATTAATTGCTTGGATGGTGTATATTGCTTGGATGTTTGTTTTAAAAATAGTACCTCCAAACAAACAAAGGTGATTTACATTACTTTCAACATAAAGCAGAGATCAATCATAATTAAACATATTCACAAAATTAAAGCTCGCAGACACATACATCTTCCTAAAAGAAGAAGAATAAATAGGTAGTGACAGGAAAAAGTAAAGTCAATCATAAAATTCTACAGAATAGGCATGTATCTAACCAACAGAAAACTATTAAGACAACAAAAATTACACTCAGTATTTGAACGATTCGAGCTAAAATCTTATAAAAAAATACACCCACTCTCAAAATAATTAGATCCGATACTTTTAGCACAAAGCTTATTTTTGCACTAAAATTACTATTAATAAACACAAACCTCGAAATGGTAGATAGCATGAGGTACATGACAAAACAAATTTCTCAAATATTTATACACTACATGCAAAAATAAATCTAGCAGATCTAGAAAGATCAAGAGCAAAAAACTTACTCCTGCCATGCGGAGAGTATGAACCAAAGCAAAGCAGGGGAGCTACCTTTGCGTAGGAGTATATGAAAAATGATACAAATTGCAACAGAAACGAGGGAGAGAGGAGGAGATACTTTGGTGGTGGGAACACCTATTTCGTCAAAAATGTCATCCCGAAGCTGCAAAATGTTGTCTTCCATTTTGCTTTAGCTAAATCTCCTTCTGTCAAAATCACGAATGAAGATAATTTGGGGAAAAAATTGGAGCGAAGATACTGAAATAATTTGGGGGAAAGTGGGAGGGTTTTTCTTTAAAAAACCTCCATACCGACGGTTACGTGTCGAGCGTCCCTATAGATACTCTACAGCGACGGTTCCATGTCGACCGTCGCTATAGATACCCTATAGCGACGGTTCCGTGCCGACCGTCGTTATAGCTCGTCGCTATATGTCGAATTTCTAGTAGTGCTTCATCAATAATGAATCAGAGATTTAGAACATATGGTAGATGATAAAACTTTTCAACCATAGTTGCAGCGGAACGAGCAATCCATTAGAAAAGTCAAATAGACCATCAGGTCTATTATCTTCTCCATGTTAAAAGTCCACCAATAATGTTTTATGTGACAACCCCAAAATAGGTCCATTCCATCCAACCTATTCTGAGTCGCCAAATACATGGTACAGAAAATAACTACAACTTTATTACAACAATTGTCGTGCAAAATACAACAACACATATGTTGTGAGTTTGGATACAAATATATACCAAATGTGACTTATGTTCCAACCGTGGACATCACCTCACAATGACACCTTACATAAAGGTATAGTCAAAAACTGTTTAGAAATTAGAATCTTTGGGAAGTACTCAAGGAAACCTTCGTACATGGGAGGCCATGCGTCTAGGTTATGATAGATATCATATGGCCACAGAATTATCCTTGGTTGACCCAATAGACCCCAAAAAAAAACGAGAAGATTACTATCATATTCTTCCCAATGGTGAGTCTTCTCTTGACTTATCATTATCTTCACTGTATCTAACTGAGAAATATACTTCAAACAAACACCAAGATTGTATAGGTAGTGCTTGTAGATATACTTAGCAAGCGGATGTGCACAATCCTGTCTTATGATGACACGAGGATGTATGTCGTTAGACATCTTGTATGATAGTGGCAAAACACCCTTCCAACGTTGGGTTCGCTTCACCCAAGATGATTCACCAAATATAACTCCTAAATGATGACCACCGTTCTATTCTCCTGTTACCTCCGCTCGACCCAGCTACATTCTTATTACCTGAAAGGAATTGTGAACAGAAGGGTGAGCACAACTAGCCCAGTAAAGAATATCATGACTAAAGATAAATAAATTATCAATAGTCTTCATCAGTAATAAATCAGAGATTTAGAACATATGGTAGATGATAAAAATTTCAACCATAGTTGCAGCGGAATGAGCAATCCATTAGAAGAGTCAAATAGACTATAAAGTCTATTATCTTCTCCATGTTAAAAATTCACCAACAATATTTTATCCCTGTAACATCAATCAACAATTCTGGTCCACAATCATATGAATAACTCATAATCATAACTGTAGTTCTAAATTCCTCTTCTCATCCAGGACGAAGATAATTTTCATCACCTATCTTTACCTGAAACATCAAAGATCATAGTTACACCAAATCACATTTCCTGTTCATAATCATACTAATACTTCATCTTTGCACTACGGCCAAAGATATTCATTTATATCACCAGTTGATAATGTTCATCTCAACACCTGCTCATCCTTGCACTACTGGCCAAAGATATTCAACAACATGTCATCTTTGCACTACGGGCCAAAGATATTCATCAACAATTCATATTTGCACTACAGGCCAAAGATATTCATCAATATTTCATCTTTGCACTACAGGCCAAAGATATTCCTCAACAGTTCATATTTGCACTACGGCCAAATATATTCATCAACAGTTCATATTTACACTACAAGCCAAATATATTAATATCTCAAAGAAATATATAATCATTTAAATAAACAATAATTATAAACATGTTGATCATTTCACCTTTGCACTTAAGCTGAAGATATTTATTTATAAATTTAATGGTCATGATCATACTAGTCAATAATTCAACATTGCACTACTGGCCAAAGAGAACCCAAAGTCATGATCATACCAATAATCTACCCATCTTTACACTCAAGTGAAAGAGAATTTCAACATTAGGGTTATAAAAATGTTATATATGATAATAAAAATAATATAATCAACATATAGATTTAATCTCAAGAGTAATATTCATAAATCAACTATAATTTGGTTAGAAAAAGGAAACCAATTTTATTGTGAATAGTAACTCGTGAATAGTAACTCATGAATAGTAACTCGTGAATAGTAACTCGTGAATAGTAATCCCGACACAAAAAGGTAGAAATTCTAAAATAAAATACATACCAATATTTCGATATAATGATATTGAAAGAATAATATTTCTTAAGCTTATAAACAATTTATTTTAATTGTTTACACTTTACTAAATAATGCATTTAATCATTCTAAAATGTCAAACTCATAAGATTTCATCACCAATAACCAAAACTCTCATCAAAAATCTGCATATACCTCATATAGGATTCTCAAGTCATAAAATCCTATTTTCCAATTTTCTTACTTCACAAAACATATTTAATTCATTTACTCATAACTAGACCATTTTCATGAAAAATACCAAATCAGTTCCAAAAATATTTTTTTTCTAGAATTTAGCATAATATAGTCCCATAGTGAACATATATTTTTCTCAGAATTTTTAAAAGTCCTTTACTATTTTTCATATGGCCAAAATAGCCGAATATTTAGACATTTATCAAAAATTGTACTTTTGTCCAAAAATTCTAAAATTTACAGAGTATACTTCTATCATATACATGTACTCCCAATAAAAATTTCATCAATTTTGGAGTTAACCACAAGGAATTATAAGCGGTTACTTTTAAAATAGTCTTTTCCCGTAAAATGCATAACTCTTAATCCATACATCCAAAAATCACTATTTTTGGACACAATCAATAAAACTCATCAAAATATCATTTCAAATTTTTCCAGAAATTTTGAAGGTCAGAAAAATTACGAACTGAAAAACATAACAACCCTTAAAATCCCTTACTATCCATTACCTCAAAAGAGCAGCACTTCTGACTGGATATCGGATATGACACTGGAGAAAACTTGCACTGATGAATAGCAACTCACCAAGTATCTAAATACTCACAAAATATACTCAATAATCTAGAGAGAGAAAGAGAGAAAACTTGTTTCTAGTGTGATTTTTAATTCTAACTTAGCCCTTTATTTATAGGAAAATGTTAGCACGCCGAAGCAGACTTAACCTGTAACCTGATGGCTTTACCTGCTACTATTCTCACCCACCACATTTGAATAAAAATCTCAGCACATTTCTTCACCAACCAAGAGTGGGGCCCACCAATTCTAGAATTTTCTACCAAAATGATTAACTTCGAAAATTCAACAATTTCTGAACCAGTCATCTCGTAAAATTCATAACAAATCATACGTTTATTTTTAACGGTTCAAAATTTGTGGACATATACTCAACTTATATATGTATAATATATCCAAATATTACCACGATCCAACGGTCGGATTAAAAATTATAACCCTCGTAAAATATCTTAAAAACCCTAATTTGATTTTCAATACCTCCGTTCCGACAAAAATACAGATAAAACACCTCAACATTAACTCCTTCATTTTTAACCACAAAAATATATCCCTCATTTATATCCACATAAAATAAATATTTCCTTATCATATGAATCAATAATTAATTATTCATAAATAATATTACAGAATCACATTTATGACAGCCAGGCCGTTCCCAGGAAAATGGGGGCTTTCCAATAAGAATTTTTCCTTACTGGCGCACAATTAGGTGACCAAACCTCTCCTTAGACAGAACTTTCTAGACATTACCAATAATGTTATCTAATAATATTATTCAAATAATATAAATTATTGATCTGATAATGGGAAATACTGTGCAGTGACAATTATTGAACACCAATAATATAAAATTTCAACGTAGTAATTATTGAATCAATAAAATAAAATATTGAACAGTAATTACTGTAACAATTATTGAGTAGTGCCTTCTTACGTAAGAATCAATAATTTCAAAAATACTATGCAATACCGTGTGCTACTGTGCAATAACGTGTATTACTGTATTTTAACCATCGGGTATTTCAACAGTGTTAACGGTAACAACTACGCCGTTATTTGTAAAAACTCAAATTTGTCGTTTTCTTCACCCAACAGTTATTCTGTTATGAGGCCCATAAATGGTTGCGCCGTCGTACGAATATTCCCCGACAGAAAGAATATTCCACGACCAAACGAATATTCCCCGACAACAATGAATATTTTATAACCACTTGTTTATTTTGAAAAATTTTCACATTTCACCCATAACTTTAACTTTTTATCAATTTAACCATTTACTGAATTGTAATTATAAGAAAAATTAAATACTATTATTTCATAAAATTCGGGGTCTTACAATCTCCCCTCATTATGAAATTTAGTCCCCGAAATTTACGTACCTGGTATTTCAAAGAGTTGAGAATACCTTCCTTTCATTTCAAATTCCATCTTCCCTGTCATCATAATTTCTCCATTGCTCATCTCCTGTATTTCAAATATTATTCTAGAATACAACTTCAAAACAAGGGTTAATTTAACAAATTAACGTATCACATAATATCCCGATATTATGACAGACCAACAAATAAGCTTAGGTAGGACACACTAGCGAAGGATTTACTTATCTCTCCCTCCTAGTTATATTCCCCGATCTCCGCCAGAGATCATATCCCTAAGCTCTGATACCAGCTGTGACAACCCCAAAATAGGTCCATTCCATCCAACCTATTCTGAGTCGCCAAATACATAGTACAGAAAATAACTACAACTTTATTATAATAATTGTCGTGCAAAATACAACAACACATATGTTGTGAGTTTGGATATAAATATATACCAAATGTGACTTATGTTCCAACCGTGGACATCACCTCACAATGACACCTTACATAAAGGTATAGTCAAAAACTGTTTAGAAATTAGAATCTTTGGGAAGTGCTCAAGGAAACCTTCGTACATGGGAGGCCATGTGTCTAGGTTATGATAGATATCATATGGCCACAGAATTATCCTTGGTTGACCCAATAGACCCCAAAGAAAAACGAGAAGATTACTATCATATTCTTCCCAATGGTGAGTCTTCTCTTGACTTATCATTATCTTCATTGTATCTAACTGAGAATTATACTTCAAACAAATATCAAGATTATATAGGTAGTGTTTGTAGATATACTCGGCAAGCGGATGTGCACAATCCTGTCTTATGATGACACGAGGATGTATGTCGTTAGACATCTTGTATGATAGTGGCAAAATACTCTTCCAACGTTGGGTTCGCTTCACCCAAGATGATTCACCAAATATAACTCCTAAATGATGACCACCGTTCTATTCCCCTGTTACCCCCGCTCGACCCAGCTACACTCTTATTACCTGAAAGGAATTGTGAACAGAAGGGTGAGCACAACTAGCCCAGTAAAGAATATCATGACTAAAGATAAATAAATTATCAATAGTCTTCATCAGTAATAAATCAGAGATTTAGAACATATGGTAGATGATAAAAATTTCAACCATAGTTGCAGCGGAACGAGCAATCTATTAGAAGAGTCAAATAGACTATAAAGTCTATTATCTTCTCCATGTTAAAAATCCACCAACAATATTTTATCCCTGTAACATCAATCAACAATTCTGGTCCACAATCATATGAATAACTCATAATCATAACTGTAGTTCTAAATTCCTTTTCTCATCCAGGACGAAGATAATTTTCATCACCTGAAACATCAAAGATCATGGTTACACCAAATCACATTTCCGGTTCGTAATCATACTAATAACTTCATCTTTGCACTACGGCCAAAGATATTCATTTGTATCACCAGTTGATAATGTTTATCTCAACATCTGTTCATCTTTGCACTATTGGCCAAAGATATTCAACAACATGTCATCTTTGCACTACGGGCCAAAGATATTCATCAACAATTCATCTTTACACTACAGGCCAAAGATATTCATCAATATTTCATCTTTGCAGTACAGGCCAAAGATATTCCTCAACAGTTCATATTTGCACTACGGCCAAATATATTCATCAACAGTTCATATTTGCACCACAGACCAAATATATTAATATCTCAAAGAAATATATAATCATTTATATAAACAATAATTATAACCATGTTGATCATTTCACCTTTGCACTTAAGCTGAAGATATTCAATTATAAATTCAATGGTCATGATCATACTAGTCAATAATTCAATTTTGCACTACTGACCAAAGAGAACCCAAAGTCATGATCATACCAATAATCTACCCATCTTTACACTCAAGTGAAAGAGAATTTCAACATTAGGGTTATAAAAATGTTATATATGATAATAAAAACAATATGATCAACATATAAATTTAATCTCAAGAGTAATATTCATAAATCAACCATAATTTGGTTAGAAAAAGAAAACTAATTTTATCATGAATAGTAACTCGTGAATAGTAACTCATGAATAGTAACTCGTGAATAGTAACTCATGAATAGTAACTCGTGAATAGTAATTCATGAATAGTAATCCCGACACAAAAAGGTAGAAATTCCACAATAAAATACATACCAATATTTCGATATAATGATATTGAAAGAATAATATTTCTTAAGCTTATAAATAATTTATTTTAATTGTTTACACTTTACTAAATAATGCATTTAATCATTCTAAAATGCCAAACTCATAAGATTTCATCACCAATAACTAAAACCCTCATCAAAAATCTGCATATACCTCATATAGGATTCTCAAGTCATAAAATCCTATTTTCCAATTTTCTTAATTCACAAAACATATTTAATTCATTTACTCATAACTAGACTATTTTCATAAAAAATACCAAATCAGTTCCAAAAATATTTCTTTTCTGGGATTTAGCATAATATAGTCCCATAGTGAACATATATTTTTCTCAGAATTTTTAAAAGTCCTTTACTATTTTTCATATGGCCAAAACAGCCGAATATTTAGACATTTATTAAAAATTGTACTTTTGTCCAAAAATTCTGAAATTTACAGAGTATACTTCTATCATATACATGTACTCTCAATAAAAATTTCATCAATTTTGGAGTTAACCACAAGGAATTTTAAGCGGTTACTTTTAAAATAGTCTTTTCCCGTAAAATGCATAACTCTTAATCCATACATCCAAAAATCACCATTTTTGGACACAATTAATAAAACTCATCAAAATATCATTTCAAATTTTTCCAGAATTTTTGAAGGTCAGAAAAATTACGAACTGAAAAACATAACAACCCTTAAAATCCCTTACTATCCCTTACCTCAAAAGAGCAGCACTTCTGACTGGATATCAGATATGACACTGAAGGAAACTTACACTGATGAATAGCAACTCACCAAGTATCTAAATACTCACAAAATATACTCAATAATCTAGAGAGAGAAAGAGAGAAAACTTATTTCTGGTGTGATTTTCAATTCTAACTTAGCCCTCTATTTATAGGAAAATGTTAGCACGCCGAAGCAGACTTAACCTGTAACCTGATGGCTTTACCTGCTACTATTCTCACCCACCACATTTAAAAAAAAATCTCAGTATATTTCTTCACCAACCAAGAGTGGGGCCCACCAATTCTAGAATTTTCCACCAAAATGATTAACTTCGAAAATTCAACAATTTCTGAACCAGTCATCTCGTAAAATTCATAATAAATCATACGTTCATTTTTAACGGTTCAAAATTTGTGGACATATACTCAACTTATATATGTATAACATATCCAAATATTACCACGATCCAACGGTTGGATTAAAAATTATAACCCTCGCAAAATATCTTAAAAACTCTAATTTAATTTTCAATACCTCCGTTCCGACCAAAATACAGATAAAACACCTCAACATTAACTCCTTCATTTTTAACCACAAAAATATATCCCTCATTTATATCCACATAAAATAAATATTTACTTATCATATGAATCAATAATTAATTATTCACAAATAATATTACAGAATCACATTTATGACAACCAGGCCGTTCCCAGGAAAGAGGGGGCTTTCCAATAAGAATTTCTCTTTACTGGCGCGCAATTAGGTGACCAAACCTCTCCTTAGACAGAACTTTCTAGACATTACCAATAATGTTATCTAATAATATTATTCAAATAATATGAATTAT
This sequence comes from Panax notoginseng, assembly GCA_016801055.1. Lineage (NCBI taxonomy): Eukaryota > Viridiplantae > Streptophyta > Magnoliopsida > Apiales > Araliaceae > Panax > Panax notoginseng. The sequence goes on from CM029013.1 coordinate 253,306,668, forward strand.
TGATCTGATAATGGGAAATACTGTGCAGTGATAATTATTGAACAACAATAATATAAAATTTCAACGTAGCAATTATTGAATCAATAAAATAAAATATTGAACAGTAATTACTGTAACAATTATTGAGTAGTGCCTTCTTACGTAAGAATCAATAATTTCAAAAATACTATGCAATACCGTGTGCTACTGTGCAATAACGTGTATTACTGTATTTTAACCATCAGGTATTTCAACTGTGTTAATGGTAACAACTACGCCGTTATTTGTAAAAACTCAAATTTGTCATTTTTTTCACCCGACAGTTATTCTGTTATGAGGCCCACAAATGGCTGCGCCGTCGTACGAATATTTCCCGACAGAAAGAATATTCCACGACCAAACGAATATTCCCCGACAACAATGAATATTTTATAACCATTTGTTTATTTTGAAAAAATTTCACATTTCACCCATAACTTTAACTTTTTATCAATTTAACCATTTACTGAATTGTAATTATAAGAAAAATTGAATACTTTTATTTCATAAAATTCGAGGTCTTACATTTTATCTCTGTAACATCAATCAACAATTCCTGTCCACAATCATATGAATAACTCATAATCATAATTGTGATTCTAAATTCCTCTTCGCACCCAGAACGAAGATAATTTTCATCACCCATCTTCACCTGAAACATCAAAAATCATAGTTATACCAAATCAAAATTTCTGCTCATAATCATACTAATAAATTCATCTTTGCACTACGGCCAAAGATATTCATTAATAATTCATCTTTGCACTACAGGCCAAAGACATACAATTGTAGTTTAGAAGAGTCAAGTAGAGCATGATATCTATTACTTCTACGAATTAAAAGTGTATAATCAATATTTTATCGCTGAGACTCAGCTTAATAAATAATCCACATCATCGAATCATCCCTGCACTACGGCCAAAGATATTCATGTAATCATCAATGGTCATGATTATATCGAATAATCCATGATTATAATCATACCAATAACTGTCCATCAATGCACTACGGGCCAATATGGACTTTTACCACATCATCTATAACATTGCGGGTCATGATTATACCGAATGATCCCTGATCATAATCATTGCAATAAACAGTTCATCTATGCGCATAAGCCAAAGATATTCATCAATTAGTTGTTCATCTTTGCACGTAAGCCAAAGATATACAACTGTAAAACCAATGACCAACAGTTCATCTTTGCACATAAGCCAAAGATATACAACTGTAAAACCAATAATCAACAATCCATCTTTGCGCGTAAGTCAAAGATATATAACTGTAAAACTAATAATCAACAGTCCATCTTTGCACGTAAGCCAAAGATGACTTTCATCATAATATAAGCATGAGGATGATGACAATAATATAAGCATTAATCAAACGAAATCAAGGATAAATATTAAAGACTTTAAATTTATCCAGAGTTTAAAATATCCAAATGTTATCAATCACTTAATAATCCCATAATCTAATATCATTAATATTATAACAATATTTTAATCATTTCTTAAACTTATAAATAATTTATTTTAATTGTTTACACTTTACTAAATAATACATTTAATCATTCAAAATGCCATACTCATAAGATTTAATCACCAATGATTAAATCCCTTATCAAGAATCTGCATATACCTTATATAGGATTTTTAAGCTATAAAATTCTATTGACCAATTTTTTAACTTCACATAACATATTTAATTAATATGTTCGTAACTAAACTATTTTCATAAAAAATAACAAATCAGTACCAAAAAGTTTTCTTTTGTGAAATTTAGCAGAATATAGTCCCATATTGAACATATGTTTTTCTCGAAATTTTTAAAATTCATTTACTATTTTTCATATGGCCAAAACTGCCGAATATTTAGACATTTATCATAAACTGTACTTTTGTCCAAAAATTCTGAAATTTACAGGGTATACTCCTGTTATATATATGTACTCCCAATAAAAATTTTACAAATTTTGGAGTTAACCACAAGGAGTTATAAGGGTTTACTTTTAAAATAGTCTTTTCCTATAAAATTCATAACTCCTAATCTATACATCCAAAAATCGCTATTTTTGGACACAATCTAGAAAACTCATCAAATTATCATTTCAAATTTTTTCAGAATTTTTGAGGGTCATAAAAATTAGAAAACTGCAAATGGATTTTCGCCCGCCATGCGGTAATCCACGTAAACAGATCATTTCCACAATTTAATAAGGAATGGATACGAATGATCATTCACCATGCATGCGGTAATCCACATAGACATGTTATTCCAACAGAAAAATAAAGAATGGAATAATAAAAGAATTCACCATGCATACGGTAGTCCGCGTAGACAGGTTATTCCAACAGAATAATAAAGAATAGAATAACAGAAGAATTCACCAGGCATGCGATAGACCGCACAGACAGTTTATTCCAACAGAATAATAAATAACAGAACCAGGTCATGCGTAATTCGCACAGACAGGATATTTAACAGAATAATAAAGAATGGAACCAGGTCATGCGTAATACGCACAGACATGATATTCCAACAGAATAATAAAGAATGGAACCAGGTCATGCGTAATCCGCACAGACAGGTTATTCCAACAGAATAATAAAGAATAGAATAACAGAAGAATTTCACCATGTATACGGTAGTCCGCGTATACAGGTTATTCCAACAGAATAATAAGGAATAGAATAACAATAGCTCTCTTCATGAATACGAAAGAAATAATACCCCTTACCTTAGAAGAAACTGGATACTGGAATAGTGAGGTAGCAGACTTCTCTTCTTCTTTCTCTGTATAATTTCGCTCTATAATAATTGCTCTTGTGAGACTTAGTGAATTGGTGAGAAATGAATGAAGAATGAGCTTCTATTTATAGAAAAATATAGTTTTAATAATTGTACATTTTGGAGCTCAAAATATTACAGTATAATGTCTTCCTCTTTTTTTTTTTTTAATTTAGTCCTAAACGTATTACCAAACTTGCACCACCTCCCCTAATAGTAAATCATGTGAATCAATAGTAAATCATGTGAATCAATAGTTTTAGACATGTGAAAATACGAATTACAGTATAATACCTCCATCTATACCTCTATTTTTAACTTAGTCATGCAAGTATTATCAATCTTGCACCACCTCTCTAATAGTACAAGAATGTGAATCAATAGTACACACATGTGAACAAATAGTTATAATCATGTGAATTAATAGCAATTTATTGCTCATTTATCCGATTAATTACCCGATTGGTCAGTATAACTTCCAGACATCAATTAATATTGAAATAAATGTCGATTTCCACTAACACTAATAATTCCAACACAATGGAACTATCAATTTCATCTTTAATCAACACGAACTTTGTGGAGCCCCCAAAATAAGTATACAACACCCATTCTAAGTCACCAAATATATGGTACAGAAAGCAAACTACAACTTTAATAATACAATTGTCGTGCAAAATACGACAACACATATTATGAGTTTAAATACAATTATTGTCTTCTAGACAATATCCACACTCAAATAAGTTCTTATTACAATTATTCAAGCACTATTTTACAGAAATAGTGAGGACTGCTAAAATATCTTTCTAGAACCATCATTCCATATCCCGACTAGATCCTGCTATGTTCTCACCTCCTGAGAAGAAAAAATGGAACAGAAAGGAAAAGAGTGAGCTCAATTAGCCTAGTAAAGAATATTATGACTAAGATAATATACAACAAATTATCATTAGTTTTCAACAGGGAAAAATCTGATAAAATATAATCGACAACAAGTTTTAGATCAACAACTGCAGCGGAAACATCAATCCATTAGAAGAGTCAAGTAAAGAATGAATTCTACTATCTTGTAAGATTTAGAAGTTCATCATCAATATTTTATCCCTATAGCATCAATCACTATACATCTTTAATCAATATTCATCTTTGCACTACAGGCCAAAGATGTTCATTTGTATCACCAGTTGGTCATGTTCATCTCAACACCTGTTCATCTTTGCACTACGGGCCAAAGATATTTATCAGTTAATCATTCATCTTTGCACTACAAGCCAAAGATATTCAGTAATATCATCATTTAGGACTGAGGATGATGAAAAATATTTTAAAAAAAACGAATCCAGTGAGACAGAAGGACAAATATTAAGGATTCGTATAACAGTTTATTCAAGATCAATAATACTCCATAATAACTAATTTTGAAGCAGAATTCAAAAATAAAGAACAAAATATGAATATAATCAAAGATAGTAACCATAATAGACATCTTGGACAAAAAAAAGAAAATTTCATTTTTCGGTGAATAGTGACGTATTCGTGAATAGTGTCGTATACGTGAATAGTGCCGTATACGTGAATAGTAACCCCGACACCAAAAAGTTCTAATTTTGATAAAAAATTCATATCAATATTTTGGCATAATGATATTGAATGAATAATATCATTAGGAGGAAAATAACATCCCTTACCTCAAAATAACGGTACTTTTGATCGGAATATCGGATAGAAAGCCGAAAGAAACTTGTACCGAACAGTAACTCTCAAAGTCTATAAATACTCATTAAAATACGCTCGACAATATAGAGAGAAAGAAAACGTGTTTCTGGTGTGATTTTCAATTCTAACCTAAGCGTCTATTTATAGGAAAATGCTAGAACGTCATAGGAGACTAAAAAAATAAAATAATATTTTTAATTACACCAACTTCTACTCATGCTTTGTTGACAAATAATACCAGCCATCTTTGAATAATTTTCAGCAGCCCACATGTTGTCAAACAAGAGTGGGTCCCACCCATAATTTAATAAAAATTATTTTATTTTCCGAAACTTCAGTAATTCATAGAAAATAGCTCGTTTATCAGAAAAATATGAATTTTATGTCCATTCTGCCTGAAATCGAATTCTCTACAACTTTGTAGCTTTGAGTTTTTCTAAATTCCAAACATAAAATATCTGAAATCTACAAACAGATGATTTTTAATACCTCTACACCGACAAAATAATGATAAAACACCTCATCATTACTTCTTTCATTTTTATCCACATAAAAATAAATATATCCATCATTTATATCCACATAAAATAAATATTTCCTTATCATATAAATTAATAATTAATTATTCACAAATAATATTACAAAATCACAATTATGACAACCAGGTCGTTCCTAAGAAAGAGGGGGCTTTCCAATAAGAATTTCTCCTTACTGGCACGCAATTAGGTGACCAAATCTCTCCTTGACAGAACTTTCTAGACATTGCCAATAATGCTATCTAATAATATTATTCAAATAATATGAATTATTGATCTGATAATGGGAAATACTGTGCAGTGATGATTATTGGAACAACAATAATATAAAATATCAACGCAGCAATTATTAAAACAATTAAATAAAATATTGAACAGTAATTACTGTAACAATTATTGAGTAGTGCCTTTTTACGTACGAATCAACAATTCAACTATACTGTGCAATACCGTGTGCTACTGTGCAACTACGCGTATTACTGTATTTTAACCACCGGGTATTCCAACAGTGTTAACGGTAACAACTACGTCGTTTTTTATAAAAACTCAAATTTGTCATTTTCTTCATCCGACCGTTATCCGTTATGGGGCTCACAAATGGCTGCGCCGTCGTACGAATATTCCCCGACAGAAAGAATATTTCACGACCAAACGAATATTTCCCGACAAAATGAATATTTTATAACCACTTGCTTATTTTGTAAACTTTGCACATTTCACCCATAACCAAAGCATTATATCAAATTAATATCTTATTAATTTAGAATAATGAATAAAAGAAAATTCAATTTTATTATAATAAGTTGGGGTCTTACAACCTCCCCTCCTTATAAAATTTCGTCCTCGAAATTAACGTACGTACCTGGTGTTTCGAACAGGTGAGGGTACCTCGCTTTCATTTCCGATTCCAACTCCCAGGTCATTTCTTCAATAGCATGGTTCCTCCATAAAACCTTAACTTGTGGTATAACCTTGGTGCGTAGGACATGCTCTTTCTTATCCAAGATCTTAACAGGTACCTCTTCGTACGTTAAATCTTCGGCTATCTCGTCTGGTTCTAACGCAATAATATGGTTCGGGTCTTTCACATATTTACGAAGCATGGATATGTGACAAATATTATGAACATGAGACATACTTGGAGGTAATGCGAGTCTATAGGCCACATTTTCTATTCGGTCAAGAATCTCAAATGGACAAAAAAATCTTGGATTGAGCTTTTCTCTCTTTCCAAATCTTGTAACTCTCTTCCATGGACCAACACGTAACAGTACATGATCTCCAATATCAAACTCCACGTCCTTTCTATGAAGATCGACATAACTCTTTGGTCGATCTTGTGAGGTTTGAATACGTTGTCGAATCATTTGGATCTTTTCTGTAGTCATGCGTACTAATTCTGGTCCCAACAACGTCGCTTCTCCCACCTCGTCCCAGCATACTGGAGAGCGACATTTTCTTCCATACAACGCCTAGAATGGAGCCATACCTATACTTGCTTGATAACTGTTGTTGTAGGAGAATTCCACCAATGGTAGGTACTTATCCCAATTACCTTTAAAATCTAAGACACAGAGTCTTAATAGATCTTCAAGAGTTTGAATAGTCCTCTCTGATTGTCCTTCCGTTTGAGGATGGTATGCTGAACTAAATCGTAAATCTGTGCCCATAGCTTTCTGCAAGCTAACCCAAAATCGTGAAGTGAATCTTGAGTCACGATCTGAAACTATGGATACTGGCATGCCATGCAATCTCACAATCTCATTCACGTACATACGAGCAAGACGTTCAAGGGAATAAGTCTCACGTATCGGCAAGAAATGGGCATACTTGGTTAATCTATCAACAATAACCCAAATCGCATATATGCCTTGAGAAACTCTGGGAAGACCTGTAACGAAATTCATAGTAATGTGTTCCTACTTCCATTCCAAAATCTCAAGTGGTTGCAATGGACCATTTGGCACTTGATGCCGTGCCTTTACACGTTGACAAGTTAAGCACCTCGAGATAAACTCTGCGATTTCTCTCTTCATATTGTTCCACCAAAATGTATATCGAAGATCATGATATATTTTGGTACTCCCAAGATGGATTACAAACGGGGTGTTGTGTGCCTCCATCATGATTCTATGCTTCAAGTTAGAATTGTTAGGAACACAAAGTCTGGAGTTGAATCTAAGTATTCCTTCTTCATCGATTCTCGCTTCTGGAATAGCTCCTTCTTGCACTTTCTTCTTCATACGTATCAGCCCCAGGTCCGTAGCTTGAGCAGCTTTAACTTTATCGATTAAAGTCGGCTCTACTCGTATATTCGCCATCATCATGTGGGTCCCTGGAGTCTTTAATTCTACCTTCATCCTTTGCAAGTCATACAGAATGGGCCTTTGCATTGATAATATCGCACTCGTACTCGCATATGATCTTCTACTCAATACGTCAGCTACTACGTTCGCTTTTCCAGGATGATATTGAATAGTGTGATCGTAATCTTTCAATAGTTCAAGCCAACGTCGTTGCCGTATGTTGAGTTCTTTTTGGGTGAAGAAATATTTGAGGCTTTTATGGTCCGTATAAATCTCCACTTTCTCCCCATACAAGTAGTGTCTCCAAATTTTCAACGCAAATACGACTGCTGCCAACTCCAGATCATGAGTAGGATAATTCCTCTCATATTCTTTGAGTTGTCGTGAGGCATAGGCTATGACTTTCCCATGTTACATGAGAACACATCCTAACCCTTTGCCTGAAGCATCGCTGTAGATAACAAATCCATCCATACCAAATGGTATTGTCAGAACAGGTGCCGAAATGAGTCTCCTTTTGAGCTCTTGGAAACTCTTCTCGCATTCCTCGCTCTATACGAATTTTGTATCTTTCCAAGTCAGCTGAGTTAACGGAGTAGTGATTCGAGAAAATCCTTCCACGAATCTCCGATAATAACCAGCTAAGCCCAAAAAGCTGCGTACTTTGGTCACCGACTTCGGTTGCTCCCAACTTTGTATTGCTTCAATCTTCGCCGGGTCAACAGATACTCCATGTTTTGACACCACGTGCCCAAGAAATGCTACTTCCTCAAGCCAGAACTCGCATTTCTTCAGCTTGGCATAAAGCTTATTTTCACGAAGCCTTTCAAGTATCAGCTTCAAATGGTGCTCATGATCTTCATGGCTTTTGGAATAGATGAGGATGTCATCAATAAAGACAACAACGAATTGATCCAAATATTCCTTGAATACACGGTTCATCATATCCATGAAAGCAGCTGGAGCATTAGTCAATCCAAAAGACATGACTAAGAATTCATAATGCCTGTACCGAGTTCTGAAGGCAGTCTTTTGAGTATCCTCAGTTTTAATCTTCAGCTGATGATATCCAGAACGAAGGTCGATCTTTGAAAAGAATTGTGCTCCTTGCAATTTGTCGAATAGGTGATCAATGCGAGGTAACAGATACCTATTCTTGATGGTGACATGGTTCAATTCTCGGTAGTCAATACAAAGTCGCATACTCCCGTCTTTCTTCTTTACGAATAAAACAGGAGCACCCCAAGGAGATGTACTATGACGAATGAAATCGATGTCTAATAACTCCTGTAGTTGGACTTTTAACTCCTGAAGTTCAATAGGAGCCATTCGATATGGGGTTTTAGAAATGGGTTTTGTACCCGGTTCAAGGTCAATAAAGAATTCAACATCACGTTCTGGGGGTAAACCGGGAAGTTCTTCAGGAAATACATCGGAAAATTCTCTAGCAACAAAAATATTATTCAAATCTTTCTTGTCTTTGTTCAAATCCATAACATGGGCTAAGAAAGCTTGACATCCGTTTTTCAATAAATGAATAGCTTTGTGACTTGATATGACAGTGACTGATTTTAGTAGTTTAGTAGTTTGAATTAGTATGACAGGTTGGTTAGGAATATGAAAACTAACAACCTTACGAAAACAATCAATTTTAGCATGATGAGTGGTTAACCAATCAATTCCTAAAATCACATCAAAAGCAAGTACCTTTAAAGAGATAAGATCAATAGGTAATGTGATAGTGCCAACTTGGATCATACAAGATTTATAAACTGTAGATGTAACGAAGGTTTCACCCAACGGAGTTTCAACAGATAAGTCAAAGTCCAATTTTTCCGGAGTCAAGTTTAAACGTTGAGCCCAAGCAGGAGAGATAAAAGAATGGGTAGAATCGGTATCTAGTAAGGTATAAACTTCGCAAGAGTTCAAGATTAGCTTACCCGTGATCACCTCGTTCGGGTTCCTCACGTTTTGGCCAGTCACGATAAACGCTCTTTTAGGAACCGCTGATTTCGCTTTATCCGGGACAGCCCTTGGAGTAACCATCCCCGTTGAACTTGGTTTTACTACAGAACAATCCCGAGCTATGTGGCCTTCCTTTCCACAGTTGTAACATACCTTAGATTGTTGTGCACAATTTGGGCTGATATGTCCCTCTTTCCCGCATTTGTAACATCTAACTGGCGGTCGTTCTCCTCCCCTAGAATTTGTTGTTGGTGCTGGTGCTGCTGCTGATGTCTTTCCGTCATTGTTGAATCTCCTCTTTTTAAAATTTTCACTTGACTCACCTCTCCTATTATCATGGCCACGATGACCACCCGAGTGGTTACCGCCTTTGTTCGTATTTTTCCCTCCTCGTTGGTTATCATCACTCTGATGACTGCTGTCACCGGTATGACCCTGGTTGTGGTCCTTCGGTTGAACATACTCACTATCTCGCTCTAATAATTGAGCCCTGTTGACAGCATCTGAATACAGAGAAAATTTATGAGAGATAATGTATTAACAAATCTCGGGTTTTAGACCTCTCAAAAACATCCTTGTCATTCGTTCCTCATTCTCTACCAAATGAGGTGCAAACCTGGATAACTCAGCGAACTTCGCCTCGTACTGGGACACCGTCATGTTGTTTTGTTCCAGTCTGATAAACTCTACCTCCTTCATATGACGAATACTTTCAGGAAAGTACTAGTCATTGAATAGTTTCTAAAATATTTCCCAAGACATACTGAGTGCGGCTGACTGGGTACGCTTCACAGACTCCCACCAGTAGTCTGCCTCACCGCGGAACATAAAGGTGGCGAATGGAACCTTCTGCTCCTCCGTGCATCCCAAGACATCGAATATCTTGGTAATTTGCTTGACCCATATTTCCGCCATGATCGGATCCGGCTTTTTCTTAAATTCTGGTGGTCCCAATTCTTTGAACTGTTTGGCTGTGACAAGCCGCGCATTGCTAGCATTTCCACCCGTATTTTGTGCACGAGTCTCCCTCGTTTGGTTTTGCATGAACTGCAAAAAACTCGTAAACATTCCATCATTCATCGTTTGCTCGGTAGTGTTGTTTACAGGAGGAATATTGCCTCCCTGTTGCACTTTCTCCTGGCTTGTAACTAAAAGTTATTCCACAGTCTCATACACTCTATTGTTAACGTTCTTAGCAGCCATTCTTAAATACTGCCATAAAATAAGGGTTAATTAAATAAATAAACATATCACATAATATCCCTATATTATGACTGACCAACAAATAGGCTTAGATATAACACACTAGCGAAGGATTTACTCATCTCTCCCCTCCTAGTTCTATTCCCCGATCTCCGCCAGAGACCATATCCCTAAGCTCTGATACCAACTATGACACCCCCAAAATAAGTATACAACACCCATTCCGAGTCGCCAAATATATGGTACAAAAAGCAAACTACAACTTCAAAAGTATAATTGTATTGCAAAATACGACAACACATACTGTGAGTTTAAATATAATTATTGTCTTCTAGATAATATCCACACTCAAATAAGTCCTCATTACAATTATTCAAACACTATTTTATAGAAATAGTGAGGACTGCTAAAACATCTTTCTAGAACTATCACTCCATACCCCGACTAGATCCTGCTATGTTCTCACCTCATGAGAAGAAAAAATGGAACAAAAAGGAAAAGGGTGAGCTCAACTAGCCCAGTAAAGAATATTATGACTAAGATAATATACAACAAATTATCATTAGTTTTCAATAAGGAAAAATCTGATAAAATATAATAGACAACAGGTTTTAGATCAACAACTGCAGCGGAAACAACAATCCATTAGAAGAGTCAAGTAGAGAATAAATTCTACTATCTTGTAAGATTTAGAAGTCCATCATTAATATTTTATCCCTGTAACATCAATCAATATACATCTTTAATCAATATTTATCTTTACACTACAGGCCAAAGATATTCATTTGTATCACCAGTTGGTCATGTTCATCTCAACACCTGTTCATCTTTGCACTACGGGCCAAAGATATTCATCAGTTAATCATTAATCTTTGCACTACAGGCCAAAGATATTCAGTAATATCATCATTTAGGACTGAGGATGATGAAAAATATTTTAAAGAAAACGAATCCAGTGAGACAGAAGGACAAATATTAAGGATTCGTATAACAGTTTATCCAAGATCAATAATACTCCATAATAACTAATTTTGAAGTAGAATTCAAAAATAAAGTCCAAAACATAGATACAATCAAAGATAGTAACCATAATAGACATCTTGGACAAAAAGAAGAAAATTTTATTTTTCGGTGAATAGTGCCGTATTCGTGAATAGTGCCGTATACGTGAATAGTAATCCCGACACAAAAAAAGTTTCAAATTTGATAAAAAGTTCAGATCAATATTTCAGCATATTGATATTGAAAGAATAATATCATTAGGAAGAAAATAACATCCCTTACCTCAAAATAACGGTACTTTTGATCGGAATATCGGATAGAAAGCCGAAAGAAACTTGTACCGAACAACAACTCTCAAAGTATATAAATACTTACTAAAATACGCTCGACAATATAGAGAGAAAGAAAACTTATTTCTGGTGTGATTTTCAATTCTAACCTAAGCGTCTATTTATAGGAAAATGCTAGAACGCCACAGGAGACTAAAATAATAAAATAATATTATTAATTACACCAACCTCTACGCATGCTTTGTTGACAAATAATACCAGCCATCTTTGAACAATTTTCAGCAGCCCACATGTTGTCAAACAAGAGTGGGTCCCACCCATAATTTAATAAAAATTATTTTATTTTTCGAAACTTGAGTAATTCATAGAAAATAGCTTGTTTATCAGAAAAATACGAATTTTATGTCTATTCTGCCTGAAATTGAATTCTCTACAACTTTGTAGCTTTGAGTCTTTCTAAATTCCAAACATAAAATATCCGAAATCTACAAACGGATAATTTTTAATACCTCTACACCGACAAAATACTGATAAAACACCTCAGCATTAATTCTTTTATTTTTATCCACATAAAAATAAATATATTCATCATTTATATCCACATAAAATAAATATTTTCTTATCATATAAATCAATAATTAATTATTCACAAATAATATTACAGAATCATAATTATAACAACCAGGCCGTTCCCAGGAAAGATGGGGCTTTTCAATAAGAATTTCTCCTTACTAGCGCGCAATTAGGTGACCAAACCTCTCATTGACAGAACTTTCAAGACATTGTCAATAATGCTATCTAATAATATTATTTAAATAATATGAATTATTGATCTAATAATGGAAAATACTGTGCAGTGATGATTATTGGAACAACAATAATATAAAATATCAACGCAGCAATTATTGAAACGATAAAATAAAATATTGAACAATAATTACTGTAAAAATTATTGAGTAGTGCCTTCTTACGTACGAATCAATAATTCAACTATACTGTGCAATACCGTGTGCTACTGTGTAACTACGCGTATTACTGTATTTTAACCACCGGGTATTCCAACAGTGTTAACGGTAACAACTGCGCCATTATTTATAAAAACTCAAATTTGTTGTTTTCTTCATCCGACCGTTATCCGTTATGGGGCCCACAAATGGCTGCGCCGTCGTACGAATATTTCCCGACAGAAAGAATATTCCACGACCAAACGAATATTCCCCGACAAAATGAATATTTTATAACCACTTGTTTATTTTGTAAACTTTGCACATTTCACCCATAACCAAAGCATTATATCAAATTAATACCTTATTAATTTAGAATAATGAATAGAAGAAAATTTAATTTTATTATAATAAGTTGGGGTCTTACAAACTTATTCATCATTAATATTATAACTCACAATATTTAACAACCAAGTCGTTCTCAGGAAAGAGGGGGCTTTCCGATAAGGATTTCTCCCTATTGGCGTGCAATTAGGTAACCAAACCTCTCATCGACAGAACTTTCTAGACATTGTCAATATTGTAAATAATAATATGAATAACTTTGTTGTCTAAATTATTGATTTAATAATATAACATATTGTACAGATGATACTGTGACAATAATTGAATCAATAATATGAGAGATATGATGTAGCAATTATTGTAGCAATAATTGAGTATAACTGAGTGACTTCTTACGTAAGCATCAATAATCAATACCGTGTGCTACTATGCAATCACGCGTATTATTGTACTTTTACTACCGGGTAGTTCAACAGTTTTAACGGTAACACTTTCGCCGTTATTTTTATAAAAAGATAATTCTGTCGTTTTCTTACTACGACAATACTTCTATTGTGGGGTTCACCAATGATTGTGCCATCGTACGGATATTTCCCGACCAAACGAATATTTTATAATAACTTGCATACTTTACAAAATTTTCACATATCACCCTTAACTTTAACCCTTTCTCAATTTTACCATTTACTAAATAAAATAATAATTATAAGAAAATTGAATACTTTTATTTCATAATTTCGGGATCTCACATAACATTCCTACAAAAAATAAGATTTCTTCTCATAATGGGACACCAACATATAATAAATATTCTATTAATTAAATATAGGACAACTTCCTTTCCATAATAGTAGTTCTTTTTTTAATATGATTCAAGGAGTTACCTAACAAGAATTGTTGGGAATATCCGGCCCATATATGCTCATCTGAAATCACATATTGACTCAAAAGGTTAACATATTAGGTCTATGATGTATTAGAGAATATATGTCCTCAATCTTTTTTCTCGTGTTTCGATGTGAGACTTTACTATCACGCGATAGGTCAATAATAACAGTTATTTCTAGTTACTTATAAATATTATTTGGTATGTGAATTATTATAAAGTATGAGACACACATATATGAATACATTAAATAAGCAGGACAAGCCAAGTCGTTTATCTTTTCTCCTCTTTATCTAGTTTTTGTGTGATTATCTATTATTTGATCTTAAATTTTAACATAACATATAAGATCATCTTTTATAATTCATATTATAACCCTTTAAATTGTAAACATAATAAAACTAATATAAAGGCAACTTAATGTAAATGTGAAATTCAAGTTCTATTTTCTTTTCATTTATAAGCTCACTACAACATCAAAGAAAACACATAATTCTTTTTACTCTTTCTTTTTCATTTTAAATTAAATTATCATTTTTTTTCTTTTATGTCACAAACTCAGAAGCAAAATGTCAAAATCTACTGATTTGTGTTGTATTTTATGTTAAATATTACAAAGTTAAATATTTTATACATATTAATCAATTCATGGAGATTTTAAACGGATGCTTAATTTTGGGATATTAAGTTTTTTTCGTTTATATATACCAACGGCTGCTTAATTTTGGGATATCAAGTTTTTTACCGTTTATATACAAATTAATTTTGAGCAATAAAGAATGTTACCGTTGCCATCTTTGTTACCGTTGCTATCTTTTTCCTATATAAAGAAGGCTGAGCTTAGTTAGTGGATTATTCTCTACTGCCATATTCGATAAAGCTTGTCTTCAACTGAGCCTAGCATTATATATATATATATATATATATATATATATATATATATATATATATATATATATATAATATGTGTATGAGAATGGAATTTTGAAGTGACAGCAGCTTGGTTCCTATAATATATATATATATATATATATATATATATATATATATATATTTAACTGTAAATTAAATCACATGTCTATGGTAGCAAATAGCTATATCACTAAATTCAACAATCTGTCACAACCAGAAATCGTTGAATTAATAGCTAGTGGATTCACGGGTATTCTCAGATCTTGGTGGGAAAGACATCTCACGGAAGATACTAGATTATCTATTATTCATGCTATTCAGTTAGACGATGACGGTAACCCCATCTTTGATGAAGATGTCGGTGTTGGTCCGCCAGATGGAGTAAATACTCTAATTTTTACCATAATAAAACATTTTGTAGGAACCCCTAGTAACATAACAGAAAGAATTCATGATCAACTCTGTAATCTCACTTGTCCCACTCTCAGTGACTTCAGGTGGTACAAGGATGTGTTTACCTCTAGAGTTATGCTGCGAAATGATAGCAACAAGCCTTTCTGGAAAGAAAAATTTGTAAATGGTTTGCCTTCATTATTCGCTCATAAAGTTAGAGAAGAGTTGAGTAAAAACTTAGGATATATTGATTATGATAATCTCACTTATGGTGACATAATCAGTTATATTCAAAAAATAGGTTTAAAAATGTGCATTGATTTTAAATTAGCTAAACAAGCTAGTAAAGATAAGAAAAAGGCAAAATATGAGTTAGGAACATTTTGTGAACAATATGGTCTGCCTCCAATTGCTCCCTCTAGAAGAAAGCATAAACACCGGCATATTGATCATCCTAAAACACATAAACGTTACAAACGTAAACATGCTCATAAAAAGAATAATAATCAAAACGATTATTATAATAAACCTAAACCAATTAATAAAAAATATAATAAAGGTACTAAAAAATATGATAAGAGTAAAATCGTTTGCCACAATTGTGGGCAAAAAGGCCACTACAAAAGTGAATGTAAAGTAAAACAAAAATTATCTCAGTTAAATATCTCTATTGAAGATACAGAACAATTATTAGAGTTAATGAGAATAGAAAACAATGCAGACAATGATGAAGGATCTGACATCCCCTATTCTTTTAATAGCAGTACCAGCAACAATGAGTCTGATAGTAACGAAGAAGAAGTCACTATTTGTGCTAATAACTGCAATGAAAATTGTTGCACTAAAAGATTAAGTGTTATTACCAAAGAAGATGAAGAAAGCTCTTTGTTAATCGACTTAATTAGTAAAATTTCTGACCCTGAGCTTAAAGTTCAATATACTAAGCAATTAAAAGATTTATTAACCAAAGATACTAGAGTTAAAGACAAGATTTTTAAAGCTAAAGATAAACCGATATTCAGCCTTAATAAAACTCTAGAAAGATTTAAAACCCCAGTTAAAGAAGTTACCCTTCCAGAGTTAAATCAAGAAGTTAATAAACTTAAAAAGGAAATCTCTAATTTAAAAATTGAAGTCTCTAATTTAAGAAAAGACTTAGAGAGTCAGAAATCTGATCTTCAAGTTCATGATTCCTCCTCTAGTGATGAAGATCACGATGAGCCAGAATCTTCAGGAATCAAAGATGAGCCAGATCTATTCGTTCAAGGTCTTTCTCTTAAAAGAGTAAAAGATATTATCGTTCAAAAGTGGTATATCTCCATTAATTTGGTTGTTGATAAAACCTTTTCAATAAAACTTCCCGCCTTAGTTGATACTGGTGCGGATTTAAATTGTATCCAGGAAGGTCTTATTCCAACCAAGTACTATAAGAAGACTAATGAAAAATTAAATTCAGCTAATGGTAGTCAGATGGAAATAAAATATAAATTGCCTAATGTGCATATCTGTCAAGATGATATGTGTTTTAAAACATCATTTGTTTTAATTCACAATCTTACTGATAAAATCATTTTAGGGTTACCATTTATATATTTATTATATCCATTTACTACCAGTAATGAAGGATTAAGCTGTAAACATTTAGGTAAAAGAATTACATTTAAATTTCTTATTAAACCAAAAGAGAGAGATTTAAAATTTATTCAAGAAGAGTCCATTTCTAAATCATTAAATTTATTAAATTGTAAATCCACCCATTTAAATTTTTTAAAAGAAGAAATTAAATACAAAAGAATTGAAGAACAACTTCAAAATAAAGATGTCCTTGAAAAAATTGAAGAATTAAAATCTTATTTAAAAGATCACCTTTGTTCTGATTCTCCTAATGCCTTTTGGCATCGAAAAAAACATGTTGTAAGGCTCCCTTACGCTAAGGAATTCAAAGAACATTTGATTCCTACTAAGGCCAGGCCTATTCAAATGAATCACGAACATATGGAGTTATGTAAAAAGGAAATTAATGATCTCCTTAGTAAAAAATTAATTAGACCTAGTAAATCCCCATGGTCATGTCCTGCCTTTTATGTTAACAATGAAGCAGAAAAGGAAAGAGGTGTTCCCAGGTTAGTAATCAATTACAAGCCATTAAACAAAGTCCTAGAATGGATTAGATATCCCCTACCTAATAAGGATGACCTCATTAACCGTCTAAGTAATGCCACCATTTTTAGTAAATTCGACCTCAAATCTGGTTTCTGGCAAATTGCTATTCACCCAGATGACAGATACAAAACTGCATTCACCACTCCACTCGGTCATTACGAATGGAATGTCCAAGCATTTGGCTTAAAAAATGCTCCCAGTGAATTCCAGAATATCCTCAATGACATTTTGAATCCTTTTAGTCATTTTATTGTTGTGTATATCGATGATATTCTTATTTTTTCCAATTCCATTGAAGAACATGCCAAACATTTGAAATCGTTTTTCAAAACGGTCAAAGACAATGGACTTGTTCTTTCGCTTTCCAAATGCAGCTTGTTTCAAGCTAAAGTTCGGTTTCTTGGATTAATTATATATCGCGGACTCATACGGCCAATTGATAGAGCTATTCAATTCGCCGACAGATTCCCAGATAAAATTACCCATAAAACCCAACTGCAGAGGTTTCTGGGCTCGCTCAATTATATTGGCAAGTTCTATAAAAACCTCAGGAAAATTTGCAAACCTCTCTTTCAGCGTTTGCAAGACAATCCTCCTCCCTGGACTGACATTCATACTTCTGTCGTCCAACAAGTTAAAAAATACATCAAGGAATTGCCCTGCCTTGGTATTTCCAATGATTCTGCATTTAAAATTGTAGAAACTGACGCTTCTGATATTGGATTCGGAGGTATTCTCAAGCAAAAGTTAACTCCAGATTCCCCAGAACAGATCGTCCGTTTTCATTCCGGTGCATGGAATAGAACACAGTTAAATTACAGTACTATTAAAAAAGAAATACTTTCTCTTGTATTATGTATTAATAAATTTCAAATTGATTTATTAAATCAAAAATTTTTAGTTCGAATTGACTGCAAATCGGCAAAATATGTGTTAGAAAAAGATGTTGAAAACTTAGCTTCTAAACACTCCTTTGCTAGATGGCAAGCCCTTTTGAGTATCTTTGATTTTGATATTGAATACATTAAAGGTAGTAACAATTCTATTCCTGATTTTCTCACTCGGGAATTTATTAACACAGGTACCGTGCATCCTTCATGAGTATCCGCGGTGCATCAACCTCTCGTGGTCCGGGTCGCCCTACTGGCCCTAGTAATCAGCCAAGAGGAAACTTGGTTCCTCATCCAGTTAACCCAATTTATCAAACCAGTAACAAGTTCACTGTCCTTGGGACAATGCCCAAGCCCTATAGTTCAGCTTTGGCTAGTAACCCAATTCCCGTCGACCCCTTTCAGCCAAAAGCCTCTAGTTCAAATCCCATTAATCCTCCCTCTGAGTATATGCTTAGATGGACCAATCTCTTATTTCATATTGAGCCTCACATGAAACCCAGAAATGACCCAGTAAAATTGACCTCCCAGTTTTTCCCTTCTGGTTGGCATTTCATGCCCTTTGCTCCTTATAAATCCCTTGTGTATTATAAGGACATTCTTGTCGAAACAGAGTCAATTTTTATTAAACCCATTTATGCCAATAATGATAAAGCCAAAGTTCTTTACCATTCGTTGTATATTAAACAGTTTATTCAGATGTCCGAATGGGGAAAACATCCCTCTGATCTTATGCAGCTTTCGAATCAGGATAACTCTTTTTGTTATTATGATTATATGGAAGCTTGGTATAAAGTTTTCCTCCATCAAAATGAGTCACACAGTCATTCTTGGTTTGTTCAATTTGACCATAAATTCAAAAGTCATTTCCCATATTGGTTTTCCCATTGGTGGGCGAGATTTGGTTCTACCTATGACCTTCTTCCCGATCCTCTGAAAGTCCAACTCAATCATTTTTGCAATCACAAAAAATTAGATTCAGCATATGAAGGTGTCCCAGTCCTTCTTCAGTTTGTAAGTAAATATAAGATTCCCTGGATTCTCCGATGGGAATACATCATTCAAAACTCCACCAGTGAAATCAGTCACAATGCTTCCCCTACATCTCCAATGGCAGATCCTTTTCCCCTAGTCACTCGCCAATGGTTTGTCAAATGGTGGGATAAATTTGACGTCAATAGAATTGTAGGTCAAGTCCAGTTAGAATTCCCTGCTTCTCTCAAGGTTCTCCCAGTCTCTACAGCAGAACCTTCTAGTCAAAAATCAAAAGAGTCAAGTGTCAGTAAAAAATCAAAAGAGTCTAGAGTCAGTCCCACTGGTTTGACTTGTTCCCGTAGCATTTCTGATTTTAAAGATTGTTCTGGAAAAGAGTTAAAATTAATTGCCCAGGCATTAAATAAAAGAATTGATGAGCTTCATGAGGATGCCTCTACAGGTTCTTCATCAGCTTCCCGCAGTCAGTATGATGAAGATGATGACCCTTACGGCACCATCAATCTACAGGATGCTCAGGACCCATTTGCCTGACATTTCTTCTCAGTCACATGCACCTGCTCCCTGCAGCCAGTCAAAAGATGCCCTCAGCCGAAAGCAGATTCGTCTTTTCCACCGAAAGCATCTCCTTTCCACCGAAAGCATCTTTCAAGTCAAAAGTTGTGGCCACTTTGTCAAAAGTTGCCAGACGCGTCGATGAATAGTAAAAAAAGTCAGCACTGTTCATGAATAGTAACTTTTGTCTGTAATCATTTATTTTGTAATAGTAACTTTGTAATAGTTCTTTCCTTATTCTATAAAAGGAAACCGAACTTAGTTATTGAGGCAGACTTCGAAAGACTCTGAGTTCCTTCTCAGATGAATCTTTAGCCTCTACCGCTGTTAAGCCTTTCTTAGCCCCTCTTTCTACTATTCTCCATTTCTTAATGTTTTGAGTAAGTCAATTCAATTTGTAATTTGTAAACCTTTTGTACATCATTTGTAAAAATTTTATTTCCAATCAATAAAATTATATGTTTTTAGTAATTTAACTGTAAGATATTTGCACCTCTTATTCTTGTATCGTCCCTCTCGCCTTCAATGGTAAGTATCAGAGCCATGTTGTTTCTGTTCTAGTTGCCAGTAAGATATTTACAACTGTTCATCTGCAACCGTTTTCAAAATTTCTCTTTTATTCTTATTCAGAAGTCACCTGATTTACTGTAGTCCACCTTGTTCTTGTCAAACTTTTGTAAGTCTCTTGGGTGAGCAGTGTTGGTTTTTGAACATAGGTATGAGTCTACCTAAGGTAATAGGGTATGAATGGAAGAATAATGAATAAAAATTTATTTTGAGCTTGGTAAATATGAATAGATTGTTTAGATCTAACTCCTCAACTAGTAACCGGTCGACTTTGCCTCCTGTTCCAGACATAGTTAACCAAGAAATTCACAGTTATGAAAACATCAGTCAAGCCTTGCACAATTGGAATACACCTAGGGTCTCCCCTAAGGAAATTTATCAGTCAACATTTTTGGACAATTTTAAAACAGATTATAATGTCAAAACTGTTGAAAAGGTTTATGCCATTAATAAAGAATACGAAAATTGTAGTCTTTTGGATCCCGAAGTCATTAAAAAACATAAAAAGAAAGGTTATAATTTTATTCACATTGGATTAGTTCAAGTAGCTGTTAAACCATTAAACATTAAAGGAATTAATTCAAGTATTTATCTCTGCCTTAGAGATGCACGATTCTTGAATTATTATCCTAGCATGATCGGCGCAATGGAATCTAGTCTGCATAATGGACCTATCCATTTCAATTGCTTTCTCGATTTCACATTGATCCTAAGTGATAAAAATTTATTAAAAGCCTTGACACTAAATATTAAAACTGCTGGAGAAATTACCCAAATGATTGAGGGTTCTCAGCCGATAGCTTTGATTTACCGGATTTATTATAAGACCATGAAAACTAACCTAAACGTTCATGCTCTCAATAAAAGTCCGAAAGATCAAACTGTCTTAATTCAAAGTTCAACTAATGATGCTAATATTCAAATTCCGAAAACCATTCTCTGGAAAGATATTACTCTCCCTAGTCAATGGACTTTACCTAGTGAAATACCTGAACAACCTGTAGTTAACAATCTAATAAACCTTGAAAATGTTAGACAATTTTCTGATGGAACCGTAAAAATAAGTTTTGAACGCAGTAAAAGGCCGATTATTATTGAAGACTCTGCTAGTACAATAGCATCTTCAAGAAGAGACACTGAAATTCTTAATAACCCTTCTTTAAGAGATCTTAAATTAAAAGGTATTTTAAATCAAGGTCAAGCTAGTCACCCATGTTATACTCAAAAGGATCTAGTAGAAGAAGAGAGTTCTTCCTCTCCTACTTCTTCTGAGCTTCCCACTCAGTCTGATTTTGAAATTCCGATTAACAATCAGTTAAGAGTTATTAAAAAAGATTTTATTCTTGATTGGGATAATCTTGTAAAAGATTTTAATTCCAAAAATAATAAAGATAAAAGACATTTATTTCGTTCAATCCATCCAACAGAAAAGGAGCGAGATAAAATTGTTAATAGATGGAAACGATTCATAAAAAATGAAAAAATAAACATTACCTATTTTGACTGGTACGATCAATACCAAAGTAAGTGTAATGTTATAACAAAAAGTCAATGGATAAAAGAAGATAAGTCTAAGGTCTGTTCTAGTCATCCCCCGCTAGAGACGATCCTTATCCCAGTTAAAAACACATCTGTTGTTGCCAGCCCCTTTAAAATTTCTGATGGAAATAAAGATGATAAAAAAATTATTGAACAATTAAATTTTAGTAATCAATATCTAGCAACTGTTGGAAGACAACTTGATAGAATTGAAGAAAAATTTGAAGAAACAAGTATAAAACGGCCTGATGTAAAAATTTATATATATATATATATATATATATATATATATTAATTCATATCTATATTTTATTGTATATACACGACTTATATTTGATATCGAGTAAAGAAAAATTAGAAGTTGTTCATGGGTCATTCAACTATTTCAAATGTTGATTATTTGGGTGAAGAGCCATTGAATCCTGGAGTAGGATTTCGTTAGTGACCTTAGCACCGAGAAAAGTTCTCCGAATGGCAAAATTTCTATTTAAGGACAGTGCGCTGCACGCCTCTGCTCAAAATTATTCGATCTAAATCAATAAGTTTATTTCTACCATTCTTTTATTTGATAGTTGAATCCTATATTTTGTTCGTATTTTTCCAACAATCTTAAGTAGAAATTTAATACTTTTACAAGATCTTATTTACATGAATAAGGTTTTATTTATTATTCATGTGAGGCGAGTTTTGTGAAACAAACAAATAAACATAATAAGTGAATCCACATTAACATGAGAGGACCAATATCTATATTTTTACTAATTTGGCAAAATTAGAGTTCTTTAGTAGAGGTAATTATAAAAACTCAATTTCGTCTGTTCCAAAATGAGAGTCCTTTATTAAAGATTTGTTGGCAAAGATTTCTATATCATACTTTTATTTGCTTTGGAGCTGTCTGTTTCTATTTTTTTTGTAATTGTGAAGGAATGTCTATTCTGCTGTTAGAACACTTGCCTTTATGGAGTATGTTAGTATGCAAATTGTTCCAGCTGATGGAAATAAACTTCTCTTAAATGTATAAATTGAATACCTTCCTTGTTGAATTGACAAATTTGGAATCTTCTGAAAGTTTAATTGTTTTCTTGTATTTGCATTGCTAGTAAACATTTTAAATGATGCATTGTGATAGTGGTACACAATGAGATGTATTATACCCTCTGATATAAGACCCCAGATTTTATAAAATAAAAGTATTCAATTTTTCTTATAATTATTATTCAGTAAATGGTTAAATTGATAAAAAGTTAAAGTTAAGGGTGATATATGAATTTTTTTTTTCAAAATACGCAAGTGGTTATAAAATACTCATTGCTGTCGGAGAATATTCATTTGGTCGTGGAATATTCTTGCTGTTGGGGAATATTCGTATGACGGCGCATCTATTTGTGGGCCCCATAACAGAATAGTTGTCGGATGAAGAAAACGATAAATTTGAGTTTTTATAAATAACAGCGTAGTTGTTACCGTTAACACTGTTGGAATACCCGGTGGTTAAAATACAGTAATAAACGTGGTTGCACAGTAGCACACGGTATTGCACAGTACTGATGAATTATTGATCCTTACGTAAGAAGGCAATACTCAATAATTGTTACAGTAATTACTGTTCAATATTTTATTTTATTGATTCAATAATTGCTACATTGATATTTTATATTATTGTTGTTTCAATAATTGTCACTGCACAGTATTTCTCATTATTAGATCAATAATTTATATTATTTTAATAATATTATTAGATAGCATTATTGGCAATGTCTAGAAAGTTCTGTCTAAGAAGAGGTTTGGTCACCTAATTGCGCGTCAGTAAGGAGAAATCCTTATTGGAAAGCCCCTTCTTTCTTGGGAACGGCCAGGTTGTCAGTATTGCGATTCTGTAATATTATTTGTGAGTAATTAATTATTGATTTATATGATAAGAAAAATATTTATTTTATGTGGATATAAATGAAGGAATTTTTAAAAAAGTGACAATTGTTGAAAATTGATATTTTATCTTTTCTGATACAATAATTTATTTAAATTTATTATTATATTTTAATAATATAATAATGGTGATATTTTTATAATGAATGTGTGATATATGAATAAATGAGGAGAAAGAGTATTTTTGTTACAAAAAATATTTAACACATGTTTTATGTGTTGATGGACCCAATTTTTGACTGAAATTTGATTATAGCTTGTAAAATCGCCCGTATGTGAATTTCGGTCAATTTCTGTTTAGAATTTGGAAAAACTTAAACTTACAAAGTTGTAGAGAATTAAATTTTCTATAGAATAGACATAAGATTCGAATTTTTTTGATAAAAGGACTATTTATTATGAATTATTGAAGTTCCGGAATATTGAGTCTGAATTGATTTTGTTACAAAAAATATTTAAAACATGTTTTTCATTTTGGTGGGCCCCACTTGTATGTGTAAAATTCTGAATTTAGATTGTAAGGTGTGCGTAGGAATTTGTTTTATAAATAATAATATTTTATTAAATAATAAATAGTAATTCACAATCTTACTGATAAAATCATTTTAGGGTTACCATTTATATATTTATTATATCCATTTACTACCAGTAATGAAGGATTAAGCTGTAAACATTTAGGTAAAAGAATTACATTTAAATTTCTTATTAAACCAAAAGAGAGAGATTTAAAATTTATTCAAGAAGAGTCCATTTCTAAATCATTAAATTTATTAAATTGTAAATCCACCCATTTAAATTTTTTAAAAGAAGAAATTAAATACAAAAGAATTGAAGAACAACTTCAAAATAAAGATGTACTTGAAAAAATTGAAGAATTAAAATCTTATTTAAAAGATCACCTTTGTTCTGATTCTCCTAATGCCTTTTGGCATCGAAAAAAACATGTTGTAAGGCTCCCTTACGCTAAGGAATTCAAAGAACATTTGATTCCTACTAAGGCCAGGCCTATTCAAATGAATCACGAACATATGGAGTTATGTAAAAAGGAAATTAATGATCTCCTTAGTAAAAAATTAATTAGACCTAGTAAATCCCCATGGTCATGTCCTGCCTTTTATGTTAACAATGAAGCAGAAAAGGAAAGAGGTGTTCCCAGGTTAGTAATCAATTACAAGCCATTAAACAAAGTCCTAGAATGGATTAGATATCCCCTACCTAATAAGGATGACCTCATTAACCGTCTAAGTAATGCCACCATTTTTAGTAAATTCGACCTCAAATCTGGTTTCTGGCAAATTGCTATTCACCCAGATGACAGATACAAAACTGCATTCACCACTCCATTCGGTCATTACGAATGGAATGTCCAAGCATTTGGCTTAAAAAATGCTCCCAGTGAATTCCAGAATATCCTCAATGACATTTTGAATCCTTTTAGTCATTTTATTGTTGTGTATATCGATGATATTCTTATTTTTTCCAATTCCATTGAAGAACATGTCAAACATTTGAAATCGTTTTTCAAAACGGTCAAAGACAATGGACTTGTTCTTTCGCTTTCCAAATGCAGCTTGTTTCAAGCTAAAGTTCGGTTTCTTGGATTAATTATATATCGCGGACTCATACGGCCAATTGATAGAGCTATTCAATTCGCCGACAGATTCCCAGATAAAATTACCCATAAAACCCAACTGCAGAGGTTTCTGGGCTCGCTCAATTATATTGGCAAGTTCTATAAAAACCTCAGGAAAATTTGCAAACCTCTCTTTCAGCGTTTGCAAGACAATCCTCCTCCCTGGACTGACATTCATACTTCTGTCGTCCAACAAGTTAAAAAATACATCAAGGAATTGCCCTGCCTTGGTATTTCCAATGATTCTGCATTTAAAATTGTAGAAACTGACGCTTCTGATATTGGATTCGGAGGTATTCTCAAGCAAAAGTTAACTCCAGATTCCCCAGAACAGATCGTCCGTTTTCATTCCGGTGCATGGAATAGAACACAGTTAAATTACAGTACTATTAAAAAAGAAATACTTTCTCTTGTATTATGTATTAATAAATTTCAAATTGATTTATTAAATCAAAAATTTTTAGTTCGAATTGACTGCAAATCGGCAAAATATGTGTTAGAAAAAGATGTTGAAAACTTAGCTTCTAAACACTCCTTTGCTAGATGGCAAGCCCTTTTGAGTATCTTTGATTTTGATATTGAATACATTAAAGGTAGTAACAATTCTATTCCTGATTTTCTCACTCGGGAATTTATTAACACAGGTACCGTGCATCCTTCATGAGTATCCGCGGTGCATCAACCTCTCGTGGTCCGGGTCGCCCTACTGGCCCTAGTAATCAGCCAAGAGGAAACTTGGTTCCTCATCCAGTTAACCCAATTTATCAAACCAGTAACAAGTTCACTGTCCTTGGGACAATGCCCAAGCCCTATAGTTCAGCTTTGGCTAGTAACCCAATTCCCGTCGACCCCTTTCAGCCAAAAGCCTCTAGTTCAAATCCCATTAATCCTCCCTCTGAGTATATGCTTAGATAGACCAATCTCTTATTTCATATTGAGCCTCACATGAAACCCAGAAATGACCCAGTAAAATTGACCTCCCAGTTTTTCCCTTCTGGTTGGCATTTCATGCCCTTTGCTCCTTATAAATCCCTTGTGTATTATAAGGACATTCTTGTCGAAACAGAGTCAATTTTTATTAAACCCATTTATGCCAATAATGATAAAGCCAAAGTTCTTTACCATTCGTTGTATATTGAACAGTTTATTCAGATGTCCGAATGGGGAAAACATCCCTCTGATCTTATGCAGCTTTCGAATCAGGATAACTCTTTTTGTTATTATGATTATATGGAAGCTTGGTATAAAGTTTTCCTCCATCAAAATGAGTCACACAGTCATTCTTGGTTTGTTCAATTTGACCATAAATTCAAAAGTCATTTCCCATATTGGTTTTCCCATTGGTGGGCGAGATTTGGTTCTACCTATGACCTTCTTCCCGATCCTCTGAAAGTCCAACTCAATCATTTTTGCAATCACAAAAAATTAGATTCAGCATATGAAGGTGTCCCAGTCCTTCTTCAGTTTGTAAGTAAATATAAGATTCCCTGGATTCTCCGATGGGAATACATCATTCAAAACTCCACCAGTGAAATCAGTCACAATGCTTCCCCTACATCTCCAATGGCAGATCCTTTTCCCCTAGTCACTCGCCAATGGTTTGTCAAATGGTGGGATAAATTTGACGTCAATAGAATTGTAGGTCAAGTCCAGTTAGAATTCCCTGCTTCTCTCAAGGTTCTCCCAGTCTCTACAGCAGAACCTTCTAGTCAAAAATCAAAAGAGTCAAGTGTCAGTAAAAAATCAAAAGAGTCTAGAGTCAGTCCCACTGGTTCGACTTGTTCCCGTAGCATTTCTGATTTTAAAGATTGTTCTGGAAAAGAGTTAAAATTAATTGCCAAGGCATTAAATAAAAGAATTGATGAGCTTCATGAGGATGCCTCTACAGGTTCTTCATCAGCTTCCCGCAGTCAGTATGATGAAGATGATGACCCTTACGGCACCATCAATCTACAGGACGCTCAGGACCCATTTGCCTGACATTTCTTCTCAGTCACATGCACCTGCTCCCTGCAGCCAGTCAAAAGATGCCCTCAGCCGAAAGCAGATTCGTCTTTTCCACCGAAAGCATCTCCTTTCCACCGAAAGCATCTTTCAAGTCAAAAGTTGTGGCCACTTTGTCAAAAGTTGCCAGACGCGTCGATGAATAGTAAAAAAAGTCAGCACTGTTCATGAATAGTAACTTTGTAATAGTTCTTTCCTTATTCTATAAAAGGAAACCGAACTTAGTTATTGAGGCAGACTTCGAAAGACTCTGAGTTCCTTCTCAGATGAATCTTTAGCCTCTACCGCTGTTAAGCCTTTCTTAGCCCCTCTTTCTACTATTCTCCATTTCTTAATGTTTTGAGTAAGTCAATTCAATTTGTAATTTGTAAACCTTTTGTACATCATTTGTAAAAATTTTATTTCCAATCAATAAAATTATATGTTTTTAGTAATTTAACTGTAAGATATTTGCACCTCTTATTCTTGTATCGTCCCTCTCGCCTTCAATTGTAAGTATCAGAGCCATGTTGTTTCTGTTCTAGTTGCCAGTAAGATATTTACAACTGTTCATCTGCAACCGTTTTCAAAATTTCTCTTTTATTCTTATTCAGAAGTCACCTGATTTACTGTAGTCCACCTTGTTCTTGTCAAATTTTTGTAAGTCTCTTGGGTGAGCAGTGTTGGTTTTTGAACATAGGTATGAGTCTACCTAAGGTAATAGGGTATGAATGGAAGAATAATGAATAAAAATTTATTTTGAGCTTGGTAAATATGAATAGATTGTTTAGATCTAACTCCTCAACTAGTAACCGGTCGACTTTGCCTCCTGTTCCAGACATAGTTAACCAAGAAATTCACAGTTATGAAAACATCAGTCAAGCCTTTCACAATTGGAATATACCTAGGGTCTCCCCTAAGAAAATTTATCAGTCAACATTTTTGGACAATTTTAAAACAGATTATAATGTCAAAACTGTTGAAAAGGTTTATGCCATTAATAAAGAATACGAAAATTGTAGTCTTTTGGATCCCGAAGTCATTAAAAAACATAAAAAGAAAGGTTATAATTTTATTCACATTGGATTAGTTCAAGTAGCTGTTAAACCATTAAACATTAAAGGAATTAATTCAAGTATTTATCTCTGCCTTAGAGATGCACGATTCTTGAATTATTATCCTAGCATGATCGGCGCAATGGAATCTAGTCTGCATAATGGACCTATCCATTTCAATTGCTTTCTCGATTTCACATTGATCCTAAGTGATAAAAATTTATTAAAAGCCTTGACACTAAATATTAAAACTGCTGGAGAAATTACCCAAATGATTGAGGGTTCTCAGCCGATAGCTTTGATTTACCGGATTTATTATAAGACCATGAAAACTAACCTAAACGTTCATGCTCTCAATAAAAGTCTGAAAGATCAAACTGTCTTAATTCAAAGTTCAACTAATGATGCTAATATTCAAATTCCGAAAACCATTCTCTGGAAAGATATTACTCTCCCTAGTCAATGGACTTTACCTAGTGAAATACCTGAACAACCTGTAGTTAACAATCTAATAAACCTTGAAAATGTTAGACAATTTTCTGATGGAACCGTAAAAATAAGTTTTGAACGCAGTAAAAGGCCGATTATTATTGAAGACTCTGCTAGTACAATAGCATCTTCAAGAAGAGACACTGAAATTCTTAATAACCCTTCTTTAAGAGATCTTAAATTAAAAGGTATTTTAAATCAAGGTCAAGCTAGTCACTCATGTTATACTCAAAAGGATCTAGTAGAAGAAGAGAGTTCTTCCTCTCCTACTTCTTCTGAGCTTCCCACTCAGTCTGATTTTGAAATTCCGATTAACAATCAGTTAAGAGTTATTAAAAAAGATTTTATTCTTGATTGGGATAATCTTGTAAAAGATTTTAATTCCAAAAATAATAAAGATAAAAGACATTTATTTCGTTCAATCCATCCAACAGAAAAGGAGCGAGATAAAATTGTTAATAGATGGAAACGATTCATAAAAAATGAAAAAATAAACATTACCTATTTTGACTGGTACGATCAATACCAAAGTAAGTGTAATGTTATAACAAAAAGTCAATGGATAAAAGAAGATAAGTCTAAGGTCTGTTCTAGTCATCCCCCGCTAGAGACGATCCTTATCCCAGTTAAAAACACATCTGTTGTTGCCAGCCCCTTTAAAATTTCTGATGGAAATAAAGATGATAAAAAAATTATTGAACAATTAAATTTTAGTAATCAATATCTAGCAACTGTTGGAAGACAACTTGATAGAATTGAAGAAAAATT
The DNA here is from genome assembly GCA_016801055.1 of Panax notoginseng. Taxonomy (NCBI): domain Eukaryota; kingdom Viridiplantae; phylum Streptophyta; class Magnoliopsida; order Apiales; family Araliaceae; genus Panax; species Panax notoginseng. Next base: position 253,336,538 of record CM029013.1, read on the forward strand.
TGAAGAAACAAGTATAAAACGGCCTGATGTAAAAATTTATATATATATATATATATATATATATATATATATATATTAATTCATATCTATATTTTATTGTATATACACGACTTATATTTGATATCGAGTAAAGAAAAATTAGAAGTTGTTCATGGGTCATTCAACTATTTCAAATGTTGATTATTTGGGTGAAGAGCCATTGAATCCTGGAGTAGGATTTCGTCAGTGACCTTAGCACCGAGAAAAGTTCTCCGAATGGCAAAATTTCTATTTAAGGACAGTGCGCTGCACGCCTCTGCTCAAAATTATTCGATCTAAATCAATAAGTTTATTTCTACCATTCTTTTATTTGATAGTTGAATCCTATATTTTGTTCGTATTTTTCCAACAATCTTAAGTAGAAATTTAATACTTTTACAAGATCTTATTTACATGAATAAGGTTTTATTTATTATTCATGTGAGGCGAGTTTTGTGAAACAAACAAATAAACATAATAAGTGAATCCACATTAACATGAGAGGACCAATATCTATATTTTTACTAATTTGGCAAAATTAGAGTTCTTTAGTAGAGGTAATTATAAAAACTCAATTTCGTCTATTCCAAAATGAGAGTCCTTTATTAAAGATTTGTTGGCAAAGATTTCTATATCATACTTTTATTTGCTTTGGAGCTGTCTGTTTCTATTTTTTTTGTAATTGTGAAGGAATGTCTATTCTGCTGTTAGAACACTTGCCTTTATGGAGTATGTTAGTATGCAAATTGTTCCAGCTGATGGAAATAAACTTCTCTTAAATGTATAAATTGAATACCTTCCTTGTTGAATTGACAAATTTGGAATCTTCTGAAAGTTTAATTGTTTTCTTGTATTTGCATTGCTAGTAAACATTTTAAATGATGCATTGTGATAGTGGTACACAATGAGATGTATTATACCCTCTGATATAAGACCCCAGATTTTATAAAATAAAAGTATTCAATTTTTCTTATAATTATTATTCAGTAAATGGTTAAATTGATAAAAAGTTAAAGTTAAGGGTGATATATGAATTTTTTTTTTCAAAATACGCAAGTGGTTATAAAATACTCATTGCTGTCGGAGAATATTCATTTGGTCGTGGAATATTCTTGCTGTTGGGGAATATTCGTATGACGGCGCATCTATTTGTGGGCCCCATAACAGAATAGTTGTCGGATGAAGAAAACGATAAATTTGAGTTTTTATAAATAACAGCGTAGTTGTTACCGTTAACACTGTTGGAATACCCGGTGGTTAAAATACAGTAATAAACGTGGTTGCACAGTAGCACACGGTATTGCACAGTACTGATGAATTATTGATCCTTACGTAAGAAGGCAATACTCAATAATTGTTACAGTAATTACTGTTCAATATTTTATTTTATTGATTCAATAATTGCTACATTGATATTTTATATTATTGTTGTTTCAATAATTGTCACTGCACAGTATTTCTCATTATTAGATCAATAATTTATATTATTTTAATAATATTATTAGATAGCATTATTGGCAATGTCTAGAAAGTTCTGTCTAAGAAGAGGTTTGGTCACCTAATTGCGCGTCAGTAAGGAGAAATCCTTATTGGAAAGCCCCTTCTTTCTTGGGAACGGCCAGGTTGTCAGTATTGCGATTCTGTAATATTATTTGTGAGTAATTAATTATTGATTTATATGATAAGAAAAATATTTATTTTATGTGGATATAAATGAAGGAATTTTTAAAAAAGTGACAATTGTTGAAAATTGATATTTTATCTTTTCTGATACAATAATTTATTTAAATTTATTATTATATTTTAATAATATAATAATGGTGATATTTTTATAATGAATGTGTGATATATGAATAAATGAGGAGAAAGAGTATTTTTGTTACAAAAAATATTTAACACATGTTTTATGTGTTGATGGACCCAATTTTTGACTGAAATTTGATTATAGCTTGTAAAATCGCCCGTATGTGAATTTCGGTCAATTTCTGTTTAGAATTTGGAAAAACTTAAACTTACAAAGTTGTAGAGAATTAAATTTTCTATAGAATAGACATAAGATTCGAATTTTTTTGATAAAAGGACTATTTATTATGAATTATTGAAGTTCCGGAATATTGAGTCTGAATTGATTTTGTTACAAAAAATATTTAAAACATGTTTTTCATTTTGGTGGGCCCCACTTGTATGTGTAAAATTCTGAATTTAGATTGTAAGGTGTGCGTAGGAATTTGTTTTATAAATAATAATATTTTATTAAATAATAAATAGTAATTCACAATCTTACTGATAAAATCATTTTAGGGTTACCATTTATATATTTATTATATCCATTTACTACCAGTAATGAAGGATTAAGCTGTAAACATTTAGGTAAAAGAATTACATTTAAATTTCTTATTAAACCAAAAGAGAGAGATTTAAAATTTATTCAAGAAGAGTCCATTTCTAAATCATTAAATTTATTAAATTGTAAATCCACCCATTTAAATTTTTTAAAAGAAGAAATTAAATACAAAAGAATTGAAGAACAACTTCAAAATAAAGATGTCCTTGAAAAAATTGAAGAATTAAAATCTTATTTAAAAGATCACCTTTGTTCTGATTCTCCTAATGCCTTTTGGCATCGAAAAAAACATGTTGTAAGGCTCCCTTACGCTAAGGAATTCAAAGAACATTTGATTCCTACTAAGGCCAGGCCTATTCAAATGAATCACGAACATATGGAGTTATGTAAAAAGGAAATTAATGATCTCCTTAGTAAAAAATTAATTAGACCTAGTAAATCCCCATGGTCATGTCCTGCCTTTTATGTTAACAATGAAGCAGAAAAGGAAAGAGGTGTTCCCAGGTTAGTAATCAATTACAAGCCATTAAACAAAGTCCTAGAATGGATTAGATATCCCCTACCTAATAAGGATGACCTCATTAACCGTCTAAGTAATGCCATCATTTTTAGTAAATTCGACCTCAAATCTGGTTTCTGGCAAATTGCTATTCACCCAGATGACAGATACAAAACTGCATTCACCACTCCATTCGGTCATTACGAATGGAATGTCCAAGCATTTGGCCATATGAAAAATAGTAAATAAATTTTAAAAATTCTGAGAAAAATATATGTTCAATATGGGATATTCTGCTAAATCCCAAAAAAGAAAATTTTTTGGGACTGATTTGGTATTTTTCATGAAAATAGACTAGTTATGAGTAAATAAATTAAATATGTTATGTGAAGTAAGAAAATTGGAAAATAGGATTTTATGGCTTGAGAATCCTATATAAGGTATATGCAGATTTTTGATGAGTGTTTTGGTTATTGGTGATGAAATCTTATGAGTTTGGCATTTTATGATGATTAAATGCATTAATTAGTAAAGTGTAAACAATTAAAATAAATTATTTATAAGTTTAAGAAATGATTAAAATATTGTTGTAATATTAATAATAATAGATTTTGAGATTATTAAGTGACTTATAACATCTGAATGAAGGTGTTGTAAATATTGATATCGTTTTTATTGTGAAACTTTATCTTTTTGTGTCGGGGTTATTATTCATGAGTTACTATTCATGAGTTACTATTCACGAGTTACTATTCACGACAAAATTGGTTTCTTTTCTGACCAAATTATCGTTGATTTATGAATCTTACTCTTGAAATTAAATCTATATGTTGATTATATTGTTTTTTTTATCATATATAATATTTTTATAACCCTGATGATGATATTTCTCTTGGACTTGAGTGTAAAGATGGGTAGATTTTTGGTATGATCATGACTATGAGATATCTTTGGCCTGTAGTGCAAAGATGATCTGTTGTTGAATATCTTTGGCCTGTAGTGCAAAGATAACATGTTTTTGAATATCTTTGGTCAGAAGTGCAAAGATGAACTGTTGACGAATATCTTGATGAGTATGAAATATGCCATATTTTTATTCCTTAATACTTAATCTTTTGTATTTATTTTGTGCCTAAATAAACTCATTATTCTTATATTTTTATTTTAGGTACAATTGAAGGGGTTTCATAATTTTGAAAATAAATTGGAGGAGGTTTACGGGATTCCTAGCAAATCATGGATTCAACAATTAGTATTATAAATGGATTTGGATTCACACGGTAATGAGTTTAAGCACATGGCAATTGTGGGATTTATTTCCAATTTCAATTCTGAATTTCTGATTCTAGAAGATTAATTTTTACAATTCTATTGTAATTAGGATTTCTTTTAGACTAAGATTTATTTTCAAATTGAATTCTATTTCTTTATGGAAATTAGGGTAATTTGTAATTCCTTTTAGGGTTTGGATTTCTACTTCCTATAGGATTTAGGACTTTGTCTAGCACTATAAATAGAGGATGCTAGTCATGATTTTATTCATTCAATAATCAACTATCATCTATTGGAGTGCAGACTCAAGAGCATGTCAGGCTAGTTCTTTTTATTCAGTTCTAAAGGGAGGTGAATCCTTGTTACAAGTAATTGATTAATTGAGTATTATTATTTATTTTTTCTTGTGTGAAATTTCTTCTGATAATCTGTTTTCATTGATTGCATGTTAATTGATTTAATTAATTTAATATGGCTAATTGAATTAGTTTGATCATTATCATATGCTAGATTAAGATTGGTATTACGTGTAATTGATATCTGTCTTTATCATAAGTAGCAACTTAGTAATAATAATTGTGGACAAGCTTTTGTTTATTACTAAGATTATCTGAAAACAAGTTAAACAAATCGAGCTTATGTGTTTGTTGCTTGGATTAGCCTAATTCTCTATTTCTTAATGCTTCTATCATATTAAATCTAGAGAGCTTATTCTAGGTTGTATGCTAGTTAGAATCTGGTGGAGAGCTTGTTTCATACAGTGATAATCTAAAGAGAATTTCGGATAGCAGAGCTTATTGTTATCTAGGGCTAATAGTTTCATTGAAGGAAAAATAATAATAACTTGATTAATTGATTATTGTACTTGGTGAAACTGAACTGCAGAACTGAAGTTTTTTTACATATTTGGTTAATTTCATCATTAATTCTTGTTCTCTTAGTTAAAAAATAATTTTCAAAAACTCCCATCTTTATTTTCTGTTTAAATAGTAGAATAATTCTAAAATAACTTTACTCTCTGTGGGATCGATTCTTACTTGCTACTGTGCTAATTATTATAAATTGTGAAGTGAAAGTGAGGTTAATTTAGGAGTATCAACGACAGCTCCCAAATTTTGGTGGTGTTGCCGGGGAGTAATTTGGCGTTTTATTTTTATTCTATTATTTGTTTTGTTCCTGTTTTATGACTCGATCTTCTCAGGCTACTATATTAGATTTTGATCCAGAGATTGAGAAAACTGCAAGGAGGCTAAAGAAGGAAAAACTTAAAGTTCAACAGTCTTCTGCAGATATAGACGAGGCTTCTGCATCATCACCAGGCCTCAACTTAGCTTTGGAATTATTATCCAACGAATCCGACAAAGAAGAAGAGATGGCGATTCCAAACAACAATAGAACTCTCAGGGAGTTGACAACTCCTAATTTAAATCAACAACCTTTGTGCATTGAATATCCTAATTTAGATGCTGCATTTGAACTTAAATCCGGACTAATCCATTTATTGCCTACTTTTCGTGGTCTTACAGGTGAGGACCCCTACAAACATCTGAAGGAATTTCATGTGGTGTGCTCCACTATGAAACCACACGGAATCACCGAAGAACAAATCAAGCTGAGAGCATTCCCATTCTCCCTAGCAGATTTGGCAAAGGATTGGCTGTACTACCTACCCTCAGGTTCAATCCAGTCTTGGAATGACATGAAGCAGTTGTTCTTGGAGAGATACTTTCCAGCCTCAAGAGTAGCCAACATAAGGAAGGAGATCTGTGAGATTAGACAATTCAGTGGGGAGACACTATACGAGTATTGGGAAAGATTCAAAAAGCTTTGTTCCAGCTATCCACCGCATCAAATAGATGAACAACACCTGATCCAGTATTTCTACGAAGGGTTGGTACCGATGGATAGAAGCATGATCGATGCAACTAGCGGAGGAGCACTAGTTGACAAGACCCCAGAGGCTGCAAGGACTTTAATTGCAAACATGGCAGCAAACTCGCAACAATATGGCACTAGAACAAATCATGCGCCAGTAAGGGTAAGCGAGGTAAGCACTTGTGATTATGGTCAACAAATTTCTGAATTAACTGCTATGGTTAGACAATTAGCTACAGGTCAACTGCCAATTGCAAAGGTTTGTGGAATATGTCTACAACCAAATCACAATACAGATGAATGCCCAACATTACAAGATGATGAGGATGTGCAACAAGCTAATGCAATGGGAAATTATCAGCCACCACCTCAGAAAAAGTATGATCCGTACTCAAACACGTATAACCCAGGATGGAGGGATCATCCAAATCTGAGTTATGGGAGTAAGCAAGCGGCACCACCTGCATTTCCACCTAGGCAACAAGGCTTCCAACCAGCCCAAGCTCAATATCAACCGAAGCAAGCAGTCCCTACACCTACTGGAACATCGTTGGAGGATATATTCAAAGCATTCATGGGACAGACACAACAATTCATGGGACAAACACAACAGTTCATGAATCAGACACAGCAGTTCCAGCAAGAGACAAAAACTTCAGTTCAAGATTTGAGGAACCAAGTAGGACAACTGGCTACAACTGTGGGGATATTGGAATCCAGAGGCTCAGGAAAATTACCATCTCAAACAATAGTCAACCCAAGGGAGAATGCAATTGCCATAACTTTGCGGAATGAAACACAGTTGGATACACCACCGACCCCCGTAGAGTTTGAAGAGGAATCAGCTAAGGAGGAAACAGAAAAATCTAAGGTACAACCTAACCCTCCTAATCAGCTTAAAAATATTCCTCTTCCCTTTCCTCCAAGAAATTCTAAAACCTCAAAGAGAGATGAAAAAGAAAAAGAAATTTTGGAAACTTTTAGAAAAGTAGAAGTGAACATCCCTCTCCTTGATGTAATTAAACAAGTGCCACGGTATGCTAAATTTTTAAAAGAATTATGCACTAATAAAAGAAAATTACAAAACGATGAAAGAGTCACAGTCGGAGAAAATGTATCTGCTGTTCTTCAAAGAAAAATGCCTCCTAAATGTAAAGATCCAAGAATGTTCACAATCCCATGCAAAATAGGAAACACCAGATTTGAAAAAGCCATGCTAGATTTAGGAGCTTCAATTAATGTTATGCCTTTATCTGTTTATGATTCCTTAAATTTAGGCCCTTTGAAAAATACTAGTGTGATTATACAATTGGCAGATCGTACTAAAACTTACCCCCGAGGGGTAATTGAAGATGTCTTAGTGCAGGTGAACGAACTAATCTTTCCTGTAGATTTTTACATTGTGGATATGGAAGATGATACATCACCAAATCCTTCCCACATCTTGTTAGGAAGACCCTTCCTGAAAACAGCAAGAACCATGATTGATGTGCATAATGGGACCTTGACTATGGAGTTTGATGGCGAGAAAATCCAGTTTAACATCTATGATGCCATGAGGTACCCTAGTGATATAGGACAGGTTTTTGCTATCGATGTGAGAGACTCATTGGTGCATAGAGCTTTTGAACAACTACATAGGGACAGTTTAGAGATTGCAATCATTAACAGTTTGGACATGGACAGGGAAGGAGAGATTGCGCAAACCCAGGAATTGAAGGAGAATGTAGCTGCATTACATTTGTTGCCAAAATTCTCAAATAAGTTAGCAGTACATTCTATTCAATTTCCTGTTTCTCATCAAAAGTTATTACATTCTGTTGTACAAGCCCCAACTCTAGAATTGAAACAATTACCTGCCCATTTGAAATATGCATATTTGGGGACTAATGACACTTTGCCTGTAATTATTGCTAGTAATCTAACCAAGGTGCAGGAAGAAAAATTGCTGAGAGTCCAAAGGGACCATGTTACAGTTTTTGGAATGGAGCAAAATCAGGATTTGAAGGATGCTCCTAATGAAGAATTGAAGCTGTTACCAGTCTACTTAAAGTTCACAAGTCCAATTACATAGGATGAGAAGGATGATGTCAGGCCAATGACAATAAACAAGGGCAGCTGCTTGGGAGGCAACCCAAGATCTCAGATTTAATTTTTCTATCACTTTACTTTTTAGTTTTTTTATTGCATGTTCGCTAGTAGTATTTTCTTCGTTGCATGATTTTCTTACGTTGGGGACAATGTAAGGTTTGAGTGTGGGGGGGGAGATTTAGGTTTTATTTTATATAGGAATACTAATCCAATTTTGATGGGAAATTGAAAAAAAAAATTGAAAACAAAAAAAAAATCAGAAAATTTGGGTTCCATGGTTCTATTTGCCTATGTGTTCGAAGGATAAAGTCAAAGATTGAAAATTAATGCTAAAATTCATAATCTGTTTGATGCTTAATTTGTTAATGAATGATGACAACTAAGCCATGATCCATAGTAATTGATTTGAATTGAATTTGTGATACATAAGTACTTGAATATGAGAATCATGTTTATTTGGCTAAGTTATTTGTGGAGTTGTCTATGTGCACTGATTTCATGACTTAGAACTGTTTATTTGAGAATGAAAAAAAAAGAATGAAAAAAAAAGAAAATTGAAAATCTGCTTCAATATCCATTTTGCGAAATAACTGGGTATCTAAGCCTCGGGAAGCATCGGTATTCACGCTAAAAAGTGCGATGGATAAAAGCAGCTTCACTAGTCGACTTTTGTGGCCTTTGTTACTTGGATAAGTAAGCCCTTATGGGTGTCTCTACACCTAGCGCCCTAAGATCATCTGGTTTGGGAGTCGTTGGTGTAAAGTTCGCTAATGGGTAACTCTGAAAAGCCTAAGAAAAGGAGACATTGCACATGTCAAGAAAAAAAAAATATACGAAAAAAAGTATACGAAAAAAGTATACGAGAAAAGCATGAAAATACATTCATCTGTGCTAAAAAGAAGGTTCTATGAAAAAACTTAAAAAGCAAGAAAAATTTGTTCTTGGTTGCGAGTCAATGTGCACGGTTTTTGCTCCATGGTAACTAAGTTAGGTAAGTATGATAATTTTGGAAAAGTTACTTATGTGGTTATAGTTTGATTTAATAAAATTCATTGGTGAAATGGTAAGGTTGGTAATTGTGAGTTGATTGATAATGCGTTGATTAGATTTTTGCAAATTTAGTGTTGATAATCATGATTTGTACATTGAAATCTTTTGATATTATGGTTGAATAGAATTTTTCTAGAAATCAAATTTTTGGTTTACACGAGGACGTGTAAAAAGATAAGTGTGGGGGAATTTGATGAGTATGAAATATGCTATATTTTTATTCCTTAATACTTAATCTTTTATATTTATTTTGTACCTAAATAAACTCATTATTCTTATATTTTTATTTTAGGTACAATTGAAGGGGTTTCATGATTTTGAAAATAAATTGGAGGAGGTTTACGGGATTCCTAGCAAATCAAGGATTCAACAATTAGTATTATAAATAGATTTGGATTCACACAGCAATGAGTTTAAGCACATGGCAATTGTGGGATTTATTTCCAATTTCAATTCTGAATTTTGGATTCTAGAAGATTAATTTTTACAATTCTATTGTAATTAGGATTTCTTTTAGACTAAGATTTATTTCTAAATTGAATTATATTTCTTTATGAAAATTAGGATAATTTGTAATTCCTTTTAGGGTTTGGATTTCTACTTCCTATAGGATTTAGGACTTTGTCTAGCACTATAAATAAAGGATGCTAGTCATGATTTTATTTATTCAATAATCAACTATCATCTATTGGAGTGCAGACTCAAGAGCATGTCAGGCTAGTTCTTTTTATTCAGTTCTAAAGGGAGGTGAATCTTTGTTACAAGTAATTGATTAATTGAGTATTATTATTTATTTCTTCTTATGTGAAATTTCTTCTGATAATCTGTTTTCATTGATTGCATGTTAATTGATTTAATTAATTTAATATGGCCAATTGAATTAGTTTGATCATTATCATATGCTAGATTAAGATTGGTATTACGTGTAATTGATATCTGCCTTTATCATAAGTAGCAACTTAGTAATAATAATTATGGACAAGCTTTTGTTTATTACTAAGATTATCAGAAAACAAGTTAAACAAATTGAGCTTATGTGTTTGTTGCTTGGATTAGCCTAATTCTCTATTTCTTAATACTTCTATCATATTAAATCTAGAAAGCTTATTCTAGGTTGTATGCTAGTTATAATCTGGTGGAGAGCTTGTTTCATACGGTGATAATCTAAAGAGAATTTCGGATAGCAGAGCTTATTGTTATCTAGGGCTAATAGTTTCATTGAAGGAAAAATAATAATAACTTGATTAATTGATTATTGTACTTGGTGAAACTGAACTGCAGAACTGAAGTTTTTTTACATATTTGGTTAATTTCATCATTAATTCTGTTCTCTTAGTTTAAAAATAATTTTCAAAAACCCCCATCTTTATTTTCTGTTTAAATAGTAGAATAATTCTAAAATAACTTTACTCTCTGTGGGATCGATCCTTACTTGCTACTGTGCTAATTATTATAAATTGTGAAGTGAAAGTGAGGTTAATTTAGGAGTATCAACGACAGCTCCCAGGCCCGTAGTGTAAAGATGAATTTATTAGTATGGTTATGAACAGGAACTGTGATTTGGTATAACCATGATCTTTGATGTTTCAGGTAAAGACATGTGATAAAAATTATCTTCGTCCTGGATGAGAAGAGAAATTTAGAACCACAATTATGATTATGAGTTATTCATATGATTGTGGACTAGAACTGTTAATTGATGTTACAGTGATAAAATATTATTGGTGGACTTTTAACATGGAGAAGATAATAGACTTTATGGTTTATTTGACTCTTCTAATGGATTGCTCGTTCTGCTGCAACTATGGTTGAAAAGTTTTATCATCTACCATATGTTTTAAATCTCTTATTCATTACTGACGAAGGCTATTGATAATTTAATTATCTTTAGTCATGATATTCTTTACTGGGCTAATTGTGCTCACCCTTTTGCTACACAATTCCTTTTAGGTAATAAGAGTGTAGCTGGGTCGAGCGGGAATAACAGGGGAATAGAACGGTGGTCTCTAGCTGTGAAGGTTCTCCCTAAACAGTATAGAAAAGTGTGTTCTATTTATACATCATTTAGTAGTTATATTTGGTGAATCAAATAGGGTGAGGCGAACCCAACTTTGGAAGGGTGTTTTGCCACTATCATACAAGATGTCTAATGACATACAACCTCGTGTCATCATAAGACAGGATTCTGCACATCCACTTGCTGAGTATATCTACGAGCACTACCTATATAATCTTAGAGTTTGGTTGAAATATAATTTTCAATTGCAGACAGTGGAGATAGTTATATGTCAAGAGAAGACTCACCATTGGAAAGAATATGATAGTAATCTTCTCCTTTTTCTTTGGGGTCTTTTGGGCCAACCAAGGATAATTCTGTGGACATATGATATCTATCATAACCTAGACGCATGGTCTCCCATGTACGAAGGTTTCTTTGAGCACTTCCCAAAGATTCTAATTTCTAAAACAATTTTTGACTGTACCTTTATGTAAGGTGCCATTATGAGGTGCTGACACAAGTTGGTTTCCAGAGTCACGGTTGGTATATATTTTTATCAAAACTCACAACATATGTATTGTTGTATTTTGCACGGCAATTGTAGTAATAAAGTTGTAGTTATTTTTTGTACCATGTATTTGACGACTCAGAATAGGCTGGGTGGAATGGACCTATTTTGGGGGTGTCACATCTGAACTGATGTGTAATAGTTGTAACTGTTACTTGCTTGAAATGCGCCTATAAATTATTATTTTCTAAAGTAGTTTTAATAGAGTTTAATGACAGCCAAAATACTACTGGTGAAGTACAACTCTTTTTTACATGAGCTCTTATTGCTACCTTAAACTTAGCTGAATACCTTGTGATGACGAAATAACCAAGTGGAGACATGGTGTAGTACCCTGATTTATTGATTTTAATATTTTTTAATAATTGGGAAATGTTGTGAACAATTTTATGCAAGTATGGTACATGGTCCAAAAGATGTTACTGATTCACTTGGGGTCTCACAAAAAACTTTGTTGGTTGGTTAAGGGAAATGTCAAATTATTTAAAGTAGATTGTGACGTGTTTGGCAATGGTAATCTATATTTTCTGCTAGAGGTTTTTGGCTTTATGTTCTTTAATCTACGTTTAGTGATTGTTTATTGGTGGGCTAAACTGAGAAGGAAGTTCAAATTTTCAATTCCCAATATGAATAGTCAAGTTTGAATACACGTGTGTATAATGTGTATATAAAGTTACATGTTGGTGAAAACTAGAAAAACACCTTATGAGCTTTGGAAAAATCATTTATCTAACTTGAAATACCTTAAAGTGTGGGGGTGTCTTGCTAAGGTAATGTTACCTGACCCTAAAATAAAAAGGAAAATTGGTTCTAAAACTGCTAATATGCAGTTAATAGACTCAGCAGATACGCTCATAATCCTAATAAGGATCATTGGACTACTTTATGTAGAATACTCAAGTATCTGCGAGGTACTATTGGATTTGGTTTATATTACCGCGGTAATCCTGCAGTTCTTGAGGGTTATAGTTATGCCAACTGGATCTCTAATTTAGATGAAATCAAATCCACGAGTGGCCACATATTTACCTTAGGAGGAGGAGCAGTTTCTTGGAAGTCTACTAAACAGAATTGTATAGCTCGCTCTACTATGGAGTCTGAGTTTATTGCCTTAAAGAAGGCAAGTTCTGAAGCAGAGTGACTCAGAAATTTTTTGAGAAATATTTCTTTGTGGACGAGACCAGTTCCATCTGTGTCTCTACATTGTGATTGCCAAGTTGCTAAAGGCAGAGCTAAGAATATGAGCTATAATGGCAAGAGTAGGCATATACGCCTAAGACATAATATTGTGAGACAGTTGTTATGTGACGGGATTATATCACTTAATTTTGTTAGGTCAGAGTTAAATCTTGCAAATCCTCTGACAAAGCCACTAAGCAAGAGGCTAATGAGCAATACATCGAGGGGGATGGGACTATTGTCTATTACAAAAATTGACAGTGATGGTAACCCAACCTATATGAATGGTAATCCCAGGAAATAGGTTCATATGGGTAACAACAAGTCATTTGTTGATTGGTTGAGACACTATCTATTTTATACATATTTGAGTTCATCCCTATGGTGTAGGATAGTGTAATTCTACAGTGTTAGAGGTTGAGTTATATACTATTAATGATTTCCATAGTCCTGTTGGATGATGTGTTTAACTGTAGAACACATTTGATGGAAACACCTATATGAGTGTAGAGGTGGGGCCGCCTCTTATGAAAGCAAGGCAAGTTTTCTAGAGATCTCATGAATTCCAGGTATGGCGCAAGGCCAAAATGTGCCAAATCGCGTAGAACAACTTTTAATCAAAGTTTGTAGTGTGAGTAATATGATTACTGATTCATAATAAGGAAGAAGGTTCATAGAAATTTTTATTTCATCAAATTCCTGTGAATCAAGTCCTATTCACTCTATACATTGGTTCATAGTTCAAAAGACACCAGTGTTAATGCACTGCATTCTTATATTTCTTACTCAATTTATTTTATTTTTACTTTATAATATGTGGGGGATTGTTGTATTTTATGTTAAATATTACAAAGTTAAATATTTTATACATATTAATCAATTCATGGAGATTTTAAACGGATGCTTAATTTTGGGATATTAAGTTTTTTTCGTTTATATATACCAACGACTGCTTAATTTTGGGATATCAAGTTTTTTACCGTTTATATACAAATTAATTTTGAGCAGTAAAGGATGTTACCGTTGCCATATTTGTTACCGTTGCTATCTTTTTCCTATATAAAGAAGGCTGAGCATAGTTAATGGATTATTCTTTACTACCATATTCGATAAAGCTTGTCTTCAATTGCGCCTAGCATTATACATATATATATTGTAAGACCCCAAATTATTAATAAATGAAATTTAAATTCCTCTATTTATTATTTTGAAATAGTAAGGGTTGATTTGATTAAGGTGGTTAGTTATGGGTAAAATGCGCAAATATTTCAAATAAGCAAGTGGTCCTAAAATATTCATTGTTGTCGGGGAATATTTGTTTGGTCGTGGAATATTCTTGTTGTCGGGAAATATTCGTACGACGGCGCAGCCTTGTGTGGGCCCCATAACAGAAAGCGATTGGATGAAGAAAACGACAAAAACAAGTTGTTTATAAATAACGGCGTAGTTGTTACCGTTAATACTGTTGGAATACCTGGTGGTTAAACACAGTAATACGTGTTGTTGCACAGTAGCACACTGTATTGCACCAATTATTGATTCTTACGTAAGAAGGCACTACTCAATAATGGTTACAGTAATTACTGTTCAATATTTTATTTTATTGATTAAATAATTGCTACGTTGATATTTTATAATTGTCACTACGCAGTATTTTCTATTATCGGAGCAATAATTCATATTATCTGAATAATAATATTAGATAACATTATTGGCAATATCTAGAAAGTTCTGTCTAAGGAGAGGTTTGGTCATCTAATTGCGCGCCAGTAAGGAGAAATCCTTATTGAAAAGCCCCCTCTTTCCTAGGAACGACCTGATTGCCAGTACTGTGATTCTGTAATATTATTTGTGTATAATTAATTATTGATTTATATGATGAGAAAAATATTGATTTTATGTGGATATAGATTGCGAAAATTTTTAATGTGACAATTGTTGAAAATTAATATTTTGTCTTTTTCTGATAAAATAATTCATTTAAATATATTATTTTAATAATATATTGATGGTGATATTTTTACAATGAATGTGGGATATATGAGTATATGAGGAGGAAGAGTATTTTTGTGGCATTAAATGATTAACACATGTTTTGTGTGTTGGTGGACACAATTCTTGACCGAAAATTTATTATTAACTGTAAAATCGTCCGTTTGTGGATTTCGGTCAATTTTTATTTAGAATTTGGAAAAACTTTCTTCTGCAAAGTTGTAGAGAATTGAATTTCCTATAAAAAAGCGCAAGATTCGAATTTTCTGATAAAAGGGCTATTTATTATGAATTATTGAAGTTCTGAAGTTCTGAAATAATTGATTTTTAGAAGTTTTATTTATTATTTTGAAGAAAAATATTTTTTGGCATTTAAGTGGGCTAACATGTGATAAGAATGGGCTGGATTCAGATCTTCTAAGGTGGGCTTGACAATTTTGTAAATATAATATTATTATATTTAATTTTCTGCTTTGGTGTTCTAAGCATTTTCCTATAAATAGGGTGCTTAGGTTAGAATTGAAAATCACACCAGAAACTGAGATCTTCTCTCTCTTTCTCTCTCTATATTAGTGAGCGTATTCTTGTGAGTATTCTAATACTTTGAGTATTGCTATACGGTGCAAGTTCAAGTCATAGCCTATAACTGGTGTTTCAACTAGAAGTACTATTTTTGCTGAGGTAAGGGATGTTATTTCTTCTTAAATGATATTATTTTCTTCAATATCATTATGTCGAAGTATTGATCTGAACTTTTTATCAAATTTAGAACTTTTCATGTCGGGGTTACTATTCACGAGTTACTATTCACCGAAAAATGAAATTTTCTTCTTTTCGTCCAAAATATCTATTCTGGATACTAGCTTTGATTGTTTCCATGTTTTGATCATTCTTGAATTTTACTCCACTATGATTATTTATGAGGTATTTTTGGACATGGAATAGCTGAAATACGAATCCTTAATATTTATTATTTTGTTTCACTGGATTCATTTCCTTTAAAATATTTTTCATCATCCTCAGTCCTAAATGATGATATAATTGAATATCTTTGGCCTGCAGTGCAAAGATTAATAATTTCTGATGAATATCTTTGGCCCGTAGTGCAAAGATGAACAGGTGTTTAGATGAATATGACCAACTGGTGAATATCTTTCGCCTGTAGTGCGAAGATGAATATTGATTGATGTTATAGGGATAAAATGCTGATGATGGACTTTTAAATTCATAGATAATAGTAGATTTCATTCTTTACGTAACTCTTCTATGAATTATTATTTTCCGCTGCGAATATTGATTTAAAACTTGTTGTCTATTGTATTCTATTATATTTTTTCCCTGTTGAAGACTAACGATAATTTGTTCTATGTTATCTTAGTCATAATGTTCTTTACTAGGCTAGTTGAGCTCACCCTTTTCCTTGTTGTTCCATTTTTCTTCTCAGGAGGCGAGAATGTAGCGAGTACTAGTCGGGGTATGGAATGATGGTTCAAGACAGTTATTTTAGTAGTCCTCACTATTTTGTAAAATAGTGTATCAATAAGTATAATGAGGACTTAATTGAGTATGAATACTGTCTAGATGACAATATTTGTATTTAAACTCACAGTATATGTGCTATCGTATTTTGCACGACAATTGTAATAATAAAGTTGTAGTTGTTTCTGTACCATGTTATTGACGACACAGAATGGGTGTTGTATACCTGTTTTGGGGGCGTCACAGTTGGTATCAGAGCTTAGGGATATGATCTCTGGCGGAGATCGGGGAATAGAACTAGAAGGGGAGAGACGAGTAAATCCTTTGCTAGTGTGTCCTACCTAAGCTTATTTGTTGGTCGGTCATTATATAGGGGTATTATGTGATTTGTTAATTTGTTTAATTAACCTTTGTTTTATGGCAGTATTTGAGAATGTCGACTGAGAATGTTAACAGTGGAGTAAATGAAACCGTGGACACGCCTGTACTCACCAACGAGAAGAACGTGCAACAGGCTGGCAATGTTCCTCCTGTGAACAACACCACTGAGCAGACGGTGAACGATGAGATGTTTAGAAGCTTTTTGCGATTCATGCAAAACCAAACGAAGGAGATTCCTGTTCAAAATATAGGAAGAAACAATGGCAACGCACAGCTGGTCACAGCCAAGCAGTTCAAAGAGTTGGGACCACCAGAATTCTGGGGAAAGCCGGATCCGATTACGGTGGAGACATGGGTCAAGCAAATTACCAAGATATTTGATGTCTTGGGATGCACGGAGGAACAGAAGGTTCCATTCGCTACCTTTATGTTCCGTGGCGAGGCAGACTACTGGTGGGAATCTGTGAAGCGTACCCATCCAGCCGCACTCAGCATGTCTTGGGAGACATTTCAGAAACTATTCAATGACAAGTACTTTCCTGAAAGTATTCGTCATATGAAGGAGGTAGAGTTTATTAGACTGGAACAGAATAACATGACGGTGTCCCAGTACGAGGCGAAGTTTGCAGAGTCGTCCAGGTTTGCACCTCATTTGGTGGAGAATGAGGAACGTATGACACGGATGTTTCTGAGAGGTTTGAAACCCGGCATACGTCAATATCTCATTTCTCATAAATTTTCTCTCTATTCAGATGTTGTCAACAGGGCTCAATTATTAGAGCGAGATAACGAGTACGGTCAACCGAGGGACCACAACCAGGATCATATCGGTGACAACAGTCATCAGAACAATGATAACCAGCGGAGAAAAAAAATACAGACAAGAACGGCAACCACTCTGGTGGTAATCGTTGCTATGAAAATAGAAGAAGCGAGTCGGGAGGAGATTTTAAAAAGAGGAGATTCAACAATGACAATACAAAGACGTCAGCACCAGCAGCAACTGGTTCCAAGGGAGGAGAACGACCACTGGTCATATGCTATAAGTGCGGAAAAGAAGGACATATCAGCCCAAACTGTCCACAACAGTTTAAGGTATGTTATAACTGTGGAAAGGAAGGACATATCGCTCGAGATTGCACTGTAGCGAAACCAAGTCCAACGGGGGTGGTGGCTCAAAAAGTTGTCCCAGAAAAGTCAAAGTCAACGGTTCCTGGAAGAGCGTTTTTCGTGACTGGTCAGAATGCGAGGAACCCGAACGGAGTTAGCACGGGTTAGTTAATTATAAATTTTTGCGAAGTCTATACCTTATTAGATACCGGTTCTACCCATTCATTTATCTCTCCTGCTTATACTCAACGTTTAAAATTGACTCCGGAGAAAATTAGACTTTGACTTATCTGTTAAAACTACGTTAGGAGAAACTTTCGTTACATCCACTGTTTATAAATCTTGTTTGATCCAAGTTGGCACCATCACATTACCTGTTGATCTTATCTCTTTAAAGATACTTGCTTTTGATGTGATTTTAGGAATTGATTGGTTAACTACTCATCATGCCAAAATTGATTGCTTTCGGAAGGTTGTTAGTTTTCATATTCCTAAGCAACCTGTTATTCAAATTCAAGCAACCAAACCATTGAAGTCAAACTCTTTCATATCAAGCCGTAAAGTCATTCGTTTATTGAAAAACGGATGTCAAGCTTTCTTAGCTATGTTATGGACTTGAACAAAAATACGTCAGATTTGAATTATATTTCTATTGTTAGTAAATCCCTGACGTATTTCCTGAAGAATTTCTTGGCCTACGCGTGATATTGAATTTTGTATCATCTTTGAATCTGGTACAAAACTCACTTCTAAAATCTCATATCGACTGGCTCCTATTGAACTTCAGGAGTTAAAAACCTAACTGTAGAAGTTTTTACCCGAGCATTTATCTGGTGACTTCCTTTGTGGAATGCACTGAATCCAGACTCTCCGTAGGGGACGCCATATTCGTGCGGCAGTAAACTGATAGGTGTCATTGTGACGTGCTATCCAAGATTGGGATATGAGTCACAGTTGAGAGCAACCTAAGTCAGTAATCGAAATACATAGCTTTCTAGGCTTAGCTGGTTATTATCAGAGATTTGTAAAAGGATTTTCTCGAATCGCTACTCCATTAACTCAGCTGACTCGAAAAGATACAAACTTCGAATGGACCGAGGAATGCGAGAAATACGAATCCTTAATATTTATTATTTTGTTTCACTGGATTCGTTTCCTTTAAAATATTTTTCATCATCCTCAGTCCTAAATGATGATATAATTGAATATCTTTGGCCTGCAGTGCAAAGATTAATAATTTCTGATGAATATCTTTGGCCCGTAGTGCAAAGATGAACAGGTGTTTAGATGAATATGACCAACTGGTGAATATCTTTGGCCTGTAGTGCGAAGATGAATATTGATTGATATTACAGGGATAAAATGCTGATGATGGACTTTTAAATTCATAGATAATAGTAGATTTCATTCTCTACGTAACTCTTCTATGAATTATTATTTTCCGCTGCGAATATTGATTTAAAACTTGTTGTCTATTGTATTCTATTATATTTTTTCCCTGTTGAAGACTAACGATAATTTGTTCTATGTTATCTTAGTCATAATGTTCTTTACTGGGCTAGTTGAGCTCACCCTTTTCCTTGTTGTTCCATTTTTCTTCTCAGGAGGCGAGAATGTAGCGAGTACTAGTCGAGGTATGGAATGATGGTTCAAGACAGTTATTTTAGTAGTCCTCACTATTTTATAAAATAGTGTATCAATAAGTATAATGAGGACTTAATTGAGTATGAATACTGTCTAGATGATAATATTTGTATTTAAACTCACAGTATATGTGTTGTCGTATTTTGCACGACAATTGTAATAATAAAGTTGTAGTTGTTTCTGTACCATGTTATTGACGACACAGAATGGGTGTTGTATACCTGTTTTGGGGGCGTCACATATATTATAGTAACCAAGTTGTTGTCACTTCAAAATTCCATTATCATACACATATTATATATATATATATATATATATATAAACAGTAATTCATATCTATATTTTATTGTATATACACGACTTATATTTGATATCGAGTAAAGAAAAAACAGAAGTTGTTCATGGGTCATTCAACTATTTCAAGTGTTGATTAGTTGGGTGAAGAGTCGTTGAATCCTAGAGTAAGATTTCGTCAGTGACCTTAGCACCGAGAAAAGTTCTCCGAGGGGTGAAATTTCTACTTAAGGACAGTGCGATGCACGCCTCTGCTCAAAATTATTCGCTCTAAATTGATAAGTTTATTTCTGCCCTTCTTTTATTTGATAGTTGAATCCTATATTTTGTTCGTATTTTTCCAACACTTTGTTCTACACCACAAATTTTAGAGGTGAGCAAAAAAAGTTGGAAACTAAGAAAAAAAAGCTGGAAACTGAGAAAAAACACCAAAACCAAACCGCTAAAAACTGTAACCAATGAAAAATTCAATAAACCAAAATCGAAACAACCGAATCACACATTTGGTTACAACAACGATTACTAGCGAAAAATTAATCAACCAAATTAACCGAACTGAATATATATATATATATATATATATACACGGTCTGGATCTTAAGCTCACCTTTTATCTAACATACCTTGCTCACCCCCCTTTAGCGACGGACCGGGCGACGATTCAGTCCATCGCTATATATAGAACCGTCGTCTTAGCTTTTAGCGATAAACAACATATAGCAACGGACCGAACATATAGTGACGGACCGATTCGTCTCTCGGTCCGTCGCTAAAGGAGGGTGATCAAGATATGTTAGATAAAGGGTGAGCTTAAGATCCGGACTATGGACGGGCTATGACAACGACTTCTGGGCTATGGCGACAATCCATATCCTATGGCGACAACTTTAGCGACGGTATGATCTGTCGCTATAAGTGACCCGCATGCGGACCACATAAGAAGCGTTCTGTATGTATATACACACACACACACACACACACACTCATATATGATAAAACTAGTATATGATTACTAACTTAATAATAGAAAGTGCATTCATGAATGAATATTTAATTGTTTACGTGTTGCTAGCTTTTTAGTTGTTTATATAATTTTTCTTCTATTTGTTCATATCATACATGTATAACAAACTTGCGGGGGAGTATTCAAAACTTTTTTTTATACCATAATGTTGTTTGTAAGTTCTAATAATTTCATAGATGCATTAGTAGCAATATTAACAGTGAATAATAGTTGTCATTTGAATTTTTTAACTTCTTTTATTGTTAACTTGCTTATTTACTTCTTTCATTATTTGAATAACATATTAATCAAAAAAAAAAATCGTAACCGCAAAATTTTAAGCGAAATTATTAGTAATTGAACAGTTTGGTTAACCACGGTTACGGTTAATTCTATAATACTAACCACACTATACGGTTTATTTACGATTATTGTGACGCCCCCAAAATTAGGTATACATCACCCATCTTGGGTCGTCAGATACATAGTACAGAATACAAATACATCTTACTAATACAACTGTCGTGTACAATACGACAAAACATAAACTGTGAGTTTGAATACAAATATTATCTTCTAGAGAGTATTCATACTCAAAAGGAGTCCTCATTACATTTATTAACACACCATTACATAGAATAGTGAGGACTACTAACTAAAACTATCATTCGGACCATCACTCCGTTCCCCGACTTGCCCCAGCTACGTTCTCATTTCCTGAAGAGAACAGTGAAAGAAAGGGTGAGCTCAACTAGCCCAGTAAGAAATATTATGACTAAGATAATGCAGAATAAATTATCATTAGCCTTCAACAATGTTAAACTGATAAAATATAATAGACATCAAGTTTAACTGCAGCGGAACAAGTAATCCATTAAAAGAGTCAAGTAGAAAATAAACTCTACTATCTTTTATGATTTAAAAGATTTTCCAACACTGTGATCGCTGAGACTCAGCTTAATAAAATAATCCACATCATCGAATCACCCCTGCACTACGGCCAAGGATATTCGTATATTCATTAATGGTCATGATCATGCCAACAACTGTCCATCAATGCACTACGGGCCAATGAGGACTTTTACCACATCATTTGTAACATTACGGTCATGATTATACCGAATAATCCCTGGTCATAATCATACCAAGTCCATCTATGCACTACAGGCCACAGATGACTTTCAACATTTTATAAACACGAGGATGATGACAATGATATAAGAATTCAATAAAACAAGTTCAAGAATTAATTTATCCAGGAATTTATAACGTCCAAATTGTCAACATGATACTGTATTGTGGAGTAAAATTCAAGAATACTTAGAAGAATATTTTCATGAAAAGATACTGGATGAAATGCAATTATCAAGGATATTCCACAAATTTCATGGAGTATAGAAGTCAAAATTTAACCAACTGAGTACAATAAAGAATGGAATAACAAAAGAAATCACCATGCATGCGATAGACTGCACAGACAGGTTATTCCAACAGAATAATAAATAATGGAACCAGGTCCGGCGTAAACGCACAGACAGGATATTCCGACAGAATAATAAATAATGGAACCAGGTCCGGTGTAAAACACACAGACAGGATGTTCCAACAGAATAATAACAAGACGGAACCAGGTCCGGTGTAAAACACACAGACAGGATGTTCCAACAGAATAAGAATAAAAACGGAACCAGGTCCGGTTTAAAACACACAGACAGGATGTTCCAACAGAATAATAATAAAAATGGAACCAGGTCCGGTGTAAAACACACAGACAGGATGTTCCAACAGAATAATAGAAGAATGTCACCAAGTATAGGGTAGACCGCGTATACAGGTTATTCCAACAGAATAATAAGAAATGGAATAACAACAGTTCTTTTTATGAATAAGAAAGAATAACACCCCTTACGGGTACAATAAATAATATCCCTTACCGTTTTAAAGAAGAGCTGAAATAAGAAAGTAGTTAAGTAGCAGAATACTCTTCTTCTTTCTCTCTATAGTTTCTCTCTCTAGAGTTCAGTGAATTCGTAAGAAATAATGAAAGAATGAGCTGCTATTTATAGAAGAATGGATTGCATAGTAACTAACTCATAAACGGTTCAGATTGATTTACTTTAATCTGACGGTCCATATTTAAAGCAAAATCTTTTAAATAAAATATAATATTATATATATATATATATATATATATATATATATATATATAACATGTGCAAAGAAAAAGAAATCACGGGTGAAACCCCGTGAACTCATCTTATCCTCCCTGCCAATTTTTCAAACTTAACTTATATATATATATATATATATATATATATATATATATATATATATATATATACATATAGCCACATGTTGGTTGAAAACTTAAACCATCCGAACATGCGTTCAAATTTCCTCCACCAATTTCAAACATGTGCCCCACCTATTATTTATCCAATTTTCTAGATTATATATATATATATATATATATATATATATATATATATATATATATATATATATATATTCACACACTCCACCACTCACATTTACCAACACACACACACACTCATCACATATAATATATATTCATATATTACCCACACCTCATATAATATATATATAATACACTCCACCTTTTCCACCATCCTCCACTAACATTATATATAATAAAAAAACAAATACTTCCCTCATCATTTCAATACTCCACCAAAATCCACTAACATATATATCTATATAAAATACTTCCCTCCTTTCCCACACAATACATCAACCTATCATTTTCACCTATCCTTTTGTCCCACCATATACTCATTACATATATATATATATATATATATATATATATATATATATATATATATATATCTTTCCTATCCCATACGTATACTCTTTTTCCCCCCATTTCCAAAATCATTTTCAACACATATGGACCCCACATGTGGGCCCCACCTTTAAATAATTTCTACCTATTATTTTGAAAATAGGGATTTATAAAATAAATAAAACTGACTGACTTCTCACGTAAGCATCAATAATCAATACTGTGTGCTACTATGCAACCACGCGTATTACTGTACTTTTACTACCGAGTAGTTCAACAGTATTAACGGTAAAACTTCCGCCGTTATTTTCATAAAATATTTTTGTCGTTTTCTCAATCAGACAATAATTCTGTTGTGGGGTCCACCAATGATTGTGTCGTCGTACGGATATTCCCCGACAAAAAGAATATTCTCCGACCAATCGAATATTATAACAACTTGCATACTTTGTAAAATTTATAAATAATACCCACAACTATAACATTATCTCAAATCCACACTATAATATAAAAAATTTATTTCGAAAAAAAAAATTAAATATTTATTTATAAAATCTGGGGTCTCACAATCTCCCCTCCTTATGGAATTTCGCCCTCGAAATTTACGTACGTTCCTGGTATGCCGAACAGGTGAGGATACCTTGACTTCATTTTAAATTCTAACTCTTGAGGTATAACCTTTGAGTGTTGAATATGATCCTTCTTATCCAATATATTAACACGTATCTCCTCAACGTTAAATCTTCTGCTATCTCGTCCGGTTCTAAATCAATAATGTGGTTCGGGTCGTCCATATATTTACGTAACATTGATACGTTAAAAACGTTATGAACACGTGGCATACTTGGCGGTAAAACGAGTCTATAGGCCACAGTTCCTACTTCATCGAGGATTTCGAATGGGTCAATAAAATCGAGGGTTAAGATTTACTCTATTCGTCGATTCTTGCTTCTATAATAATGCCCTCTTGAACCTTCTTCATTCATCTGCTCTGAGTATTTAGCTTGAGCTACTTTAACTTTATCGATTAAAGTCGATTCTACTCGTATTATTTGACATCATCACGTGGATCCCTAGAGTCTTTAACTCTATTTCCATCCTTTGCAAGTCACACAAAATGGGCCTTTGTGTTGACAGTATCGTACTCGTACTTGCATATGATCTTCTACTCAACGCGTCACCTACCACGTTCACTTTTCCACGATGATATTAAATGGTACGATCGTAATCTTTAACAGCTCGAGCCAACGTCTTTGGCGCCTGATACGTTCGTTTTAAGTAAAGAAATATTTGAGGGTTTAAGAAATGGGTTTTGTACTGGGGTCAATACAAAATTTGATTTCACGCTCTAAGGCAGGCTAGGAAATCTTCAAGAATACGTCAGGAAATTTATTAACAATAGAAATATCATTCAAAACTTTGACTCTCATCCCATACTTGGATAACACGTCACATTGATACCTATCAGCTTGCCATCGTCATTTACAACGTCTCATACGGAAAGTCTGGCTTCGATGCATTCCACACCAGGAAGTCAACAACGAAAGGAACGGGGATCTTTACTTATGGCTTGATATGATAATGATTGACTTTAGTGGTTTGGTTGCTTGAATTCGCATAACAGGTTGGTTAGGAATATGAAAATTAACAACCTTACGAAAAGCATAATGGGTAGTTAACCAATCGTTTCCAAAAATCACATATCGACAGGTAACGTGAAAGTGTCGATTTGAATCAAACAAGATTTATAATTAGTGGAGTTAACGAAGGTTTCTCCTAACAGAGTTTCAACAGATAAGTCAAGTCTAATAATTTTTTTTTTAAGGCCAAGTTTAAACGTTGAACACAACTAGGTGAAATACAAGAGTGGGTAGAACCAGTATCGAATAAGGTACAAACTTCGCAAGGGTTTATGATTAGCTTGCCCGCGATAACTTCATTTGGGTTCCTCACTTGTTGGGAAGTCATGACAACCGCTCTCCCTTGAACTACCCGGCTTTGACTTGTCTGGGGTAGCATTTGATGTCATCTCTATCGTTGGAATTGACTTTAATATAGGGCATATTCCACCCTCAACTGCTTCATCGTACTCCTGCTTCATGATCTGAATCATCAATCTTCGATCCATATCGAGTTCAGATTGACCGCTCTGTACAGGGTAATTCAAAACTCGATGTTGGGTTCTCCCAATTACTGTCCAAAAAGAGAAATGTATATCATCTATTTTAGCCTTTTTGGATCGGACATCTCTTTCTACAATATCAACACATCGTGCGGCTTTCACCCACGCATCCTGCATTCTCACTCGTTCAGTTGTTTCTTCTTTCAGCTGATCCTTGATATTTGAATTCTCATATTCCAACTTTAATATCTTACACTCTGCCAAAGCGTGATTTTGTTCGAGCATCACATATCGGGTAACACAATTTTGAATCGTTACATCTCTTTGCTCAACAACCGCCTGCCGTTCTTCAGCCTGCTCTTCTAACTCATGAACACGATTTTGTAATTCTAAGTTTTGATCATAGATTTCTTCTAACCAATTCTCCTCAGGTTCCTCTTCTTCCTCTTCTTCCTCACTCTCAGCTGATACCTCTGCCACTAGCTCGGGTGCAACTATTAGTTCTTCACTTACCACGTAGATATCTCTAATTTCTTCTTCGCCTGATATTACATTATCTTGGTTGGTGATTAGAGGTGTCACGGTCTCACTCACTCCATTGTTGACATTTTCAGCTGCCATTTTCAAATACTGCCACAAAACAAGGGTTAATTAACATGTCATATATTATCAATATACTCTGACCAACCATAACAAATAAACTTAGGTAGGTCATACTAGCGAAGGAATTCTCCGTCTCTCCCCTCCTAGTTCTATTGTAAGACCCCAACTTATTAATGAATAAAATCAAATTTTCTCTAAATATTATTGTGAATAATAAGGGGTTAATTTGATATAATACTTTGGTTATGGGTGAAATGTGCAAATTTTGCAAAATAAGCAAGTGGTTATAAAATATTTATTTTTGGTCGGTGAATATTCGGTTGGTCGTGGAATATTCTTGCTGTCGGGGAATATTCGTACGACGACGCAGCCTTGTGTGGGCCCCATAACGGAAAGCGATTGGATGAAGAAAACGACAAGTATAAGTTGTTTATAAATAACGGCGTAGTTGTTACCGTTAATACTGTTGGAATACCCGGTGGTTAAAATACAGTAGCACACGGTATTGCACCAATTATTGATTCTTACGTAAGAAGGCACTACTCAATAATTGTTACAGTAGTTATTATTCAATATTTTATTTTATTGATTCAATAATTGCTGCGTTGATATTTTATATTATTGTTGTTTCAATAATTGTTGCTGCACAGTATTTTCATTTATCAGATCAATAATTCATATTATTTGAATAATATTATTAGATAACATTATTGGCAATGTCTAGAAAGTTCTGTCTAAGGAGAGGTTTGGTCATCTAATTGCGCGCCAGTAAGGAGAAATCCTTATTGGAAAGCCCCCTCTTTCCTGGGAACGGCCTGGTTGTCATAAATGTGATTCTGTAATATTATTTGTGAATAATTAATTATTGATTCATATGATAAGGAAATATTTATTTTATGTGGATATAAATGAGGGATATATTTTTGTGGTTAAAAATGAAGGAGTTAATGTTGAGGTTTTTGTCAGTATTTTTGTCGGAATGGAGGTATTAAAAATCAGGGTTTTTGAGATAGTTTGCGGGGGTTATAATTTTTAATCCGACCGTTGGATCGTGGTAATTTTTGGATATGTTATACATATATAAGTTGAGTATATGTCCACAAATTTTGAACCGTTAAAAATGAACGTATGATTTATTACGAATTTTACAAGATGACTGGTTCAGAAATTGTTGAATTTTCGGAGTTTATCATTTTGGTGGAAAATTCTAGAATTGGTGGGCCCCACTTGTGGTTGGTGAAGAAATGTGCTGAATTATATTTCAAATGTGGTGGGTGGGAATAGTAGCAGGTAAAGCCATCAGGTTGCAGGTCAAACCTACCAAAATTTTCCTATAAATAGAGGGCTAAGTTAGAATTGAAAATCACACCAGAAACAAGTTTTCTCTCTTTCTCTCTCTAGATTATTGAGTGTATTTTGTGAGTATTTAGATACTTTGAGAGTTTCTATTCATCAGAGCAAGTTTCTTTCAGCCTTATACCGGTATTCCGACCAGAAGTACTGATATTTTGAGGTAAGGGATATTATTTTCTTCTTAATGATATTATTTTCTTCAATATCATTATGCTGAAATATTGATATGAGTTTTTATCAAATTTGGAACTTTTTGTGTCGGGGGTTACTATTCATGTATACGGCACTATTCACGAATACGGCACTATTCACCGAAAAATAAAATTTTCCCTTTTTGTCCAAGATGTCTATTATGGTTACTATCTTTGATTGTATCCATGTTTTGATCTTTATTTTTGAATTCTGCTTCACAATTGATTATTATGAAGTATTATTGATCTTGGATAAACTGTTATACGAATCCCTACTATTTGTCCTTCTGTCTCATTGGATTCGTTCTCTTTAAGATATTTTTCATCATCCTCAGTCCTAAATGATGATATTACTGAATATCTTTGGCCTGTAGTGCAAAGATGTATAATTACTTGATGAATATCTTTGGCCTGTAGTGCAAAGATGAACAGGTGTTGAGATGAACATGACCGACTGATGATACAAATGAATATCTTTGGCCTGTAGTGCAAAGATGAATATTTGGTTAAAGATGATTATTAATTGATGTTACAGGGATAAAATATTGATGATGGACTTTTAAATCTTAGAAGATAGTAGAATTCTTTCTCTACTTGACTCTTCTAATGGTTTGCTGTTTCCGCTGCAGTTGTTGATCTAAAACTTGTTGTCGATTATATTTTATCAGATTTTTCCCTGTTGAAGACTAACGATAATTTGTTGTATATTATCTTAGTCATAATATTCTTTACTGGGCTAGTTGAGCTCACCCTTTTCCTTTTTGTTCCATTTTTCTTCTCAGGAGGTGAGAACATAGCAGGATCTAGTCGGGGTATGGAGTGATGGTTCTAGAAAGATGTATTAGCAGTCCTCACTATTTCTGTAAAATAGTGTTTGAATAATTGTAATGAGGATTTATTTGAGTGTGGATATTGTCTAGAAGACAATATTTGTATTTAAACTCACAGTATGTGTTGTCGTATTTTGCACGACAATTGTATTATTGAAGTTGTAGTTTGCTTTCTGTACCATGTATTTGGCGACTCAGAATGGGTGTTGTATACCTATTCTGGGGGCGTCACAGTTGGTATCAGAGCTTAGGGATATGATCCCTGGCTGAGATGTGAGACAAGAACTAGGAGGGGAGAGACGGGGAATTCCTTCGCTAGTATGACCTGACTAAGTTTATTTGGTGTTTATTTGGTCGGTCAGAGTATAGGGATAATATATGACATGACTATTAACCCTTGTTTTATGGCAGTATTTAAGAATGGCAGCTGAGAACGTTAATAATGGAGTAAATCAGACCGTGGAGACACCTTTGATCACTACCCAGGGGAACGTGCAACAGGAAGGCAATATTCCTCCTGTAAACAACGTTACCGAGCAAACGATGAATGATGGAATGTTTAGGAGCTTTTTGCAGTTCATGCAAAATCAGACGAGGGAGACTCGTGTGCAGAATACGGGTGGAAATGATAACAACGCGCGGTTTGTCACAGCTAAGCAGTTCAAAGAATTGGGACCACCAGAATTTAAGGGAAAGCCGGATCCGATCATGGCGGAAACGTGGGTCAAGCAAATTACCAAGATATTTGATGTCTTGGGATGCACGGAGGAACAGAAGGTTCCATTCGCCACATTTATGTTCCGCGGTGAGGCAGACTACTGGTGGGAGTCTGTGAAGCGTACCCAGCCTGACGCACTCAACATGTCCTGGGAAACATTTCAAAAACTGTTCAATGACAAGTACTTTCCTGAAAGTATTCGTCATATGAAGGAGGTTGAGTTTATTAGACTGGAACAAAACAACATGACGGTGTCCCAGTACGAGGCGAAGTTTGCAGAGTTATCCAGGTTTGCACCTCATTTGGTCGAAAATGAGGAACGAATGACAAGGATGTTTCTGAGAGGTCTAAAACCCGAGATTCGGCAATATCTTATCTCTCATAAATTTTCTTTATATTCAGATGTTGTAAACAGGGCTCAATTATTAGAGCGAGATAATGAGTATGTGCAACCGAGGGACCACAACCAGGGTCATACCGGTGGCGGCAGTCATCGAAGCAATGAAAACCAGCAGGGAGGAAAACATTCGGACAAAAGCGGTAACCACTCTGGTGGTAATCGTGGTCGTGATAATAGAAGGAGCGAGTCGGGAGGAGATTTCAAGAAGAGAAGGTACAACAATGATAACGTGAAGACGTCAGCACAAACATCAACTGTTTCTAGGGGAGGAGAACGACCACCGGTCGTATGTTACAAATGTGGGAAAGAGGGACATATCAGCCCAAACTGCCCACAACAATCCAAGGTATGTTATAACTGTGGAAAGGAAGGTCATATAGCTCGAGAGTGTTCTGTAGCAAAACCAAGTTCAGCGGGGATGGTGACTCCAAAAGTTATCCCGGATAAGTCGAAATCAGCGGTTCCTGGAAGGGCGTTTGTCGTTACTGGCCAAAACGCGAGAAACCCGAACGAGGTGATCACGGGTAAGCTAATCTTGAATTCTTGCGAAGTTTATACTTTACTAGATACCGGTTCTACCCATTCTTTTATCTCTCCTGCTTGTGCTCAACGTTTAAACTTGACTCCGGAGAAATTGGACTTTAACTTATCTGTTGAAACTCCGTTGGGTGAAACCTTCGTTACATCTACAGTTTATAAATCTTGCATGATCCAAGTTGGCACTATCACATTACCTGTTGATCTTATCTCTTTAAAGATACTTGCTTTTGATGTGATTTTAGGAATTGATTGGTTAACCACTCATCATGCTAAAATTGATTGTTTTCGTAAGGTTGTTAGTTTTCATATTCCTAACCAACCTGTCATACGAATTCAAACTACTAAACCACTAAAATCAGTCACTGTCATATCAAGCCACAAAGCTATTCGTTTATTGAAAAACGGATGTCAAGCTTTCTTAGCCCATGTTATGGATTTGAACAAAGACAAGTCAGATTTGAATAATATTTCTATTGTTAGAGAATTTTCCGATGTATTTCCTGAAGAACTTCCCGGTCTACCCCCGGAACGAGAAATTGAATTCTTTATTGACCTTGAACCCGGTACAAAGCCCATTTCTAAAACCCCATATCGAATGGCTCCTATTGAACTTCAGGAGTTAAAAGTCCAACTACAGGAGTTGTTGGACATCGGTTTTATTCGTCCTAGTACGTCTCCTTGGGGTGCTCCTGTTTTATTCGTAAAGAAGAAAGACGGGAGTATGCGACTTTGTATTGACTATCGAGAATTGAACCATGTCACCATCAAGAATAGGTATCCGCTACCTCGCATTGATGACCTGTTTGACCAGTTGCAAGGAGCACAATTCTTTTCAAAGATCGATCTTCGTTCTGGATATCATCAGCTGAAGATTAAAACTGAGGATATTCCAAAGACTGCCTTCAGAACTCGGTACGGGCATTATGAATTCTTAGTAATGTCTTTTGGATTGACTAATGCTCCTGCTGCCTTCATGGATATGATGAACCGTGTATTCAAAGAATATTTGGATCAGTTCGTTGTTGTCTTTATTGATGACATCCTCATCTATTCCAAAAGCCGTGAAGATCATGAGCGCCATTTGAAGCTGGTACTGCAAAGGCTTCGTGAAAACAAGCTATATGCCAAACTGAAGAAATGCGAGTTCTGGCTTGAGGAAGTAGCATTCCTTGGGCACGTGGTGTCAAAACATGGAGTATCTGTCGACCCGGCGAAGATTGAAGCCATACAAAGTTGGGAGCAACCGAAGTCGGTAACCGAAGTACGTAGCTTTCTGGGCTTAGCTGGTTATTATCGGAGATTTGTGGAAGGATTTTCTCGAATCGCTACTCCGTTAACTCAGCTGACTCGGAAAGATACAAAATTCGTATGGAGTGAGGAATGCGAGAAGAGTTTCCAAGAACTCAAGAGGAGACTCATTTCGGCACCTGTTTTGACAATACCATCTGGTTCGGATGGATTTGTTATCTACAGCGATGCTTCAGGCAAAGGGTTAGGATGTGTTCTCATGCAACATGGGAAAGTCATAGCCTATGCCTCACGACAACTCAAA
Source organism: Panax notoginseng (assembly GCA_016801055.1). Classification (NCBI taxonomy): domain Eukaryota; kingdom Viridiplantae; phylum Streptophyta; class Magnoliopsida; order Apiales; family Araliaceae; genus Panax; species Panax notoginseng. Next base: position 253,368,451 of record CM029013.1, read on the forward strand.
GAATATGAGAGGAATTATCCTACTCATGATTTGGAGTTGGCAGCAGTCGTTTTTGCGTTGAAGATCTGGAGACACTACCTGTATGGGGAGAAAGTGGAGATCTATACAGATCATAAAAGCCTCAAATATTTCTTCACCCAAAAGGAACTCAACATGCGGCAACGACGTTGGCTTGAGCTGTTGAAAGATTACGATCATACCATCCAATACCATCCTGGAAAAGCAAACGTAGTAGCTGACGCATTGAGTAGAAGATCATATGCGGGTACGAGTGCAATGTTTTTAACACAAAGGCCCATTTTGTATGACTTGCAAAGGATGGAGATAGAGATGAAGGCTCCAAGTACCCACATGATGATATCAAATATACGAGTAGAACCGACTTTAATCGATAAAGTTAAAGCTGCTCAAGCTACGGATATAGAGCTGATGCGTATGAAGAAGAAAGTGCAAGAAGGTGCTATTCCAGAAGCAAGAATCGATGAAGAAGGAATACTTCGAGTCAACTCCAGACTTTGTGTTCCTAACGATTTTGACTTGAAGCATAGAATAATGATGGAGGCACACAACACACCGTTTGCAATCCATCCTGGGAGTACCAAAATGTATCACGATCTTCGACATACATTTTGGTGGAGCAATATGAAAAGAGAGATCGCGGAGTTTATCTCGAGATGTTTAACTTGTCAACGTGTAAAAGCGGAGCATCAAGTACCAAAGGGTCCATTGCAACCACTTGAGATTCCGAAATGGAAGTGGGAACACATTACTATGGATTTTGTTACAGGTCTTCCCAAGGTTTCTCAAGGCATAGATGCGATTTGGGTTATTGTTGATAGATTAACCAAGTCCGCTCATTTCTTGCCGATACGTGAGACTTATTCCCTTGAACGTCTTGCTAGTATGTACGTGAACGAGATTGTGAGATTGCATGGCATGCCAGTATCCATAGTTTCGGATCGTGACCCAAGATTCACTTCACGATTTTGGGTTAGCTTGCAGAAAGCTATGGGCACGGATTTACGATTCAGTTCAGCATACCATCCTCAAACGGACGGACAATCAGAGAGGACTATTCAAACTCTTGAAGATCTATTAAGACTTTGTGTCTTAGATCTCAAAGGGAGTTGGGATAAGTACCTACCATTGGTGGAATTCTCCTACAACAACAGTTATCAGGCGAGCATAGGTATGGCTCCATTTGAGGCGTTGTATGGAAGAAAATGTCGTTCTCCAGTATGCTGGGACGAGGTGGGTGAAGCAACATTGTTGGGACCAGAATTGGTACGCATTACTACAGAGAAGATCCAAACGATTCGACAACGTATACAAACGGCACAGGATCGACAAAAGAGTTATGCGGATCTTCATCGGAAGGACGTGGAATTTAATATTGGGGATCATGTATTGTTACGTGTTGCACCATGGAAGGGAGTTACAAGATTTGGGAAGAGAGGAAAGCTCAATCCAAGATTTGTTGGTCCATTTGAGATTCTTGAGCGAATAGGAAATGTGGCATATAGACTCGCATTACCTCCAAGCATGTCTCGTGTTCATAATGTTTTTCACATATCTATGCTTCGTAAATATGTTAAAGACCCGAACCACATTATTGAGTTAGAACCAGACGAGATAGCTGAAGATTTAACGTACGAGGAGGTACCTGTTAAGATCTTGGATAGGAAAGAGCATGTCCTACGCACGAAGGTTATACCACAAGTTAAGGTTTTGTGGAGAAACCATGCTATTGAAGAAATGACCTGGGAGTTGGAATCAGAAATGAAAGCGAGGTATCCTCACCTTTTTGAAACATCAGGTACGTACGTCAATTTCGAGGACGAAATTTCATAAGGAGGGGAGGTTGTAAGACCCCAACTTATTAATGAATAAAATCAAATTTTCTCTAAATATTATTGTGAATAATAAGGGGTTAATTTGATATAATACTTTGGTTATGGGTGAAATGTGCAAATTTTGCAAAATAAGCAAGTGGTTATAAAATATTTATTTTTGGTCGGTGAATATTCGGTTGGTCGTGGAATATTCTTGCTGTCGGGGAATATTCGTACGACGACGCAGCCTTGTGTGGGCCCCATAACGGAAAGCGATTGGATGAAGAAAACGACAAGTATAAGTTGTTTATAAATAACGGCGTAGTTGTTACCGTTAATACTGTTGGAATACCCGGTGGTTAAAATACAGTAGCACACGGTATTGCACCAATTATTGATTCTTACGTAAGAAGGCACTACTCAATAATTGTTACAGTAGTTATTATTCAATATTTTATTTTATTGATTCAATAATTGCTGCGTTGATATTTTATATTATTGTTGTTTCAATAATTGTTGCTGCACAGTATTTTCATTTATCAGATCAATAATTCATATTATTTGAATAATATTATTAGATAACATTATTGGCAATGTCTAGAAAGTTCTGTCTAAGGAGAGGTTTGGTCATCTAATTGCGCGCCAGTAAGGAGAAATCCTTATTGGAAAGCCCCCTCTTTCCTGGGAACGGCCTGGTTGTCATAAATGTGATTCTGTAATATTATTTGTGAATAATTAATTATTGATTCATATGATAAGGAAATATTTATTTTATGTGGATATAAATGAGGGATATATTTTTGTGGTTAAAAATGAAGGAGTTAATGTTGAGGTTTTTGTCAGTATTTTTGTCGGAATGGAGGTATTAAAAATCAGGGTTTTTGAGATAGTTTGCGGGGGTTATAATTTTTAATCCGACCGTTGGATCGTGGTAATTTTTGGATATGTTATACATATATAAGTTGAGTATATGTCCACAAATTTTGAACCGTTAAAAATGAACGTATGATTTATTACGAATTTTACAAGATGACTGGTTCAGAAATTGTTGAATTTTCGGAGTTTATCATTTTGGTGGAAAATTCTAGAATTGGTGGGCCCCACTTGTGGTTGGTGAAGAAATGTGCTGAATTATATTTCAAATGTGGTGGGTGGGAATAGTAGCAGGTAAAGCCATCAGGTTGCAGGTCAAACCTACCAAAATTTTCCTATAAATAGAGGGCTAAGTTAGAATTGAAAATCACACCAGAAACAAGTTTTCTCTCTTTCTCTCTCTAGATTATTGAGTGTATTTTGTGAGTATTTAGATACTTTGAGAGTTTCTATTCATCAGAGCAAGTTTCTTTCAGCCTTATACCGGTATTCCGACCAGAAGTACTGATATTTTGAGGTAAGGGATATTATTTTCTTCTTAATGATATTATTTTCTTCAATATCATTATGCTGAAATATTGATATGAGTTTTTATCAAATTTGGAACTTTTTGTGTCGGGGGTTACTATTCACGTATACGGCACTATTCACGTATACGGCACTATTCACGAATACGGCACTATTCACCGAAAAATAAAATTTTCCCTTTTTGTCCAAGATGTCTATTATGGTTACTATCTTTGATTGTATCCATGTTTTGATCTTTATTTTTGAATTCTGCTTCACAATTGATTATTATGAAGTATTATTGATCTTGGATAAACTGTTATACGAATCCCTACTATTTGTCCTTCTGTCTCATTGGATTCGTTCTCTTTAAGATATTTTTCATCATCCTCAGTCCTAAATGATGATATTCCTGAATATCTTTGGCCTGTAGTGCAAAGATGTATAATTACTTGATGAATATCTTTGGCCTGTAGTGCAAAGATGAACAGGTGTTGAGATGAACATGACCGACTGATGATACAAATGAATATCTTTGGCCTGTAGTGCAAAGATGAATATTTGGTTAAAGATGATTATTAATTGATGTTACAGGGATAAAATATTGATGATGGACTTTTAAATCTTAGAAGATAGTAGAATTCTTTCTCTACTTGACTCTTCTAATGGTTTGTTGTTTCCGCTGCAGTTGTTGATCTAAAACTTGTTGTCGATTATATTTTATCAGATTTTTCCATGTTGAAGACTAACGATAATTTATTGTATATTATCTTAGTCATAATATTCTTTACTGGGCTAGTTGAGCTCACCCTTTTCCTTTTTGTTCTATTTTTCTTCTCAGGAGGTGAGAACATAAACTGTGAGTTTGAATACAAATATTATCTTCTAGAGAGTATTCATACTCAAAAGGAGTCCTCATTACATTTATTAACACTCCATTACATAGAATAGTGAGGACTACTAACTAATACTATCATTCGGACCATCACTCCGTTCCCCGACTTGCCCCAGCTACGTTCTCATTTCCTGAAGAGAACAGTGAAAGAAAGGGTGAGCTCAACTAGCCCAGTAAGAAATATTATGACTAAGATAATGCAGAATAAATTATCATTAGCCTTCAACAATGTTAAACTGATAAAATATAATAGACATCAAGTTTAACTGCAGCGGAACAAGCAATCCATTAAAAGAGTCAAGTAGAAAATAAACTCTACTATCTTTTATGATTTAAAAGATTTTCCAACACTGTGATCGCTGAGACTCAGCTTAATAAAATAATCCACATCATCGAATCACCCCTGCACTACGGGCAAGGATATTCGTATATTCATTAATGGTCATGATCATGCCAACAACTGTCCATCAATGCACTACGGGCCAATGAGGACTTTTACCACATCATTTGTAACATTACGGTCATGATTATACCGAATAATCCCTGGTCATAATCATACCAAGTCCATCTATGCACTACAGGCCACAGATGACTTTCAACATTTTATAAACACGAGGATGATGACAATGATATAAGAATTCAATAAAACAAGTTCAAGAATTAATTTATCCAGGAATTTATAACGTCCAAATTGTCAACATGATACTGTATTGTGGAGTAAAATTCAAGAATACTTAGAAGAATATTTTCATGAAAAGATACTGGATGAAATGCAATTATCAAGGATATTCCACAAATTTCATGGAGTATAGAAGTCTAAATTTAACCAACTGAGTACAATAAAGAATGGAATAACAAAAGAAATCACCATGCATGCGATAGACCGCACAGACAGGTTATTCCAACAGAATAATAAATAATGGAACCAGGTCCGGCGTAAACGCACAGACAAGATATTCCGACAGAATGATAAATAATGGAACCAGGTCCGGTGTAAAACACACAGACAGGATGTTCCAACAGAATAATAACAAGACGGAACCAGGTCCGGTGTAAAACACACAAACAGGATGTTCCAACAGAATAATAATAAAAACGGAACCAGGTTCGGTGTAAAACACACAAACAGGATGTTCCAACAGAATAATAATAAAAATGGAACCAGGTCCGGTGTAAAACACACAGACAGGATGTTCCAACAGAATAATAGAAGAATGTCACCAAGTATAGGGTAGACCGCGTATACAGGTTATTCCAACAGAATAATAAGAAATGGAATAACAACAGTTCTCTTTATGAATAAGAAAGAATAACACCCCTTACGGGTACAATAAATAATATCCCTTACCGTTTTAAAGAAGAGCTGAAATAAGAAAGTAGTTAAGTAGCAGAATACTCTTCTTCTTTCTCTCTATAGTTTCTCTCTCTAGAGTTCAGTGAATTCGTAAGAAATAATGAAAGAATGAGCTGCTATTTATAGAAGAATGGATTGCATAGTAACTAACTCATAAACGGTTCAAATTGATTTACTTTAATCTGACGGTCCATATTTAAAGCAAAATCTTTTAAATAAAATATAATATATTATATATATATATATATATATATATATATATATATATATATATATATATATATATATATATATATATAACATGTGCAAAGAAAAAGAAATCACGGGTGAAACCCCGTGAACTCATCTTATCCTCCCTGCCAATTTTTCAAACTTAACTTTATATATATATATATATATATATATATATACATATAGCCACATGTTGGTTGAAAACTTAAACCATCCGAACATGCGTTCAAATTTCCTCCACCAATTTCAAACATGTGCCCCACCTATTATTTATCCAATTTTCTAGATTATATATATATATATATATATATATATATATATATATATATATATATATATATATTCACACACTCCACCACTCACATTTACCAACACACACACACTCATCACATATAATATATATTCATATATTACCCACACCTCATATAATATATATATAATACACTCCACCTTTTCCACCATCCTCCACTAACATTATATATAATAAAAAAACAAATACTTCCCTCATCATTTCAATACTCCACCAAAATCCACTAACATATATATATATATCTATATAAAATACTTCCCTCCTTTCCCACACAATACATCAACCTATCATTTTCACCTATCCTTTTCTCCCACCACATACTCATTATATATATATATATATATATATATATATATATATATATATCTTTTCTATCCCATACGTATACTCTTTCTCCCCCCATTTCCAAAATTATTTTCAACACATATGGACCCCACATGTGGGCCCCACCTTTAAATAATTTCTACCTATTATTTTGAAAATAGGGGTTTATAAAATAAACAAAACTGACTGACTTCTCACGTAAGCATCAATAATCAATACCGTGTGCTACTATGCAACCACGCGTATTACTGTACTTTTACTACCGAGTAGTTCAACAGTATTAACGGTAAAACTTCCGCCGTTATTTTCATAAAATATTTTTGTCGTTTTCTCAATCAGACAATAATTCCGTTGTGGGGTCCACCAATGATTGTGTCGTCGTACGGATATTCCCCGACAAAAAGAATATTCTCCGACCAATCGAATATTATAACAACTTGCATACTTTGTAAAATTTATAAATAATACCCACAACTATAACATTATCTCAAATCCACACTATAATATAAAAAATTTATTTCGAAAAAAAAAATTAAATATTTATTTATAAAATCTGGGGTCTCACAATTATACCTTATAATCGCATTAAATCGCACCATGCACACCCTTAATTAATAAATTTTATAGGTGGGATGGAATAATTTAGGTAATGAAATTTTTTTGAACACATTTAGGTAATGTAATTGACACCCCACATTTCATTAAAAAGGTTAAGCTATAATATTCCTTTAATATACTATTTTCCTTTGACTTTTTCAATAAAATAACCGATTCCTTTTTTTTTTTAGTGTTTTTCAAATTACTAAGAAACTAAGAATATGTTTGTTTGTAAAGATTATAATATCGGGATTATAATCTATAAAATTATAATTTCAAAACTATTAATCTTAAGATTATAATCTCAAAATTATAATTAAAATTCTAATACTATTACACCATTTATAATAATCTTAATTCTTTAATTATAATTCTTGCGAACAAACATACCTTTAGAGAATTGTATAATAATAAGACAAGGCCTCGCGACACAGAAGTTTTGGACTAGTTAGAGTATATATTTTTCAGTGTTGATCTCTACGTTTTAGTGAGTTTTGTCGTCTTCTTAATGAATTTTTGTCCATTTGAATTTGAACGTTGGTGCAACACCAAGACCTAATATTAGACCCACCCCGCCCGAAGACCCTCAATCTTCAAAATTGAGCTCAAGGATTGCAAGAGACGATGACCCAATTCCTTGCATACAAATTTCAAGTAGGAATATATATGACCATTGTTCTCTCATTCTCTCTCTAGTTAATAATTTTTTTAAATTTTTTTTGGGTTTTTTTATGTGTTGTGTTTAATTTATTTTGTTTAGTTGAATGCTTGAATCCATTATTTCATGCATTATTTTTTCTAATTATATATAATTATACTTACATCATGTGATACTTTATTTTTAAAAAATAGTTAATCATATACATCAATTAATTGGTTGAATTTCTTGAGAACACACGTTACGTGTGTAGATAACGTGATTTGAAAATAAAAATTTCATAATATTTGAAAGACTAAATAGAAAGATGTATAAGTTTTAAATTGAAAAATTTAAACTACTAATATAACTAAATTTGTAAGGACAAAATAAAGAAAATTTGTGGTAGTCCAATTATACTAGGAGAGCCGCTTTATTAATAGAGACATCATTTAGTTGACTGAGGATGTTTGTATAAATTGTAATTTTTCATTCAATTGAGGAGTTTTTTAATAATTTATTTTAATTTTTGTGAATGATAATTTGATTGTGATGCTTATACATTTATTTTTTTAATTTCCCCCCTTTAATTTTTCGATTATTTCTTATTTTTTTATTTTAAGAATTAAAGTTATCCCCACATGACGAAAGTAATAAAATGAAAAAAAGTCTCCAAATTATTGTTTGAAATTAATTTTGTTTGTTTTATTAAATACTGCTGCTTTCCAAAATTAGAAATACACTATTAAAACGATGACTTTTTTTTTTTTTTTTCAAACCATTATCCAACATTTGTGGAAATATAATACTGATAACATGATAATACTCAATTTACTTAAAAGATGAATAATGGCATAACAAAATTTCATATCATTCTATAATCTAAATATTTTTAATTCTAAAAATAATTAAAAAGTATATTTTATTATTTTAAATCAAGAAAGTGCATAAAAATATCTCAAAAAAGGATGACGAAAACTAAATTAGGAAGGATGGTATAAAACACCCCAAAATGGGGTCACTTTCGAACATCACAATAAATAAGACAAAATAAGTTCCACTTGGAAATAGCCAAAATAATTGGGTGAGAAAAATGAAAATAGTACAAGTGACCAAACTTTATCTCAAATTATTTCCCTCAATATTCCACTCATATACAGACCGCAAATTTCCCCATGTCACCCTTTGGAGTTTCGAACTTCCCATTCCCAGTTTTTAGAAAGAGAAAAAGAAAACAGTTAGAGAGAGACATCAAGTTGGTTTTGTTTGCCACCAATTTGTTTACCTTTTTCTGGGACCGTGAAATCCTATCGCCTCAAAAACTTCAAGTGGGTCTACTCCCACTTGTTGGTCTTCCTTCCTCAAATGACCAAGCTTTTCCCTTTTTTTATTATTAAAATTAATAACAGCAATGTTTTTTCTTCCCTGTCTCCATACAAACATCAATTTTCTCTCTCTTCGGTTCATTCTTCTAACTTTGTCTTGATTTATTTTAGTTATCAATTTGCTTACCCATCAAGGTAATACAAATAAAAAAGACCAATCTTTTGTTGTTGTTGTATTTAGAGTTTGCCCTGTATATGTTGTATTTTTATCTGTTTGAATTTATTGTTTTTGTATTAACTTAAAGGTTGGATCTCTCTTGTATGAGAGGAGTTTAATTTCAATTTGGTCATCTGGGTATTGTTATTTTTTGCTATCTTTAGTTGGTTTTAGTTGAAATGCTTGTTTTGGTTCTTGGATTTGATGGGTTTATTTGAGGTTTCTTGCTGTTGACCTAAACTGCCTTTCTGGGTTGGCTTGAAATTTTGTACTTGTGGTTTTGTCACTGCTCTCATGCTTGGTCCAAGACAATGGAGAGTTTTATGGCTAGATTTTTTTCTTCGCTAGCATTGACTTGTATAGCTTAGCACAAATAATATGAAGAACCTTCTAAAGAAACTTCATATCATGTCCAACCAGTCTGAAGATTTAGAAGGCTCTCCTACTTCATCAAAGAGCAATAGGTTGAGTGATGTTTCCTCACCTGAGAGGTTTTCGCAGTCTCAGTCCCATCATAATTCGGAGCATAAACCCTTTTCAGCTATTTCAGGTTGGTTGAATTCGGTTACAAATAGGCGTAGTCCTAGTCCTAGTCCACCATCATCTTCAAATGTGCCTAGAGGAGAGAGAATTGAACAGCCTGATTCCGTGAGCAGTAGTGCTTTGAATACAGTGAGGCGTGATTCAGAGTCTATTAACTCAAGGGTTCCTGATGTAGAAGAGGAGTATCAAATACAATTGGCTTTGGAGTTGAGTGCACGGGAGGATCCCGAAGCAGTCCAAATTGAAGCAGTTAAACAGATTAGTTTGGGCTCTTGTCCTCCAGAGAATACTCCAGCAGAAGTTGTTGCATTTCGATATTGGGTACGTATGCTTCTCATTTTCTGGGAAATTAAATATCATCTTTTTTAACTTTGTACAAATTGGTTTACTTCTTGTTATCTTATGTTATAGAAATTGGTCATCTGATATATGACTTGTTGAGTGCTCATTGCTCTGAATGTAAATTGTTGTGTTTTAAATTCAAAATCTTCTATTGTAAGAAGCACTGATATGGTCGGGTTGCTGTATACCAAATACTAAAGGAGCAACCTCATTTCCTTCTTTTCATGGATGCTTATTAAATACATGAAGGAACTTCAGTACAAATTCCTTTTAAACCTCCATATTTCTCACAGAACTTCAAGGTCCATGATTGACAGCCTTTCTTAATACAGCTCTCCTTCAGTTTGTAATGCTTGAGCTACGCTCTAGATTCTAGTATTCTTTCGGTGTTTGCATATGACAATAAACAACATTCAAGAGTTATTGATAAAGTAAAGAGGATCATATGAGTGAGTCTCCCTAAGGTGTTTACCTGTACATAGGGAAAAAGAAAAAGAAAAAGGAAAAGGTGATCTTTATATTGTAATTTGTAAGTGAGAAGATTTCATGTAATGCAGGAGTACGTGGCCTTCTATCCATATTATCCAGCAAAAAGGAACAAGAAATAGATTACGAACTCCACCAATCATACACATTTAAGGTGATTAGTTATTTATCATGGGATGTGATCGCAAATGAAGGTTGGCTACTAATGGAAAAGATCATGATTTTAGGTAATCATTTGACATGTAGATGGGTTTGCTACAATATCCACGAAAACTACTTATAACTGCAGAGTTTCTTATAGTAGTGGTTTTGAATTTTTAGTCTTTCCATAAGAAAATAAACATCTGACCCACCCATCTTTCTTCCTCTACGTCATGCCAATCGTACAACAGTGTTATAGTGTTTTTGGGAACTCAAATTTTTTGTTGTTCATGTAAATATATAAGATTTGTTTCTTCACAGAGGTATTGCCTTGTTGGTGGTGGAGCCTCGTGCCCAATTGCAGCTGCCACACACAAATTCCTTACGTGACATTTAATAAAAGCTCTTATTTATTGGTGGACCTTGATAACTACTCTAGTTTACAATGAGGTTCAAACCAGTTTTATCCTTAGCGACCACTTAACTACCCATGGTTTATAGGCAACTTCCCCACGAGTTGCAATCATTAGCAATTGATCAATGATTGTTTATGCTTTCTAAGTGAAACAAGGAAAACAAATGCAGTAAACTAGACCAACTATTCCTACTTTTAACAACACAATTGGTCTACTCTGGTTCCATGTGTAAAAAAGAAGGTTAGTAAGAAGTCAAACAAGATTCTCGCTAAGAAAAGCTGAGTGAAGATAGAGCAGCCAGGGAAAAGATTCTGAAGCTTGAGATGGATGAATTTTTCCTTTATGGTTATGGGAGTGAATAACTAGAACCTTATCAAACCTCAAGGGGTTGATAGCATGCTTGAGAATCTCATACTTTAAACATAAAACAAAAATACACAAAAATATATATAAAAATATATAATTTTGTTATAGATATATAAAACAAAAGCATCTTGCTTTAAACATGTATTTCATATATAAATACACAAAAATATGTTCATAGATTTACCGTTACACTTGGCACATATATTGTCAAGTCATCTCATACTTCTTCTCTTTCCTTCTTTTTTCAAAGGAGTTCTGAAAAGCGTATATGGGGGTGAACATCACAAGCCCAGTAAAGAATACTAATACAACCTTAAATTAATGTATAATGCAATCATAAGAAAACTCATGCAAATGAAACTTCAATGCAATATGCTTTCCTTTCCCTTTATTCTTTCTTTCTTATAATCTTCTAACAAGTACGCGTCGTAACTTTTGTTATGTTTCAACAAAACCAATATCCTAATTTTGGATAGGAACCAACCATTCTCACAGGGATTTGACTGAGATTTGTCTCGGAGTCATCCACAAGGGAATCCATATCCTAATCTAGGAACCAACCTTTTCCATTCCAACTTTTACAACACAATAAAACTTCAATTCAAAATCATTTTGTTACTACTCTCTCGCCTTCGAAATTATAAATGAATGCATGATGTGATCAAACATTCACATATTTATATAAATTTCTCAGCCTTGCATCACATTCTATAAAACGAACACTAAAAATTCTATAAACATACTCCTCTAGTATCAAATGAGTGTTTCACAAATATTCCAGCGTACTATAGTTCAATAGAATTGTTATAACTGTTTCTTTATTAAGTTTTTGGCGTCAATTCCACTTCTAATAGAAACTACATTTTCGGGGCTACATTTTAGTGTCAAGAATCACCAAATTATGTTATATAGCGAGCGAGCTACAACTCTTCAAAGTTAGCCTACATGTGTTGAAAAATCAGTGTGCTAAATGTTATAAGCTGTACTTTTGTATGAATTTAGTAAAATAGTTAGATACTTCCAATTAAGCTGATTTTTGGTAGGGACAAACTAGACTTATCTATGTTAGCATATAAAAGTTTCATGGAAAGTTAACGGTTAGATATTTCTAAAAGAATCTTGGAACATACCATAAAAACCAGAACTGGTTAAAACTTTAGCTTTATATACATCCTTTGTAATGCTTTCTTTTACTAACATGACACATCTACTTTACCAAATCATTAGAGTAAACTTTAATAAACTCATAATCATGGACAACTTAAACTTGAACATCATATTCAGATCGGAATATTTAAGATTCATACTAGAACATAGATAAATAATCAAATAATATTAAAGACAGTTAGCTCATCATTTGATAATTGAACAAAACACCAAAACAATTAAATTTACCAATTCAAAAGATGTATTAGAGTCTCTTACCTTTTATATGTGAAGTACATAGGCTAGGAACTCTTATTAGAGATTTCCTTTAGCTTTCTCTTTGTTTCTCCCTTTGTTTATTCTTCTTTTCCTTTCCACTTTCTTGTGTAGAGACAAGCTCCTCTAGCTTGTATTATCTGGCCTCTCTCTTGTTATTCAAGTTATGTAGGTGCTAGGTGTCATTTAATGAGCTAGGTGTTATATTTCCAAGTGCGTAGTCATCACTTCTTAATTAAGATTCACACTAATAATTCTAATTTGCTCAACTAATCTTTCCCTAATCATTAAATTTTGATTAGGTAAACTCTAAACACGAGTTATCTTTAATTAATCAAGATTAGTACTAATTAATCATGCTTAAAGTTGATCAAACCAAATGTGACCTTTTAGCAGTCAAGGGAAAGAACTTTTGACTATAACTTATAAGTTATAACCAAAATAACCAAGGCAAGTTATATAGTTACATTATTCATTAGAAATTAGAGTTCTCACAGCTTTTCTTTGTTTTCAGTATTTTCCTGTCATATGTTTATTATTCCTAACCTATCTCATGCCATAGATTTTATTCATGTTTCACAGAATTACAATGCTCTTAGCTATGATGATAAGATTCTCGACGGTTTTTATGATCTATATGGCATCTTGATGGAGTCCACTTCATCAAAGATGCCTTCCCTTGTTGATCTTCAAGGAACACCAGTGTCAGATAACATCACCTGGGAAGCGGTTCTTGTTAATAAGGCTACCGACTCTAAGTTGTTACGTCTCGAACAGAAGGCCTTGGAGATGGCTGTCAAGTCGAAGTCAGAATCTCTAAATGATATAGGTAGTGATTTGGTACAGAAGCTTGCTGCTTTGGTTTCTGATCACATGGGGGGCCCAGTTGGGGATCCTGACAACATGTTGATGGCATGGAGAAGTCATAGTTCTAATTTGAAGGCAACTCTTAGGAGCATGGTTTTACCTCTTGGTTCTTTGACAATTGGGTTGGCGCGCCATCGTGCACTGTTGTTCAAGGTACTTTCAGTATTTAGGTGTTCAAGTTTTTAAAGTAGAGTAAACCTAATGTAGAATAGAGGTTTATACTAGCATTTGTTTCTGTTTTGAGGGGCATGATGCTTGACCATGGTGCTATTGATTGGCATTTTTTTTGATAAGTTGCTATTGATTGAAAAACTTGTACTCATATTTTTTAGGGGTTAATTAACATCTTTATTTGCTATGGTGATTCACTTCTAGTTGGTTTTGACTTTTACTGTGTGAAAAGATTCATCCATATGCATGTGAGATCCTCTTGCACCCTGACTCTTTCCCAGAACTTTAACAAGAAGCCTTCTAAATTCCATTTGAGTTTAAAATTTCTGCTCCTTTGCCTTAAAATAATGTAAAATTCTGGTTTCCTACTAATTGTTTAAGAATCTGACTAGTTAGCTGTTCCTTCAGCTTTATGCATACTCTTTTCCACTGCACCAACTACATAGTGATAATAGTGATAATAGTGCTATTTACTGCACGTTTCAAATTTCAATCATATCGAAAGTACTCGCTATATTCTTTGAAGCATTGACCAAGAATTGGTGCCAATAGATATACAGACTACTGATTGTGCTTGTTGTTAGTCTTTGCCTTTATGTATTGTTGTAGTCCATAAAAGATTCGTGGGAAAGTAAATTCATGCAAGAAGAGGATTTTTAAAATTGGATTTGTCACGAGGTGGAGCCTACATGGAGTCATTTAATACTTTATTTTTTTTATCTATTAGAGTATTGTTTTTGTCTCTATTTCTAAATGATGGTACAAAATATTATGTCTTTCCTCATTCCGAACTCCGAAGTTTGTACATCTTGAATAGTTGCTGGGAACTTCTGATGTTTCACTTGTTTCACTCTTGCTACTGATTTTTCACTCTTCTTATTCTCCTCTAATCAATCCAAAGTTCCTTCGGATAGTCTGTGACAAATACTTTAAAGTGTAAGCTATATGGTATCTAGCCTTGCCTCCCATCACTTACTAGACCACCCTTTTCTTTTTGATAGGCTGTATGACCGTCATTATGTCGTGGCTTTCCAGAGATTTCTTTTGTAAACAAAGTTTTAGGAAGATTTTTTGTAATTTACCACATTGTAAATGGGAAGATAATTTATTTTTGTGGTGAGAGAAAATATATCCTATCTTCATCCAACTGTGTAGTATTGATACTTAATATGTTTGGTGAAGGTTCAATCAAATTTTTGGGTTTAATTTCGCTGTTATGGCATGTCTGGTAGACTTTGTAGTACATATTTTCTGTTCTCTAGAATCTTCCGTATGTTGGGGACTGGGGTGAACTTCCTTAGTCCCCCATGTTCCTATAATTCTTATAACATGAAGCTGTTTGACAGGTCATGTTGTTGGACGTGGAATTCTTAATGATGCACTTCCTTAATAAGTATAATTTTAATCCCTCTTAATGCTGAAAAGCATTTTCATACATTTTACATAAGCCTTATTACATTTATTTACATAGTTTTTTCATTTTGTGCTTCTTGTTTTAAGGTGTCAGTTTGACATGTGAGCTTTAACTTAAAACGGCCTAATTTGAATGGTTTTATAGGTCTTGGCTGATAGTGTTGGCATCCCTTGCCTGTTGGTGAAAGGACAGCAATATACTGGTTCTGATGATGTGGCAATGAACTTCGTAAGGATTCATGATTCAAGGTTATTACTGTTTATTTTTATGTTCCCTAATACCAGCAAGTTAGGATTCAGTTTTTTCTTATATATTCTCCATGTACAATCTTTTATTTATATATTTATTTTGTCTTTTATCATATATTATGAACTTCTATAATTTCTGTGGCTTGCTGCATATAAATTGTGTACTCCTCCAGTTCCACAAAAAGAGTCTTGCTTGTAAAATTTGCAAGCTTGAATGATATATTTTTCTTCCATATTTATCCTTACATAAAATGAGTGTTTAGTTTATTAGTAATGACATGGTAGTGCAAATGTGATTTTAAACTCAAGGACATTGCGTCATTTTGTACCATCATCTACAAAAAAGAAATCGTTTTGTGGATTTTTTTCTTTCTTTTTGTAAATGGGACTCTTTTTGTGGAACAAATGGAGTATATTAATTGAACAATGTCAAGGATTTAATAAAGATTCCTGGAACAATGAAATGTCGAATAAATAGCACTCTCAAGTCTCAACAAGGGATCACTGTTTTTTACTGATAAGTACAACTGAGGAGGATTATTAAGCATTATTGATTGAAGATTATCAAAAGTAATTTTAATATCTACTTATAATTTTCCTAGTTGGTTTTTTGTAACCACCAACACACTCAGCTTAAAGATACAAGTGTTGAAGATAAATGAAATATTGTTTAGTGGAAGTATTTATTCTTTTCAAGAGTGTTTTACTTCTTGTAGTTGTTATTTTGTAGGAGAGTTTTCTTGAGTGATCTTACTGTTTGTATTTCTGTATTCTTAAGTATGCTATTCCATAATTTGAATGTATTGTTTTTTCTTTAATTTTCTTTTAATTTCGTAAAACAATGGCTGATGTGGATCCAGGGAATACATTGTTGATTTAATGGCGGACCCTGGTACACTTATTCCATCAGACATTGCAGGATCGCATATAGACTATGAAAAGTCTTTCTTCCCAACTCACACTTTGGCTGTAGACTCCTCTCGTATGGCTGCATCTAGTAGTGGGGTTACTATTTCGTACGAAGAGCAGTCAGAGTGGCACACACCGGAGAATAGATCCAGGTCTAGTTATCTCGATGCAGGAAACCAATCTGATGAAAGAAGTGAACTTGTGCCTTCCGCAGATTTATTACTACATAATAAGGCCGAGGAAGGGGCCAAGAAGTCATCAGCTAGAAGTCACAGAAATGTAGGGAAGGAGACGGTTTGGGAAATTCCTCGCAGACCTAATCATTCTCACACACATGCAAGATCTCCTTCCTGGACTGAAGGTGTTAGCTCCCCAGCCGCACGTAAAATGAAGGTGAAGGATGTTTCACAATACATGATTGATGCTGCCAAAGAAAATCCGCAGTTGGCTCAGAAACTTCATGATGTGTTACTTGAAAGTGGTGTTGTTGCTCCTCCAGATCTGTTTACTGAAATATATCAGGAGCAGGTGAATATAACAACAGTTGAGCACAAGTCCCCAGCTGAAGATGATGAAAGAAATAGAAAGAGAGATGACACATTGAAAACCAAGGGTCAAGGTGATCTTAATCGACCTCTCTTTTTGCCTCCTCTGCCTTATCATGGTGCGCATTCTAGAGGTCATTATGGACAAGCAGAGGATCAATCAGTTTCCAAAGAAGTAGTAGGGGAGCGGGTTTCCTCACAGTCTGACGTAGCTCCAGCAAAATACATGAGAAACGTTCCCGTTGCAGCAGCAGCAGCGGCAGCAGCTGTTGTGGCTTCTTCAATGGTAGTTGCTGCGGCAAGGACAACTACTGATTCAAATCTTGAACTTCCTGTAGCTGCTGCCGCCACTGCTACAGCTGCAGCTGTGGTGGCAACAACTGCAGCTGTTGGCAAGCAGTATGAGAACTTGGATGCTCATTCACCAAGTGCTGCTCCTGCCTTTGTCAACCCATTGGGTCATGAAAGAAGTGATGGAGATGCAGATTCTGCTGAGCCACAGGTTAGTAGTGACCAAGCGCCTGATGCTGCACCGGGAAATCAGGAAGGTGAGAGAATATCAGATAGGTCTACAGGTAATGATAGCACCAAATCTGACTCCTCTCTTGATGAAGTATCGGATTGTGAGATTCCCTGGGAGGATATCACCTTGGGTGAGCGTATCGGACTTGGTATTAACCTGCACATACGTTGTTTTTTTGTTCATAAACTCTGCTGTTACATCTGTTTCTGTGTATTTTCATTTGTTTGGTATATTTTGTTGTTTTAGGATCATATGGGGAGGTCTATCGTGGAGACTGGCATGGAACTGTAAGTTTGTACATCTCTTTTTCTTACAAATGGTATAATCTGAAATTTATTTATGATATATTGTTTACTTCCTATTTCTTAACTTTCTGATTATTTTTTAAAAACATTTTGTTGTTGATAGGGTCTGTTTGAAAATCAAAGTGTAAGATTTAATTTTTGTTAGTTTGTTAAATTTGGCTCAAATATAGGGATTGGAACCAGCGACCTGCCGACCTTCAGGTTATTCCTAAAGGCCTATGCCATTTCTCCCACCCCTTGAAATCATGACGCAAATGATATTTTTACATTAATCAGCTTATATCATAGGTTTTGCAGACTAGAAAAAAATAGATTCGTTGTATAGCATTGATTAACTTTTACTTTACTTGATGCAATTTCATGGAGGGTCAGCAATCGTTTTGTTACGTTGATCTTTGTCTACATATTTGACACCTGAACTCTTGTTTCTAATTTGGAGCATAACATGCATTACATGGAAGCAATCCCCCAATCTTTGTACAGTCGGTGTTTAGACAGTTTCTTTTCTTTTAAAGATATTGATTTGGCCCAATTATCAAATTAATAATATTAATTTTTTTGGTGTTGCTACCAATATTTTTTCCCGCATCACTGTTGCTTTTATTATCTCGCCTTTCTGCCATATTAGGACCTTACTTGTACTTGGGAAACAAAATAACAAACAAAAAAAACTAAAACGAAGATGACCTATTTTTGATTTTCAGGAAGTTGCTGTCAAGAAGTTCCTAGACCAAGAAATAACTGGTGAATCCCTCGAAGAAATCAAAAGTGAGGTAGAATCTTGCTCATTTCTGACATACTTCTCCAAAAGATCTCTTGCAGAAAGCCTAAATAGATTATAGACTAATCTGGAAACACAAACTTAATCAGGGATTTCTTCACCATTACGCTATTGCTATTTATATTTAAATGCTTCTAATAATTATATATTAGTTAATTAGTTCTCACCTGCAAATCAGAGATTCCTAAGAACACAAATCTTTAGGCACAAACAATATTACGAAATTTGTGGTCCTTGACCCTCGTTTGGCTGAACAATAAAATGATTCAAAGGCATAGGCCTTACAAGTATTTATCTACAGATATGTGTTATGTATATGCCAGATAGTGAGTCAAATTTTAATCTCTTTATTCACTATCCGATGGCGGTTGTAGTGTTGTTTGTATAGCTCTTTGGGTGAATGTTGGATTTGTCCTCTCCTATGTAGATTTAGTGTTTTTGATGATTCGAATAATTGGAGGATTCTTTGGAGATGTGCTTATTTTGCCAATTTGTGGGGAGTTCAGATTGAGAGGAATGTTAATGATTTTTTTCGTGGACGGGTAATGCATATATATTTTCTTTGGGATAATGTGTTTATCTTTGCTTCTCTTTGGGGTCATGCATTGGGATTTTTTGAGAAATTTCTGTCAGGTCTTCATTGAAATTAGCAGATGGTGCTTCATTAATGCCATGTTTTTTTAACTTATTTCCTTTGGTTTCTTTTGGGGGGATTTTTTTTGTTCCACACACTAAAAATATCTTATCTATTCATCAATTAACTGTTCTTCTTTTATATTATAAACAATATTACGAATGCCTGAGGAAACAAATTGAAATATATATATATATATATATATATATATAGATGAATAAAAGAGTTGCTATCATGCATATGCTATATATTCTAGATATTTGGATAATCTATCTTGTATGTGGTTAAGCCGCTAAGATGTAATTTTTTGTAACTTGTCAGAAAAAAAGATAAACGAAGAAAGATGTAGTTTTGTATATATTATGTTGCATACAAATTTTCGTAAAAAAAGAAGTAAATAAGAAAAAAAATTACGTTTTATGCCGCTGCATACCTGCATAACTTGACAGGGGCAGATCCAGCCTCGCAGTTCAGTGGGGTCAATTGTGACTTGCAAAGGCTGTTGAGGATCTAGGCCAAGTTTAGCTGAAGCAATTCAACTAGACCGGCTAAAACTTGAATCGGCTTCAGAGTGCTGTACCCCAGATAGAGTTGAGCTCGTTTCCTCAAATGGCTTTGAATCAGTTGATACACTAATAACCCCAATTAAATTGCCATTGTTATCGTAGACTTCAAACCTTTCGCCTCTTTTGGTTTTAACGGGAAACTGCACGGTCTCTCTCCCGTAGTCAACATACGATTTAATATACTATAACCTACATCGTAGTCTTGAGGATCTACTAGGAGGTCAATAGGAGTCCGCCAATGAGCTTCGGCAACAGAATAGCCATATAGGCGTTCAACACTCGATTCCTGCACAATTGAATAATACCCACGTGGAAAAAGATTGGAACTCTAATTTCATTTACTTTAATCTCATTCTAACAAACCACACAACAAAAAATACCAAGTCCAAGCATTCAATAAGTAGTTTCAATTTGTTAAACATCAACTCAAAATCAAATGCAATGATCAATCTAAACTCTTAAATGCATCACGAATACATTATACTAATAGGCATCATATAAAATAGAAACAACTAATCCGAAAAAAAATAATTAGTCCAACAAAGAAACAATTGATCTAACCCGTTAATAAGTAACAATTAGATGGATTCACCAGTAAAATATGTGACCATTGACATCAAATATATGAACCGACTGGCCCATAGACTCCAGTATACTCAAATATTGACTGTCACTAAACTTCACCTCCGGCGGAAGCTGCGGCGCCGGCGCCGGCGCCGTACCCATGCTGGATTTACTAGCTTCAAGACTCCGACTCTCCCTAGACGAATGCCGGAATGAAGCAGAACCCATCTTAAATGATGCCTCTGACCCGCCACCCTCCACCACCGGCTCTCCATCGTACCCTCCACCACCCCCCTGCCCCCCTGAAAATTTAGTGGGGTCAGGTGCCTCCCCTGCCCCAGGCATGGATTCGCCCCTGTAACTTGGTAAGTGTTGTAATATGTACTTGTTAGTTGTTAGTATAGATTAGGTCATCAACTGTGCTATTAAAAACATTGAGTTTCATTCTGAAAGATTGTTGAGGTAAAAAATACAGTATAATGTAAGATTCAGGTATTCCATGTACCATGCTTCATCCCCATAATTGTGAACACTGGTTGAATGTACAACCATATCTATTATCTAGCATACATATACCAGGGAATCAGATGAACGTGAAACATGATCTTTGTCATTTTTCCTTTCATTTCTTGCATATAAGAACAGGACGGAAGAGAAACAGTTTTGTTTTCATAATATGGTGGACACTGGCATCATAGTCTTCAGTCAAATGTGTTTCTAAAGAAATATGGCAGCAATTACAATTGTTTCACACCCCAATTTTTTCCACTCTTCAACATGTTTTAGTACCTTGATGTAGCCGATGCACATCTTGTGGATTTATCTGGTGATACTAATTTAGAGATTATAAATTGGGAAATTCATGGTTTTTGTTTGGCTTGCAAGGTCCGGATAATGAAAAGGGTTAGGCATCCCAATGTTGTTCTCTTCATGGGGGCAGTTACTCGTGCTCCAAATCTTTCTATTGTTACCGAATTTCTTCCTAGGTATGTCAAAGTACATGTTCTTATCCATATCATGTTAACTCCTTAAATGCAAATATTTAAAATTTGCTGAATCATATTTGTACCTCAAACTATGGATGTAATCCAATTTCCAATTTGTTGATGACATAACTGTCAAAGGATTCCTTATTACTTTTGTGTTTTGAAACTTTTTGGTAAGACTATTCGAGTTTCGTTTAATTCTTATTTATTTATTTCTTTTCTGTGAAAGTTTGAAGCATTGATTGTGTTGTGCAGAGGTAGTTTGTATAGACTAATTCACCGGCCCAACAGTCAATTAGATGTACGGAGGCGTTTGAGAATGGCCCTTGATGCTGTATGCTTTCAGTTTTCCCTAATTTAATTTTAATATACTTTTGCACCATTTGGTTTACTGGTGAATTAACTGTCATATGGCGTCGTATTATATTATACTTTCAGGCTAGGGGGATGAATTATTTGCACAATTGTACACCAGTAATAGTTCATCGTGATTTGAAATCTCCTAATCTTCTTGTTGATAAGAATTGGGTTGTGAAGGTGACATTCTTTCTTATCATCGCAAAACTACGAGTGTTGAATGGTGTATAATTTTATTTCCAAACTTAATAAGCATGCTGTACCTGTCACTAGGTATGCGATTTTGGATTATCAAAAATGAAGCATAGCACATTTCTTTCTTCAAGGTCAACTGCAGGAACGGTAAGCTGTATTTTCCAATTTTTATAGCTTTCTTCATACTGTTGCAACCATCATGCAAGTCTTTTTCCCCTTGATTTTCTTATATTATTTACATCTTATTTTTTTTCCTTTTTTATTATATTGCTTGTTCGTGTTAAGTTCAAAGTTTAAGTTGAATTACAATACTGGCATCTATCATAACGTATCGGATAGTATCCCCAGAACATGCGGTAGTAATTGAAATTAAAAAGATTAAAAACAATAAAGTTGAAGTATCCAGTACGTATCCAGAAGTGTCAGTGGAGTGTGGTGGAACGACACATATCCAACTCGGATACGTTGACCTTTGAGAAGTGTCCGTGCCTCAGTCATTTAACTAAAGACAAAATATAAAACTACCCATGATTACTGTTTTCAAGCCAAAAATTTCTCCTAATTCTGTTTTTGAACTATATATATATATACACGACCAGATGTACATGTATAATCTTAACACATTAATTTAGGGAATTAGTTTTGGAAAGAGAATGTTACTGGGATGTGTGTGGTTGTGATAGGAAATTGACTCGATTTAATACCTATCTAGCTCATTAATTTTTACATGTGGATAAAATTTATGAACCTTATAGCAAGTCACTTTATTCTTGTGACATTCAAAATTCTGAAATCTATTTCTACAAAGGATTCAACTGTAACGACAAGTGATTTTAAAGAATTCAAATTGACCATATTTGAACTATATGGACTAGAGTGAAATCAACCCTAGACTACAGGGTTTAATAAGTATTATCAAAACTACATATTGTCATTGATGCTTCCCTTAACACTTAACTTGCCTAGGTATAATAAGTATTATCGAAACTACATATTGTTTCCTTTAACACTTAACACTGATTGTCGTAATTATCCTATGGTATATTTCTCTAGGCTGAGTGGATGGCTCCAGAGGTGCTAAGAAATGAACCATCAGATGAGAAGTAAGTTATTTTTCTTTCTATCATTTTAAAATAAATTCAATATAGTAATAGTAACTGCATATAAAAGTACATGTCATTATGCTACTGGTGCTGTAACAAGTCTTGTCAAATCATAGCATAATAAGGCCCAATGCGCTCTCTTAATAATATCTTCTTCGGTCATCCCACCACAAACTCTCTCCAAAAGGTTATGATTGAAGGTATTAATGATAGCAGCTTGAGCCCTTATATACACATCCAAATATCCCACATGTTACAATGTGGGACTGGGGTGTTATAGGTGCTGGATTTATTCATTTTTTTGTAGACTGTAGTTCATTGACTTGAAATTTTAACCAATGCGATGCCAGGTGCGATGTTTTTAGCTATGGTGTAATATTATGGGAGCTTTGTACTTTGCAACAACCATGGGGAGGAATGAACCCTATGCAAGTTGTTGGGGCCGTTGGATTTCAGCATCGTCGTCTTGACATTCCAGATGATATGGATCCTATTATTGCAGATATCATCAGCAAATGCTGGCAAACGTAAGTATATAATGAACTTCTTGTTTCCTTCACTCAACTTAAGATGCTTAGTGAGTTGGTGTTGCTAGTAGCAGAACAAATGCAGTCATTTAGATTCTCTAAGCACTCTCCTTATTGGTGATTTCATCACTACATACGGTATATCTTTTTGTATTAGGACAGTAGTTTCGGTTCTACCATTTAGAAATTTTGTAGGCCCAAAATCATATTATATGATTTGTCTGTTGCGGGGGAGAGAAGGAGAGGATTTCAGGAAATCCTCCATATAGTGCGACTAATGTATGGTGATCTAAACACCAAAGATTGCATACTTTTTTTTTACTCCTGAAATTGAAATGCATGTGTATGTAGTGTGTGTGTGTGTGTGTGTGTGTATATATAATAAATATGCATATGTTGATCAGTATCATCAAGATTTTATGACAACGTCAATCTGTTGAAATTAGTACGGGATGCATGACAGGAAAGGAAAAAAATTGATAATCCCAACTTATCAGAATCAGATTCAAATATCAATGTGTCATCAACATACTAGCTGCGATGAAATCTGACAATTCTGGTGAGATTAAATATATGTGAAACTTTGAATCCGTGATAACATGGAGTTGAGTGAGAAGGACAAGATATATGCCCAAGGAAACTTTGGGATTTTCTTTTTCTTTTTCTTGGTGCATTATGTTCTTTTGATCAAGATCACATCATCTTTGTCAGCTGTGCATGTTTGAAAACTCAATTAGGATTCCATTAATGCCTATTTGAGTAACAATCCATTTAATGATGCAAATTTACAATTTTGTAAATTCATTCCTTTTTTTTAATTTAATTTTCATAAATTGTCATTGTATACACTTTTTTTTTTTAATTTAATTTTAAAACATTGTCTGTATCATACACATCATTAATGAAGTACTTCTGCTGGACAAAACTGCCTTCATTTGAATGATGTGTCATGATCATGCCATTATCTGAATAACATGGATATGATGTCAGTATATCAAATTTTAATCTATTTTTTATTCGTTGAGTCAATTCAAATTACAGTGTTCCATTAATAATAATGTAGGGATCCAAGATTGCGGCCTTCATTTACTGAAATTATGGCTACCCTAAAGCCACTTCAAAAGCCCATTACCAGTTCACAAGTGCTTAGACTGCCTGTATCAGCCAGCAGCGGGCAGGAGAAAGGTCAGCCACCACGAACCCCAGAAGAACTACCAAGTCGGAGGGGCCAATGACAAACACAAACTGGATCACGATCCACTGGAATGCCTTGCAATAGAGGCAAGCATGGGATTTCCAGGCACTAATGTAAGAAAAACAGATTCGCTTGAAGATTGCTCGAGGTTTTAACATATACTTCAGATTTGACTTGTTTGTGATTCTTTTTGCCATTCTTTCCTTTCCATATTCTTGCCTTGGTTGTGCCATGATCCTCGATAATGTGCAACTGTGTTGTAAAACTTGTTTAATATAATCAAGGTTTGAAATTTTTTGATTTATATTTTGCTTCAAGTTGTTTTTATATGGATCCGGTTATGGTGAAATTCTCACAAACTTCACCATAGTCAGTGTTATAGCTTTTTATTGCATTGGTTATAACAAATGTTGCATTGATAAGTTTTATAGTTTTTTATTTCTTGTTATAACTAATGCAATAGAAAGCTGTAGCATGACTATGGTGAAATTTGTGACAACTTCACCGTAACCGGATCAAAGCAAGAACCAATTATATATATATATATATATATATATATATATATATATATATGGAGGCAGTATCAGGTCCGGACCTGACCAAAATCCGGACCCTTAATTTGTTTTTTTTTAGTTGTTTAAAAAAAAACAAAAAAAAAAAAGGTCCGGATTTTAAGCCTGTCCGGGAGTCCGGACAGGATCCATTATATATATATATATATATATATATATATATATATATATATACACACCGGATCCGGTCCGGGAGTCCGGATTTTCTTAAAATCCGGACCTTTTTTTTTTTTTTTTTTGCTTTTTTTTTTCAAAACAACTAAAAAAAAATATTTAATATTTTATGGAACTGAAATTTTTTCATAATATAATGTTTTGGGTGTGTTTTGAATACCTATACCAAAAAGTGGTGGTACAGTCTGCACAGACTGTACCACCATATTTTGTTATACGTACTCAAATCACGCCCAAAACACTTTATTATGAAAAAATTTCAATTCCATAAATTTTTTTTTTTAAGTTGTTTCAAAAAAAAAAAAAGCAAAAAAAAATAAATAAATAAAGGTCCGGATTTTATAGAGTCCGGGATCCCGGACTGGATCCGGACTCTATATATATATATATATATATATATATATATTTTTTTTTTGGGCTTTTTTTAAAAACAACTAAAAAAAATTTAATATTTTATGGAACTGAATTTTTTTCATAATACAATGTTTTGGGCGTGATTTGGATACCTATACCAAAAAATGTATGTACAATATGCACAGATTGTACATACCTGTTTTGTTATATGTATCCAAATCACACCTAAAACACTGTATTATGAAAAAATTTCAGTTTCATAAAATATTAAACTTTTTTTTTAGTTGTTTTAAAAAAAGAGTCCGCATTTTAGTATCGTAAGGGAGTCCTTACCTGATCCGGACTATATATATATATATATATATATATATATATATATATATATATTATTGTTTTTCTACTAGATTATGACAGGGATGGTGAAACTCCATTGTAGGGATGGTATATCTTGTTCTTAATACAACTATATTACTGCACTAACTGAAAGATTATACTCCCTGTTCCGAAATATCAGATTATTGTTAATTTTTTGAGGTTAATTTGTTTTAAAATATCATATAATTATTGATTTTTTTAGGACAATTTGTAATATTTTAAACTCGAAACTGAGATAAACTTATATAATTTTTATAAATACATTGACATATTTTTAAGCAAATAGAGGTATGACGTCAGAGTTTCAATATCGGTTTTGAATTTGGAAACAAACTACTTTGGGCAAAGGTTAGGAAAGGAAAGTGTTGTTGCCTAATGACACAAGGTACAACTTTCTCACTAACTGTAAAGGATTATTATTTATGAAAAAAATAAATTAAATCAGATTTATTAACTGCTCATTAGTGGAGTATAAGAGTCTGACCTATCCCAAGTAAAAGTTGATTTTTTTTAACTAGATTTTATTGTCTTACTATAAAGTGAGATGATTTTTTAATTTATCATTATTTCTTCTTAATCACGCAATAACTAAAATATTAGATAATATTAAGGGTACATTTAAAAATATAAAATTATTATTTAAAAAATATATTTCTAATTTTGTGACAGAGAGAGCATTTTATTATTATTTTTTAATAAAAATAGTATCATAGTCAACTATGTATTTACTTTTAGTGGAGATCATTCACATACATTTAAATTGATAAATAATATGGTTATGTTTGTTTGAAAAAATGATGGTTAATGGGATATGATTGTTTATGTTAATTTTGCAGACATTCATAATTTTACACATTTTCACTAATAATAGTAGAAGGGCAATAATGTCAATCCATGACAAGTCAAGCGTGTCAAAGCAAAAATTATAGCCTAGGACTAGACCCGACAAAATCGGCCCAAGCCCGCGGGCCGGTGCGGTCCGCCAGTCAAAAAGTTGGCTTTGGGCTTCATTTTTTTAACCTATCAAAACATGGGTCGTTTTGGCCCGACCCGACCCGTTTGAGTTAGGGCAAAAAATATGTTAAAATTTGATCATAAATGAGTCTAGACCCGCGGGTCAACCTGTTTGCCAGGTCAACCAAGGACGATTACTTAGAGTCCACACATGGACTTTGGGGGTACCCAAGTACAAAAAAGAAAGACGAGATTAGGGGATGTAGTTTTCCCATTTTTCTCTCTCATCCTAGATCCAAACATTGTCAAATTATATAACATTACGTAGTTCTCGAAAAGAGTTTTTTGATTTGATATACCATGTTTTTTAATTATTTTCAGCTTGAAAGTTATGGTCATTTTAATGCGAGAAGCTAAAACATGGGAATATGCGGGCCCATGTCAGCAAGTAGTCATGCGGGAGCCAATTTTGGGCTATAAGAACCATGTTTGGCCGCATTTTAACGGGAGAGAGGCATTTTAAGGAGAGAAAATGTGTTCTTTAGAAAGAAAAATAACAAAAATGAGAGAAACGTGACGCCCCCAAAATAAATCCACACAACCCATTCTGAGTCGTCAAATACATGTTATAGAAAAAAATTACAACTTCATTATTACAATTATCGCGCAAAATACGACAACACATATGCTGTGAGTTTAAATACAAATATTGTCTTCTAGACACTATTCAAACTCAAATAAGTCCTCATTATAATTATTGAAACACTATTTTACAAAATAGTGAGGACTGCTAAAACAACTGACTGGAAATATCACTCCATACCCTGACTAGATCCCGCTATATTCTCGCCTCCTGAGAAAAAAATGGAACAAAAAGGAAAAAGGTGAGCTCAACTAGCCTAGTAAAAAATATTATAACTAAGATAATGTACAATAAATTATCGTTAGCCTTCAATAAATAAGATAAAATATAATGAACAACAAGTTTTAGATCAATATTCGCAGCGAAAATAACAATTCATTAGAAGAGTTAAGTAGAGAATGAAATTTACTATATTCTATGATTTAAAAGTCCATCATCAATATATTATCCATGTAACATCAATCAATACACATCTTGAATCAAATATTCATCTTTGCACTACGGGCCAAAGATATTCATTTGTATCACCAATTAGTTATGTTCATCTCAACATCTGTTCATCTTTGCACTACGGCAAAAAATATTCATCAGATAATCATTCATCTTTGCACTACAGGCCAAATATATTCAGTTATATCATCATTTAGGACTAAGGATGATGAAAAATATTTTAAAGAATCGAATCCAGTGAGATAAAAGGATAAAGAGTAGGGATTCGTACTTTAGATAATCCAAGTTCAAAAATACTCCGTAATAAACCACAGTAGAGTAAAAAATTCAAGAATGAAGATCATAAAATGGATACAATCAAAGATAGTAACCATAATAAACATCTTAGACAAAGACGAGAAATTTTATTTTTTTATGAATAGCGCCGTATTTGTGAATAGTGTCGTATACGTGAATAGTGCCGTATACGTGAATAGTAACCCCGACACGAAAAGATAGAAAATTCACAAGAAAAATCATACTTCGTGAATAATACTCGTGAATAGTACCGTATTTGTGAATAATATCGTATACATAAATAGTGCCGTATACGTGAATAGTAATCTCGACATAAAAATGTAAAAATTTCATAATAAAATTCATACCAATATTTTGACATAATGATATTGAACGAAATAACATCATTTACGAAGAAAATAACATCCTTTACCTCAAAATAATAGTATTTCTGACTGAAATATCGGATATAACGCTGAAAGAAACTTGCACTGAATAGTAACTCTCAAAGTATCTAAATACTCACAAAATACGTTCGATACACTACTAGAAAATCAGCCTATAGCGACGGTCGGCGACGGTCGCTATAGGCCAAAAGACCGTCGCTAAATGTTTTAGCGACCGTCGCCATAGAACCCGTCAGTAAAGCCTATAGCGACGATCTTTTGGCCTATAGCGACGGTCATCGACCCTAGCTATAGATCATGACAAAATCGTGTATTTGCTCTTTATTAACGGTCGCTGAGAGTTATTGCTACGGTCATGACCGTAGCTATAGATGTCTATAGCGACGCTCAGTGACCGTCGCTATAGAGATGTGTTTTATAGAACACTATAGCTACGGTCGATGACCGTCGCTATAGCCTTTTTATATTTAAAAAAAAATTAATTAATAATGCACATTTATTCAACAAACACAAATACAATATAAAATAAAATATAAAAAAATTATATACAATATAAGAAGAGATATTTTACAACATTACAATCAGTCACAATACAATCATTACAACATTACAATCATATTCTGCACAATGACCATCTAATCAATAAAATGAAGGAGTGACATCTTAGTGTAGATATCACTCAATAGCCTCTCATATTCTGCACAATGACCATCTACTGAGGGGCATTCACTGTCCATATTATCACGATCGAGCACTTCCGATAACTGAGAACACACCGCAGAGTCAGGACCTTTGAGGGGCATTCACTGTCCATATTAGGCTGCTTTTTAGGCAGAAGACAAACTGAAAAAGCATAAATTATGCAGCCAAACAATGAGAATGCACATAAATTAGATCCTTAAAATTCCAAAGTTATGAGCCCAGCATGCACATCTTAAAATTGAATATTTATTTATTCTCTCAGTAGATTCAGCTCATTGTTTCTCATCTCTTTAGAAGAATATGTAGTTGAATTTAAAGACACGATATATGAATTATTCAGATAATTCCACAATTTAAGAACCAATAGTATTGTTAAAATAATTACCGTTTTAAAACAGATTTTATCAGCAGGAGAGGATCCAGAGATTGCAGCATACCTGAAAAAAAAATAGAAGCCAGATTGACGTTTCTTTCATTGTCCAAACTCCAAAGTTCCAAATGATTCAGTTTAAAGTCTTTTTTTTTTCCAGACTTTTCTTATGTTTTCAACCTATCAACATATATGTAGGTAAAGAATGTTATAATATGTTGACACTAATGTATAGGGTACACAAGTTTTAGAAATAACTAAAACAAGAATTCAGTCAATTTATATAAAACATATTTTGGTTGGCGAAACAGAACTTCTTTTCTTAAATAGATTTTTCAATTATGTGGAAGCTTTAAATTTCCATGCTACGCATGCAGTAATTAGCAATGTGCTCTTATATGCCACTCAGTTCAGTTTTTCCTGTCCCTAATGAATTACATTGTCACTGATACAAGCATGTGCTTAGTAATAAACAACACTAAGCCAATGGATGATATAAATGACTTGATTATGACATTTTAACTGGGTTTTAAGAAAAGTAATTACAAATCGATACCGCAAATTAGTGCTGAATAAAGACAAAATAGCGGAAGCCTAAAAAAGCAGAGTAAAAAAAATGGATTTTTTTTTCTTTCTGTTAGCAGAAACACTCATGAAACACTTACACCAACATAACATCCTCAACAGTTGATGCAAGTGGTCCAATGATTTCTACAGTCCCTGCATCACATAATGACTTGAAGAATATCAGTGAAACGAATTAAACAAGTGAAAATTTGTCCAGTATGAAAAGGCAAGTTTATAAACCTTCAAATATCTTTTACAAATATGTGTGCTATGAATAAACAACAGATCCTACGCATGTCAATATAATCATTAAGTTTTTTATTTTTAGCTTGTTGCAAGGATTCTATTATATTGGTCTAGTGCTGGATTAGATAGGTCATGCATAATCAAAATCATTTGTGGTACAAAATTTGTTATAGAACTCTTCGTGCCTATAAAAGTATGGAATATACTTTTTGGACACATAAAAGTTAGTGAACGTTGTATAAAAGGTTATGTTTTTGTATTCTAGTTCATAACGTAGTGGAAAAATTTTATTGAATAGAAATACGAGAAAATAGCTTTATTTATTAATATTTTTCATAATAATTAATTACTTCTAGCGTGTATATATGTATATATTCTAAGAACATTATTATGTAAAGATAAGTAAATGTAAAAGCATAATTTTACTGTATGACAATAGTCATATATTTCAAGAGCTTACCCTTTCATGTCTGTCCGCCCATATGTTGATTTCAAGCCCACTACACCACAAAGCGCAGAAGGAATACGAATCGAGCCTGTTTTTCACATGAAGTAGGAAATAGAACAATGTAAAAGTCATAAAAGTAATCATTCACAATCTAAGGTCTTATATTTGTACAACCTCCACCATCAGTTCCTAATGCAGCTGAGCATATCCCAGAAGCTACAATTGCTGCAGGGCCTGAGGAAGATCCACCGGTGTACCTATCTAGAGCATGTGGATTTCTTGTTGTTTTGTCATATTAAAAGGCTCTCTTATGTTTCTTTTGTTGAAATTTAAAGTTAATATAACAACTAAAAATAGTACAAATGAAGCTAGTAGTGTAGATAATAAATAGGTAATTCACATAGTAATCTTATTTCTCCATAGTTAACTGAAGTTACATAAGTAACAGAGCAATACATCCTGTTAGTTCCCAGAGGGCACAATAGATCTAGAAGGGGGGTTGAATAGATCCTTTTTCGTTTCAAAAATACTTTTCTAGTTTATGATGTATTGTTCATATTAGAGTATATGACAAACATAGAATCTTTTCAAGCACAGCAGAATAAGTAAAAAATTCTCCTTCATTGATATATTCATAATCACATACATTGTTCATTGGTTTAGTTTAGTTGTAAGCAGTTAAAACATACATAGCAGTTATAGACATAATGTAAATGACATAATGTAAATGACACAAGGGGTTTTAAGTGGTTCAGAGACTCAAGCTCCTAATCCACTCTTCTGCTTTCAACTAGCAGGATTTCCACTAAGGAAGGGCAGCACCCTGAATCTCTACGATTCCTTCAAGGCCAGCAGCCTTGGGACTTCAGTTCACTAAGAACTCTTCAAGGCCAGCAGCCTTGGGACTCCTCTAGTTCCCTAGGAACTCTTCAAACCCAGCAGGCTTGGAACTCTATTTAGTCCCTCTGGACAAGGACCCTTTGGCCCTGTTTTGTTTAGTCCCTCCGGACAAGGACCCTCTTGGCTCTGCTTCATTTAGCCCCTTTGGACAAGGACCCTCAGGCCCTGGCTTTGTTGATGTTTGTTGTTGGAGTCGGTGCTGAGCTACTAAGATGTCTTCATGCTCTGAACATCTTCTATACTTAGCAGCTTGACTTGATCATCCTTGAAGAGCAGTTGAGTGTTGCATGATGCTCAGCTTCTCAGGTTCCTCAACTACTCCGGATGACCCCTTGTTGAACTGCCTTGAAGATCTTTCTTCTTGGTACTTGATGGCTGCACATGAGAGGCTTCTAAGATGACTGTAAGCTCTTCTGCAAGGTACTTAGAAGCTTCCTCATACTTGACACCAAGATGACTTTTGTGATCTCCCTTCTTGCTACTGAATGCCTTCCCATGATGGACTTGCTAAGCTGACTGTAGGCTCTTCTCTAATGTACTTAGAGTCTTCCCATGATGGACATCCAGATGACATAATGCTCTTCTTTCTCTCGGCAGTTCAGAACACTCTTCATGTAGTAGAGCTCTCACTTCTACATAGTAGAACTCACACTTCTACTTCTTTGTTGATCTGATTTTAAGTGTTCTTGGTGGATCGTAGAGTGAGCCCCTTGACCCACTATCACTTGATTCGATCAGTCCACCTTCTCTCCAAAACTCATAACTCCAGCACCCTTTGATCTTTGAAGCTCTTCTACATTTATACACCTTTCCAATCCTTCCGTTGGAAAGTAGCCGTTGGAAGCTATTCAAATGTCTTCACAGATCTCGAGTTGCTTGATGTAGACTGCTTGATGTGACTTGTCATACTTTTTCTGACGCTGCAGTCTGCTGTTTCACCTACCTTGTCAGATGTATCACTTTACTGTCTTGGGTAGGTTGAAGACTTAATTTCTTCTGATTTCTTGATCAGAGGTTGTCCTTTTGCATCGATGTTCTCAATAAGCATTTGTCCAAATGTTACCCTTCAGATTGAACCGTTGCCAATGCTTCATTCTTCAGGTATTCGAACTCTACGATTCTGATGCATGTCTTCAAGGACCTGATCGTAGTGTCTTGTTGAGTGTTGCTCGTTGACTGGTAGAGTTAACACTACGATCTGGAAGAGTGTTGATTGGATCGTCACCTCTTCCTTGTATTGTGCAGTGCTTCAATACTACTGCTTGCTTCAACTATTCTCAGATACTGATGGCCTAATTCCTTGCTCTGGTCCCCTTCTGAATATCAAGACACTTCAGATTTGTGGTGCGTCCAGCTTACTTTCTCCTTGCGATCTCCCGTTCACTGATCCTCAATGATCTGACCCGTCACTTAATCACTTTAGCCTTGCTCTTCAGAGGCTGACCAGTATCTCAGTTCACCTTCCATCAGTTCCTTCTTAGTTAAGCAAACACTACGATCTTGGTTGCTTCCAAGATCGTTGTCTTCTGTTCTCCTGACAGCTACTGCATTAGCTGACTTTTCCTTAGTCAGCTGCTGAAGTCTTCTATGAATCATCTTGTGGAAGACTTCATCACAAATGGCCTTACAACTCAATCTTGATGCTGATTGGATTGTTGCTTAGTTCTTCTGATAGTCTTCATGCCATTCGTTGAGTGCTCTCTGGTTCCCTTGTTGAGGATTGCATCTTTGCAGTGCCAACCAGAGGCTTCGTACCTTTGGATATTCTGGGAGTGCTCATTTATTGAGAATCGTATCTGCTCTACGATTCTGACTTAGCATTGTGAGCACTTCTGTTGGCGTCGTAGTTCTGCACTCTACGATTCAGCTTTAGCTGTGCAGACACTACGATCCCGAGATGTAGTCCTGCACTCTACGATCCAGCTTTGACTTTGCAGACTCTACGATCCCGAGATCAGATCTTGACACTCTACGATTCTGCCTTGTGCTTGTTGTCTTCATCTGATCTTGCCTGACTACGATCTCTGCATTCATTCAGTAGACTCTACGATCTCAGAGTGTAGTCTACGATCAAGGTCTTGGCTTTGGCATCGCTAGACTCTACGACTCTAAGCTTAGTGTTCATTTCATACTTGGCTTTGGCAGATGATCGTTCGGCTTATAGACAGGCTGTCTCTACGATTCTGAACATGACTTCCTCAGCACACTACGATCCCGAGGAAGCTCTTCTCGACACACTACGATCCTTCTTCGTTTCCCCTGGAAGTCTACGAACTCCGAGATCTTACTATCTTGCATACTCCTATTCTGCCTTGATAGCTCCCGAGTTATCTTTGACTCTCCTGGCAGACTACGACTTCTGGTGCAGTGCTCGACGATCAGACTAGCCTATCTATTACATTATAAGATCAACCTAACATACTTGATCTTTCTATATTTATAGTCCTTGTACATCATTTCTTTTTAAGGACTTTACAGCTTTTCTTCATGCAAGCATACTTCCATATTCTTCATTCATATACTATATATATATATATATATATATATATATATATCATAATCAAATCATATATAAATAGGAATAGCATTCACATACTTATTCCTGACAATCTCCCCTATTTGATTATGACAAAAACAATAAGTGCATATGCATGTTATGAATGAATCTTAGATACAGTGAGCAGCTGTATTTCTAAATAGTTAATTATGAATGGCATTTATATAGATATGACAATTATATATAGACATTCTACATCCTGGATCCAGAACATACTAACAGACTAGAGATGTACCTCCTTGGCTCCATGTATATTTCCAGGATGCTTGTTGATCAGCTACTCATCTGATCCTGCTTCTTTTTCTTGCTCCCCCTCAGATGATGATCTTCCATCTTTGCTTGGTTTGCCCTCATCATCTTTCTTATCTGGCTCCCCCTCAGAATGTGCTATCATGGGATCATCACCTTTAGGCTCCCCCTTTTTGTCATCAATCATTTGAGACAACTGCTCCATGTTGGAATTAAGCTGCTCCATCAGGTAGGAGGAGTTGGCAACTTCAAATTTAAGCTCTTGCTGGCCGAGCTTAAGTTGCACTGAGAAGGTCTGCTTCATATCATCAATCTTGTCAGAGAGGGCTGCTAGCTGCTCTGCATTTGCCTTCTGAGCTTGTAGAGCTGCAGCCTTCAGGTCTTGGATGGTCTTCTGATAGATGCTATCTCTCTCTTACATTTTGAGATATACATCAGCCACCATAGCTTGAAGCTTGTTCTGGAAAGAGTCATCTCCTGCTTCTGTCTGCTTCTGTGATTTTTCAGTAAGCATAGATATCTTCTTACTTAAATCAGCAGAGCTTTGCTGTAGTTCCTGCTCCAAAGTAGTTTGATCCTCTTGACTGGTAGTTTCAGGTTGGGCAATGGATTGGACTCTACGATCGTTATTTTTGAACAGATTTTCAAAGGTGTGAATGATCTGTACAATCGTGAAGTGCCAATCACTTGTGGAGGATGATGGAGTGTCTGACAGCAGTGCTTGAACATTAGGATGCGTCTGAGATAGGTCTTGAACATCATTAGTCGTAGAGTGAACAGACTCTACGATTGGCTCCTTGGTCATGACCCTTCTTCCTTCAGAGTTTACTTTACGATCGTAGGGTATGTAGAGATTTTCAGCTTGTTTGTAGACTTTGAAGTGAGGCTCGTTGGTGATCAGCTTGGTGGCAAACTTCGTCATTCTTGGAAAGTTCTGAGCCACCAGTTTCATGCTTGGAAGGGTCTTGTAACACCAACTGATGTAGCTTCCATCTTTTTCTGCAAAGGCCTTCAACCATGGCATCCTTTGTAAGAACCATCTTTTTGGTGAAGCATCTATCTGATCATTTGATGCTTCCTCTACTATACTTCTTTCAAGTCTTTCAGGAGAGGGAACTTGATAGTCTTCTTGTTCGTCTGCTCCTAGAGGTGCAGAATCAGAATCTTTTCTAGTCTCTTTTCTCACAGACCCTGAGCTTTCTTGGTTACTCTCAGCAGAGAACTCCTCTAGCTGTGTTCCATTAGCAGACTCTTCTTGATCACCTTCAACAGAGAATCCTTCTTGCTGAGTTTCATCATCTGAACTTTCTTCAGCAAGACTTTCCTTAGATTCTTCTTCTCCATTGCTGGCTTCTTCTTCAGCATTTTCTCCTGAGGACACAGACTCATCGTCACTTAATTCAATGATGGCATTTGATTGATTTCTGTTCCTCTTGAAAGCAAACTGGGCTTGCAACCTGTAGCTCTTTCTTCTTCTTGGAGGTTCAACCACTGGAGAGACAGACTTTCCATCTTCAGTCTCTAACTCTTCTTGCTCATCAGATAGACTTCTTTGGGGATCATCACTCACAGGGGCAAACTCTTCTGCCTTGGCCTTATCACTGTCTGAGCCATTTTGGTTTGAGAGGTCATTTCCTTCTTCTTCTTCTTCTACAGCATTATCTGACCCATTCACTGGGCTGGTTGGGGCAGTTGCACTTGAGGATGCACCTTGATCATCATTACTTTCTTTTTCTTCATCAGAGTGACATCTCTGAGAATTGGATATGGGGCTTGAGCACTTTTCTTCACTTTCAGCAGCTTCATTTTCATTTCTAACTGCTGACTATGGGGACTGGACTACATCTTCAGTCTCTTTCTCCTCTGCTGACTCTATGTCCCTTTCTTCAGTAGATGTGTTGACTTGAGAAGCTAAGGCTGGTTTGTCCTCCACCTTAGCTTTCTTGCTGACTGGCCCTTGAAGCAACCTGCTGCTTCTTCTTTTTGTGGTCTCAGCAGTTTGGGCTTTTTCTTCTTCATTCTTGTTCAAGGAGGAGACTCCCCTTGTTGGGGCCTGGGATTTCTTCCCATTTCCAGCTTTCTTCACCACCTTTGATTTCTTCCTAGCTGGAATGATCTCAGCTGCTTCAGAGTCACTGGATTCAGAGCCTTCTGCCTTTACTGTCTTCCTCTTCTTAGCAGAGGCTCTACCGCTGCTCCCAGCTGTCAGTCGTTTGTTCTCCTTGGGATTCTTCTTCCAGTTTTCAAACAATTATGGAGACATTACTTTGTGCACATTCAATGCTTCTCCCTCATCTTCCTTGATCCTTCCCCCTAGCTTTTTCTTCAAAATGATACTCAGCAATCTTCCATGAAATACCTTGGTCATTGGTTTCTTCTCAGCCTTCTCTACCCACTTGGAGATTTGATCAAACAAGATAGCTCCAAAATCGATTTGTATCTCCAGTACTATGGCTGACATTATCTTCAGTTGTTGATCAATCACCGTATCATGTGCAGTGTTTTGCACAGTATGCACTTTCCTACTATTTCAGCAAGGAACTCATATTGCTCAGGAAACTCCTTCTTTATGTCCTTGAAACTAGGGTTTCTTTGATACCCCATAACTTCCTTTGCTAGTTCAGAGTTGACATTATCAAGGTTCTTTAGCCCTTGGTTAGGAAACCCGAGGCATTGATTGAGGTCAAAAGATTTTAACTTTAGAGACTGACCTTTAACCTTGGTAGTCAGGGTTTCCGAATTTATAGAGACGTTTGAGTAGAATTCTTTGACCAGGTTTTAGTAGACTCGAGTATTTGCCTCAAGGCATTCTGAAAAGCCAGCCTTCTTTACAAGCTCGAGAATATCCCTGAATTTCTTTTCAGATTTCTCAAACGATTTGGTTCCAAGCTGAATACCAGTGATTACTTGCCAGTTTTCCATTTTGAGTAGTGGATGTTAGATATAGAGAGATCTACGCGAGATGGCTGTCTGGTTGGTAAGGCTATGGAGGTTAACTGATTTTGCTCTTGAAAAGCTTTCTAGGGTTTTGAAAATGGGAGGGAGAAAGGTTCGATTTCTTTTGGTAACTGTCTGCAGATTTGAACTTGTCTTTATGGCAGTTCCTTCTAACTCTGTATACTTAGTGATGTGTCAACTATCCATTGGTTGCACGTTGCCCAGTAATGAGCTGTAACTCCCCACAACTTTTCAGCTATCAGAGGAGTGGACGTTTAGTTGACGTGACTTTGACCGTTGACCTTTTGATTCGTAGAGTAGTATGATGAGATTGCTATAGACTCTACGATTTCCTTTGTTGACTCAACGATCAACTTCTGAGAGATGCTGTAGTGGATGGTTTTGTCTTTCCTCCTTACTTCGATGCAGCATAGCTCAATCACTGATGTATTCAAACTTATCTCCTTAACTTGAATGGCTTAGCAGATGTCTCACTCTTCATGTTCCTTGTGAACTGGAGAACCCTTTGGGAGAACTACGATCGTTGAGTTATCTTCTACGATCGCTGCAGTTGCACTACGATCGTTGACTGACTTGATTCTTTTGAGATGAGCTAGAACAAGTGTTCCTTCTGGGATAAGGTAGCTCAGGAAGGGCCAACCTCTTAGAGAGAGCTAAGGGTCAGGTTTGTCCCTGATATGCTTTCCAGGTGAAATACTATGGCAGTGGTTTGTACTGACATCTCATTAGATCTTTTTTGATAGGGAGGTCTTTCTACCAGCTCAGGATATCTGCATTGCTGAGATCGTGGTGTCCTTCTACTCTTACACTACGATCATGTGTTTGATCGTAGGAACTTCACGATTCTAGATTAGGTGGCTGAAGGATTATCAGTAATACGTTTTGAGACGTCCCTACTGACTATGGATCTTCATTTGGTTCATCAGCCACAAAGTTTTGGGACTCTGCAGCTGGTACATCTTTCCCAGATTTAATAGTGCTGTTTATTCCTTAACAGTTCATTGCTCCCCCATTGTTGATGCTGTCATCTCAGATGGATGACTCCTTTTGCATGTTCATTTGAAAGCTGCCTAGCACTTCTCCTTCTGACTGGAATCATCACCCTTGCTTAATTTTCCTTGTGTCGTAGAGATGGATATTTTCAGGATTAATCACTCTACAATCATTCGACAGCGCTACGAACGTAGTCTTCTTTGACAGTCCTTTGTTTTGAGAAGTTCTGCTACATAGAGAACTCCTTTTGTCTTAAGCTCAATGATCTTCTGTTGTGAGCTTCCCTTGAGGATCCTTTTCATAAAGTATATCTGTCTTGATATGGGCACATAGAATCCTTTTTTTTTGTTGTTGCATGGCATGCTTTCATCTACAGATTTGCAACCATGTGAGCTCCATTCCGGTTAGCTCAGAGGGTCTCCAAGGACAGGCTTGGACAAATAGAAACTTTATCAGATACATCTCTGAATCGTCCTTAGCCTTCTGCTGGTTGAGTCCTAATGAGTGAAGTCTTTTGCTTCAGCATTCCTTAGTGTGGTCAAACTGACCAAGTACCTGCAGGTTTAAGTAATTTCTACTTTTGGTCCCCATTGTTGAATGGGTCCTGCGGTTAAATTTCTAAACCCCTATTCCTCTTAACAGAATAATCATCATGTTTATCACCAACAGACTTATTCATGCATGCAACTATCTTGAGATAATACATTTCGAGATGCATGTTGGTGAGTGTGTGGAGTGTGGCATTTAATAACACACTATCTATGATGGTTTCATCATTCACTGAGTTATGTTCACAATATTTAAGTGTTCAAGGAGTGAGAATCAGCTCTACGATTTGAGAGTATCTGGTTGATTCATTGAGGTGATCAGTTTCTACAAATCAGCAAGATCCTCTTGCAGAACTGATCATGCTCTGTGTGTTGTCAAACATTTAGAACATAGGCTTGTACATACGTACTGGCTCATCAGCAAGGATTACTACACATAGCGTTTATTAGGTCTGTGATGCTCTTATGACCCATGTCAGAATTCCTTCAAGATATCATCTTCAACCTAAAACTTGGATGGAGAGAAAATTTATAGTCATTTGAATACCTATCCTCATGTTACTTTCTCTCTTCACCTTTTTAGGTAGATTATGACTCCTTGACAGAGTACTGTTATAGTTCATAAGAAGATGCAATAATGATGTTTATTTATAATAGTGAGGAACCGTACCTTTTTACTGTCAGTTACGAAACAATCATTTACCTTGGATATACTGAGTTCAGGTATTGATGTGCATAGCTTTTACTTTTGCTCCTTTCAGCTTAATGCTCTTGTTGTCCTTTCATCAATCAGTAGTGGTCTTGAAGATGTAGACCAAGAGAATCGTGGCATTAAGATCTTTGACACCTTTGAGTTTATAGAGATAGCATCCAGTTGTCGGTAGATCACTCATAAGTTTGAGAAGATCTTCTTTCTCCTCTTGATCAGCAAATCTTAGCATGCATAACCTCTTCATCTTTCAGACTGATGAATGCTTAACTCTTTGTCACTGATGTCTCTTGCTTTCTTTCTCTCATCTAGTCTTCAGACTACAAGATTGACTGCAGGCTAGGATTGGTCTTGTTGATATAGCAATAGAGGATATGGACCAATCTGAGCAGCTTCAGGTGTATACACATTTACCTATACACAATATTTTCAACTTGTGAGCTCTTCTGTATATAACAAGTTACTTACAACTAAAATAGGTTTAGAACAATGTTAGTGCTTGGGATCAGACTCAAAGCGATTAGCTTTTGAATATAGCATGAGAACCTGCTCTGATACCAATTGTTAGTTCCCAGAGGGCACAATAGATCTAGAAGGGGGGGTTGAATAGATCCTTTTTCGTTTCAAAAATACTTTTCTAGTTTATGATGTATTGTTCATATTAGAGTATATGACAAACATAGAATCTTTTCAAGCACAGCGGAATAAGTAAAAGATTCCCCTTCATTGATATATTCATAATCATACATACATTGTTCATTGGTTTAGTTTAGTTGTAAGCAGTTAAAACATACATAGCAGTTATAGACATAATGTAAATGACATAATGTAAAAGACACAAGGGGTTTTAAGTGGTTCAGAGACTCAAGCTCCTAATCCACTCTTCTGCTTTCAACTAGCAGAATTTCCACTAAGGAAGGGCAGCACCCTGAATCTCTACGATTCCTTCAAGGCCAGCAGCCTTGGGACTTCAGTTCACTAAGAACTCTTCAAGGCCAGCAGCCTTGGGACTCCTCTAGTTCCCTAGGAACTCTTCAAGCCCAGCAGGCTTGGAACTCTATTTAGTCCCTCTGGACAAGGACCCTTTGGCCCTGCTTTGTTTAGTCCCTCCGGACAAGGACCCTCTTGGCCCTGCTTCATTTAGCCCCTTTGGACAAGGACCCTCAGGCCCTGGCTTTGTTGATGTTTGTTGTTGGAGTCGGTGCTGAGCTGCTAAGATGTCTTCATGCTCTGAACATCTTCTATACTTAGCAGCTTGGCTTGATCATCCTTGAAGAGCAGTTGAGTGTTGCATGATGCTCAGCTTCTCAGGTTCCTCAACTACTCCGGATGACCCCTTGTTGAACTGCCTTGAAGATCTTTCTTCTTGGTACTTGATGGCTGCACATGAGAGGCTTCTAAGATGACTGTAAGCTCTTCTGCAAGGTACTTAGAAGCTTCCTCATACTTGACACCAAGATGACTTTTGTGATCTCCCTTCTTGCTACTGAATGTCTTCCCATGATGGACTTGCTAAGCTGACTGTAGGCTCTTCTCTAATGTACTTAGAGTCTTCCCATGATGGACATCCAGATGACATGATGCTCTTCTTTCTCTCGGCAGTTCAGAACACTCTTCATGTAGTAGAGCTCTCACTTCTACATAGTAGAACTCACACTTCTACTTCTTTGTTGATCTGATTTTAAGTGTTCTTGGTGGATCGTAGAGTGAGCCCCTTGACTCACTATCACTTGATTCGATCAGTCCACCTTCTCTCCAAAACTCACAACTCCAGCACCCCTTGATCTTTGAAGCTCTTCTACATTTATACTCCTTTCCAATCCTTCCGTTGGAAAGTAGCCGTTGGAAGCTATTCAAATGTCTTCACAGATCTCGAGTTGCTTGATGTAGACTGCTTGATGTGACTTGTCATACTTTTTCTGACGCTGTAGTCTGCTGTTTCACCTACCTTGTCAGATGTATCACTTTACTGTCTTGGGTAGGTTGAAGACTTAATTTCTTCTGATTTCTTGATCAGAGGTTGTCCTTTTGCATCGATGTTCTCAATAAGCATTTGTCCAAATGTTACCCTTCAGATTGAACCGTTGCCAATGCTTCATTCTTCAGGTATTCGAACTCTACGATTCTGATGCATGTCTTCAAGGACCTGATCGTAGTGTCTTGTTGAGTGTTGCTCGTTGACTGGTAGAGTTAACACTACGATCTGGAAGAGTGTTGATTGGATCGTCACCTCTTCCTTGTATTGTGCAGTGCTTCAATACTACTGCTTGCTTCAACTGTTCTCAGATACTGATGGCCTAATTCCTTGCTCTGGTCCCCTTCTGAATATCAAGACACTTCAGATTTGTGGTGCGTCCAGCTTACTTTCTCCTTGTGATCTCCCGTTCACTGATCCTCAATGATCTGACCCGTCACTTAATCACTTTAGCCTTGCTCTTCAAAGGCTGACCAGTATCTCGGTTCACCTTCCATCAGTTCCTTCTTAGTTAAGCAAACACTACGATCTTGGTTGCTTCCAAGATCGTTGTCTTCTGTTCTCTTGACAGCTACTGCATTAGCTGACTTTTCCTTAGTCAGCTGCTGAAGTCTTCTATGAATCATCTTGTGGAAGACTTCATCACAAATGGCCTTACAACTCAATCTTGATACTGATTGGATTGTTGCTTAGTTCTTCTGATAGTCTTCATGCCATTCGTTGAGTGCTCTCTGGTTCCCTTGTTGAGGATTGCATCTTTGCAGTGCCAACCAGAGGCTTCGTACCTTTGGATATTCTGGAGTGCTCATTTGTTGAGAATCGTATCTG
Source organism: Panax notoginseng (assembly GCA_016801055.1). Taxonomy (NCBI): domain Eukaryota; kingdom Viridiplantae; phylum Streptophyta; class Magnoliopsida; order Apiales; family Araliaceae; genus Panax; species Panax notoginseng. The sequence continues at coordinate 253,411,414 of CM029013.1, forward strand.
CTCTACGATTCTGACTTAGCATTGTGAGCACTTCTGTTGGCGTCGTAGTTCTGCACTCTACGATTCAGCTTTGGCTGTGCAGACACTACGATCCCGAGATGTAGTCCTGCACTCTACGATCCAGCTTTGACTTTGCAGACTCTACGATCCCGAGATCAGATCTTGACACTCTACGATTCTGCCTTGTGCTTGTTGTCTTCATCTGATCTTGCCTGACTACGATCTCTGCATTCATTCAGTGGACTCTACGATCTCAGAGTGTAGTCTACGATCAAGGTCTTGGCTTTGGCATCGCTAGACTCTACGACTCTAAGCTTAGTGTTCATTTCATACTTGGCTTTGGCAGATGATCGTTCGGCTTATAGACAGGCTGTCTCTACGATTCTGAACATGACTTCCTCAGCACACTACGATCCCGAGGAAGCTCTTCTCGACACACTACGATCTTTCTTCGTTTCCCCTGGAAGTCTACGAACTCCGAGATCTCACTATCTTGCATACTCCTATTCTGCATCGATAGCTCCCGAGTTATCTTTGACTCTCCTGGCAGACTACGACTTCTGGTGCAGTGCTCGACGATCAGACTAGCCTATCTATTACATTATAAGATCAACCTAATATACTTGATCTTTCTATATTTATAGTCCTTGTACATCATTTCTTTTTAAGGACTTTACAGCTTTTCTTCATGCAAGCATACTTGCATATTCTTCATTCATATACTTATATATATATATATATATATATATATATATATATATATATCATAATCAAATTATATATAAATAGGAATAGTATTCACATGCTTATTCCTGACACATCCTACACAACTGAGAGACCATTGCACATAAACTATACAATGTCCAAGGATATTTGTATATTTGTTAGTCATTAAAAAATTTCAAGTGAAAACAAGGGAATAAATGTTATTGCCAGCAATTGATGCCCAAAATAAGTAGCTAAGCTTTAAGACCCTAAACTCACGTAGAGAACAAGGAAACCTGTACTCTACTCCACTAGCATATATAGACTATTGGCATGCACAACTTGGTTTTTTATTTCACACATAATGAATCCTTAATCTACCTACACCCTAGCATGATACACGTGAAGAAAAAAGAAATTGAAATAAACAGGTTAAGAATGAAAGGTAAACCTTGAGGAGGGAACTCAGGTTTAAACATTGGAGTCTCCGGTATCACAGTATTCCGAAGGATCTGTCATTTGTAAACCAATTTTGCATTAGCTTTCTTTTTACCTTCACGAATAACAACAGGCAACATACATTATGTATTGAGATAAAAAGAATATAAAAAATCTAAGACTGCATTTGTTTAAATGGATTTAAGGGGATGTGATTGTAATCCTTCAACGAACTCTTTGTCCTAAATTTGGTAGCAAACTCATACTCCAGCTTAAAAAACGCAGGATAGCATAATGCCCGTAAAAGGTACCACCATCTTTCCCAGTTATCATTCTTCCTCCACTGTATTATGGAACTATAATTGTAAAATTAGTGCCTTTAAACAAATATAGCCTTAATTTCTATGCTCATAACACATCTTATGTAGTTATGTATGCATCTATGGAATTAAAGTAAAATTTTCATATGATTTTACATATATATATATATATATATATATATATATATATATATATATATTTTACACACATGTATGTATATGTTTGTGTGCGTGGTATTTGTATAAAGTAAGCTGAGACTTGCATACAAATTACAATCAGACCTCAGCCGTTTTATTCTGCTTCTTCAATTGACCTATGATCAAAGAACCAATCATAGGAGCTTCAACTAACTTAACAAAAAGCTTCAGCATAAAACTAGTCAAATGTGGAGCTGCAATCATCCACCAAAAAAGAAAATTATTCACTCACATTTCATTCAAAAAAAAGAGGTAGAATCAAATTGCATAGGAGAAATGAAAGACCTTAGATTACTTCAGGATCGTATTTCTCCGCCCTCGTGTCAACTTCATCTACCGGCAACAAAACTCGCTTCTTCCCCATCTTTAACCAAATTCAGACCTTCAAATCGCAACAAAAGATGTTTTTCTAATAAATCTACTCTAGCTCACACAGAGCCCACAACCACTCGACCTACAAAAATCACGAACAATCGAGCAAGCAAAGTTTACCACATATAATCAAAATCAATTGAGCATAAATCAGTAGAAATGATGAACAAAATGAAGAGAATCACGAAACAGATAAGATTACTGATATAAATTTACATATATAGATACATATGTACGGGTTTGAATAAGAGAACAGCCTTACCGAAAAGAGGCGGCGAGGTAACAAGAAGAAGAAGCCCTCATTTATGCTTCCATACTAACAACATATTGCCCATGAGCTCCAAATTTGATCTTCACAATTGAGATATTGATACCTAGTGATTTGATGTTTTACAGTCTCGATTGGCTTAGAGAAGAGGGATATTAGGGCGATTTCTAAGGTTAGGGCTTCTCGTACATGGCGGACGAGGAGGTATATTGGATGGAGCTCATCAAGCCCTTGAGAATTAATTGGGAAATAATTCAGAGAGAGGGAGGGAAATAAGAAGTGGAACGAAAAATAACGAGGGAAAGAATGAAAACTTGTCAATATCGACGGCCAAATGGTGACCCTCGAAATAGATTATCATATACTGACGGTCAGCCTGTGCCGTCGCTATTGAGACCCTATAGCGACAGTTCCGTCCCGACCGTCGCTATAGCTCGTCGCCTTATCTTGATTTTCTAGTAGTGATATTATAGAGAGAGAAAACTTCTGATTCTGGTGTGATTTTCAATTCTAACTAAGCACTCTATTTATAGAAAAATGCTAGAACGCCAAAATAGACTAAATTAATAAAATATTAATATATTTTTTCTACGCACACCCCTTGACAATTCAGCACTCCACTTTTGAAAAAAAAAACTCAGCACATTTTTTCACCAAAAAAAAAAGTGGATCCTACCCATGTTTTAATAAAAATATGTATTTCTGAAACTTCAATATTCATAAAAAATAGCCTTTTTATCAGAAAAATACAAATTCTATGTCTATTTTATAGGAAATTTAAATCTCTACAACTTTGTAGAAGAAAATTTTTCCAAATTCCAAATAGAAAATAACCGAAATCCACATACGGATGATTTTTAATATCTCAATTCCGACAAAATACTGATAAAGTACCTCAACATTAATTCTTTCATTTATATCCACATAAAAATAAATATTTTCTTATCATATAAATCAATAATTAATTCATAAATAATATTACAGAATCACAATAATGACAACCAGGTGTGACAACCCGAGAATTTGGATATTTATTAAAATCTTAAAATATTGAATTAAGGTTAAATAATAAACCTAGATAGAAAATAAGTGTATGAATTTGATATTTTCTGTAAAGAATTTTGTAAATTTAAAATATTTTGTGGAGAATTATTCAGGATTAAGTTTATAAGTGTATATGTTCTGTGTATATGGTTGTATATGTGTACAGTATGTGAATAAGGGTCAAGGGTTGACCAGATAACCTATATCAGTGGCAAACCCTAATATTATATTAAGAACATCGACGCTCAGTTAGAAAATTCTTACGATTGATAAGGAATCCTAGAACCGGCTCTAGAAACCTTAATTTCAGTTACGGGAATCCGAAACCCTAATTCGAAATATGAAAATTCTAATTTGGGAATTCAAAAATTAAGTATAGATATTAAGTGTTATAAAATCAATTATTTTATTTAATAAATAGATAAAAATAATTTTTAATTATTAAAAATTCATATTAAATTCCTAAAAATTATTTTAAAGCCTAAAAATGGGTAATTTAGAATATATTTTATTAATATTTAATATTTTTAGAATATTAATGGTATTGAATTTATTTAATTATAATATTAAATAAATTACTTAAAAATAATTTTAATACTTAAAAAATCATTTAAATTTGTATTATGGTATAATAAATATTTTAAGTTATTTTTAATGACTATTAATATTTTGTGATGAATTTTATTAATAAATTAATATTAATGGTAATTAATTTACTTAATAAACGTATTAAATAAATTATGAAAAAAATAGAATTAATGCTTTAAAAATCATATGAAAATGATTTAAGGTGTATAAAAATATTTTAAGTTATAAAATATAACTTTTGATATTTTGTCATGAAAAATATTAATATTTTAATATTAATTACAGATAATTAATAATGATTTTAATTACTTTAAAATCATTTCATGGTAATAATAAAGTATTAAAAATACTTTGAGATATTATAAATAATTTATAATATTATGACATGTATTTTATTAATATTTAATAATAAATAAATATTAATGATAATGGAATTAGGCATTTAATTCATATAAATATGCTATTAATGATTGAAAAATCATCATAAATGGTAATAATTATTTAAAAATTATTACGAGCCTATGAAAAATATTTTGACTGATAATAAAATTATCTAACATTCACAAATACTGTGCAATACCATATGCTACTGTGCAACCATGCGTATTACTGTACTTTAACCACCGGGTATTCCAACAGTGTTAACGGTAATAATTATGCCATTAATTTAAAAAATTCAAACTTGTTATATTCTTCATTCGACCGTTTTCCGTTATGGAGCCCACAAATGGCTGCGCCATCGTACGAATATTCTCCGACAACAAGAATATTCCACGACCAAACGAATATTCCCCAACAACAATGAATATTTTATAACCACTTGCTTATTTTGCAAAATTTACACATTTCACCCATAACCAAAGCATTATATCAAATTAACAGCTTATTATTCACAATAATAATTAGAGGAAATTCAATTTTATTAATAAAAAAATAGGGTCTTACAAGAAAACTCTTCCAAATTAGATCTAGATCTAGTATTTTCATCAAATCTTCCATCAAAGTATATTCAAGCAATCTATATGAAGTTTAAGGAGGAAGAAATCTGTATTCTCAAGGTTTATCTCTCATCTCTATACTAGATCTAACTTAGATTTAGTTTATTTTGTTAATTATTGCGTTTGAGCTTTGTTTGTTTATGATTATTTCTTCATTTAAGGCTCTTCTAGCATCCTAGATCATATCTAGTGGTGTTTGAATCATATTTTGAGTCATGAGTAGTTAAAGAGCGTTTCTCACAATATAAATTCCTCTTAACCAACTTATAAAGTCATTTTAGTTGTTATTCGATGTCTATAACGATTTAGCTCATTTTTTCACTTGTTGTGCTTAGGCTTCGATTATTCATCTCGTTTTTCTCGTTCAAGACTACCCAAACATCCTAGACTATTTTTAGTGGTGTTTGCATCTTATTTTTAGCTATCGTGAGATTTTCTCCAATAAAATCTCCTTTGAGCTGATTTGAGACATATTTTTACTCGATTTTGTTGTCGTTATTTTTAGATCTACGAAATCTTAGATCTTTAGGTCTCATTCCCTAGATTATAAGTTCTTTTCACTACTATAAAACAGTAAAAAGATGACACTTAATAGACAACGTTGTGGTATTTTTTATTTACAACTTTTTTGGATAAAATGTTGTAGTTAACTGTGATAACCCGAAAAATTTATGAGACTTGTAAATAAGATCTCAAATAATTAAATAAAGGTTTAAAGAATAAAACCTAGATTTGAAAATAGAGGAATGATTACAAATTTTGAAAAAAAAACATATATGGTTTAATATCTAAAAGAAGGTAAAGAAATTAAATGTGAACGATAGAAAGGTTGAAAAGTAAGTTATTACTAAGGGATTAAGAATATTACAAGTCAAAATAATATATATGGCAAGCCGTATGATCATAGTAAACAAACCTAAATATTTAATTATTAAATATTTAACAAGCCATATGATCACAGACATGGAATCGTCGATATTGACCTCTACAGCCAATGAAAATTTTTTGTTGACAACTCAAATAATACAAGTGTACTACACTCCTAGTCCTGTTAGGAGAAGGGATAGACCGCCTACAGATTGACAAGTTATAATTTATACTCCTGCGCGCAATCGTGTAGAAGTAGTAGTCGGGGAGATCTACCAAGAGGAGATGCTTCATAGACCTACCATAATAATTGTGGAGGATGACAATGAAGTAATCGAGTTAGAGGGTGGAGATGAACCTAATGAACTGGATCCTGAGTCAATACTTGTGTGTCAGATGACGTTGATATTGAGGAGGAAGAGTTATTGACGGAAACTGACATTAAATCTGAAGAAGATGATGATTATGAATATGAAATACGTATACAAAATGATTCTGACTCGGACCTTGATTAAAAAAATAAAATTTATGTTTAATATTACATGTTCTTTATATCATTGTCATGTTTATGTACTTAACTATTTCATGCAATTTCCTGTCATTATTGTCATTTTAATTGAAATTCTCATAACATCTTGAAATTCTTATCTGTAGATGGCTTTTGAATTAGCATAGAAAAAGCGCAGCTTGGGTAGGGGGCCTAATCAAGTGCCAAAGGCCCCTGCTAATCTGGATGACCGGATTCTCATCCAGATTCGTCCTCATCCGAAAAACATGTACGTTCACATCATTTATGTATAATTGTTTTATATTTTCATTGTTGTAGATATATACTAATATAATTTACTTTAAATATTATAATAAATCTACTTATCTTTAATGTAAATTGTTGTATATTGTAGTGTTTTTTCAAATAATAAGATAGTTAAGTGCATTGAACAACTATGCTTACAGAACTGGCCTACGCTAGTGATTACGTGGGCGAACACACCTATCACCCACAAGGATGCAGTTTGGGCTGAATTTCAGGTATATTTTTTTAATTCTTACATATAATATAATTAATAAAATAATATTGTTTAGTAGTGTTGGATTACATGTTAATAACACCGTTTTATTAATAATATTATTGTTATTTTATTTGCAAAAAAGGTATAGGTGGGATGACATGCAGACATCGGTAATAAAAACATGTTTCTGGTAGAAGTGTGCTATCCGCACCAAAGATAACTTGAACAAAGAACGACAAAAAGCCATACATAATGTATCAATCGACCATCCAGGGCAGGGAGAAGAGTACATGCGCGAGTATAGTCCCTGGTGGTGCACCCAGTCCATATGGGCTGAGATGTGTGCCCAATGGAAAGCTGAGAGCTGGATGAAAAGACGAAAGACTGCCGCCACTAATTGATCCTTGGGTGTATCTAATGGAGAAAAGGTGAAAGGCACCAACAAGGGCGACATTATATCACATGTGCAGCATATTACTGCCATGGTACGTCTCATTATAGTAAACTTGTGAATTGTTTTTTTTATATGTTTACAGTCATGGTTTGCATACTTGGGATGTTTACATAGTAATATGAGAGTATGCTTTATATATGAGTCTTAGTCTCAAGGTTAGCTTATCCATTGGCTGGATGTCTACGTGGCCACTCGTGATGGACTGCCTGAGGATATCAAAATAGCGATAATAAGTTTTGGCAACTTTGATGTTGTTTATAAAGTTTTACTTCATTCTTTAGTTTTCTTCATTTATTTTTAACTATGTAATTGTTAACCTGCTGACAAGATACTTATAAGAGTTTATTGAACGAGCGCTATCCTGAAGGCACCACACGTCTGCTGATTGATTAAGAATTATGAGAGAGGAAGTCTGTTGTGAAGAAGAACTACGTCAAAGGCCAATGACAACGACGATACCCAACTTTCAGTGGCTCAGGCAGCTCTGCTACCCAGTCTTAACAGTCATCGAGTCATCCGGCTATTCATACTTCTGCTGACTATGTGAGAGCTATATGTCAAGATCGCGATCTTATTCGTATACTGGGCGGGCATCTGGAGGTTAGTCCTGATGAGTTAGCTGTTGTAGTGACGGTAGTAGCAACACAACATGGGGATGATGACGAGGTAATCTTATTAATTACTTATTACAGTCAAGTTAATTAGTTACTTATATATATATATATATATATATATATATATATATATATATATATATATATATATATATATATATATTGTTGTGTGTACTTGCTTATGTTTAAATGATTCTTATTGTTTAACTTTCCCTCACTTTGCTTTACATAAGTAATACTAGTATCAACATATATATACTATATATGTAACTTGTTTTACTTTTTTGTTAATTACAGGATCATACAAATTTTGACGATGATGCATGACTATCTAGGCTTGACTGCTTTCTAGATATTTCAGCCTTGTACTTTTATATTTATTCTATGGACGAATGTATGCTACTTAAACATTAGATTTGTATATATTTCTTCAGCTCATATTAGTTTATTACTTTATATTGTGTTGGGTTATCATGTGTTGGCGTATGGATGTTTAATTATATATATTGTTGTGTATGTGTTGGGATATATATAAAGCTTGGTTGGATGTTGATATATACTATTGTCTATATGGATATAAAGCAGGTGCAGTTTTTTTGGGAATTCTATAAAACATGATATTTTTTTAAATTTAGTATCTGCGACCACATGCGGTCGTTGATAAGCAATTGTGATTGATTCATTCGTCAGGGTATCAATGATCGGATCGATTGTTAATAGTGATCGCTGATATGTGGTCCACGTCAGCCTCAGGCCTTGGCCTATGCTGACTCAGATTAGAGACGGCTACGGTCGCTAATAGCGGTCGCCGATCGGTCGGTTGCTATTAGCAGTCGTTGATGCGCATAATAGCGACCAAATTATATGCGACGATTATCAGCGACCGAATACGGTCGCTGATTGTTATCTACGACCAGGACTGGTAGTTGAAAGGCGATCACTGATAAACTTTTTTCTTATAGTGTACATCAAGTTAAACTTGTCTAGATAGGTTTGCAAACCTTTAAGTACTTCATTAGATGATAGATAAAGTATTATCATATTACAAATTCTAATTATTACAAGCAACTACTTCCGAATGCTCATTCAGCTTTCCTTTGCCTTTGTTCTTTCCACACCCTTATGTACGATACTGCCTAGCTGAAAATATTTAATTTCAAGGCAAGAATGAGCATTCAATTGCTCAACAAGTAATAACAGACAATAAACAACGAATGAAAAGATTAAATATTTTCCTTGAGATATACTTCTACAATGAATCAATAGTGGTGAAGTAACTGAAACAATTCTGATTAATATATCAAATCGTTTACATTTTTGAAACGACGTATTGATGACTACAGATGTTGAGCGGTCAAAAGACCATGAACTATTATTTTCAAGTTTCTTATAAGGTTTGAACAAAAATTCATCTGCAAACCGGCATGCTTACGGGCACGATGGGTGGTCAGTCCGTTATGCCCTGCGTTGATCAACACTAGCGTGTAGGAACAACATTTTCGTTCATCATACCGCCTTCGGTGCATAAAAATTTCCTAAATAAAGGAAGTTCATTCTCAAACTTGAGTCCAAACTAAAACAATTTAGTTGGACAACTTTACCTAACATTAATAACATTTCAAAACTTACAAATGAGAAGTAAAGAAATACTTTATTTGTAACGAACCAAAAATATGGAAATTCATCTCCCGACTTTGGTCGTTAACAATACATTTACATTCAAACATTACATCATTAATCGAGGATATAATCATTAAAATGCGGTTAAATCTAAAACTTTTCTATCTTCTTTATTTTATTCCCTGAATCACAACCTTTACGATTATATTTTCCAGAATCATATTTTTTTTATGATTCATTTATCAGAGTAAATGCTCTCTGTTAGTTCCTAGTAGGCACACAATAGATCTAGAGGGGGGGTTGAATAGATCCTTTTTAATTTTAAATACTTTTCTCGTTTATTTTGTATTGCTAATGACTTAGCATATGACAAACATAAGAATCTTTTTAAGCACAGCGGAATAAGTAAAAGATTCCATTCATAGATATATTCATTATCATACATTCATTATTCTTAGAGTTAGTTCAGTTGTAAGTAGTTAATACATACATAGCATTTATAACAGTTAGGTAAATAATGTAAATGACAGAAACTAAATGACACAAGGGATTTTAAGTGGTTTAGAGACTCAAGCTTCTAATCCACTCTTTTGCTTTTAACTAGTAGGATTTCCACTAAGGAAGGGCAACACCCTGAATCACTAAGATTCCTTCAAGGCCAGCAGCCTTGGAACTTCAGTTAACTAAGAACTCTTCATGCCCAGCAGGCTTGGAACTCCTCTAGTTTCCTAGGAACTCTTCAATACCAGCAGGCTTGAAACTTCATTTAGTCCCTGCAGACAAGGACCCCTCAGGCCCTGGCTTATAGTTATTGTTTTCATTGTTGTTGTTGTTGGTGCCTTGCTGCTAAGATGTCTTTAATCTTGAACATCTTCTGTACTTAGCAGATTGGTGTGGTCCTCTTTGCATTATGATTCGAGTCTGGTTTTGCCTCCTTTTTGTTTTAGCAAAACGGACTCTAACTCATGCAAGTATACACGGGTCAACAAGTAGTACAGAGTAAGAAAAGTATCGATCCACGGAGAAAGGTGTTACATCTAATTTATCATGAACCAACTTAATCACTATTTCTATATGCTCAAACTATCAATCAATAGATGAATTTATATCTAAATTAATTATCAACTCAATAAATAAATATTATTAAAAGAAGGTAATCAAATTGGAGAGAAATGGGATTCTAATTTCATCTAATGCTTCCTCTAAAATGTATGCATCATGTAATGTCTACTTATTAAATACGAAAAGCTAGTCGAGAGCACATAAGTGAAACACATCCATTTTTCAATGAACTATGCCCAAATTTACACAAAATCCACAATTGATAGAATTCATGTAAGCATCACAATTACCAAACTCACTATATGTCTATGTGAATTTACAACAAATATGATTTAAGCTCAAACTCTCATAATGACTACACATGGTGAAACAATATATGCCTATCCGTGTCACGAATCACAAAGCCTAACATGAATAAGCCTTATGAATATATGCCATTATGGTATAATCTATACATATATTTCATTTTCCAAATCCATACAAGAAATTAGTGTGAATGGTGATCAATTATTCAAACATTTAGCATGACCATAATGAGCAATCCAATATTGAACAAATAACATCACAATCAGTCATACATGTTTAAACTACGTATTAAAATCCATTAGAATCCCATAATGGAAATTAGTTCATTTCTGAACCAAAAGCCATTATGAGATTGAAGTAAAACATGGAATTAAGAAATACAATCAATAGATATAAGAGAAATGATAAAGCAAATCTGATAATCTCTGCTGCAAAGTCTGTTTCCAGGCTTGTACAAATCCACCTCAAATCTCCAGAATGAAAATAAATTTTTATTCAGCAATCCAGATAAAGAGAAGAGCTAAAAGTCCTAATCCAACGCTCTTGCTCTCTCTATAGTAGTCTAAAACCTAAGAATAGTAATGAATAATGATAAAAACTCATAAAACCACATCTGGTAACCAACCATATCATCTTAGAGGAGTAAAAAACACTCAAATTCAAATTACAAAAAGTCAGCATTTTTAAACTGAATACGACCGGCACGGCCGCGCGATGGTGTAAAGGGTTTCGGGCGCGGACGCGCTGTTTAGAAGTATGTCAAATGCATGGCGCGGGCGCGCCATGGTCCTTTGTTTGATGGAGCACGGCCGCACAACTGCCTTATCTGCTTTTGCATTCTCTTTAGCGCGGGCGCGCTATGTTTGACTGTGATGGCAGCACAACTGCGCTGCTGCCGCACTCTGCATTCTGCTGGCTTCTTACTGTTGTTGCTGTTTATTGCTTCCTTTTTCTTCAACTCTTTCCTTCTTCACTTGCTCATGTCCAGCTACTATCTACATTCTTGCTTAAGTCCATCGTGCTATGTTAATGCTATCTCCATGCCATTCCATGCCATTATGTTGCTATGGGAGTTCCAGCTATGGATACTGCAAAATAAATATAAAATCGAATAAAACATAATAAAACTATTAAGTTGAGCATAATTCACGTGAGTTGGTAACTAATAAGTAGGTATAAAACCTACTTATCATTTAGACCACATTTCTTCTGGTGCAGCTGATCTTCATTCTGTTCTGCTCATCTTCATCCGATGTCAGCTATACACCATCACCATTTAGGTTTGCTAAGTGTTTGAGCTTTTGGTAGACTCCGTCTGGCACTTAGTATTCCCTATCTTTGTGTACACTTCATCAGTTCCTACTTTGTTTGGCAAACACTACGATCCTGATTAATCCCAAGATCGTTGTCTTCTGTTCTCTTGACAGCTACTGTACTTGCTGACTTTCCTTAGTCAGTTACTTTTACTGAAGTCTTCTTCTTATCAACTTGTGGAAGACTTTATGTTGAATGGCTTAACAACTCAATTTGGATGTTGATTGGGTTTGTGCTTAGATCTTCTATTTGCAAGTCATTCGTTGAGTGCTCTCTGGTTTCCTTTAGGTGGAATGTACCTTTGCAGCTCAGACTAGAGGCTTCATACTTTGGATATTCTGGGGAGTACTCATTTGTTGAGAATCGTGTTTGCTCTACGATTCTATCTTGGCGTTCTGAGCACCTCTGTTGAAGTCTTAGTTCTGCACTTTACGATTTGGCTTTGGTTCTGCAGACACTACGACTCCAAGATCAGATCTTGACACTCTACGGTTTCTGTCTTTATGTTTGTTGTTTTCATATGATCTTGCTCGACTACCATCTCTGCCTCTGATGTGATCAGTAGACTCTACGACTTTGAGTGTGGTCTACGATTCTTGACTTGACTTCGGCAGATGCTCGGTCGGCTAGTAGATGGGCTGCCTCTACGATTCTGAACATGACTTCCTCAGCAGACTACGTCTCCGAGGAAGTTCTTCTCGACACAATACGATCCTTCATCGTCTCTCCTGGCAATGTACGAACTCCGAGATCTACTATCTTACAGACTACGATTCTGCCTTGATAGTTCTCGAGTTTTCCTTGACTCTCTTGGCAGACTACGATTTCTGGTGCAGTGCTCGACGATTAGACAAGCCTATCTATTACATTATAAGATCAACCTAACAAGCTTGATCTTTCTATATTTATAGTCCTTGTACATTATTTTTTTTAAGGACTTTACAAAGTTGTTTTGCTTATGTAGGATCAACCTAACATATTTGATCAATTCATTCTAAGTCCTTGTACATATGTTCCTATTATCTATCAAAGGACTTTACAGTTTTTCTTAATGCAAGCATACTTGCATATTCATTCATCTATATCATAATCCAATCATATATAGATAGGAATATCATTAACATGTTTATTACTAACAATCTCCCCCTATTTGATTATAACAAAAACAATTAGTGCACATGCATGATATGAATGAATCTTATATACAGTGAGCAACTGTATTTCTAAAATAGATAATCATGAATGTCATTGATAATAATATGTGAATTACATAAACTATGACACTTTACATCCTGGATCCAGAGCATACTTAACTAGTTAGATATGTACCTTTTTGGCTCCATGTGTTTGATCTTTTTGCTCCTGCTCCCCCTAGGATGGTGACTTCATTTCTTTTCTCTACTCCCCCTCAAACTCAGTGTGCATGGGATCATCATCTTTTAGCTCCCCCTCAGATGATGATCCTGCTTCTGCTGCCTCTGCTACTTCTGTCTTCTTCTTTGCCTTTCTCTTGGCCTTCTTGTCTTCTTTTCTTCTGTTCTCCTTGCTCTTCCTTGAGTGATTCTTTTTATGTCTCTTTTCTCCCCCTATTTGTCATTAATCACTTGGGAAAGCTGCTCCAAGTTTGACATAAGTTGCTCCATCAGGTAAGATGAGTTACCAACCTCAATCTTAAGTTCTTGTTGGCTCAGATCAATTTGTAGGGAGAGAAACTGATTCAGATTATCAATCTTGTCAGAGAGGGATATGATTTGCTCTTCATTAGCCTTCTGTGCTTGTAGAAGTGGCGCAGCTGCACCACTTCGAGACAGACTCTGATATGAGTTTTTAACTGTAGAACCCATAATTGAAGCCCTACAATTCATCCCTTTACTTTATAGCTTTAATATTACAATTCTAATGACTTAACAAACCATACAACTTAATATCCATATATTAATTGAATTCTACAAACTCTTAATTTCTTGGAATATAACTTTTATTAATACAATTTATCAAATACTTGAGGCCATCAATTGAATGTTTTATTGAATCAATGTGACGCCCCCAAAATTAGGTATACATCACCCATCTTGGGTCGTCAGATACAAAGTACAGAAATCAAATACAACTTACTAATACAACTGTCGTGTACAATACGACAAAACATAAACTGTGAGTTTGAATACAAATATTATCTTCTAGAGAGTATTCATACTCAAAAGGAGTTCTCATTACATTTATTAACACACTATTTCATAGAATAGTGAGGACTACTAACTAATACTATCATTCGGACCATCACTCCGTTCCCCGACTTGCCCCAGCTACGTTCTCATCTCCTGAAGAGAACAGTCAAAGAAAGGGTGAGCTCAACTAGCCCAGTAAGAAATATTATGACTAAGATAATGCAGAATAAATTATCATTAGTCTTCAACAATGTTAAACTGATAAAATATAATAGACATCAAGTTTAACTGCAGCGGAACAAGCAATCCATTAAAATAGTCAAGTAGAAAATAAACTCTACTATCTTTTATGATTTAAAAAGTTTTTCATCACTTTTATCGCTGAGACTCAGCTTAATAAATAATTCACATCATCCCTGCACTACGGCCAAGGATATTCGTTAGGATCACGACCACAAATTCCATGCACTACGGGCCAAGGATATTTGTGTATTCATCAATGGTCATGATCATGCCAACAACTGTCCATCAATGCACTACGGGCCAATGAGAACTTTTACTACATCATTTGTAACATTACGGTCATGATTATACCGAATAATCCCTGGTCATAATCACACCAAGTCCATCTATGCACTACAGGCCACAGATGACTTTCAACAGAATATAAACATGAGGATGATGACAATGATATAAGAATTCAATAAAACAAGTTCAAGAATTAATTTATCCAAGAATTAACAAAGTCCAAATTGTCAACATGATACTACTTTGTGGAGTAAAATTCAAGAATGATCAGGAGAATATTTTCATGAATAGATACTAGATGAAGCGCAAATGTCAAGGATATTCCACAAATTTCATGGAGTACAGAAGTCAAAACTTAACCAATTGAGTATAATAAAGAATGGAATAACAAAAGAAATCACCATGCATGCGATAGACCGCACAGACAGGTTATTCCAACAGAATAATAAATAATGGAACCAGGTCCGGCGTAAACGCACAGACAGGATATTCCGACAGAATAATAAATAATGGAACCAGGTCCGGCGTAAATGCACAGACAGGATATTCCGACAGAATAATAAATAATGGAACCAGGTCCGGTGTAAAACACACAGACAGGATGTTCCAACAGAATAATAACAAGACGGAACCAGGTCCGGTGTAAAACACACAGACAGGATGTTCCAACAGAATAATAATAAAAACGGAACCAGGTCCGGTGTAAAACACACAGACAGGATGTTCCAACAAAATAATAGAAGAATGTCACCAAGTATAGGGTAGACCGCGTATACAGGTTATTCCAACAGAATAATAAATTATGGAATAACAGAAGTTCTCTTCATGAATACAAAAGAAATAATACCCCTTACCGTAAAAGAAACTGGATATAAGAGTAGGGAAGTAGCAGAATACTTTTTCTATAGTTTCTCTATAATTTCTCTCTCTGGAGTTTCAGTGAATTTGTAAGAAATAATGAAGGAATGAGCTTCTATTTATAGGAGAATAGAAAGACACTATTCATGGATGAAATAATTTTACAAAATTATTTTTCAATCAACTAACAATTAAGTCAATCATCTAACCAATAAAATCACAACAAAAATTAAAATATAATACATATATATAAACACATGTTTTCATATTATATAAATCAATATTATATATACACCACTTAATTTTTCTCCCCCATAACCAACATCAATCCCCCACACACCCAATAATCAAATTCACTACACTCTTACACATCACTATCACACTACCACTTTTCCACCATTTTCCACTCACACACATCACTTTCACTCTTTCTTTTCTACCCACCACTCTCCACTCACACATATAATATTATATATATACACACACATCACAATCTTATATATATAAACTCCTTCCCCATACGTAACTCTCTCCCACCCCCATTTCCAAAATCAGTTTTTCAACACATATGGGCCCCACATATGGCCCCCACATGTGGGCCCCACCTTTAAATAAATTCTACCGATTATTTTGAAAAATAGGTAAATGGGAGTCTATAAAATAAGCAAAACTGAGTAACTTCTCACATAAGCATCAATAATCAATACTGTGTACTACTATGCAACCACACGTATTACTGTACTTTTACTACCGAGTAGTTCAACAATATTAACGGTAAAACTTCTGCCGGTATTTTCATAAAAATATTTTTGTCGTTTTCTCAATCCGACAATAATTCTGTTGTGGGGTCCACCAATGATTGTGTCATTGTACGAATATTCCCCGACACAAAGAATATTCCCTGACCAATCAAATATAATATGACAACTTGCATACTTTGCAAAATTTATAAATACTACCCACAACTATAACATTATCTCAAATCCACACCATAATATTAAAAAAAATATTTCGAGAAAATTAAATATTTATTCATAAAATCTGGGGTCTCACAATCTCCCCTCCTTATGAAATTTCGCCCTCGAAATTTACGTGCGTGTCTGGTATGCCGAACAGGTGAGGATACCTTGACTTCGAACTCTTCAGGTATAACCTTTGAGCGTTGAATATGATCCTTCTTATCCAAGATGTTAACATGTATCTCCTCATACGTTAAATCTTCTGTTATCTCGTCCGGTTCTAAATTAATAATATGGTTTGGGTCGTCCACATTTTTACGTAAAAAAAAACGTTTTGAACACGCAACATACTTGGCGGTAAAACGAGTTTATAAGCCACAGTTCCTACTTCGTCGAGGATTTCAAATGGGCCAATTAAATCGAGAGTTGAGATTTCCTCTCTTCGTCGATTCTTGCTTTTAGAATAACGCCCTCTTGAACCTTCTTCTTCACATTTATCAGCTCTGAGTATGTAGCTTGAGCGGCTTTAACTTTATCGATTAAAGTCGATTCTACTCATATATTCGTTATCTTCACGTGGGTTAGTTTATTCGCACTTGTAACCGCATACGATCTTCTACTCAACGCATCAGCTACCACGTTCGCTTTTCCACGATGGTATGGTATGATCATAATCTTTAACAGCTCGAGCCAACGTCTTTGGCGCATGTTACGTTCGCTTTAATTGAATAAATATTTGAGGGTTTAAGAAATGGGTTTTGTACTGGGGTCAATACAAAATTCGATTTTACGCTCTAGGGATAAGCTAAGAAGTCTTCAAGAATACGTCAAGAAATTTATTAACAATAGAAATATCATTCAAAACTGTGACTCTCGTCCAAGACTTGGATAACACGTCACATTGATATCTATTAACCTGGCTTTGATACCAACTGTAACTCTGGACACCAACCTATGTCAGCACCTTACATTGATACCTATCAGCTTGCCACCGCATAACGGCGTCCCCTACGGAGAGTCTGGCTTCGGTGCATCCCCCATCAACAGGAAGTCACCAGCGAGAGGCTCGGGGCTCTTTACTTATAGCTCTGATACCAACTGTGACGCCCCCAAAATTAGGTATACATCACCCATCTTGGGTCGTCAGATACAAAGTACAGAAATCAAATACAACTTACTAATACAACTGTCGTGTACAATACGACAAAACATAAACTGTGAGTTCGAATACAAATATTATCTTCTAGAGAGTATTCATACTCAAAAGAAGTTCTCATTACATTTATTAACACACTATTTCATAGAATAGTGAGGACTACTAACTAATACTATCATTCGGACCATCACTCCGTTCCCCGACTTGCCCCAGCTACGTTCTCATCTCCTGAAGAGAACAGTCAAAGAAAGGGTGAGCTCAACTAGCCCAGTAAGAAATATTATGACTAAGATAATGCAGAATAAATTATCATTAGTCTTCAACAATGTTAAACTGATAAAATATAATAGACATCAAGTTTAACTGCAGCGGAACAAGCAATCCATTAAAATAGTCAAGTAGAAAATAAACTCTACTATCTTTTATGATTTAAAAAGTTTTTCATCACTTTTATCGCTGAGACTCAGCTTAATAAATAATTCACATCATCCCTGCACTACGGCCAAGGATATTCGTTAGGATCACGACCACAAATTCCATGCACTACGGGCCAAGGATATTTGTGTATTCATCAATGGTCATAATCATGCCAACAACTGTCCATCAATGCACTACGGGCCAATGAGAACTTTTACTACATCATTTGTAACATTACGGTCATGATTATACCGAATAATCCCTGGTCATAATCACACCAAGTCCATCTATGCACTACAGGCCACAGATGACTTTCAACAGAATATAAACATGAGGATGATGACAATGATATAAGAATTAAATATCAAAGATATTCCACAAATTTCATGGAGTACAGAAGTCAAAACTTAACCAATTGAGTATAATAAAGAATGGAATAACAAAAGAAATCACCATGCATGCGATAGACCGCACAGACAGGTTATTCCAACAGAATAATAAATAATGGAACCAGGTCCGGCGTAAACGCACAGACAGGATATTCCGACAGAATAATAAATAATGGAACCAGGTCCGGCGTAAATGCACAGACAGGATATTCCGACAGAATAATAAATAATGGAACCAGGTCCGGTGTAAAACACACAGACAGGATGTTCCAACAGAATAATAACAAGACGGAACCAGGTCCGGTGTAAAACACACAGACAGGATGTTCCAACAGAATAATAATAAAAACGGAACCAGGTCCGGTGTAAAACACACAGACAGGATGTTCCAACAAAATAATAGAAGAATGTCACCAAGTATAGGGTAGACCGCGTATACAGGTTATTCCAACAGAATAATAAATTATGGAATAACAGAAGTTCTCTTCATGAATACAAAAGAAATAATACCCCTTACCGTAAAAGAAACTGGATATAAGAGTAGGGAAGTAGCAGAATACTTTTTCTATAGTTTCTCTATAATTTCTCTCTCTGGAGTTTCAGTGAATTTGTAAGAAATAATGAAGGAATGAGCTTCTATTTATAGGAGAATAGAAAGACACTATTCATGGATGAAATAATTTTACAAAATTATTTTTCAATCAACTAACAATTAAGTCAATCATCTAACCAATAAAATCACAACAAAAATTAAAATATAATACATATATATAAACACATGTTTTCATATTATATAAATCAATATTATATATACACCACTTAATTTTTCTCCCCCATAACCAACATCAATCCCCCACACACCCAATAATCAAATTCACTACACTCTTACACATCACTATCACACTACCACTTTTCCACCATTTTCCACTCACACACATCACTTTCACTCTTTCTTTTCTACCCACCACTCTCCACTCACACATATAATATTATATATATACACACACATCACAATCTTATATATATAAACTCCTTCCCCATACGTAACTCTCTCCCACCCCCATTTCCAAAATCAGTTTTTCAACACATATGGGCCCCACATATGGCCCCCACATGTGGGCCCCACCTTTAAATAAATTCTACCGATTATTTTGAAAAATAGGTAAATGGGAGTCTATAAAATAAGCAAAACTGAGTAACTTCTCACATAAGCATCAATAATCAATACTGTGTACTACTATGCAACCATACGTATTACTGTACTTTTACTACCGAGTAGTTCAACAGTATTAACGGTAAAACTTCTGCCGGTATTTTCATAAAAATATTTTTGTCGTTTTCTCAATCCGACAATAATTCTGTTGTGGGGTCCACCAATGATTGTGTCATTGTACGAATATTCCCCGACACAAAGAATATTCCCTGACCAATCAAATATAATATGACAACTTGCATACTTTGCAAAATTTATAAATACTACCCACAACTATAACATTATCTCAAATCCACACCATAATATTAAAAAAAATATTTCGAGAAAATTAAATATTTATTCATAAAATCTGGGGTCTCACAATCTCCCCTCCTTATGAAATTTCGCCCTCGAAATTTACGTGCGTGTCTGGTATGCCGAACAGGTGAGGATACCTTGACTTCGAACTCTTCAGGTATAACCTTTGAGCGTTGAATATGATCCTTCTTATCCAAGATGTTAACATGTATCTCCTCATACGTTAAATCTTCTGTTATCTCGTCCGGTTCTAAATTAATAATATGGTTCGGGTCGTCCACATTTTTACGTAAAAAAAAACGTTTTGAACACGCAACATACTTGGCGGTAAAACGAGTTTATAAGCCACAGTTCCTACTTCGTCGAGGATTTCAAATGGGCCAATTAAATCGAGAGTTGAGATTTCCTCTCTTCGTCGATTCTTGCTTTTAGAATAACGCCCTCTTGAACCTTCTTCTTCACATTTATCAGCTCTGAGTATGTAGCTTGAGCGGCTTTAACTTTATCGATTAAAGTCGATTCTACTCATATATTCGTTATCTTCACGTGGGTTAGTTTATTCGCACTTGTAACTGCATACGATCTTCTACTCAACGCATCAGCTACCACGTTCGCTTTTCCACGATGGTATGGTATGATCATAATCTTTAACAGCTCGAGCCAACGTCTTTGGCGCATGTTACGTTCGCTTTAATTGAATAAATATTTGAGGGTTTAAGAAATGGGTTTTGTACTGGGGTCAATACAAAATTCGATTTTACGCTCTAGGGATAAGCTAAGAAGTCTTCAAGAATACGTCAAGAAATTTATTAACAATAGAAATATCATTCAAAACTGTGACTCTCGTCCAAGACTTGGATAACACGTCACATTGATATCTATTAACCTGGCTTTGATACCAACTGTAACTCTGGACACCAACCTATGTCAGCACCTTACATTGATACCTATCAGCTTGCCACCGCATAACGGCGTCCCCTACGGAGAGTCTGGCTTCGGTGCATCCCCCATCAACAGGAAGTCACCAGCGAGAGGCTCGGGGCTCTTTACTTATAGCTCTGATACCAACTGTGACGCCCCCAAAATTAGGTATACATCACCCATCTTGGGTCGTCAGATACAAAGTACAGAAATCAAATACAACTTACTAATACAACTGTCGTGTACAATACGACAAAACATAAACTGTGAGTTCGAATACAAATATTATCTTCTAGAGAGTATTCATACTCAAAAGGAGTTCTCATTACATTTATTAACACACTATTTCATAGAATAGTGAGGACTACTAACTAATACTATCATTCGGACCATCACTCCGTTCCCCGACTTGCCCCAGCTACGTTCTCATCTCCTGAAGAGAACAGTCAAAGAAAGGGTGAGCTCAACTAGCCCAGTAAGAAATATTATGACTAAGATAATGCAGAATAAATTATCATTAGTCTTCAACAATGTTAAACTGATAAAATATAATAGACATCAAGTTTAACTGCAGCGGAACAAGCAATCCATTAAAATAGTCAAGTAGAAAATAAACTCTACTATCTTTTATGATTTAAAAAGTTTTTCATCACTTTTATCGCTGAGACTCAGCTTAATAAATAATTCACATCATCCCTGCACTACGGCCAAGGATATTCGTTAGGATCACGACCACAAATTCCATGCACTACGGGCCAAGGATATTTGTGTATTCATCAATGGTCATGATCATGCCAACAACTGTCCATCAATGCACTACGGGCCAATGAGAACTTTTACTACATCATTTGTAACATTACGGTCATGATTATACCGAATAATCCCTGGTCATAATCACACCAAGTCCATCTATGCACTACAGGCCACAGATGACTTTCAACAGAATATAAACATGAGGATGATGACAATGATATAAGAATTCAATAAAACAAGTTCAAGAATTAATTTATCCAAGAATTAACAAAGTCCAAATTGTCAACATGATACTACTTTGTGGAGTAAAATTCAAGAATGATCAGGAGAATATTTTCATGAATAGATACTAGATGAAGCGCAAATGTCAAGGATATTCCACAAATTTCATGGAGTACAGAAGTCAAAACTTAACCAATTGAGTATAATAAAGAATGGAATAACAAAAGAAATCACCATGCATGCGATAGACCGCACAGACAGGTTATTCCAACAGAATAATAAATAATGGAACCAGGTCCGGCGTAAACGCACAGACAGGATATTCCGACAGAATAATAAATAATGGAACCAGGTCCGGCGTAAATGCACAGACAGGATATTCCGACAGAATAATAAATAATGGAACCAGGTCCGGTGTAAAACACACAGACAGGATGTTCCAACAGAATAATAACAAGACGGAACCAGGTCCGGTGTAAAACACACAGACAGGATGTTCCAACAGAATAATAATAAAAACGGAACCAGGTCCGGTGTAAAACACACAGACAGGATGTTCCAACAAAATAATAGAAGAATGTCACCAAGTATAGGGTAGACCGCGTATACAGGTTATTCCAACAGAATAATAAATTATGGAATAACAGAAGTTCTCTTCATGAATACAAAAGAAATAATACCCCTTACCGTAAAAGAAACTGGATATAAGAGTAGGGAAGTAGCAGAATACTTTTTCTATAGTTTCTCTATAATTTCTCTCTCTGGAGTTTCAGTGAATTTGTAAGAAATAATGAAGGAATGAGCTTCTATTTATAGGAGAATAGAAAGACACTATTCATGGATGAAATAATTTTACAAAATTATTTTTCAATCAACTAACAATTAAGTCAATCATCTAACCAATAAAATCACAACAAAAATTAAAATATAATACATATATATAAACACATGTTTTCATATTATATAAATCAATATTATATATACACCACTTAATTTTTCTCCCCCATAACCAACATCAATCCCCCACACACCCAATAATCAAATTCACTACACTCTTACACATCACTATCACACTACCACTTTTCCACCATTTTCCACTCACACACATCACTTTCACTCTTTCTTTTCTACCCACCACTCTCCACTCACACATATAATATTATATATATACACACACATCACAATCTTATATATATAAACTCCTTCCCCATACGTAACTCTCTCCCACCCCCATTTCCAAAATCAGTTTTTCAACACATATGGGCCCCACATATGGCCCCCACATGTGGGCCCCACCTTTAAATAAATTCTACCGATTATTTTGAAAAATAGGTAAATGGGAGTCTATAAAATAAGCAAAACTGAGTAACTTCTCACATAAGCATCAATAATCAATACTGTGTACTACTATGCAACCACACGTATTACTGTACTTTTACTACCGAGTAGTTCAACAGTATTAACGGTAAAACTTCTGCCGGTATTTTCATAAAAATATTTTTGTCGTTTTCTCAATCCGACAATAATTCTGTTGTGGGGTCCACCAATGATTGTGTCATTGTACGAATATTCCCCGACACAAAGAATATTCCCTGACCAATCAAATATAATATGACAACTTGCATACTTTGCAAAATTTATAAATACTACCCACAACTATAACATTATCTCAAATCCACACCATAATATTAAAAAAAATATTTCGAGAAAATTAAATATTTATTCATAAAATCTGGGGTCTCACAATCAATCTAGGTTTCATCTAGAGAACTTATATGATTATACCCATAAATTACATTCACCAATTATCATAACCCTTTCATATACATATAATCTAATTACATAACTTCTTTCTCTTACTTACAAACATATGAACATAATCAGAGATAAATCATTATCTCTTAAGCTGAAATTCTTACTTAAACCTTCCTCAATCCTTCTATTAGAACCTCAAATCCAGATTATAGCTTTAATTCTTTAGTGAATTTGTTGATCCCAACTAAGTCTGAGCAAAAATCGAGTATAACCGAATTACCGAAACGAACTGAAATAATTTAACCGAATTTTTTTAAAAATTCGATTATTTTTAATATTTCGGTTTTCGATTAATTTGTACGGGTATCGTTTTTAAGTTATTCGGATAAACCGAATAACCGAATAAAATCATTTCTACTCTCGGTTTACTAGGCATTGATGTGATTGGTCGTTCTGGTCTTGATAAGAATGCAAAGGTGTCCTCTGAAATCAATACTCCATTCCTTCTACTCCCAACTCCCAAGAATGACTTTAAATATACGAAAATGTACTACTCTCGTATATACACGAAAGTCATTTGTAAGACCCCAACTTTTATAAATAAAGATAAATTTTCTATAAATATCATTTTTGAATATTATGGAGTTAATTTGATATAATGTTAAAGTTGTGGGTAATATTTATAAATTTTACAAAGTACGCAAGTTGTTATATAATATTCGATTGGTCGGGGAATATTCGTTTTGACAGGGAATATTCGTACAACGGCACAATCATTGGTGGACCCCACAACGAAATTATTGTCGGATTGAGAAATCGACAAAAATATTTTATTAAAAATAACGGCGGAAGTTTTACCATTTATACTGTTGAACTACTCGGTAGTAAAAATACAGTAATACGTGTGGTTGCATAGTAGTACACGGTATTGATTATTAATGCTTATGTGAGAAGTCACTCAGTTTGATTCAATTATTGTCAGTTAATAATATGAATTATTTAGCGATAATGAAGTTTTGTTTTATTCGTATTATTAACGTAATAAAACAGAAACATCTTTTTATATAAAACAGAATACTTTATTAAAGTTATTCTATAAATAGAATATATTATATTTTATTTAAAAGATTTTTCTTTAAATCTGGACCGTTCATGGATTAGTTACTATGCATTCTATTTTTCTATAAATAGCAGCTCATTCCTTCATTATTTCTTACGAATTCACTGAACTCTAGAGAGAGAAACTATAGAGAGAAACTATAGAGAGAGAGAGAGAGAAGAAAAGTATTCTGCTACTTAACTACTTCCTTATTTCAGTTCTTCTTTAAAACGGTAAGGGGTGTTATTCTTTCTTATTCATAAAGAGAACTGTTGTTATTCTATTTCTTATTATTTTGTTGGAATAACCTGTATACGCGGTCTACCCTATACTTGGTGACATTCTTCTGTTATTCTGTTGGAACATCCTGTCTGTGTGTTTTACACCGGACCTGGTTCCGTTTTTATTATTATTCTGTTGGAACATCCTGTTTGTGTGTTTTACGCCGGACCTGGTTCTATTATTTATTATTCTGTCGGAATATCATGTCTGTGCGTTTACGCCGGACCTGGTTCCATTATTTATTATTCTGTCGGAATATCTTGTCTGTGCGTTTACGCCGGACCTGGTTCCATTATTTATTATTTTGTCGGAATATCCTGTCTGTGCGTTTACGCCGGACCTGGTTCCATTATTTATTATTCTGTTGGAATAACCTGTCTGTGCGGTCTATCGCATGCCGGGTGATTTCTTTTGTTATTCTATTCTTTATTATACTCAGTTGGTTAAGTTTTAACTTCTATACTCCATGAACTTAGTGGAATATCCTTGATAATTGCAGTTCATCCAGTATCTTTACATGAAAATATTCTTCTAAACATTCTTAAATTTTACTCCACAAAGCAGTATCATGTTGACAATTTGGACGTTGTAAATTCTTGGATAAATTAATTCTTGAACTTGTTTTATTGAATTCTTATATCATTGTTATCATCCTCATGTTTATAAAATATTGAAAGTCATCTATGGCATGTAATGCATAGATGGACTTGGTATGATTATAACCAGGGATTATTCGGTGTAATCATGACCGTAATGTTACAAATGATGTGGTAAAAGTCCTCATTGGCCCGTAGTGTATTGATGGACAGTTGTTGGCATGATCATGACCATTAATGAATACACGAATATCCTTGGCCGTGGTGCAGGGGTGATTCGATGATGTGAATTATTTTATTAAACTGAGTCCCAGCGATAGTAGTGTTGAAAAACCTTTTAAATCATAGAAGATAGTAGATTTTATTCTCTACTTTACTCTTTTAATGGATTGCTTGTTCCGTTGCAGTTAAACTTGATGTTCGTTATATTTTATCAGTTTAACACTGTTGAAGGCTAATGATAATTTATTATGCATTATCTTAGTCATAATATTTCTTACTGGGCTAGTTGAGCTCACCCTTTCTTTCACTGTTCTCTTTAGGAAATGAAAATATAGCTGGGACGAGTCGGGAAACGGAGTGATGGACCAGATGATAGTATTAGTAGTCCTCGCTATTCTATTAAATAGTGTGACAATAATTGTAATGAGGACTCCTTTTGAGTTTGTATAGTCTCTAGTAGATAATAATTGTATTCAAACTCACAGTATGTTTTGTCGTATTGTACACGACGGTTGTATTAGTAAGTTGTATTTGTATTCTGTACCATGTATCTGACGACCCAAGATGGGTGATGTATACCTAATTTTTGGGGTGTCACATCATTACTCTCATAGTCTCACTCTCTTATGTATAAAAATATCAATTATATATGTAAAAATAATATTTTTTATATTTTATTCACAAAAATTATTAAATATAAATATAATAATTTACACAATTTAAATATAATAATTTACACAATTTAAATATACTATATATAAACTAATTTACTCTCCAAAATATAAAGGTACAATTTGCATGTATTTATTCGGAATCTACTAAATTTAAAAAGGACAGAAATTCATTGGTAATTTGGTATAGTTTTATAGAATCCACTCTAAATAAAAAGTTTCATCTTTTTTCTACTTCAATTATTTTAATTTGTGTAAAATATTCAAATATGTACTTTTACTCTGTTAGTATATTACTACGAGAGAGAGAGACTGACGTTCAATTTTAGGCAGCGACCCACCCAACATTCATTATTTCATTGCAGGACTCTCTCTGTTCTCTCTCCTCTTCTGAAATGGAGAACAGCTGTAGTATTAGTGATGATAAGATGCAACAGCCAATTAGTCTCTCAAAGTCTCAAACTCTTAGTCTCTCAGATCTCTCAACTGAAATCTCCATTAGGTCAGGTGAAGATGCTTGCCACGCTTGACTGCAGATCTAGAAGTGTCTATGATCCCTCATCTCCCATAGTCGCACACTCGCACTCGTGTAAATGTTCTTCGTGAGCTCTCAAGAGAAGTTAGTGGTGTTTCTTTGTGATCGTGTTCTTTCTTCAATCTTTTTCTTCTCTGTGAAAGCCAAAAAAAGAAAAAAGAATCAGTGGTAAGATATTCTGGAAAAGTTGTTGCGCAACAGATATTAAGCATCCAAGTGTTCAGCATTAAGATGCATCAAATTCGGTTATTAACCGAATAACCGAATAATTAGTTCGGTTATTCGGTTATCATGTAATTCGGGTAGTTGTTCGGATATTATGAACGGTGTAAATTCGGTTTTCGGTTATAACCGAAATGTGTATTCGGTTCGGTTAATAACCGAATGCTCACTCTTGTATTCCCAACCAAAATCAAGAGGATTTTGATGAACTTTTGGAATTATAAAAACTTACATTTAGAGAGAGAAAAAGGTATGGAATGGATGAGGGAATAAACTTAAGGACGGGATTTTAATTTTAGTTTACTGAGCGTTAAATGGAGTAGAAGGTTTAGAGCAACTGAGTGTCTGACTTCCCAATAACTGATTTACCTGCAATTTTTTCCCTTCTCTTTTAATTGCTGATAAATACTTCCTTCCTTATTTTTAATTAATTAACACCCCAAATAATTGCCTGCTAATTCTTTATCTAGCCTCACTTCTCTAAGTATATCGGGTTAATTCCTCCATAAGACAAATAATTATATTCCATTTAACTATCCATTTATCTAAAAAACACTTCCTTCCTATTAATTGGACATTCTCGAAGACCATCACATTTGTTCCCACATGTTAGATTTTATTCTCTTTATCCACCCATTTAACCAATTTTAAGTTCTCAAATTGAATTTAAAATTTTGATTTAATTAGGAAATTAACTTGGACCTTTAATCTCCACATATTCGAAATATTTACTTCTTCACACTTTGACTTCCCCAATTAAATTATTTCCACGATAATTCTTCATCGAAATATTTACTTTATTCAATAAATATTTTAAAATCTTAATTCTAGACTACGCTTGACTCGCATTCATCACATAACTTAACAAAAGATGACTCATTTAATTAAATATTAAATATAATCTTTTCATATATATATATATATACACACACACACACATTAAACTCATCACATTAATCACATAAGTCAAATAAACATATATAACACGTATATTTATTCATTCAACCTGATACGTCTTATAATAAAAATTTTATTTATTGAATTCTTATTTAAATTTACTTTTGAAAATTTAAGTTGTCATATTATTCCCCTCTTATAAGGATTTCGTTCTCGGAATCATCGAACTTCTCTTACTCAGTTTTCATCTAATTTCTTTTGAATTTCATCGTCGAATAATTTCAACGCATTACTTTAATATAAATTTTATATTACATATTCCATTCATTTTTCTCAATAATTCTTGTAGATTTTATTTCCTACCTTTTAACCAAACTCAATTATATTATGAGTACCACACATTCTTTAACCCATCAATTTATTTTTCTAAGGATAATTATATACCACAATCGCTGTAACATTAAATACTCATTTCATAAACACTCGGGATATTACATTCACCCCTTCTTCTAAGAATTTCATCCTCGAAATTAACTTTACTAGTTACTATACTATTTTCTCTTCTAAAGATAATTCTAAAATCATTGCATTCTTCACACATTTCACTCTAAGAATTTTACATTTCCCCTTTGATAACTTTATCTCTCTCTTCTATAAATTCAATCTCTTTTCCTCAAAATTTCATTCCCTTCTCGGGGTTATCATTGTTTGCTCAAATTACTCATCAATACATGTTTTTAAGCTAGCCGATATACCTTCCTTTTTCAAAGATTCATTTATAATTACTGTATTCTACGACTTACTTCTTTTTAAGGAATATCCTTCCGTTTATATTCACCTTTCAAAATAAGAGACACTACAAGAAAAAGCTTTATCAGCGACCGCATACAGTCGCAGATAACCATCAGCGACTGCATGCTGTCGCTAAAAGGCGTCGCACAAAATCTGGTCGCTGAGATGCACATCAGCGACCACTATTAGCGACCGACATATCTGCGACCGCCATGCGCGACCGGAATAACAAATCCGGTCGCTAAGCTTAGTCAGCATGGTCCAGGGCCAAAGCTGACGTGTTCCACGTGTCAGCGACCGGTATCAGCGACCGGATGCGGTCGCTGTTGTCCACAAATAGTATCCGTCGCTATTACCCTACCAGCAACCGCATGCGGTCGCTGATATGGAAAAATAAAAAAACAGAATCTTGCTGTTTTGCAGAAATCCCAAAAATCTGTACCTGTTTTGTACCTGTTTTATCCCAACACACATACCCAACAACAACATACACAACAATATAAACATCCATCGTCCACCAACACATACACCAAACTAGTATATAAATCATTCAAAACCAATATGATTTTGAATAAATATAATAACATTTCAAAACTTGTTTAAGTAACATACAAACATCCTAAGAATGAATATACAAGTACAAACTTATACTATAACTATAAAACTAATCTCAAGCAGGTACGTCAAGCATCACCGCCTCCTTGATCACCCTGTAATTAACAAAATAATAAAACAGGTTAGAAATATATACTAATTGTGTTAATATTGGTATATTACGACAATATACAACAAATTGATTTTATACCTCATCGCCATCCCCGTGTTGTGATGATGCTACTGCCGCTACTGCTTCAGCTAACTCCTCAGCACTCAGAGCCCCCAGATGTCCGCCCAGTATCTTCAGAAGATCCCGATCTTGACATATAGCTCTCACACAGTCAGCCGGAGTATGAATAGCTGGATGGCTCGATGACTGTGTAGACTGGGTATAAGAGCAGCCTGAGCCACTGAAGGATGGGCGTCGTCGTTGTCCTTGACCTTTAATGTAGTTCTTCTTCACAACAGACGCCCTCTCCCACAACTATTGATCGATAGACGAACGTGGAGTGCCTTCAGGATAGCGCTCATTCAATAAACGCTTATAAGTGTCCTGTCATCATGTTAACAATTAAATAGTTAAAAATAAATTAATTCTGTAAGCATTAATTAAAGATCAAGTTGTTAAAATTTATTACCGCTATCTGGATAGCCTCAGGCAGACAATCACGGGTGGCTACGTACACATCCAGCCAATGGATAGGCTGACCTTGAGACTGAGACTCCTATACAAAAATAACACAATATTACTAAGTAAAAATGAGATATATTTTCTATAATTCATGATTGAAAACATATTAAAACTTGTAAATACGTACCCTGGCAGTGATATGCTGCAACTGTGAAATACTGCCGCCCTTGTATGTTTCTTTAGCCTTTGTGCCATCGGATACACCCGAGGCTCTATTGGTGGCGGCAGTCTTTCGTCTTTTCACCCAGCTCTCAACTCTCCATTGGGCACACATCTCAGCCCATATGGACTGAGTGCACCACCAGGGGCTATGCTCGTGCATATAATCCTCTCCCTGGCCTGGATGGTCGATCTCGGCATTGTGAATGACTTTTTGTCGTTCTTTATTCAAGTTGTCCTTGGTGCAGACCACGCACTTCTGCCAGAATAATGTCTGAATCATCGAAGCATGCGCGTCCTCCCATCTATACCTTTTCTATAAATAAAACAACAATAATAACATTACTAAATAATTATCCTTTGAATATTATATTAATATTATATATCATAATTAAAAAAAATATACCTGAAATTCTACCCAAACAGCATTCTTGTGGGCGATAGGTGTGCTCGCCCATGTAATCACAGCTGTAGGCCAATTCTGTAAACACAGCTGTGATATGCACTTGACGATTTTATTATCTGAAAAATCACTATAATATACAACATCAATTAGCATTTATTAAAGCAATTTACATCTAAGTTATAATACTTATGAACATTTTTCAAACTTATACTTATATAATACTTAAAAAAAATTCGACAGAGTCTCCCCTATAATATGGACTAGCCACATGCACGACGACATGCATATATGGACATTTCTAGGCACCCAAGACACAAACCAATATAATATCAATCAAAACATTACCAATATACAATAAATAGAATCTTAAATGCTTATATAAAATTGATATATGCGGGACGTACGTGCTATTCGGAGGAGGGCGAATCTGAATAAGAATCCGATTATCCGAATTAGTAGGGGCCTTGGGCACATGATTAGGCCCCCTACCCAAGCCGCGCTTTTTCTGCACTGCTTCAGAAGCCATCTGTATATTACAAATTTCAAGATGTTTTGCAGAGTCATATTTGATTACATGTATATATGACAATAAATATTACATGTACAATCTTTTTAGCCGATGTATTATTGGAAAATACCTTATAATCTTAAACGATATACTTGATTTTTTTGTAGTCACACCCTCTTTATTAGGCCTAAACTGACCATAACTGTAAAACGTGCACCGTGTCATCTGTTCATTTTCCTTATAAAATAATATGCAATCGTTGGGACATGCATCGATCTTTTGGTATCCAAGACCCAACTTCTTCACCATTTTCTTATAAAAGTAATAGTTACCAGGTAATTTCTCACCGTCAGGCAACATACTCTTAATGGCCTTCAAGAGCGACTCAAAACACTCATGACTCATGTTATGATCAGCCTTGATGTTAAGTAATGTCGCCACTGCAGACAATATAGTGTGTTTGGTGCAACCATGCCACAATGGCTCACTACCCTCGTCTAATAACTTAAAAAAGTCTTTGGCATCAGAATTCATAGGTTGCTCTCTGCCTTGCTCCCAATCAAAATCTGGCTCTGCAATATCATGAACCATTTCATTCATACGATGAATACTACTGCCCGAATTGTGTACTTGTGTGATGCCTCCATCTCTTCTCTGCCCATGTGCCCACCAGCATTCTTCGTAATTTCTCATGAACCCAGAAACAAGTAAATGATAGTTTACCATGTCTCTATCCATATAATTTACATTCTTACACTTCAAACATGGACATCGTATCTGCGACTTACCATTCATACATTCCGGGTGACTATACGCATACTCCAACAACACTTGGCAACCAGCTCTAAATTCAGCTGTAGCACCTATCTGGGTACTTGACTTTCGTCGTGCCATCCAACTACGGTCTGAATAGAGGTCCATGATTCCACGATACCTACTACAGACAACATGAGCTTATTAATCATATGACTTGAGCATACTTGTAACCATATAACTTGAGCATACTTGTAAGCATGCATATGATTAACATTTAAGCATACTTGTAAGCATATGACTTGAGCATACTTGTAACCATATGACTTGAGCATACTTGTAAGCATATGAGTATCATTTAAGCATACTTGTAAGTAAATGACTTGAGAGCATATATACTTGTAATCATATGATTTAAGTATACTTGTAAGCATATGATTAACATTTAAGCATACTTGTTTTTATTGTTTATCGTAAGTGAATACGTAAGGTATTTCATTCATGCTAGCTTTATATCAGAGTTTGCTAACTCATTTATACAACTTTAAAGCCAAAATAGTCTCTTTATTAACCAAGTGTGTTTAGTTACCTTCTCTGTTGCACTAACAGTTCCCTAGCACTGTCTATTTTGGCTTAACAGACCCTTAACAACCAAGCTTGGCTTGGCCCCGTGAGGCTTAGCTAAGCTTGGCGTGGACTCGTGTGGCCTCGCGGCCCCAAGCCCAGCCCATCAGCTCCAACATCCCCTTAATAGGCTCTAGTGGATCACCAATAGGCTCGTTAATAGTATAAACATTCGCAACTAACCCGACCAATAAAAAAATTTCGCCAGAGTCTCCCCTGTAATATGGACTAGCCACATGCACGACGACATGTATATAAGGTCATTTCTAGGAACCCAAGACATAAACCAACAGTCCATATGAGATACCATAGGAATTGGATGGAAATTATGAACTTATCGGAATCCCAATGCTCATAAAAAGAATTACTATCTGCAAACAGTTTTAATCTAGAGATTTACTACAAAAGAGTTTTGCAGGTATCCGCAGCATGTGAGGATCAAACTTGCAAACTTTGAAACCCAATCATTTTTCGTGAGAGTAATTATTCATGTTTTGATTCACATTATGATGTCAATGTCAAGTTCTCAGTCTACAAATGATTTTTTCACAATGACCAATATAATTGGTTAAACTACAAACATAAACATGGGATTCACGAGTCTATATCATGTGCATGACTTCCTATAATAACCAAACTGTTACTACCTCTATTGCACAAAAAGAATCCCAAAATATAAATTTTATACTAACTACAATCTAATACATTCATCCTATTACCCAAATCAAGTTACCCAAAATATAAATTTTATACTAACTCCATCCTATCACTAATCAAGTTACCCAAACTGACATAAATTAACAAAATCAAATTACCCAAAGTACTGCGTATTACCCAAATAAATTTTACTCTAATCAAAACTTATAAACCAAACATAATCATATTACCCAAATCGACTTCAAATACTAATAAAATCATAATCATATTGCCCAAAATATGATTTAAGCATGCTAGCCATATTCATTCATTCAACTCTTTGCAATAAATTAACTCTTAAAACACAAATTCGTAGCAAACATACTGATTTGGAGGAGAACGAACAAAAATAACAAACAACCAAAAAAATTAAAGAAGAAGAACTTAAAAAGTAGCTCTTACCTCTACAATTAGTCTCTAATTTGAAGAAGAATGAATGAAAACTGCTTCTCCTTCTTCTCTTCTCCCCCCTTTCTCCCTCTTCTCTCTATTTCGGTGACCTCCCTCTTTTTTTTTCCCTTCCGTGCTCTATGTCGAGCGAACTGGTTACTGAATTCATTTAGTTTGATCAGCGACCGCTATCTGCGACCGCATGCGGTCGCTGACTTTTAATGATATGGACTTATCAGCGACCGCATGCGGTCGCTGTTTTGAAGTGGTCGCAATAAAACTACGCGCCAACTTTTCCTGCCAAATTTTGGGGGGGGGAAATTTGTTCTAGCGACCGAGCTGCGACTGCAGTCGGTCACTGATATATATTAGCGACTAGAATATAGGTTGGTCGCTGATATCGGTCGCTATTAAGAATATCAGCGACCGAATATGCGGTCGCTGATATAATTGGTCGCTGATAGACCTTTTTCTTGTAGTGAGAAATATTCCTCAATTGTTTAATAATTGGGAAACAGTATGAATAATTCAGGAATTTTATTAAGATTCCTTTAAAACTTTCGATATTATGTTGAGGAGTCATAGAGACTTGAACCTTGTCCTAGGTTAACATATATTTCAACTGTAACCTTTAACAGTCAAAAGACTATGGACCATCTTTTGTAACGCCCCAAAAATTAGGATTATTTCTCTTCCCGATCGTGTGCGTTAACACTTTCTTATTCTAGCTTTAAAACATTAATTAATGTTATACTAGCTAAAAATGCGGAATAATTTTTTTTTTCTTTCTTTTATTCTCTGAATCGCAACCTTTACGATTCTCTTTATACTGAAATCATATTCATTTTATGATTTATTTTCTCAGAGTTATATGTATATATATAACTCAATCCTCAATACAAATTCTTTCTTATTTAGTAATGTCACTACACAACTTTATATTTTTATAAAGTATTCATTACAATTTATCTAGAACAAATATTCTGTATTGAATATTTTAAACTATACATAACCTGCGAGTTACATATACCAAAACTATTAATCATAGCTTTGTAAAATTCCTAATACAAGAAAATGTATTCACTTCTTACATTGTTCAATCTTCATCATCCCTATAGAAAATAATATTTCATAACATCATTAACCTGCAAAAAGTTTATTTACGCAAGATTGAGCTCGACAATCCAGCAAGTCTGACAGTCTATCATATTTCAAATAGCACACAACTCTACATTTACTATATGCAACATACTTTCTTTACTATGCATCAATAATTATTTGCAATGCATATATTAATGCATTAATTAATAATTCTGTGCAATGCATATACTCATGCATCAATAATTCTTCTACTAGGCATATCATTTATGCAATATAATTTCATGAAATACATTATACATCTATACATGCCTTATACATCTTATATTCTCATACAACATATGCTATCCCATATTACATATAGAAATTGAGTTACATAACCCGATTGACTTAGTCATATTTTGACTTAAACAATTCATAAATCATGATATGTAACTCACCACATAATCACATACAATCCACATACATAATATATAGAACTGAAAAACTTGCCTTGATTAGAGATTACCGCAAAATTAAATATAGTGCTACTCCACAATTCTTACACAATTATTTTTACATGCACACACATATTAGATAATTAAATATGTCATAAACATGCACATTTAATCACTATTAATAATTATTTGTTTATAAAAACTAATTTTATTAATTCTTAACTCAAAACAAATATTAGTTTATTTAGAACTTAATTCGTTTTAACCTTTTCACGCCAAATAAAGGTCTCTCATATTATACAAATATAAATATTTTTTTTGAAATTTAAATCATTTATATTCCACTTTAGGAATATTTTATTCCATTACTCACTAATTCGGGAATTAAACAGCTAATATATAGCTTTTATAGTAAAACTTAGTTTACTATATTATTTCTTTAATATAAATATTTTTTTTATATTATTTTGCATGCTCATGAGTCAACTTGGACCATTGCTTCATATATAAATAAGGAAATGATATTTTCACAACAGTGTTTGATATTTCCACACGAAAAGTGTCGCTATAGATCCTATATCGACGATTTTTACATCTACAGTGACACTTTGAGTGTGGAAATATCAAAAACTGTTGTGGAAATATCATTTACCATATAAATATTCTATCCCACTTGCATAATTTGCTTCATTTTTTATTTTACGAATATTCGCATTTTCGCTTTATATATATAGTCAAATCTCGCCCCCGTAGGACTTTATTAGATTTACTATGACTTATTATTTGCTGAAACACAATTCGAAACGTCGAACGTCAAAATCGCTCGACGCGTCGACGCTCGACGTCGCCCAAATTTTGAGTTCTGAGATGCTCCTTCACTCATTTTAATTCTCAAACCATTAGTCCAATAACAGTGAAATTTTTGGCATGTTGTAGATTTCATGTCATAGTATTTTAGAAAAATTTCACACCGCAAAAACGAATCACGAAAACCCATCAAAACATCATTTGAAACGGACGTCAAACAACTGCCCGACACAGCATTGCTGCCTGGCTGCGTGCGCGACCGCGCCTTTGTGACGAACGAGAATTTTGTAAATTAATTTTAATATTTATTGAGTTAAATAAATATTTTCGATGATTTAATTATTAGATTTAATAATTAAGTGATGCAATTATGGTAGATTAAACTAGTTATATGTGTTGCATTTATTAAATTAATGTAGAGAATTTTTATTATTCAAGTATGTGATTATGTGAGCTTATTGAATTAAATGAAATAATTTAATTAAGCATGATGTTACTTTAATTAATTTAATTATTAATTAGAGATTTAATAAATTGTTATTATTTATTAATGAGAAAAATTAATTATGTGACTATATGAATTTATGAGAAAATATTATATTTTATTTATAATAAATTAAATAAAGTATTGGAGTTATTTTATAAGGAGTGTGACATTTATTAAACTATATAATAAAAGGTTTATTAAAATAATGAGCCTTGAATTTATTTGTTAAGCCAAACATGGCACTAAGAGAGGTTATGGGCAGTTAACCCATGACTGGGCAACTGACCACATCGCGTCAGTTTTATTTCTTCGACGCTTCCTCAGTCTTCTTCATAATTTCCTAAGTCTGACATTATTTCAGAGAGAGTTCAGAGAGAAGGTGAGAATTATTGAGAGAATTTGTGAGTGTGTAATTACAGGTTATTGCAAAAAGGGTTATCTGATCATCTTATACTCTGGGTAATTCTCTCCAAATCCAATTTCTACAATTACGTCTTTTGGTTTTCATAAATTGGCTTTCATATGTTTCTGTAAATCTCTGTATTTGGGAGATATGAGATGATTATAATTTTATGTATGGCTTAATATGTATCAAATCGTGTTTAATTATATATATTGTGTAAACCATAGTATCAGTTTCAGGAAATTACGTAGTATATAATTTTTCAAAATAAACAGAGTACGTGATATGACCATATGGCCTTATACGTGATAATTGATGTATTGATCATATATTATCCCTAAATTTTACACCCTTACATTATTGAGCATGTCGATACGTAGAAATCGGAGTTTAAATGAACGGATTTGGTGTTATAACGAATCCGTAGGGAGAATTTTCATATAAAGTTTTCTAAACTTCACGAACATCAAAGTCAGTAATTTTGTTAGGCTTTAAATCTGTTAATAAGTGTTTAAAATTGGTTTTGTCAGTATATAAATGTTGGGTAATGATTATATATAAATTATAGCATATGAGTATATTTAATTTCGAGTAGAACTTTAAGAAATTGGGAGAAATTGGCAAGTTCTGCGATTTTCGCGAACTGCCATTTCTGTACCTGGTACGCCGCGCCGCAGCGCCGGCTGCCTGTTCATTTCCCGCGCCGCAGCGCCACCGCGCCGCAGCGCCGCAGCGCCAGAGGCCCGGCCGCAGCGCCATGGCGCCGCAGCGCCAAGGGCCAGTTCAAACGTGGCGCCGCAGCGCCACTCCCTAGAAAACTCAGAAATGAGATTTTAAAATGTTTACGACTGTCAATGTGTTAGTGGATTAATGTAATGAACAAGTAAACATGTTATAGGTATAATGTGATATTAAAATAGATGTTTAACATGTAAATAACATAATTACATGTGATTTGAATTATTAAATTACATAATTAGTTTGGTAATTCACGAAGTGCAAATGATGTGACAAAGTGAAAATTTGACTAAGTTTAGTCGAATAATTAAAGTAGACAACGAGAATGAGTTTATATTGACTAGTTAATTTATAATTAACTGGTATTGTGTATATGAATGGTATGTAGGATTTAATTCAAAGAACGTGCTTAGTTAAAGTGTAATCTACGCACGAGGCAAGTATCCTATCCCTAACTCCATTCTATTGAGCAAGTTTATTTAAACTTAAACGTTACTTTTATGTTGAGCAAGTTTCCCTAACCCTACTTGTCATTATTGTTCAAGTTTATTATTTACCTTGAATAAATTATCCTTGTTATTATTCAAGTTCAAGCATGATATTAAAGATTAATTATCTTTCCAAAGCATGATTTAGTTATACAATAATTGTCCTATTGTATACTTTTGAGATTGTTATTCAAATCAAATATCAATTATTGTTGAACCTTATTAGACTAGTGAACCTTATTGATTCAACTAGTCCATAGTTGATGAGCGTTCTAAATTTCAGAATCCTTGATGAATTTATCCAAACCAAACTTCCTTTGGTGCGGACTCGAATGTCAAGCTGAGATGAACAACCCTGTATAGGGGATTATTTACGCTTTAGTGCTAAGATATTGTGCACAGTATGGTACTAAGGGCTGATCCCCCTAAGTACGAGAAGAAGGTCCATAGTCTTATGACTGTTAAAGGTTTCAAGTATAATCCTTGATAACCTAGGACATAGTTCAAGGTCTTATGACCCTCATAATTCTTTTGATTCTTGTTATTTATTCTTGATTCAAAAGTTGAGCTTTATTCAGATGTCGTTGATTATTCGCATGTTATTATACTGTTGTTTCATTTTTTTATACTTGTGGGCATTTGTGCTCACTCTTGCTTAATAATAACATTGCAATTAAGAACGAAAGAAGTGATGAACCTTCCACTAGTAAGGGTAAGGGCAAAGTTAGCAAATGATGAAGACCTGTTATTTATTAACTGATGTATTTATTTAAGACTTGAGTTATGTTGATGTTAAGACTTATTTGTTTAGAATTCCGCACAGATGTTTTAAGGTTAGAGTAACCTGGGATTTATTTATGATTCAGTTGATGTAACCCTTAAGGGAAGAGATTTTATTATGATTTCTATCTATTGTATGGTTTGATATTATTTATGGGTAGATAGATAGATGATGCTTGTACAGTGAACACCAAATCCCGTGGAATCGAAGTACCCAGATTTGGGGGTGTCACAGGTTGGTATCAGAGCCGTAGGTTATGAACCTTAGGTGGGGGAAACAACCTTTGGTAGTAGCCTCATAGAAGAAGATAGTAATTGAAAACTCTTATCGAGTTCTGAGAATTGAATTTTTGTAATTCATTGAAGATAATAAAATACATTATGTGTTTATGTGTTAAGTATGCGTTAGATAGTATGACTTAGTAACTAAAACTTAAAATTTTGTTGTCAGGATGACGAATGTTGGAGAAGCTAGTCAAGCTGGGGAGGAAGAACCCCGATTACCTATAGTACTTACTGAGGAGGAGCCCCGAGATATTTATGTCGTTAGGGAGCAGCTGGTGCAGAGGGTTTCATCTCCATTGATCACCGTTGTTGGTCAGGAGCATGAACCTGAGATTGATCCTGAGGAGGATCCTGAGGAGGAGTTTGATGAGGAGGAAGAAGAAGAGGAGCTACCACGGTACACTGTTGATGCTGAGATGTATGACACACTATATGATCGTAACGTGGAGTTACAAGATGAGGTTCAGGAATTGACTGAGCGAGCGACTGTTCAGCAGTCTACTTTAGAGGAGAAGGATAGAGAGATTGTGACCCTTCATACACGTTTAGGAAACGTGGAGTGGGATCTGGTTCATGAGAAGGGTCAAACCAAAGATAAGACCGAGGAGATAGAGAAGCTGAAGAAGGAACTGAAGGAAACCTCCGGAAGACTGAAAATAGCAGAGGAAGGATGGGTAAGAGAATCACATCGAGCTGATCGTGCAGAAAACGATAGTCGTGCAAAGAAGGCAAAGCTTGAAGACACGTACGCCACACTTAATCATGCAATGGATGAGGTTCAAGAGCGAGTGTTAAGGTACCCCATCCAGTTTGAAGGACTTCCATCGTATATGTTGGATCGCAGGACGATGTCTCGTATCATGAATGAGGAGCGTGGTAAGGCTATTGAGCACCTTGGAAGACATGAATAGAATCTGTTTGATTATGTGAAAGACTTAACTAGTTTTTAATTGTAAATTCTGACGTGTTTGTGAACGACGGAATATGTTAATGTTTTAAATCCTGTGGATTCTTTATTCCAGGATAGATGATGTAAATAGCAGTATGCTATAGTTTAATGTTAAAACTTTTTAATTGAATGAAAAGACATCAAGTTGTTTGAGATGATGTGTTAAGTGATATATTAAAGTGTTGAGTAATGTCTTAACTATGTAGAGAAATAAATAAAGTTCTAATAAACGTTTACTTAACAGAAAAATGCCGCCAAGGAGAAGACAACAACGTCAACCGGCTCAGGAAGGGTCAACCAATAATAACAATAATGTCAACGTTAATCCAGTTCAACAGCTAGTTAATTTACTAACTGGAGTCATGAATAACCAACCGCAAGCTCCACCTAGCACAACGTTTAAAGATTTTAAGGCGGTGGGACCGCCAGAGTTCAAAGGTTCCAGAAACCCGATCGAGGCTCAAATGTGGGTGATGGAAATGGAGAAGGTTTTTGACGTTGCTAGGGTTCGAGAAGATCAGAAGACCGTTTTTGCGACATTTATGCTGAAGTCTGAGGCTAGCTACTGGTGGCAGGCAAACAAGATGCGAGGAGGTGAAGGTGTAATTACGTGGGAGAGATTCAAAGAGATGTTTTTCGAAATGTATTTCCCAGCTAGTTCGCAGAATCAGATGGAGGTGCAATTTCTGGAACTGAAACAGGGAAACATGAGCGTGCCTGAATACGCGGCTAAATTCGATGAGTTGGAAAGGTTTGCCCC
This sequence comes from Panax notoginseng, assembly GCA_016801055.1. Taxonomy (NCBI): domain Eukaryota; kingdom Viridiplantae; phylum Streptophyta; class Magnoliopsida; order Apiales; family Araliaceae; genus Panax; species Panax notoginseng. The sequence continues at coordinate 253,452,600 of CM029013.1, forward strand.
GTATCAAGTACACACTGACGAGAGGAAAGCTAGACGATTCGAACAATGACTGGAGCCTTGGGTATACAGCAAGGTATCAATGTTTCAACTTAACACGTTTGCGGGAGTTTTGGAAAAGGCCATTCTCGCGGAAGGAGGAAGTGATGCAGTGACTAAGTACAACCAAGAACAGAAAAAGAAAAAGAGTGAGAATGAAGGTAATAACAAGACTGGTGGAAGTAATACTGGGAATAATAATAATCAGAAGAGGAAGTGGATGGATAACTCGACAGCTGGAAGTCAACACGGAGGGCAGAAAAAGAAGATAGAAGCATGTCCGACTTGCGGCAAGGCACATCTAGGAGTTTGTTTGAAGGGAAAGAGAGTGTGCTACAATTGTGGTCAGGAAGGCCACATAGCACCAAATTGTCCAAACCCAAAGAAGGGTGCTTGTTTCAACTGTGGTTCGAAAGATCATTTAGCAAGAGACTGTCCCAAGAAGGGATCGGGAGGATCAGGACAAGGAGGAAACCGGGGAAATAGCAGTGGAAATACCTTAACCATCACCGGACCACCTGTAACAAACTGACCAACCGCCAGAACTTTCAATATGACGGTGCAAGATGCAATCCAGTCTCGTGATGTGGTGTCAGGTATCATTCCGATCAATAAAATTAATGCTTACGTTTTATTTGATTCGGGTGCTACTTGTTCCTTTATATCCGATGACTTTGCTAATAGTTTAGATTTGCTTAAGGATGAATTGGAATATCCCATGAACATAAAAATTGCGAATAGAGAGATAATCCCTGTTAAGTACGTGTATAAGAACTGTAGAGTGGATATTAAGGGTAATATCATGAACGTAGATCTTATCCCTATTCGATTGGGGGAATTCGACGTTATATTGGGTATGGATTGGCTATCCAATTATGGGGCTGTAATTGACTGCCAAAAGAAGCGTATTAACCTTATGACTCCGTCAAAGGTTGTGTTTTATGGTACAAGTCGCCTAGACAAGCGAGTTGTCTGACGATGTTGCAGGCCAGGAAGTTATTAAGACAAGGCTGTGTAGGATATTTAGCTTACATAGTCGACAGTCGAAAAGAGAACCCGAAGGTAGAGGAGATACCGATTGTGAGGGACTTCGTCGATGTATTTCCAGACGATTTGCCAGGACTTCCACCAGATAGAGAAGTAGACTTTGTGATTGATTTGGCGCCCGGAACTGCTCCAATATCGAAGGCACCATACCGAATGACGCCAGTAGAGATGAAAGAATTAATGGTACAACTACAAGAATTGTTGGACAAAAAGTACATTCAACCGAGCGTATCGCCGTGGGGAGCGCCGGTGTTGTTCGTGAAAAAGAAGGACGGATCGATGAGGCTCTGCATTGACTACAAAGAATTAAATAAGGTCACGATTAAGAACAGATATCCATTACCGAGGATCGATGATCTGTTTGATCAATTGAAGGGAGCAAAATACTTTTCCAAGATTGACTTGAGGAGTGGTTATCACCAACTGAAGGTGAGGCCAGAGGATGTACCGAAGACAGCATTCCGAACGCGATATGGTCATTATGAGTTTTTAGTAATGTTGTTTGGTCTTACAAATGCTCCTGCAGCATTTATGGGACTAATGAATGGTGTATTCAAGCCGTTTTTGGACAAATTCGTGGTGGTATTTATAGACGACATTTTGGTATATTCCAAAACCAAAGAGGAACATGAAGAACACTTGAGGTTAACGTTGGAAGTATTGAGAAGGGAGAAGTTGTATGCTAAATTTTCGAAATGCGAATTCTGGATCGAGAGAGTACAATTTCTTGGTCACGTAATCGATAAAGATGGAATTTCGGTTGATCCATCCAAAGTAGAAGCTGTGATTAACTGGGATCAGCCGAGAACGCCGTTAGAAGTAAGAAGTTTTCTTGGATTAACAGGATATTATAGAAGATTCATACAAGATTTTTCTATGATCGCAACTCCGTTAACGAATTTAACTCGAAAAGCTGTGAAATTTGTTTGAACGGAGAAGTGTGAGGAGAGTTTTCAAGAATTAAAGAAGAGGTTGAGTACAGCACATGTGTTATCTCTTCTAGATGATACAGGAAATTTTATTATTTTTAGCGATGCGTCGCATAAAGGACTTGGCTGTGTGCTGATGCAAAACGGCAAAGTCATTGCGTATGCATCACGGCAGTTGAAGGATTACGAGAAGGGTTACCCAACTCATGATTTGGAGTTAGCTGCAGTTGTTTTTGCTTTGAAAATTTGGAGGCACTATCTATACGGGGAGAAGTGTGAAATATATACGGACCACAAGAGTCTGAAATATATTTTTACATAGAAAGATTTGAATATGCGTCAAAGAAGATGGTTGGAATTAATCAAGGATTATGACTGTGAGATTTTATACCATCCAGGTAAGGCTAATGTGGTTGCCGACGCCTTAAGTAGAAAGGGTCGTGAGAAATTGATGATGTTGACTGCTCAGCAGGAGCTAATTGCAGATATGGAGAAACTGGAGTTAGAAGTGAAGTATCCTATGGAGATTGATGAGAAGCTATTTCAGATACAATCTGGTACAACTCTACTAGATAGAGTGAAGGAGGCTCAGCTTCAGGATGATGAATGCAAAAAGGTAACATCAAAGATATCTGAAGGAACCGAACCAAGATTTAAGATGGATAAGGAAGGAATATTGAGATTTGAAAGCAGAATTTGGGTTCCGCCAGTACAAGAAATTAAGGAAGAAATTTTGAGTGAGGCTCGTAGTTCAAGATATTCGATTCACCCTGGTAGTACAAAAATGTACCAAGATCTTCGACAACATTTCTGGTGGCCGAATTTGAAACGTGATGTTACAGAATGTGTTGCCAAATGCCTGACATGTCAGAAAGTTAAAGCAGAACATCAGAGACCGAGTGGATTGCTACAACCGTTAGAGATCCCAGAATGGAAATGGGAACATATTACGATAGACTTTGTGGTTGGCCTTCCGACGACTCAGAAAGGCTACGACGCAGTATGGGTTATCGTTGACCGACTGACAAAATCCGCGCACTTCCTTCCTATCAAAATCAGATTTAACTTAGATCAGTTGGCAAGATTATATGTGAAAGAGATTGTTTCGAGGCACGGAGTGCCGGTGTCTATTGTTTCCGATAGGGATCCGCGCTTCACATCAAATTTCTAGAAACGTCTTCAGGAATGCATGGGTACACAACTGCGAATGAGTACAGCTTACCACCCTCAAACAGACGGACAGAGTGAACGAACGATTCAAACACTGGAAGATATGTTACGAGCCTGTGTAATGGACTTCAAAGGAAATTGGGATGATCACCTACCGTTGGTAGAGTTCGGTTACAACAACAGTTACCACGCTAGTATTGGTATGCCGCCTTACGAAGCGTTATACGGCAGAAAGTGCAGAACTCCGCTTTATTGGGATAAAGTTGGTGAAAGACAATTGCTAGGGCCAGAATTGGTACAGCAGACGGCAGAAATAGTCAAAGTGATCCGAGCACGACTGGTAGCAGCTCAAGATCGACAGAAGAAATACGCTGATCCACATCGTAAAAATATCGAGTTTGAACCAGGTAGTTATGTTTTCTTGAAGGTCTCTCCCTGGAAGGGAAAGATCAGGTTCGGAAAGAAAGGAAAATTGAGCCCAAGATTTATTGGACCCTTTGAGGTACTGCGAAGAATTGGAGAAGTTGCGTACGAGGTAACCTTACCTCCAGCACTCGAGAATATCCACAACGTCTTCCATGTTTCTGTGTTACGACCTTACAATTCTGATTACAAGCATGTAATTGAATACGAACCCCTGCATTTTGAGAAAGACTTATCTTATGAAGAAATTCCTGTCCAAATTGTCGACCGAAAAGAACAAGTTCTCAGAAATAAAGTTATACCTTCTGTTAAGGTAATTTGGAGGAACCACAACGCTGAAGAAGCTACGTGGGAACTCGAAGAGAATATGAAGAAGAATTACCCTCATTTATTTACTTAATTATGTATATGCGATTCTGGGGACAGAATCTTTGTAAGGGGGGGAGAATGTAACGGGTCAAAATTATTGAGCCGTGATTCTGGGGACAGAATCCTTTTAAGGGGGGAAAGATGTGACGAACGAGAATTTTGTAAATTAATTTTAATATTTATTGAGTTAAATAAATATTTTCGATGATTTAATTATTAGATTTAATAATTAAGTGATGCAATTGTGGTAGATTAATCTAGTTATATGTTTTGCATTTATTAAATTAATGTAGAGAATTTTTATTATTCAAGTATGTGATTATGTGAGCTTATTGAATTAAATGAAATAATTTAATTAAGCATGATGTTACTTTAATTAATTTAATTATTAATTAGAGATTTAATAAATTGTTATTATTTATTAATGAGAAAAATTAATTATGTGACTATGAATTTATGAGAAAATATTATATTTTATTTATAATAAATTAAATAAAGTATTGGAGTTATTTTATAAGGAGTGTGACATTTATTAAACTATATAATAAAAGGTTTATTAAAATAATGAGTCTTGAATTTATTTGCTAAGCTAAACATGGTACTAAGAGAGGTTATGGGCAGTTAACCCATGACTGGGCAACTGACCACATCGCGTCAGTTTTATTTCTTCGACGCTTCCTCATTCTTCTTCATAATTTCCTAAGTCTGACATTATTTCAGAGAGAGTTCAGAGAGAAGGTGAGAATTATTGAGAGAATTTGTGAGTGTGTAATTACAGGTTATTGCAAAAAGGGTTATCTGATCATCTTATACTCTGGGTAATTCTCTCCAAATCCAATTTCTACAATTACGTCTTTTGGTTTTCATAAATTGGCTTTCATATGTTTCTGTAAATCTCTGTATTTGGGAGATATGAGATGATTATAATTTTATGTATGGCTTAATATGTATCAAATCGTGTTTAATTATATATATTGTGTAAACCATAGTATCAGTTTCAGGAAATTACGTAGTATATAATTTTTCAAAATAAACAGAGTACGTGATATGGCCATATGGCCTTATACGTGATAATTGATGTATTGATCATATATTATCCCTAAATTTTACACCCTTACATTATTGAGCATGTCGATACGGAGAGATCGGAGTTTAAATGAACGGATTTGGTGTTATAACGAATCCGTAGGGAGAATTTTCATATAAAGTTTTCTAAACTTCACGAACATCAAAGTCAGTAATTTTGTTAGGCTTTAAATATGTTAATAAGTGTTTAAAATTGGTTTTGTCAGTATATAAATGTTGGGTAATGATTATATATAAATTATAGCATATGGGTATGTTTAATTTCGAGTAGAACTTTAAGAAATTGGGAGAAATTGGCAAGTTCTGCGATTTTCGCGAACTGCCATTTCTGTACCTGGTACGCCGCGCCGCAGCGCCGGCTGCCTGTTCATTTCCTGCGCCGCAGCGCCACCGCGCCGCAGCGCCAGAGGCCCGGCCGCAGCGCTATGGCGCCGCAGCGCCAAGGGCCAGTTCAAACGTAGCGCCGCAGCGCCACTCCCCAGAAAACTCAGAAATGAGATTTTAAAATGTTTACGACTGTCAATGTGTTAGTGGATTAATGTAATGAACAAGTAAACATGTTATAGGTATAATGTGATATTAAAATAGATGTTTAACATGTAAATAACATAATTACATGTGATTTGAATTATTAAATTACATAATTAGTTTGGTAATTCACGAAGTACAAATGATGTGACAAAGTGAAAATTTGACTAAGTTTAGTCGAATAATTAAAGTAGACAACGAGAATGAGTTTATATTGATTAGTTAATTTATAATTAACTGGTATTGTGTATATGAATGGTATGTAGGATTTAATTCAAAGAACGTGCTTAGTTAAAGTGTAATCTATGCATGAGGCAAGTATCCTATCCCTAACTCCATTCTATTGAGCAAGTTTATTTAAACTTAAACGTTACTTTTATGTTGAGCAAGTTTCCCTAACCCTACTTGTCATTATTGTTCAAGTTTATTATTTACCTTGAATAAATTATCCTTGTTATTATTCAAGTTCAAGCATGATATTAAAGATTAATTATCTTTCCAAAGCATGATTCAGTTATACAATAATTGTCCTATTGTATACTTTTGAGATTGTTATTCAAATCAAATATCAATTATTGTTGAACCTTATTAGACTAGTGAACCTTATTGATTCAACTAGTCCATAGTTGATGAGCGTTCTAAATTTCAGAACCCTTGGTGAATTTATCCAAACCAAACTTCCTTTGGTGCGGACTCGAATGTCAAGCTGAGATGAACAACCCTGTATAGGGGATTATTTACGCTTTAGCGCTAAGATATTGTGCACAGTATGGTACTAAGGGCTGATCCCCCTAAGTACGAGAAGAAGGTCCATAGTCTTATGACTGTTAAAGGTTTCAAGTATAATCCTTGATAACCTAGGACATAGTTCAAGGTCTTATGACCCTCATAATTCTTTTGATTCTTGTTATTTATTCTTGATTCAAAAGTTGAGCTTTATTCAGATGTCGTTGATTATTCGCATGTTATTATACTGTTGTTTCATTTTTTTATACTTGTGGGCATTTGTGCTCACTCTTGCTTAATAATAACATTGCAGTTAAGAACGAAAGAAGTGAGGAACCTTCCACTAGTAAGGGCAAGGGCAAAGTTAGCAAATGATGAAGACCTGTTATTTATTAACTGATGTATTTGTTTAAGACTTGAGTTATGTTGATGTTAAGACTTATTTGTTTAGAATTCCGCACAGATATTTTAAGGTTAGAGTAACCTGGGATTTATTTATGATTCAGTTGATGTAACCCTTAAGGGAAGAGATTTTATTATGATTTCTATCTATTGTATGGTTTGATATTATTTATGGGTAGATAGATAGATGATGCTTGTACAGTGAACACCAAATCCCGTGGAATCGAAGTACCTGGATTTGGGAGTGTCACAGCCTTAATGTAATAACCCAAATTTTTGAGTAATGTTAAAATAAGAATTAAACAAAAAAATTCTTATTAGATTATATGTTGTATGATATTGTATCGCATTAGTAAATAAGTGTTAATCAATATGTGATGTTGTATATAATAAATATATTATTATTATATGTAACTAAATTGTAAGTGCAATTTATTTAAAGAAAATGAGATGGGTAAAGTTTAAATAATTTATAATATTAAATTATTTTAATGTGGTAGATTGGTAGCATTAAATATAATTAACGTATAATTACCATTTTATTGAAGAAATCATATATTACATTATTCAGTGTAATGCATGCATGTTTTAAGGTAGTGAATATATTATCATATTTACTACAGTTAAATTGTTGAAGACAATTTATAGAAGGGAAAATAAAATAATTAGTTTAAGTACACAAAAAATTATGGTATACTTTAAATAAAGGATATTAAAATAAATTCTACCATTGAATTATTTTAATAAAGAGAGAATATTATTTTAATTATAATATTATATTATATGTGTAGTTTTGTATGAGGTAATGTGTATGTTTACGTAATATGGTAAATATATTAAGTTATATTTGCTATATGTAAATAAATTGATATAAACAATTTATAATGTGAGAAAATAAATTTATTAGTTATTTCCTATATGTGATATGTGAATGTTTGATGTAACATGTAATTTAGAATTAATAAATATATATTATATATATGTATTTATTACACAAGGAAATAAAATTGTTGAGAACAATTTATTTAATGAATTAAAGGAGGTGGTTTAAGTATATAATATTTATATATATAATTTACCCAAGAGCATAAGAATACATTCTTATATGAATTATTTTAATAAATGAAGGATATTATATTTGCTATAATATTTTAAGAAAGTAAATAAATTCTTAAATGAATTTATGTTAATGAGGCAAGGATATTATATTTATAATAATATCTTGAGAATGTAAAAATAATTGTGTAGGAATTGTGGAGTAGCGCTATATTTAATTTTGCGGTAATCTCCAAGCAAGGCAAGTTTTTCAGTTTTGTTATATTTGTGGATTGTATGTGATTATCTGGTGAGTTACATACCATGTTTTAGGAATTTTTTAAATCAAAATATGACTAAGTCAATTGGATTATGGAACTCAATTTCTATATGTAATATGGCATAGCATATGTTGTATGAGAATGTGAGATGTATAAGGCATGTATAGATGTATTGCATGAAATTATATTGCATAAATGATATGCTTAGTAGAAGAATTATTGATGCATGAGTATATGAATTGCATGAAATTATTAATGCATGAATATATGCATTGCAAAGAATTATTGATGCATGTAGAAAATGCATGGTAAAGAAAGTATGTTGCATATGGTGAATGTAAAGTTGTGGGCTATGTGAAACATGATAGACTATTAGACTTGCTAGGCTATCGAGCTCAATCTTGCGTAAATAAACTTTTTGCAAGTTAATGGTGTTATGCAATATTATTTGCTATAAGGTTGATGAAGATTGAACAATGTACGAAGTGAATACATTTTCTTGTAATAGGAATTGTACAAAGCTATGATTAATAGTTTTGTTATATGTAACTAACTGGCAGTTATGTCTAGTTTACAATATTCAATAAGGAATATTTGTTCTAGATAAATTGTAATGAATACTTTAAAAAAATATAAACTGGTGTAGTGACATTACTAAATAAGAAAGAATTTGTATTGAGGATTGAGTTGTATATATATACATATAACTCTGAGAAAATAAATCATAAAATGAATATGATTTCAGTATATAGAGAATCGTAAAGGTTACAATTCAGGGAATAGAAGAAAGAAAAAAAATTTATTTCGCATTTTTAGCTAATATTACATTAAATAATGTTTTAAAGCTAGAACAAGAAAGTATTAACGCATAGGATCGGGAAGAGAAATAATCCTAATTTTTTGGGCGTTACATCATTCCTCGTACTCCAGGTGATCAACCCTTCATAGTATGCATTGTGCACAAACATATTAACGCATAAGCGTACACCTATTACATGGTTTGTTCACTTTAAGCTTTATAGAAATTCCGCACCAAAACAATCTGGTTTGTAACAATTTCTCAAAGAACACTTGATTTTCAAAATCACATTTCAACAATTGTCTAGCCGAATCTAATAGCTTTTATATCAACAATTCAGACATCAATCGAAACATTTGTCTAGTCAATTCAATTGACATGCTTTTTCTTAGGAAAATCAAAAATCATTTTATGACACTATGATACCGCACTGTCTTACTAGTACATTGAGGATTCCGTCATTTTTATGACTTTGTCATACTACATCATAGCAATGTGGGCCGACGATCTAATGATCACATCGAACATTAGGTTCAATTGCATTGATGACTCCATCGTTTATAATACATTTTGATAATTTCAAATTATTTATGTCTAGCTAAAATAATTAGGTTAGACATATGAATAGTAGAGTTTTTCTTTTTAGAAAAAAAACTGATTGGTTTAATAATCTGACCCAATATTTTTTTTAAAAATAGTGAATATTAGCATGATAACAATAAATTTTGAAATCTAACATAACTAGAAGATTTAGAATATCCATTTTCTCCATCAACTTCAATCTTTTCCCCATTGCGCCTCTACATATTAATTTTATCTATTTTTAGCATTCTAATGCTTATCACACTGAAAATTCTTAGCTCTTGACCTATAACTTTTCTATACCTCAGTATAGTTCATCAAACTTACCACACAATAGGAGTTCAGGAACTTGCCACAAAAGTATGAGTTTAATAACTTTTCCTAGCAATACGAAGTCCAAGAACAAATCATGGACTGTCTGTACGCTTTGGGGTTCAAAACATACATATAATTATGAGTCACAAACTTACAATACGCATGAGTTTTAAGAACTCACACCTAATCTTAATATTCTCTAACTATCAAATATAAATATGAGAAACGAATCACCTTTTACACCATATATACATCAATAACACGATACCAACATTTCAACGATTATCAATGTGATAAACTAAGTGGTCGTTAAACTAAGCACAAAGCCCCTGCCCATACAAAGGCTTGTACAACTCAGCTATCACATGAGTCATCAATTGAAATCCCAACTAATTCTATCTTGCTCTTAACTTGCTTTTTTCTCAATAAAAATTTCCTTTAATTCACATTCCATCATCTTTATAACTCTTTCTGAGTTTTCTTATACTAGCTCATAGTACCTTCTCTTTATAGTATCAAGCTATAACTATTCAATCATTACAGATCATCTATCATTTCATAACTCAATCTGATCATATCGTGGTCCTACCCTACAATCGTCATCTTTATAACTCTTTCTGAGTTTTCTTATACTAGCTCATAGTACCTTCTCTTTATAGTATCAAGCTATAACTATTCAATCATTACAGATCATCTATCATTTCATAACTCAATCTGATCATATCGTGGTCCTACCCTACAATCGTCTTACCTTATGATTCCTTCATATTTTATGACCGTTTTGTTTTTACGACGTTTTTTCTTTCCACTCTAATTATATTGTTTTATGATTGTTCAAATCAGGTATTCCATGATCTTTTGATGTTTCATATTCTTCTTTGGACCTATTCATATTATCTTAACTTGTTTTACATGAATTTCTGAATTCATTTATTATCAACTAAACTCTATTTGAGTTTATTCTTATCATTTCAATCATTTTTATCTTATAGACATCGTCTATCTATTATCACTTAACATCTTTACTTTTGGAGTCAGGTAACTCCTAGTTCTTATCTTTTATAACTCTTCAAGATTCTTCCTTGAATCTTCTAACATATAACTTAATTCATTCTTTATGAATTTTCTGTATTTATTTCTCATTGTTCAAACTCTATCTGAATTTATTCTTTGTCATCTCCACCTTCCTTCTCTAAGGTTATAGCCTAAGGTACAACCCCAAAATCTGGACAAATCCTCTCCCGACTTTGGTCGTTAAACATACATTTACATTCTAACATTACATCATTAATCAAGGATATATTCATTAAAATGCGGATAAATCAAAAACTTTTCTATCTTCTTGCTTTATTCCCTGAATTACGACCTTTACGATTATATTTTCTAGAATCATATTTATTTTATAATTCATTTATCAGAGTAAATGCTCTCAAATCTCAATACATAACATCTTTTTTGATAATGATTCACTTATGAAACCCTTACATACAAAGTAATCACCATAATACATTTCCACTTCAGAACAAATATTCTTCATCTTCATTATAGCTCAATACAACTCAACTAAAAAAAACTAGCCTCTCTTTCATGCGCTTTTGATCACGAGATAACGCATCATATATAGTTTTAACCTACAAATTAAGCAAGATTGAGCACGACAGCCCATCAAGTCTAGCAGCTTATCATGCATCACATAACACATAATTTCATATTCAATTCATGATTAACAAATTTCTCGCATATTATCAATGCAACATCAACTTATCAATGTTTATATATATTTCACATGCTTCAATAGACTAAGTTCCGTAACTCAAAACAAATTAGTCATAAGTTGACTTTGATCATTCGGAGGGCAAGTAATGCAGTTCATGGGTATCCATATACTTATAATCATAAGTCATGCTAATATTTTATTCATAACAATATATAAGCCCACATAAATAAACTGAGAAACTTGTTTGGCTCGTAGGTTACGATTACCGATTTAGCTTTACTTTGCGTCACGAATCCTACATCATTTATATTAATGTATAGACATACCCATCAGTCATAATCATAAAATGAAAACTTAATTTATATTAACTCAACACAAAAGCTTTATTAACTTTTCCTTTGTTATTTGGTTTCATTTAGAAACTTTTAATCCAATCCTCGCTTGATATAACTATTCTATGTTTGGATATACTAGACATCTCTTATGCTTCATGTATTGCATCCTAGAAGGCTCATACTTTCATGTCTCTAAAGTTCAGATCATATCAACTATGTTCAATCCTAGTCATATTGAGGTACTCTGTTAAAATTCATAAGTAAAAATACAAAATTTTGGAACACTTAAAACCAGTTTAAGTCCATGCATCCTATAACTTTAACATTTCATTTGAAATGTCTTATCAAAACGAATCGCACTTGTTTGTTTCACCAAAGAATGACCCTTATCATATTTGATCTTAATATTGCTGCTATATAAATTTCATTACACATGCTCAACCTTCATTAACATTCATCTAAATCATTTCTTCAAAAACAATATGGTTTTTATTTGAAAACTCATACTAAACTAGACTAATTCTTACTTGCCCAGTCCAGACCTCATGAAAAACACATAGTAGAGTCTAAAGGACTATGATACACATGATCTAAGACCTAAACTACAAAGAAACCATCTTGGATCAACTGCAGACCAGTGCGGCCGTGCTGGAATATGGCCTTGGAAGTGGCGCGGCCGCGCCACTTCGAGACAAACTCTTATATGAGTTTTTAACTGCAGAACCTAGAATTGAAGCCCTATAGTTCATCCATTTGCTTTATAACTTTAATATTACAAGTCTAATGACTTAACAAACCATACAACTTAATATCCATATATCAATTAAGTTCTACAAACTCTTAATTTCTTGGAAAATAACTTTTATTTATACAATTTATCAAATACTTGATGAGGCCATCAAATGAATGTTTCATTTTCCAGTGATCTCTAACCATGAATCAATCCAGGTTTCATCTAGAGACCTTATATAATTATACCCACAAATTACATCCACCAATTATCATAACCCTTTCATATACAAATTACATAACCTCTTTCTCTTACTTACAAACAAATAAACATAATTAGAGATAAATCATTACCTCTTAAGCTGAAATTTTTGCTTAAACCTTCCTCAATCCTTCTATTAGAACCTCAAATCTAGATTTTAGCTTCAATTCCTTAGTGAATTTGTTGATTCCAACCAAAACCAAGAGGATTTTGATGAACTTTTGGAATTATGGAAACTTACATTTAGAGAGTGTTGGGATGTGATTATTTGGGTCTAGCCATGGTGCAGCCCAATCTATTTAATGGTCCGGATCTGGTGATGACCCATATGTATTTATTATGATAGTAGAAGAGTCTTTATTAAAATAGGATTGTGTTTCCTTATTTAGAGGGACAAGGAGTCCTTCTACTAGCTGGATTTGAGTGGAGGTGACTTCTATATATACGGTTAGCAAGCTAGGGTTGAAGGGGAAGAGAATAGAGCAGACAATATCAAAGGACAACAACACAAATACACAACTTGTACTCTCAATATTATTATAGTGGATTACTCTCTCTCTCCGTGGTTTTTCCCCAATTGGGTTTCCACGTAAATCTTGTGTTCATATTTTATATCTCTTTATTTATGTTTGTGTGCCACAACAATTACTCCATCAACCGTTGGCGCTATTTTGGCCTGCTGTTTTGGTGATTTCGTCAGGCGTACAAAATCAGGCGTTAACATTGGCGCCGTCTGTGGGAACCAAGACACTTCTTCCCGTGTCAAATTAAAATCACCAAATTTAATTGGAGGGCTTACATATAAAGCTAAGTTGCCTATCTCTTACCAATATATCTATATAAATATATATATATATATATATATATATATATATATATATATGTTTATCTGCTTTAGTATATATGTGGTGTCTGTTGTATTGTTCATGCAAAAAATACTTGAACTAGTGGGTTAATTCTGTTTGCAATAGTATGACTGATGTTCAACTATAATTATTTTTACTTGTGCTTATACATATGCAATATGTGTCCTAGTAAAGGACTTGTTTTATTCAAAGTAGGATTCGCCTCTTATATCCACTGACATTCAATAACCCATGCATGTGCGTGTAATTATAATTTAATGTTATATCTATATGCCTATTCAGTTCGAAAAGGAAAATAGCATTACTATTTAAGGAGTAATTGTCTGAAGACCCATGTGATTCATCTCTTATACCTGACTCATATTCAAGTATTATCACAATTTGCTTATCTTAAGTTCCAATATGAGCACTGTTGTTCACTTCACGTGGTTCATGGTAGCATGGCACATATATAAACTCAACAGTAGCATGATTTCCCCTGATTTCGGCCTTTATTCATATGCTTTGGCTTTTGCAGTCTATTTATGAAATCTCATGTTCATATTTTATTGAACTGTTGGCAGCTACTGCTAAATGCCAAATCATTCTTTCTGATACGTTTGTAAGTCTTGCATTATCGGGTCCCCCAAGACAAGAAGTTGCAAAACCTTTTCGAGATGATCCTCCAAAGCAAAAAGGATTTGAACAGGGGATTTACTGAGGGGTCTTAACTTTAAAGATTCAGAAGCAGATCGTGCATATGAGAGATTGGAGTTTGAGTATGCAACCGTGGCAATTAAGAGTGGAAAATGAGGAAAGGAAACTAATTCCCCCAGTCAGTGACTTTTGGATTTTTCGTTTGTTTCTAAGTTGCAGTCTACTTTTGGTGATCTAGAACAAGCAGGATGTTCAGCAAAGCAACCCTTATCTTCTGGAGAACAGATTATTATCAACATTGACTATGAACATGTATGGCTCTTAATTTTCACAAAAGGAGGGAAGCAATGAATTCGTTGTCCTTCATCACTATCAACATCTGCCGACTAAATGGGAACGAGCGAATTTAGGCTATGATTCTTTCAGACCACTTCGTCAACTCCACTTCAGCAAGCTTACCCGACTGACTCCAAATTTATCCCCAAGTGACAGCGGTTCTTTTCTTCGACAATTTTTTCTATGGTCCTCAACAGTTTTCTCCATGGATTCGACAGTTTATTGATAAATTCCATGTTCATGCTTTGATGTCGATATCGGCATGCCATATATTCAATTGCTTCAGGGTTCCGCTACAATTCATTGGGAATTCAATACACTTCGACAACTTTGGGCTCGACAAAATCGAATCTAAGCTTCGGTCATCCAACTTATGAGCAAGGGGTACAGACTCGGTTCCTTCGATTGCATATTGAGCTTCGATAATTCAACCTCGGCAGACCAAGACTTGTCACCAATTCATTCTCTCTTTCTAGCTACAACAACTTGTTAGCATTGGTATTGACGAAAAGGTTCGGCGTGGATTTAGTCACCTACAGATTTTGACACATTAAAAAAATACTCTTTTTCGGCATTGACATATCCAAACTCTCTTCGACTGCCAAAACCAAATTCTATCATTGGAGGGCAGTATCCGATTTCTCAGCAAACAAATCAACATAACATGTTCGGCGCTCCCATTGATGGTCTTCTATGATCTTCGGTTGACGGGGAAGACAATATTTTTGGACAAGTTATAGAGTTGGTATTTGATTCGGGCTAAATTAGTTGGGGGGACAAGATACACGTGTCTTGTATGAGCTCCGACTGTTCAAGATGTTTACTCGTGACACCTTTGGCAACAACCCACTTCGGGTAACAACACTCCGCTTCGGATAATGGCAGTTTGCTTCGGAATATATCGCATTGGCTTCATCATGTCTTCGGCTATCTACATTTGGAAATATAAAGCCTCCCACTTGGGTTGAAATGGCTATTTTCGCGGTATACGATTGGATGGTGTAATAAGGTTGGATCTTTCGGGAAGGCTTAGTTCCTTCGAAAGGAAGCCTCCCACAGGGGCCGAAACGGATATTATGGAGGCATAAGGTTGGAGGGGGTTATAAGGTAGGACAAACGTCCTTCGAGAAGGCTTTGATCTCCCAAAAGGATGAACATTCTACGGATATAAATCCCGAGGATAAAAGTTCCGAGGATATAAATCCCGAGGATAAAAGTCCCGAGGATAAAAATCCCGAGGATATAAATCCCGATGATAAAAGTCCTGAGGATAAAAGTCTCGAGGATAAAAGTCCCGAGGATATAAATCCCGAGGATAAAAGTTCCGAGGATATAAATTCCGAGGATAAAAGTCCCGAGGATAAAAATCCCGAGGATAAGAGTCCCGATGATAAAAGTTTCGAGGATATAAATCCCGAGGATAAAAGTCCCGAGGATAAAAATTCTGAGGATAAGAGTCCCGAGGAAAAAAGTCCCGAAGATATAAATCCCGAAGATAAAAATCCCGAGGATATAAATCCCGATGATAAAAGTCCTGAGGATAAAAGTCCCGAGGATAAAAATTCCGAGGATAAAAATCTCGAGGATATAAATCCCATGGAGACTTTTTGAATAGTCTCTTATAAATAAGAGACTGGGGGGCAATGTTGGGATAAGGAGGTTTAATTAGGACTCCTATTCCTAATGGGATGCAGTAGTAATAAGGTTGGTTCGGTTGGTATAAGGTTGGGTCGTTATAACTTCGGTTGGTTCGGATGGTATAAGGTTGGTTCTTTATCTTCGGTTGGTTTAAGATTGGTTCGAATGGTATAAGGTTGGTTCGGTTGGTATAAGGTTGGTTCGGTTGTGATAAGGTTGGTTCGGGTTGTATAAGGTTGGTTCGGTTGTGATAAGGTTGGTTCGGTTATGATAAAGTTGGTTCGGTTGTGATACGGTTGGTTCTTTATATTTTCGGTTGTGATAAGGTTGGTTCTTTATATCTTCGGTTGTGATAAGGTTGGTTCGATTGTGATAAGGTTGGTTCGGGTTGTATAAGGTTGGTTCGGTTGTGATAAGGTTGGTTCGGTTGTGATAAGGTTGGTTCTTTATATCTTCGGTAGTGATAAGAGAAATTGTTTATCTATCTTATGAGTGAACAAGAGGAGTGGGGCGACGATATTGGGAGCCAACAATTTTAGTTCGGCACATGAAGTTCAGGCGTGATGTTTTTGTTGGGATATATTTGTATAGTCTCTCATTTATAAGTTTCTTATAAATAAGAGACTGGGGGCAATGTTGAGATGTGATTATTTGGGTCTAGCCATGGTGCAGCCCAATCTATTTAATGGTCCGAATCTGGTGATGACCCATATGTATTTATTATGATAGTAGAAGAGTCTTTATTAAAATAGGATTGTGTTTCCTTATTTAGAGGGACAAGGAGTCCTTCTACTAGCTGGATTCGAGTGGAGGTGACTTCTATATATACGGCTAGCAAGTTAGGGTTGAAGGGGAAGAGAATAGAGCAAACAATATCAAAGGACAACAACACAAATACACAACTTGTACTCCCAATATTATTATAGTGGATTACTCTCTCTCTCCGTGGTTTTTCCCCAATTGGGTTTCCACGTAAATCTTGTGTTCATACTTTATATCTCTTTATTTATGTTTGTGTGAATGTATTTCGTGAGTTTGATTTCACAACAATTATTCCATCAACCGTTGGCGCTATTTTGGCCTGCTGTTTTGGTGATTTCGTCAGTCATACAAAATCAGGCGTTAACAGAGAGAAAAGAAGGCATGGAACGGATGGGGGAATAAACTGAAGGATGGTATTTTAATTTGAGTTTACTAAGCGTTACAAGGAGTAGAAGGGTTAGAGCAACTGAGTGTCTGACTTCCCAATAACTAATTTGCTTGCACACATTTATTTGCCTGCAATTTTTTTTCTTTCTCTTATTTTTCTTTTTCCATTCTCTTTTAATTGCTGATAAATACTCCCTTCCTTGTTTTTAATTAATTAACACCCCAAATAATTGTCTGCAAATTCTTTATCTAGCCCCACTTCTCCAATTATATCTGGTTAATTCCTCCATAATATAGATAATTATATCCCATTTAACTACGCAGTTATCTAAAAACACTTCCTTCCTATTAATTGGACATTCTCGAAGACCATCACACTTGTTCCCATATGTTAGATTTTATTCTGTTTATCCACCCATTTAACCAATTTTAACTTCTCAAATTGAATTTAAAAATTGGATTTAATTAGGAAATTAACTTGGACCTTTAATCTCCACATATTCAAAATATTTACTTCTCCACACTTGGACTTCACCAATTAAATTATTTCCACAATAATTCTTCATCCAAATATTTACTTTATTCAATAAAAATTTTAAAATATTAATTCTAGATTACGGTTGACTCGCATTCAACACATAACTTAACAAAAGATGACTCATTTAATAGTTTAATTAAATATTAATATAATCTTTTCATATATATATATATATATATATATATATATATATATATATATATATATATATATATATATCCCACACATTAATCACATAAGTCAAATAAACATATATAACACATATTTATTCATTCAACTTGATACGTCTTATAATAAAAATTTTATTTATTGAATTCTTGTTTAAATTTATGTTTGAAAATCCAGGTTGTCACCTTACTTAAACCGAATCAAATGGCATAAGCGTATTGAGTAACAAAACTCTAAAATATATATTATAACAAACTGGCTCAACTTTATGCAACCGATAAAAGAGTTGAACAAGTTTGAAATTTACATACAAATATTCATAAGAGTGTTGTCAAACGAATATATTAATTGTACATCAAGGGCTAATGTACAAGAATGAAATATTTGTAACAATAATCAAAATTGCACAAGTTAGGGAACCTGTACAATTAATCGTACAAACATCATTGACTTGCACAATGTAAACTTAATGCACAAGATTGAGATACTTGCTTAAAATATAAACAAGTTCAAGATACTAGCTTAAATTAAAACAAATTTGAGATACTTGCCTTTCGCATTGATTAGACTTATAGTTTAACGTCACCTCAGTGTCCTGCATTATTTAGGTTTACTTATAAACGTACATTAGTCACACACACACACACACACACACACACACACACACACACACATATATATATATATATATATATATATATATATATATATATATATATGTCATACATTCCATACATAGTTTATAATCATGTATACACATCAATCAATCATACTCATTTAATGCAAACTTAAATCATATTACACCAACTCTTATTTGTCTTTAGTTTGCTCATTTTCTTTCATAAGTTTTCTTATCAATTTTTAGCTAATTTAGTCCATTCATGCGTAGGTAAGCTAATCCCAGCAGTAGGGCTTAAACACATGCATCAAGATTACTTTAGCAAATAAACTTAGTTAGTCTTGTATAAAATTCATTTGTTCGTAGCTTGCTAGCCAGATCTTAATTATTTTAGACACCCCATACTTGACTTACCAAACGACTACATGGTTCACATTATAATTCAATTATTTAGTTACGTTGTTTTTATTTTGTTCTTAAAGTTGATTTTATTTGAAAACCTTTAATTAATAACTTTGCTTGATAGAGTCTTTACCTTCATGACTGGTTGAAACGTATAGGGTTCACATATTACTAACTAAGAGACTAACATACATCTGCCCCCAAGCTTCAGATATTCAAAAAAACATCTTGGCACCTCTGCAGCACAGCACGGCACTGCAAATAAACTCAGGAGTGGCGCTGTCGCGCTACTCTTGCTGAGGTTCAAACTTGGTTATTTGTTCTCCTGTTCCTCTTCTATCTTGGCTAAGGGTCATATATATATATATATATATATATATATATATATATATATATATATATATATATATATATCATGGAGGTTTTAAACCAGACTAAGTCCCTTTTTACTTGCATTAATTTTCTTTTAAAATAATATAGTTTTTCATTTGAAATTTGTTGTCAAACCATACCAATGCTTCCATATTTAGTCTAGGCTTCATATATGTCAATCATTAGAGCACATGGGCTTATCTATGTATGCTATAAGGTTCAGTTCATAAGAAAAAATGTTTTCAAATTTTTAGGGACCAGCGCGGCCGCGTTGGTTTTGGCTTGGGAAGTGGCGCACCCACGCCACTTCGGAACAATTTTAAAATAGACTCTGTTTTAGCAGAGCTTGGAAAGATAATCCACAAAACTTTCAATCATGGTTCATGACTGCTATATAATGATATCAGTCACTAGGGACATGATCTACTTCTACTTCATATTACCAAGGATCATGTACATTAATTGATTTTTTTCTAAATTCTCAGTTTTTAGGAAAATTCTATCACTTGTGCATTTTAGCAAACATCTCATGGTTTTGGTTTATAAGTCCGTGTTTCATGGTTTTTTTCATGGTTCTTTTCTAGATTTCCATATGAAAACATATATAAGTAATCACAAAAAATTCATAATCAAAATACATTCAAAATTTCATAGTAATTTGATCACATATCTTATATTTATATTAAAAGATAAATATTACCTCTGTACTTGACAGAAAATCCTTTACTTGATTACTTGCTCTTCTAGGATATTTCAATTTTATATTTTCAGTTCTCTTTTAGATCAACTCAATAAATTTAATTGAAATTTAGAGATACAGAAGCAAGTATAGAGTATGATAGGATTTTTTTCTCTAAAAGTATAAGGGTTGAACATAGAAGGTACGGTTTTATATTTATAGATATCCTATTCTTGGAGTGCATTGCATTTTCTTGTTCATCCCTAGTCTTGCTCCTCACTCCCAACTTGGCCATTACGTTTGCAGGGCCAGGAAGTTCTTCGACAAATACATTAGAGAATTTATTAACATTAGAAATATTATTTAAATCAGACGTATTTTTGTTTAAATCGGTAATATAGGCTAAGAAAGTTTAATATCCGTTTTTTAATAAACGAATAGTTTTATGGCTAGAGATGACGATTATTGATTTCAATGGTTTTGTTGCTTAAAATCATATAACAGGTTGATTAGGAATATGGAAACTAACGATCTTACAAAAATAATCAATTTTAGTATGATGGGTAGTTAACCAGTCAATTCCAAAAAGCACATCAAATTCAAATATTTTCAAATAGATGAGATCAACGGATAAGGTGATGGTGCTGATTTGAATCAAACAGAATTTATAAACAGTGGATGTAATGAAGGTTTCTCCTAACGGAGTTTCAACAAATAAGTCAAAAATTAATTTCTCAAGAGTCAAGTTTAAACGTTGAGCACAAGTAGGTGAAATAAAAGAGTGGGTAGAACCAATATCTAATAAGGCATGAACTTCGCAAGAGTTTATGATTAGCTTACCGGTTATGACTTCATCTGATTTCCACGCCTTTTGGGATGTTACGACAAAAGCTCTCCCTTGAACCACATACTTGAACTTGTCTGTAGCAGCCTTTGGTGTCACCATTACAGTTGGACTTGATTTTGCTATAAGGCACAATCGAGCTATGTGACGATCCTTTCCATAACTATAACAAAACTTGGATTATTTTGTACAGTTTGGACTGATATGTACCTCCTGTCCGTATTTGTAACATCTAACTGGTGGTCGTTCTCCTTTTGAAACTAGTGTTGCTACCGGTGTCTTTTCCTGGTCATTGTTGAATCTCATCTTCTTAAAGTTGTTTCCACTCGAATCACTTCTTCTATTATCTGGGTTAGGATTACCACCGAAGTGGTTACCATTTCTAACATGATGACTCCTTCCTCGCTGGTTCTCATTATTCTGATGATTATTGCCATCGTTACGATTATTATCGTAGTTTCTTTCTTGTTGTCGATTATTATCTCCTGGTTTAAATGTTTCTTTCTCTCGTTCCACCAATTGAGCTTTATCCACGATATCTGAATATTAACGAAGATTATGAGAAATAAGATGTTGACGAATCTCAAATTTCAAACCTCGTAAGAACATTCAGGTCATGCGTTCTTCATTATCCACCAAGTGGGCCGCAAATCGGGATAACTCGACAAAATTAGCCTCATATTGTGAGGTGGTCATATTTTGTTTGTTCCAACTTAATAAATTCCACTTCCTTTCATATGATAAATACTCTCCGAAAAATAATTTTCATTAAATAGCTCTTTAAACTCTACCCAAGAGATTTTAGGTGTTGAATGATGTGTACGTTTCACTGATTTCCACAAGTTTTCTGCCTTTCCTCGTAACATAAAAGTAACAATTGGAACCTTTTGATCATCAGCGCAACGCAATACATCAAATATCTTTGTCATTTGTTTGAGCCACGTCTCTACCTTGAGTGG
This sequence comes from Panax notoginseng, assembly GCA_016801055.1. Taxonomy (NCBI): domain Eukaryota; kingdom Viridiplantae; phylum Streptophyta; class Magnoliopsida; order Apiales; family Araliaceae; genus Panax; species Panax notoginseng. The sequence continues at coordinate 253,474,577 of CM029013.1, forward strand.
GTCCGATTTTTCGAGAAATTCAGGTGGTCATAACTCCTTAAACGGCTTGACAGTGACACACTACAAGAAAAAGGTCCATCAGCGACCAAAAGAATCTGCGACCGCCGTATTCGGTCGCTAATAATAGCCTTAGCGACCGCTATTAGCAACGAGTATCCAAACTAGTCGTTATTTCCTAGTAGCGACCACAGTGCGGTCACTAAATGGTCTCTAATTTGAATTTGCCGCCTTTAATTTTGGCGTGTGTGTTGGCGGGAAAAATCAATGCAAATCTGTGCAGTCGCAGATCTGTTTGACTTCCAAACTAGTCTGACCGTTTAGTCAATTAAAATCAGTGACCACATATGTTCGCCAAAAGTGGTCGCTGATCCTTTCAAAATAAACCAGCCCTTGGATCGTCTGTAGATCGACGAAAACAGAAAGAAAAAGGGGAGGAAAAGAGAAAAGGAGAAGAAGGAGACACCACCCGCCTCCGCCGTCTGCCATCCACCGTCCGCCTTTGCCTGCTACCTCACCTAGGTATTCAATCTTTCTCTTTCTCTTTCTCTTTTATCTATATATAATTTTCAATTTGGGTTTGATTTGAAAATATATATTGCATACTTATGTGTTTATTTGTGTTTTATTTGGCTATTTAGTTTGAATTTGGGTTAGATTTATGCAATGTCAGCTAGCATGTTGATTATATAATAATAGTGTGATATTTAGTTTCAATTTGGCTTTAATTTGTGCAATTTTTAGTGCATGAATGTTCATAATATGATATTGAGGCTTATGTTAGTGTATTGAATCAGATATTCAAGTTGAGTTGTTTTTTTTCATAGTGTATAAAATTAGGGTATAATTTGTAGGTTGTTTAAGTGGTTAGACATAAATTATAATTAAAATTATATAATGTCCATTATTATATAATATTACTAAAATAAATAATTTAACTATTAAACTAAATTTAATTAAATATAATAACACATAAATAAAATAAAACAACAAATAATAATACAAACTAAAGTAAAGAAAATAAAAAAATAAATTTTATTAGTTTACTTAATTTTCCCCTACTAAAATCAACTAAGTAGCATTTACTTAGTTTTCACTACTAAATTTATATATATCAACTAAGTAGTATTTACTTGGTTAATATTACTTAGTTTTCCAATACTAATTAAAATAAATTAAGTAGCATTAATTTACTTAGTTTTACACAACTAAATAAAATATATAAAATAATATAATAACATAAATTTATATTACTTTGTATAATATAAGATAATATAATTTAAAATAAAATAATATATCATAATATATCATAACATAACATAATTCATGGCACAATATAAAATGAAATAAGTTAATTAACTTAATTACATTCCTTAAATTTATTAATTTAAATAATATAATATTATATAATATATTACAAAATAAATAAATAGATAAAATAATACGATTTAGTTAAAAAAAAGAATGACAATGATTTAATTAAAATAAATAAAAGACAGAACATACTCTATCAATAACCTAACTGCAACATCCTTAAGACCGACTTATTTCGAATGTTTTGTAATCAAATATCAATATTTTCTTAGAAAAGACTTGCTCTAACAATTTCTATTTATTTGAAAGTATAATATGAATCTGCGATCAACCTAATTAGTCTTGAATTTGAATCCACAAAGCAGTATCTCCGAAATGTATATATACAACAAATTGGAGAAAGATGAAAGTGTGCACTTACTGAAAGATAACTTGTCACAATTAGATGTAAATCAAGTTATATATAATGTAAAACAAATATCTTCATCATCGCCCATGAGTAATAACTACTAGGAGAAGAGTCAAGGACTTCCTTGTATGCATGATTCGACATAGCAGTTGCAGCTAATACTCCAACTGGTTTCTCGTCTGCAAAAAAAAAATATGAATCGTAGTTCCTGTTTGTGTCCCATACTCGAATAATAAGTTAATTGAATTACTGCGGACATTTCTCACTGTTCGATCATAACATATGACAATATCCCGAAGGAGTGACATTAAGCTGTTGAACAAAATTTCAGGTTAAGCAACCCTCTAGATGAACGAACAATCACTTCTCTACTAGGAATGAATCATCGCTTGATATAGGTTCAATCCATGACATAGACAGCTTCTCACCACTCCGAATTTCTCATATGGGTAGTTCTCATAGAAAAAGAGGTGAGGCGTTCTGTGAGAACTACCCATCTAAGAAATTCGGAGTGGTGAGAAGCTGTCTATGTTATGAATTGGACACATATCAGGTGATGATTCATTAAAAACTTTAACACAACTTTTAATGAGAAAAGGGAATATGTAACTTGAACTTGTAACTATGAATACTCATATATATTTATTAATTACATTTATTTCTTTATATTATTTTTATTAATGGATTACAAACATTTTATTATTTTATAACAAAATATTATGTGGTTTTGAGCTTGATCTATTGTCAAGTTTAGATGTGACAAGCCACATGTTCCCTTCTATTTTTTTTAATTACCTTTATATAAAGTTTAAAACATGTTTATTCACTAGTATGCTCATTAAATGAATTTTATAAAATTACCAAAATATTCTAAAAATAAAATTATTAAAAATCGCGAAGCCATAAATAAATAGATCGTGTATAATTAATGAGATAATCACACAGTATGATTTTCAATTAATGTTAGATTGTTAATTGTAACCGAAGGGTGTTGATAAGTGCACATTTGTACATCTAAATAAAAATGACTAAACTATCATTAATATGTGAGAGACTAATAATATCTAAATAAGGCAAAGTGACGATAATTTTGTCGCTTTCACATAGGTAAGTAATTAATTAAGAATATAAAACGTGCATATATAACATCATAATTTAATTACCAATATCACTCTCTCTCTATATATATACTAGCTGGGTCCCGTGTCTCCGGCACTGTATCTGTATGGACAGTGAGATTTATCTTAAATTTTGAACGGCCATTATTGAGTGGGCGAGAAATTCAAAATCATTTGTATTTTATTAGATAGATTATATATATATATATTATTTTTCTGAAATCTCGTATTGTCAGAGGAATACCCTTATTGTCATAAGCAATTCCATATATTTTGTAATCCTAATACAAAAACTTTTAATAACCTTTATATAAAGTTTAAAACATGCTTATTCTAAAATTACCAAAATATTCTCAAAATGAAATTATTAAAAATTGCGAAGAATCACACAGTATGATTTTCAATTAATGTTAGATTGTTAATCGTAACTGAAGGGTGTTGATAAGTGCACATTTGTACATCTAAATATTTTATTGTGACTAAACTATCCTTAATATGTGAGAGACTAATAATATCTAAATAAGGCAAAATGAGGATAATTTTGTCACTTTCGCATATGTAAGTAATTAATTAAGAATATAAAACGTGCATATATTACATCATAATTTAATTACCAATATCACTACCAATATCACTCACTCACCTCTCTCTCTCTCTCTCTTTCTCTCTCTCCCTCTCTCTCTCTCTCTCTCTATATATATATATATATATAAATGGCTATATAAGAGATGAAATGTAATAAGTTTACTATCATAAGGCAATAGTTCAGGTCTCAAAATAACAAAACGATGAACAAGTTTTTTACTTATTTTCTTCTTAGCATTTTGTTTTTCAATGTTGACTCTACTGAAGGTGACTGCAGCAGATATGATCCAGCAGGTAAGTGTGATGACAATCGAACATTGTAATATTAAATAAATTTATTCATTTTACATACAGTTTTTTGATAAAATAGAAACAACCAATGTATTGTACGTTGTTCTAATTGATATGTATATCGACATATATATTGCCATAATTCCGTAATTCGTACAAGTATATACACAAAATTCCTTCCGTTCTAAAAAATCTTGTTTGTAGAATTTATATTGAGAAAGTATTATATTGTTTCATATTTATCCCTAAAATAATAATTTGTTAGTTAATTGTATTGACATGATAATGAAATTATGATTTGAGGAAATTATCAATAGAAAGAGACATCCTTTTATGAGGGAAAATTTGACAAATAAATTTCTTTTTCTGGAACATGTAGAGTATATAATAAAATACTTTCTTCTTTTTTATTATATATATATATATATATATATATATATATATATATATATATATATATATATATGTCTGTGTGTGTGTATTTGGCAGATTTTCGTCACAATGTTTGATTTTCTAACAGGTTTAATAGGATCTGTGAAGAGAGAGGATAAGTTTTGCGAAGAACAAAACGACGCTAAAGGGTGCACTGACAGCGCATGTGCATATATATGTATTTGTCGGCGTCACCATTTAGAACTCGTTAATTATAAATGTAAAAACGACCACACATGTTTGTGTATTTATCCTTGCTAAATGTAATTTTGAAATAATAATATGCAATAAAGAATTACTATTATTTTTTTTCTTATTTTTTTGGCAAAAAGATATTTTATTAAGATAACAAAATACAAATACAGGACTGGCTAGTGATTAAAAAAGCTTGTACACAAAGTCAAAAAAACACAACACAAACCATACAAACATTATTCTGTTACAATAAAAACACCTAACCATAAAACATAGGGGTCAGCATGGTGCGTTTTGGAGTCCAAACCGCACCTGAAATCGCTTAGGTGTGGTTTTAAAAATTCAAAATCGCACCTGAAACTGTTTGTGATTGGTGCGGTGCGGTTTTAATTGTTGCGGTTTCGGTTCCAAAATCAATTGAAACAACAAAAAAATCTAAGCTTTCAATAAAATTTAACATAAAACTTATATCGAGCAATTAACTTAGTGACAAAGTCGGCAATGAGAATTATATCAAACATGCTTTAAAACTAAAACATACGCTATATAAAACAAAGGAGACCATATATTCGATAACAAGCAAAAATGTTTATCTAGTTCCCCAAAAATTTAAAGTATATACTGGAGATAGTCATATATTGCAGGGAGGACTTATAGAATATAATCCTAACTATACTTAATTTGAAAAATAATCTATTAGACTATTACTATTGTGAGACCCCAGATTTTATGAATAAATATTTAATTTTCTCGAAATAATTTTTTATTTTTTTTAATATTATGGAGTGGATTTGATATAATGTTATAGTTGTGGGTAGTATTTATAAATTTTGCAAAGTATGCAAGTTGTTATAAAATATTCGTTTGGTCGGAAAATATTCTTTTTTGTCGGAGAATATCCGTACGACGACACAATCATTGGTGGACCCCACAACGGAAGTATTGTCGTAGTTAGAAAACGGCATAATTATCTTTTTATAAAAATAACGGCGAAAGTGTTACCGTTAAAACTGTTGAACTACTCGGTAGTAAAAGTACAGTAATACGCGTGGTTGCATAGTAGCACACGGTATTGATTATTGATGCTTACGTGATAAGTCACTCAGTTATACTCAATTATTGCTACAGTAATTGCTGCATCATATCTCTCATATTATTGATTCAATTATTGTCACAGTATCATCTGCATAATATGTTATATTATTAAATCAATAATTGAGACGACAAAGTTATTCATATTATTATTTGCAATATTGACAATGTCTAGAAGTTCTGTCAAGGAGAGGTTTGGTCACCTAATTGCGCGCCAAAAAGAAGAAATTCTTATCGGAAAGTCCCCTCTTTCCTGGGAACGACCTGGTTGTTAAATATTATGAGTTATAATATTAATGATGAATAAGTTGTGTTGATTAAAGATGAAATTGATTGTTCCATTGTGTTGGGATTATTAGTGTTAGTGGAAATTGATGTTTATTCCGATGATAATTGATGTCTGGAGGTTATATTGTTCACTCGGGTATTCGGAGCACTTTTCGTGTCGGAGTACTATTCATGAGTTACTATTCACGAGTTACTATTCACAGGATACTATTGATTCACATTCTTATACTATTAGGGGTGGTGGTGCAAGATTGATAATACTTGCATGACTAAGTTAAAAATGGAGGTATAGTTGAAGGTACTATACTGTAATTAATTTTTTCACATGAATATACCATTTATTCACATGATTTTACTATTGATTCACATGATTTACTATTAGGGGAGGTGATGTAAGTTTGATAATACTTGCAGGACTAAATTAAAAATAAAGAAAAAGAGGAAGGTATTATACTGTAATATTTCGAGTCCCAAAACGTGCAATTATCGAAACTATATTTTTCTATAAATAGAAGCTCATTCTTCCTTCATTTCTCACCAATTCACTAAAGCTATAGAGCACTTATTATAGAGAGAAATTATAGAGAGAAAGAAGAAGAGAAGTTTGCTACCTCACTATTCCAGTATCCAGTTTTTCTAAGGTAGGGAGTATTATTTCTTTCTTATCCATGAAGAGAACTTTTGTTATTCCATTCTTTATTATTCTGTTGTAATAACCTGTATACGCGGGCTACCCTATACTTGGTGAAATTCTTCTGTTATTCCATTCTTTATTATTCTGCTGGAACATCCTGTCTGTGCGTTTACGCCGGACCAGGTTCCATTATTTATCATTATGTTAGAATATCATGTCTGTGCGTTCTACGCCGGACCTGGTTCCGTCTTTATTATTCTGTTGGAATTTGAACGTTATTGGTTCCTGGACAAATTAATTCTTGAACTTGTTTTATTGAATTCTTATATCATTGTCATCATCCTCATGTTTATAAAATGTTGAAAGTCATCTGTGGCCTGTAGTGCATAGATGGACTTGGTATGATTATGACCAGGGATTATTTGGTATAATCATGACCGTAATGTTACAATTGATGTGGTAAAAGTCCTCATTGGCCCGTAGTGCATTGATGGACAGTTGTTGGCATGATCATGACCATTAATGAATACACGAATATCTTTGGCCCGTAGTGCATGGATAATTTGTGGTCGTGATACTAAAGAATATCTTTGGCCGTAGTGCATGGGTGATTCGATGATGTGAATTATTTATTAAGCTGAGTCTTAGCGATAAAAGTGATGAAAAACCTTCTAAGTCATAAAAGATAGTAGATTTTATTCTCCACTTGACTCTTTTAATGGATTGCTTGTAGTTAAACTTGATGGTTGTCATATTGTATCAGTTTAACACTGTTAAAGGATAATAATAATTTATTTTGCATTATCTTAGTCATAATATTTTTTACTGGGCTAGTTGAGCTCACCCTTTCTTTCACTGTTCTCTTTAGGAAATGAGAACGTAGCCGGGACTAGTCGGGGAACGGAGTGACAGTCCAGATGATAGCATTAGTAGTCCTCACTATTCTGTTAAATAGGGTGACAATAAATGTATTGAGAACTTATTTTGAGTTTGTATAATGTCTAGAAGACAATATTTGTATTAAAACTCACAGCTCATGTTGTATATTTAAGATTGTATTTATATTCTGTACCATGTATTTGACGACCCAAGATGGGTGATGTATACCTATTTTGGGGGTGTCACAGTTGGTATCAAAGCTTAGGGATATGATCCCTAGCTGAGATGTGAGACAAGAACTAGGAGGGGAGAGACGGGAAATTCTTTCGCTAGTATGACCTACCTAAGTTTATTTAGTATTTAATTGGTCGGTCAGAGTATAGAGATAATATGTGATATGTTAATTAACCTTTGTTTTGTGGCAGTATTTGCAAATGACATCTAAAAATGTTGAGATAAGCAATGGAGCACAGGAGACCGTTGAGTCTCCACAGATTAATAATCAATACAATGTGCAACAGGATGACGATAATCCTCCTGTAAACAACAACACTGATCAATTGACGAACGACGGTACGTTTAGGAGCTTTTTAGAATTCATGCAATATCAGGTGAAGGCAGCTCCTGTTCATAATGTAGGAGGAAACAATGGCATCCCACAGTTGGTCACCGCTAAGCAATTCAAGGAGCTGGGACTGCCGGAGTTTTTGGGAAAACCAAAATCACTTAAGGCGGAGACGTGGTTAAAGCAGATCACCAAGATATTTGATGTCTTGAGATGCTCCGAGGAGCAAAAGGTTCCCTTTACCACCTTTATGCTGCGTGAAGAGACAGATCACTGGTGGAAATATGTAAAACGTACCCAGCCTGACGCACTAAAGATGTCTTGGGAGAAGTTCCAAGAGCTGTTCAATGACAAGTACTTTTCCAAAAGCATTCGTCACATGAAGGAGGTGGAATTTATCAAGTTGGAGCAAAACAACATGACCGTGTCGCAGTACGAAGCCAAGTTTGCCGAGTTATCCCGATTTGCGTCCCACTTGGTTGATAATGAAGAGAGAATGACGCGGATATTTTTAAGAGGTTTGAAGCCGGAGATACGTCAATATCTTATTTCTCATAAACTGTGTTTGTATTCAGATGTTGTAAATAGGGCTCAGTTAGTGGAGCGCGATAACGAGTCAACGCAACTAAAAGAGAGCAACCGAAAAAGTGATAACACCGGTGATAACAGTCATCAAACCAGTGACAATAAGCATGGAGGGAATCAACATGCCAAAAATGGTAACCACTTCGGTGGTAATCATGGTCAAAACAATAAGAATGGACATTTTAAGAAGAGAAGGTTCAACAATGACGTGAAGACGTCGACACCAGCACCCCTTTCAAAGGAAGAAGAACGACCACCGGTCGTATGTTTCAAATGCGGACAGGAGGGACACATCCGTCCAAACTGTACGCAGCAATCCAAAGCGTGTTTTAATTGCGAAAGAGAAGGTCACTTAGGTCGATTTTGTCATATGGTGAAGTCAATTCCAACAGGGACAGTGATGCCAAAGGATGTCCCAGACAAGTCAAAGCCGGTAGTTTAAGAGAGAGCATTTTTTTTCGTGACGAGGAACCTGAATAAAATTATTATGGGTATGTTAGTCATAAAATCTTGCGAAGTCTATACAGTGTTAGATACCGGTTCTACTCACTCTTTTATTTCACCTAGTTGTGTTCAATGTTTGAATTTAACTCCGGAGAAGTTAGATTTTGATTTATCTGTTGAAACTCAGTTGGGAGAAACCTTCGTTACCTCCACTATTTATAAATCTTGTTCAAATCAACACTTTCACGTTACCTATCGATCGTATCTCTTTGAAAATACTTGCCTTTAATGTGATTTTAGGAATCGATTGGTTAACTACTCATCATGTTTTTCGTAAGGTTGTTAGCTTTCATATTCCTAACCAACCTGTTATGTGATTTCAAGTAACCAAACCACTAAAGTCAATCATGGTCATATCAAGCCATAATTAAAGAGCCACGATCCTTTCGTTGTTGACTTTCTTGTGTGAAATGCACCGAAGCCAGACTTTCTGTAGGCAAAGATGTGAATGACGATGGCAAGTTGATAGGTATCAATGTGACGTGTTACCCAAGTCTTGGATGAGAGTCACAGTTTTAAATGATATTTCTATTGTTAATAAATTTCCTAACGTATTCTTGAAGACTTCTTAGCCTACCTAGAGCGTGAAATCGAATTTTGTATTGACCCCAATACAAAACCCATTTTTAAAACCTTCAAATATTTCTTTACTTAAAACGAACGTAACATGTGTCAAAGACGTCGGCTTGAGCTGTTGAAGATTACGATCGTAACATTCAATACCATCGTGGGAAAGCGAAAGTGGTAGCTGACGCATTGAGTAGAAGATCGTATGCGTTTACGAGTGCGATGTTGTCAACACAAAGACCCATTTCGTACAACTTACAAATGATGAAGATAGAGTTAAAGAATCTAGGAACCCACGCGAAGATAACGAATATACGATTAGAATCGACTTTAATCGATAAAGTTAAAGCCGCTCAAGATACATACTCAGAGCTGATGAATGAAGAAGGTTCAAGAGGGCGTTATTCTAGAAGCAAAAATCGATGAAGAGAGGAAATCTTAACCCTCAATTTTATTGGCCCATTTAAAATCCTTGATCGAGTAGGAACTGTGGCCTATAGACTCATTTTACCACCAAGTATATCGCGTGTTCATAACGTTTTTCACGTATCGATGTTACGTAAATATGTGAATGACCCGATCCACATTATTGAATTAGAACTGGACGAGATAGTGGATGATTTAACGTATGATGAGATACATTTTAAAATCTTGGATAAGAAGGATCGTATTCAACACTCAAAGGTTATACCTCAAGAGTTAGAATCTGAAATGAAGTCAGGGTATCCTCATCTCTTCGGTATTCCAGGTACACACGTAAATTTCGAGGGCGAAATTCCATAAGGAGGAGAGACTGTGAGACCCCAGATTTTATGAATAAATATTTAATTTTCTCGAAATAATTTTTTATTTTTTTTAATATTATGGAGTGGATTTGATATAATGTTATAGTTATGGGTAGTATTTATAAATTTTGCAAAGTATGCAAGTTGTTATAAAATATTCGTTTGGTCGGAGAATATTTTTTTTATCGGGAAATATTCGTACGACGACACAATCATTGGTGGACCCCACAACGGAAGTATGTTCGTAGTTAGAAAACGACAGAATTATCTTTTTATAAAAATAACGGCGAAAGTGTTACCGTTAAAACTGTTGAACTACTCGGTAGTAAAAGTACAGTAATACGCGTGGTTGCATAGTAGCACACAGTATTGATTATTGATGCTTACGTGATAAGTCACTCAGTTATACTCAATTATTGCTACAGTAATTGCTGCATCATATCTCTCATATTATTGATTCAATTATTGTCACAGTATCATCTGCATAATATGTTATATTATTAAATCAATAATTGAGACGACAAAGTTATTCATATTATTATTTGCAATATTGACAATGTCTAGAAGTTCTGTCAAGGAGAGGTTTGGTCACCTAATTGCGCGCCAAAAAGAAGAAATTCTTATCGGAAAGTCCCCTCTTTCCTGGGAACGACCTGGTTGTTAAATATTATGAGTTATAATATTAATGATGAATAAGTTGTGTTGATTAAAGATGAAATTGATTGTTCCATTGTGTTGGGATTATTAGTGTTAGTGGAAATTGATGTTTATTCCGATGATAATTGATGTCTGGAGGTTATATTGTTCACTCGGGTATTCGGAGCACTTTTCGTGTCGGAGTACTATTCATGAGTTACTATTCACGAGTTACTATTCACAGGATACTATTGATTCACATTCTTATACTATTAGGGGTGGTGGTGCAAGATTGATAATACTTGCATGACTAAGTTAAAAATGGAGGTATAGTTGAAGGTACTATACTGTAATTAATTTTTTCACATGAATATACCATTTATTCACATGATTTTACTATTGATTCACATGATTTACTATTAGGGGAGGTGATGTAAGTTTGATAATACTTGCAGGACTAAATTAAAAATAAAGAAAAAGAGGAAGGTATTATACTGTAATATTTCGAGTCCCAAAACGTGCAATTATCGAAACTATATTTTTCTATAAATAGAAGCTCATTCTTCCTTCATTTCTCACCAATTCACTAAAGCTATAGAGCACTTATTATAGAGAGAAATTATAGAGAGAAAGAAGAAGAGAAGTTTGCTACCTCACTATTCCAGTATCCAGTTTTTCTAAGGTAGGGAGTATTATTTCTTTCTTATCCATGAAGAGAACTTTTGTTATTCCATTCTTTATTATTCTGTTGTAATAACCTGTATACGCGGGCTACCCTATACTTGGTGAAATTCTTCTGTTATTCCATTCTTTATTATTCTGCTGGAACATCCTGTCTGTGCGTTTACGCCGGACCAGGTTCCATTATTTATCATTATGTTAGAATATCATGTCTGTGCATTCTACGCCGGACCTGGTTCCGTCTTTATTATTCTGTTGGAATATCCTGTCTGTGCGTTCTACGCCGGACCTGATTTCATCTTTTTTATTCTGTTGGAATATCTTGTCTGTGCGTTTTACGCCAGACCTGATTCCTTAATTTATTATTCTATTGGAATAACCTGCCTGTGCGGTTTATCGCATGCATGGTGATTTCTTTTGTTATTCCATTCTTTATTATACTCAGTTGGTTAAAGTTTTGATTTCTATAATCCATGAAATTAGTGGAATATCCTTGATATTTGCGCTTCATCCAGTATCTTTTCATGGAAATATTCTTTTGAGCATTCTTGAATTTTACTCCATAAAGAAATATCATGTTGACAATTTGAACGTTATTGGTTCCTGGACAAATTAATTCTTGAACTTGTTTTATTGAATTCTTATATCATTGTCATCATCCTCATGTTTATAAAATGTTGAAAGTCATCTGTGGCCTGTAGTGCATAGATGGACTTGGTATGATTATGACCAGGGATTATTTGGTATAATCATGACCGTAATGTTACAATTGATGTGGTAAAAGTCCTCATTGGCCCGTAGTGCATTGATGGACAGTTGTTGGCATGATCATGACCATTAATGAATACACGAATATCTTTGGCCCGTAGTGCATGGATAATTTGTGGTCGTGATACTAAAAAATATCTTTGGCCGTAGTGCATGGGTGATTCGATGATGTGAATTATTTATTAAGCTGAGTCTTAGCGATAAAAGTGATGAAAAACCTTCTAAGTCATAAAAGATAGTAGATTTTATTCTCCACTTGACTCTTTTAATGGATTGCTTGTAGTTAAACTTGATGGTTGTCATATTGTATCAGTTTAACACTGTTAAAGGATAATAATAATTTATTTTGCATTATCTTAGTCATAATATTTTTTACTGGGCTAGTTGAGCTCACCCTTTCTTTCACTGTTCTCTTCAGGAAATGAGAACGTAGCCGGGACTAGTCGGGGAACGGAGTGACAGTCCAGATGATAGCATTAGTAGTCCTCACTATTCTGTTAAATAGGGTGACAATAAATGTATTGAGAACTTATTTTGAGTTTGTATAATGTCTAGAAGACAATATTTGTATTAAAACTCACAGCTCATGTTGTATATTTAAGATTGTATTTATATTCTGTACCATGTATTTGACGACCCAAGATGGGTGATGTATACCTATTTTGGAGACATTACAACTATTATAGCATTAACATTGACCAATGCATCAAGTCCTCGAGCTCCTCAGCTATAAGCCCCTCTAATAACGCATTAAACAATTTGAAATTCTAAAACCCAATTGCTTAATTTTTGACTCTATAACCTCTAACATCTTCTTTTAATTGGTGAAAAAATAACAATGCAAGACTGGGGTTTTCTCTTAACGTGTTCAAGTAAAAAATAACTTTAAAATTTACTAGAGATAATACATACATACATACATACACATGGTACGGTTTCGATTTTATGCGTGCGGTTTTGGCTAGTAACCAAACCGGAACCGTTAATTTGGTTATTCAACCCACCTAAAACCGCCACATACGCCGGAACCGTTGGTGCGGTTTTAATTGGTGCGGTTCGTGCGGTTTTTGGTGCGATTTCGGTTCCAATTTGGTTACTTGCTCAGCCCTAATAAAACACACACGTGGGACAATAAAGTTCATCCTTATTTTGGATTAGACCTAAATATAGATTCATATCCTGAACTTTTAATTTTGGTCCACTTTGAGTATTGTTTCTCAATTTTTTTAATTAGGGGATTAAACTTTTAATTTTTTTCTAATTACATCTAATTGATAGTGCCACATCAGAATATTGATGACATGACAGCGACACGTGACTAAAAAAAATACTTAAGTGTAATATTGAGTTTCATTTTAACATTTATTCAATTCATTTTTTATGCCAAAAAGGGTAAATATAAGACCATTATTAATTTTTTAAAAGTAAATTTAATGGCAATTTTACCCTTTTTGGTATAAAAAATTTAATTATATTGATTATTGATGATTATGATATAAACTTAAAGTTCAGGATATTAATTAATCTATATTTAGGGCTTAATTTTTAATCCCACAAAGGGTAAAATTGTTATTATATTGACTATTGACAATTATGAAATAACAAGATTTTAATTAGTAGTACATTTATACATTTTAAAATATTTATCATTATATTAATTATTGATGATTTTTTAAACTAAGTTTGTAATGTATTATAAATTTATTTTAAAACATTAATAACGTTCTTATATTTACCATGTTTGGTATAAAAAATTAATAGAATAAATGTTAAAATGAGACTCAATATTACACATAAGCATTTTTAGTCGTATGTCGCTGTCATGTCATCAATTTCTGATGTGGTACTATCAATTAGGCGTAATTTAATAAAATAAAATAAAAGTTTAATCCTGTAATTGAAAAAATTTAGAAGACAATCTCAAAGTGAAAAAAATTTAAAAGTTCAGGTATTAATACATATTTAGACCTTGGATTAACATACTATGCTGAAATGTTCCATCAAATCCCTCCAACTTCACACTTAACTCTATATGGTAGTACTTTGATTTAGAGCTATAAAGCGCGAGCTCTTTCTTTGTTGCTTCTCCCGGTTGTCTTCTTTTCTTTCGAACCGAGTTGTTCGCATACAAAACTCGGGTTAACTCGACTCAAGTTCATTTATCTCAAACTCAAACAAGAAAATAATACCATGTTTGCCTTGAGCTTGCTTAAGCTCGACTCCTTCAGTATTTAATTAATTTAAATAATTACTTTTACATATTATACATTCCCTCTAGGCTCTATCCCATATTAAATTACCACTCTTAAAATGATACACTGATAGCTGTAATAAATTTTTCCTTAATATACCCCTATTAAATTAATAATTTGAATTCATTCTCTTTCATTTAATATAATTGTATTTCAGTTTTCAATGCTTTAGCTACTTCTGTTCACATAATTAACATTAGCATTTAATCAACTTTTTTTTATATTTTTCAAGATGACCAAGTCACTTTTCCATAAACTAATTATATGTATCAAAAAAATTAAAAGGTGAGCAAAATTAATGCAAATTTAGAAATTTAGAAACGGGCCAATTTATTTGTTATAGATAAAAAAAATGAAAACTGGACGTTTAATGAATATAAAAATAATAATTCTAATAATTATTTAAATTTAATTTAGCTCGACTTAAGTTCAACTCAACTCAAGCACAATTAAGCTCGACTTGTTTATAAATGAGTCAAATTCGAACTAAAAAAATTATGAGGCCTGAAAGCTTGGTTCAACTACTCAAGTTTGTTAAACTTCTAGTCGAACTTGAGTTCAATAAGCCAAAACTCAACTTGGCTCGACACATTTATAGCTCTATTTTGATTATTATTGTTTCTTTATTATATACTTATAGGCTTCCTAACCACACACACACACACACTACGTGCATGTATCAAAAAAATGTAATTTATTTGTTCAAAATTTTAAGATAGTTATTGATTTATAAAAGATTTAAAATATTTTCATACTCATAATTGAGATAATTCCTTTACAATATTATTATTTCATTGATTAATGTTATACGAATTTATGTCAATTTCGAGTTCAAAAACATATCAAATTGACTTAAAATAGTTAACAAGGATTTGATATTAAAAACCAAGGGGGTATATTAAAATAAAAGGTTGTTATCTAATATCAAAATGTAGAAATTAAGAACTATGAGCAAAAGAGGATGAAAAAGGGAGAATAAGTGCCCATTTGGCAGAGCTGTGTGGTGTGGTGCGGTACGGTGAGATGAACTACTTTTAAATGTAGAGTTTTTGTCTAAAATATTTAATAAAAAAAATTAAATAGTATTTGGTGTAATTATGAAAGTGCTTTTAAAGGTAATAATGCTATTTTAAGATAAGTTTCTGATATGGGATTTTATTTGTTTTTTTTTTACAATTTAAGGATGATTTTGTACTTTGTGTTTTTAGTGTAAGACCCCAATTTTTATGAATAAAGATTAATTTTTCTCTAAATGTTATTTTGAATAATAAGGTGTGGATTTGATATAATGTTATAGTTGTGGATAATATTTATAAATTTTGCAAAGTAAACAAGTTATAAAATATTCGATTGATTCATTTTGTCAAGGAATATTCATACGACGACATAATCTTGGTGGATCCCATAACGGAATTATTGTCGGAGTTAGAAAACGACAGAAATAACTTTTTATAAAAATAACGGCGAAAATTTTACCGTTAACTGTTGAAATACCTGATGATAAAAGTACAGTAATACGCGTGGTTGCATAGTAGCACACGGTATTGTACAGTATCTTTGATTATTGATGCTTACGTGAACAGTTACTCAGTTTTATTCAATTATTACCATAATAATTGCTGCATAGTTTCTCACGTTATTGATTCAATTATTGTCACAATATTTTATATTATTAAATCAATAATTGAGACGACAAAGTTATTCATATTATTATTTGCATTATTGACGATGTCTAGAAAGTTCTGTCGAGAAAAGGGGTTTGGTCACCTAATTGCTCGCCAATAGGGAGAAATCCTTATCGGAAAGCCCACTCTTTCCTGTGAATGATCTGGTTGTTAATATTATGAGTTATAATATTAGTGAAAAATGTTATTAAAAATGTGTTTTATGAAGCCAACTGAATTGAGATAAATAGAGGGAATTTTTATGAAGTATTTGTTGTAAGTTTGGCATATTATTTGGACCCCCACTTATCCATTTTTCAAAATTGTCGGTAGAAAATTATCTCAGTTTTATATATATATATATATATATATATATATATATATATATATAATAAATTTTGTTTTTTATGTAAAATGTGACGCCCTCAAAATAGGTGTACATCACCCATCTTGAGTCGCCAGATATCATACTATAAAAATCAAATACAAACTTCATTTATACAACTGTTGAATTGTCGTGCAGAGTACGACAACAGATAAGCTGTGAGTTTTAATACAAATGTATGTAACTCTCATGGTGCCTCGACCACAATCTTACAATGGTATTTTACATAAAAGTATAGTCAAAAACTGTTTTAGAAATTAAAATATTTGGGAAGTGCTCAAGAAAATTTTTATACATGGGAGGTCATGCGTCTAGGTTATGATAGATATCATATGTCCACAGAATTATCCTTGGTTGACTCAATAGACCCCAAAGAAAAACGAGAAGATTACGATCATCTTCTTTCTAATGGCGAGTCTTCTCTTGACATATAATTATCTCCGTTGTCTCCAAGTGAATATTATATTTCAAATAAACTCCAAGATCATATAGGTAGTGCTCGTAGATATACTCAACAAGTGGATGCGCACAATCATGTCTTATGATAACACGAGGTTGTATGTCCTTAGACATCTTGTATGATAGTAGCAAAACACCCTTCCAAAGTTGGGTTCACCTTACCCTATTTGGTTCACCAAAATTAAATATCAAATGACGTATACAATACGACACACTTATCTAAAGTTCTCAACAAAATTATTTTTATACTATTTAGGGAGAACCTCAATAGCTATAGACCACCGTTCTATTCTCCTGTTATCCCCATTCGACCCAGCTACACTCTTATTACCTGAAAGGAATTGTGAAGCAAAAAGGGTGAACACAACTAGCCCAACAAAGAATATCATGACTAAAGATAATTTAAATCATCAATAGCCTTCATCAGTAATAAATCAGAGATTTAGGACATATGGTAGATGATAAAACTTTTCAACCATAGTTGCAGCGGAACGAGCAATCCATTAAAAGCGTCAAATAGACCATCAGGTCTATTATCTTCTCCATGTTAAAAGTCCACCAATAATATTTTATCGTTGTATCATCAATCAACAATTCCTGTCCACAATCATATGAATAACTCATAATCATAATTGTGATTCTAAATTCCTCTTCGCAACCAGGACGAAGATAATTTTCACCACCTATCTTCACCTGAAATATCAAAAATTATGGTTATACCAAATCACAATTTCTGCTCATAATCATACTAATAAATTCATCTTTGCACTACGGCCAAAGATATTCATTAACAATTCATCTTTGCACTACAGGCCAAAGACATACAACTATATTTTAGAAGAGTCAAGTAGAGCATAATATCTACTATCTTTTACGAATTAAAAGTGTATAGTCAATATTTTATCGCTGAGACTCAGCTTAATAAATAATCCACATCATTGAATCATCCATGCACTACGGCTAAGGATATTCATGTAATCATCAATGGTTATGATTATACCGAATAATCTCTGGTTATAATCATACCAATAACTGTCCATCAATGCACTACGGGCCAATGAGGACTTTTACCACATCATCTATAACATTACGGGTCATGATTATACCGAATGATCCCTGATCATAATTATACCAATAAATAGTTCATCTATGCACATAAGCCAAAGATACTCATCAATCAATAGTTCATCTTTGCACGTAAGCCAAAGATATACAACTGTAAAATCAATAATCAACAGTCCATCTTTGCACGTAAGACAAAGATATACAACTGTAAAACCAATAATCAACAGTCCATCTTTGCACATAAGCCAAAGATATACAACTGTAAAACCAATAATTAACAGTCCATTTTTGCACGTAAGCCAAAGATATACAACTGTAAAACCAATAATCAACAGTCCATCTTTGCACGTAAGCCAAAGATGACTTTCATCATAATATAAGCATGAGGATGATGACAATGATATAAGCATTAATCAAACGAAATCAAGGATAAATATTAAAGACTTTAAATTTATCCAGAGTTTAAAAATATCTAAATTGTCAACATGATACTGCTTTATGAAGTAAAATTCAAGAATAATATTCATGTACTAAAAATAATTTGGATAGAAAAGAAATATATTTTTTGGGTAAATAGTACCCCGTGAATAGTACTTTGGGAATAGTACCTCGTGAATAGTATCCTGACATGAAAAGTATCCCAAATATCTGAGTGAATAATATTCGGGTGAATATTAATTTGGGTGAATAGTAACCTATGAATAGTAACTCGTGAATAGTACTTCGACACAAAAAGTACCCCGAATACCCGAGTGAATAATACTAGAGTGAATAATAACTCGTGAATAGTAACTCGTAAAAAAAAATACCAAAGAAAATGATATTCCTACTTAGTACAAAAGAAATGATATCTCATACGAGTATAATAGAATATACGAAACTGCAAATAGATTTTCACCCGCCATGCGGTAATCCACGTAGACAGATCATTTCCACAATTTAATAAAGAATGAATACGAATGATCATTCACCATGCATGTGGTAATCCACATAGACAAGTTATTCCAACAGAATAATAAAGAATGGAATAATAGAAGAATTCACCAGGCATGCGATAGACCGCACATACAGGTTATTCCAACAGAATAATAAATAATTGAACCAGGTCATGCATAATCCACACAGACAGGATATTCCAACAGAATAATAAATAATGGAACCAGGTCATGCGTAATCTGGATAGACAGGATATTTCAACAGAATAATAAAGAATGAAATAACAGAAGAATTTCACCATGTATGTAGTACTTCGCATAGACAGGTTATTCCAATATAATAATAAAGAATGAAATAACAATAGCTCTCTTCATGAATACGAAAGAAATAATACCCCTTACTATAATAATAATATCCCTTACCTCAGAAGAAAACTGGATACTAGAATAGTGAGGTAGTAGACTTCTCTTCTTCTTTCTCTCTATAATTTTTCTCTATAATAATTGCTCTATAGCCCTTGTGAATTAGTGCAAAATAATGAAGGAATGAGCTTTTATTTATAGAAAAATATAGTTTCAATAATTGCACGTTTTGGGGCTCGAAATATTACAGTATAATACCTTCCTCTTTTTCTTCATTTTTAATTTAGTCCTGCAAGTATTATCAAACTTGCACCACCTCCCCTAATAGTAAATCACGCGACTCAATAGTTCTAAACATGTGAAAAAATTAATTATAGTATAGTACCTTTAACTATACCTCTATTTTTAATTTAGTCATGCAAGTATTATCAATCTTGCACCAACTCCCCTAATAGTAAATCATGTGAATTAATATTACACACATGTGAACACATAGTTATAAACATGTGAATTAATAGCAATTAATTGCTTATTTATCTGGTTAATTACCCGATTGGTCAATATAACTTCCAGACATCAATTACTATCAAAATAAATATCGATTTCCACTAACACTAATAATCTCAACACAATGGAAATATCAATTTCATCTTTAATCAACACAAACTTATTCATCATTAATATTATAACTCACAATATTTAACAACCAGATCATTCCCAAGAAAGAGGGTACTTTTCGATAAGGATTTCTCCCTATTGGCGCGCAATTAGGTGACCAAACCTCTCCTTGACAGAACTTCTAGACATTGTCAATATTGAAAATAATAATATGAATAACTTTGTCGTCTCAATTATTGATTTAATAATATAACATATTATGCAGATGATACTGTGACAATAATTGAATAAATAATATGAGAGATATGATGCAGTAATTATTGTTGCAATAATGAAGTATAACTGAGTGACTTCTTATATAAGTATCAATAATCAATATTGTGTGCTACTATGCAACCACGCATATTACTGTACTTTTACTATCGGGTAGTTCAACAGTTTTAACGGTAACACTTTCGCCGTTATTTTTATAAAAAGATAATTCTGTCGTTTTCTTACTACGATAATACTTTCATTGTGGGGTCCACCAATGATTGTGTCGTCGTACGGATATTCCTCGACCAAACGAATATTTTATAACAACTTGCATACTTTGCAAAATTTTCACATATCACCCTTAACTTTAACCCTTTCTCAATTTAACCAATTACTAAATAAAATAATAACTATAAGAAAATTGAATACTTTTATTTCATAATTTCGGGATCTCACATAAAATAAAATATATTATATTTTATTATACATATTTTTTGCATAGTAAAATTAGAAAATTTCGTTCTGCGCCCGTGAACCTTTTCTACTGTGCATCCAAATAGTGTCATGCCATTCTGTTGATCGATTTCACAATCAAAACATATGTGCAAGTATACACGGTCACCGAGTAATAAAGTGAAAGTAAAGTATCGTTCTCACGAAGAATTATTTAATAGAAATTACCAAGTACTAGTTCTTAACCAAACAAATTTTATTTAAACAATCGCAATTTATGATTTTTAAACTTAAGCAAACTAAATTAACTAACTAAACTAGATTACTTTATAAATGAATTCAAATAAATAAAGATTAAGACTATAATATCCCCAATTATGAACTATAAACCAATTATCCAATTAACCCAATTATTACACCACCTGAATTGTTAACATGAATTCTAGTTGTTAAAAGCCCTTTCCCAAGTGAACTGATACCTTTTATTCAATTCAATTAATCATGCAATATTCCTATGCATAATAATTAAACCAAACCCGTTAAATTCCAATTCCAAATTTATTACATGTAATGAACATATATTCCTATTCAATTAATGACCCTAATTATTCATCTCATGCAAATAATTAAGCATACATGTTATCAAGTCCAGTTCCAACCCTAGATTTCATCTCTCGAATCCTTCTAGAGTAACACGGTAATTATTGGCCAAATAATTAATCAATACGCACAAAATATGATAAACAATTCACTTAGACATAAATAATTGGAATAAATCAAATAATTAATTCATAAACATAAAAGGTTCAATTTGTAGTCTTAACAAAAGATTTAGTTCATGATTAATGAATTAAAACTTAGAATCCACAATTGAATAGACATTGAAAGATAAAAGTAAGAGAAGAGAAGAATAAATCTGTTGTCAGCAAATCTCCATCTTCCTCAAGCTCCTGCTCTTGATCTTCAATGGTCTCCAAGTTGCTTCAATCTCCAAAAGTAATAAGAACTAGGATTTATGTTTTAATCTAATGGAGTGTATCTCTAATCTAATCTATGTAATCTCCCTTTATTTTATGCCTTACATCATGTATTTATAAGTTACAAGTCCAATTTTTAGCTTAGGAACAAACCCAATCCAATTTAGAGTCAAAAAAGTGTCAAAATTCGCCCCAAAATGTGTCCAAGCCTGACCAGACCCTTCCCCAGTGCCTCGGCACTGGGAAAGGCACTAGGAAGCTTCCCAATAGCGCCTCGGCGCTACAAATAAACTTGAAATGGTCGCCCCGACGCTAGGGCTTTTTTTGGAAATTTTCTACTCCAACGTTCTTTGGAAAAATGGTCATAACGTCTTCGTCCAAACTCTGATTTCGATGATTCAAGATGTTCCGGAAAGAGGAGACGTTGATCTACAACTTTCATTCTTTGAGTTTTTCTAAATAAGGTCTAGAACAATACTAAAATTGGCTTTGAAGTGACTGTTATGTAAATGATAAGCCGAAAAAACGCATCTAGCCACCCCAAACGTCGATCAACGTAACTGATGATTGGGTAGTATACCCATAAATCGGATATACTTGGTTTTAAATTATTGTATTTTTGAGTCATTTAGGAATATTTTTACTGTGTTTATGTGTTGTATTGCAGATTCGGGAGCTGAGGGGACAAATTGGGGATTTAAGCTAATAAATGGCAAAGTTGTAATTTTCAGAAGACTAGCGCCGGGGCGCTGGGAAATGCACTACTAATAGCGCCGGGGCGCTGAGCCGTGGCTGGCTCTGACGTGGATTGCGCACGTGAGACAGGCGTGGACAACACTTTGACTATTAGTTTGACTTTGTTTGAGGAGTTTATGAGGAGTCTATTTGGATTAGGATTTGTGAAGTTGGGGGAAGTAAAAAAATATAAATTGATTCTTTTTATTGAATTGGGGAGGAGGCTGGATTTTGGAGAGATCAACGGAGGAGGAGCAGATCTGAAGGCTTGAAATTTGGAGTTCTTCTTCTTCTTTATTCTTTTAAACTGTTTAACTCGTTAAGGATGATTTATCAATTATTTGTAGTTTTTATTTTCGTCATGAACTAATTCCTTTTATTAAGATTCCCATGGAACTTATTATGGTTATAAATTAATTATTTAATTTAATCTAATTATTTATATTGAAGTGAATTGTTCATCTTGCTTTATGCTTATTGATTAATTATCTGGCCAATAATTACTGTGTTACTCTAGAAGGAATTGGGAAAGGAATTCTAGGGTTAGAACTGGGCTTGGTGACATATGACTTAGTTATTTGCACAGTGAATAATTAGGTTTGTAAATAGAATGAGAATATCTATTTGCCGCATGTAACACATAAGGAATTGGGATTGTAGCGAGTTTAATTCAATTGTTTTGCATAGAGATATAACAAAATTAATCTGGGTTAAATAGAAGGCAATTGATCACTCGAGAGAGGACTTTTGGCATTTGAGAATTCCTGTTAACAATTCAGTAGATATAATAATTGGGATAATTAGATAATTGATTTAATAATCATAATTGGGGAAATTGGAGTCTTAATTATCATTTATTTGCATTCAAATAATTATTGATTTGTTCTTTGTTTTCTTTTAGAATAATTTCTTGCTTTATTAAAATTAATTTTCTTAGTTTTAAAGAATCAAAATTTTCGGTTGTTTATATAAAATTGAATTGATACAGTACTAGTAGTTGGAGTTTATTAATTGGAATTCTCTGAGGGATCGACACTCTAATTTATCACTATATTACTTGTTGATCGTGTATACTTGTACGTATTCATTGATTGCGAAATCAATCAACAAGTTTTTGGCGCCGCTGCCGGGGAGTTCTTTGTTAATATTAATTCCATATTAGTTATAATCAATTCGTTCTTAATTTAAACGTTACTTATTTTTCTTCTTGTCCTTGCAGGAATTCTTTGAAAGTGTATGCTCACTAGATCAAAGGCAAGAAATGAACTTTTTCCTTATACAGACGAGATTGAAAGGAAGTTCCAGAAAGCGCAATCGACTAGTGCGGCACCACTCGAAAAAAAAATCTGGCAGAACAAGAAATTCCAGTGAACATGGCAGGGAACGATCAGAAACCACTTCGGGACTATGCCATGCCGAATGTCACGGACATTCAGTCGAGTATTAGGAGGCCGACAATCAATGCTAACACCTTTGAGATCAAACCGGCAACCATTCAAATGCTTCAGAATCAATGTCAGTTTGGGGGTAGTTCATTAGATGATCCGAATGAGCACATCTTAAGTTTCTTGGAAGTTTGCGACACCTTCAAATTCAATAACGTGTCAGAAGATGCTATAAGGTTGAGAATGTTCCCATTTACCCTGAAAGATAAAGCACGAAGTTGGTTACACTCTCAGCCTTCGGACTCAATCCTTACTTGGGACGATTTAGCTCAAAAATTTCTAGCTAAGTTTTTCCCACCAGCAAAGTCAGCAAAACTACGGAATGATATTCATACCTTCGCACAGTTTGATTCAAAATCGTTATATGAGGCGTGGGAAAGGTTTAAGGATATGCTCCGCAAGTGCCCACACCATGGAATTCCACAGTGGATGCAATTGGGGATATTTTGTGATGGTTTACAAGCATCCACGAGGGCAAGTATTGATGCAGCAGCAGGAGGAACGATTATGTCTAAAAATTTGGATGAGGCATATATGTTGTTAGAAACGATGGCCACCAACAACTATCAGTGGCCCATGACAAGAAATAATCCTTCGAAAATATCGGGAAAGTATGATGTGGATGCGATAACATCATTACAAGTGCAAATGACCGCAATGGCTAAGAAGATAGAATTATTGCATCCACAATCCACTCAGCAGGTAGCGATGGTTTGTGAAATATGTGCTGGGGGTCATACTACGGATCAATGTGCCATAAATGCTGAAGCAACACAGTATGTGGGGAGTTATAATCGGTCTACTCATCCTTATCAGAATCAAAATGCATATAATCCGAGGTGGAGAAATCATCCGGGTTTTTCATAGAGTAACAACCAAGCTGCAGAACAAGCGCCAAAACAACAAAACAATTTCAGGTTTCAATACCAGACACAACAAACTGTGCGGAAAGCAAGTTGGGAAGAAGCCTTGGAAAGATTTGTTAAAGCAACTGAGAAAAGGAGTGAGGAGAGTGATAAGAGATTTAATCAATTGGAGCTAAGTATACAAAGTCAGCATGCATCAATCAAAAATCTAGAAAATCAAATAGGAAAAATGGCACAGGCATTGAATAACCGACCACTTGGAACACTTCTGAGCGACACTGAGAAAAACCCGGGCAGAGATGAGCATTGTAAGGCGGTAACCCTACGAAGTGGAAAAGAACTACTAGAGTCCATCACAGATAAGGAAAAAGAGGACAAGGTATCAATTGAAACCAATGAAGTGGTGGAGACCGAAAAGCGTCAAGATGAGACCTTACAGCAGAAAAATTCGGAACCAACCAATACAATGCCCCCCATACCGTATCCGCAGAGATTTTAGAAATCCAAGTTAGATAAGCAGTTCTCACGATTTTTGGATATCTTCAAGAAACTGCATATCAACATCCCCTTCGCCGAAGCCTTGGAACAAATGCCGAGATACGCGAAGTTTATGAAGGAGGTTTTGTCGAAGAAGAGGAAATTGGGTGAATTTGAAACAGTAGCATTGACGGAGGAATGCAGTGCTATCATTCAGAATAAATTACCGCCAAAGCTCAAGGATCCAGGTAGCTTTAATATTCCGTGCGAGATTGGAAATCAATTTTCGGGACGAGCTTTAAGTGATTTGGGGGCCAGTATAAATCTAATGCCATTATCCGTCTACAGCCAGTTTGGACTTCAGGCTCCACACCCAACAAATATCAGTTTACAGTTAGCAGATAGGTCGGTTACATATCCACGAGGTATAGTTGAAGATGTGTTAGTAAAAGTGGATAAATTCATCTTTCCTGCAGATTTCTTTATTCTGGATTATGAAGTGGACAGTGAAATCCCGATCATTCTTGGGCGTCCATTTTTGGCGACAGGAAGAACATTGATTGATGTTCAAAAAGGTGAATTGACAATGCGAGTTGAAGATCAACAGGTCACCTTTAACGTTTTCAAGTCAATGTCGTACCCAAAAGAAAAAGGTGAATGTATGCGGGTTGATATTATGGAGGAATTGGTGAATCATAAATTCAACATAACTTTTTCAAAGGACCCACTTGAATCAATTTTGCTCGGGGCAGATGACTATGGTATTGAAGAGGATATCGAATACGTCAAATGGCTAGACACACCATGTAAGACCCCAACTTTTATAAATAAAGATGAATTTTCTATAAATATCATTTTTGAATATTATAGAGTTAATTTGATATAATGTTATAGTTGTGGGTAATATTTATAAATTTTGCAAAGTAAGCAAGTTGTTATAAAATATTCGTTTGGTCGGGAAATATTCTGTTTATCGAGAAATATTTGTACGACGGCACAATCATTGGTGGACCCCACAACAGAAGTATTGTAGTAGTTAGAAAACGACAAAAATTATCTTTCTATAAAATAACGGCTGAGGTGTTACCATTAAAATCGTTAAAACTGTTGAACTACCCGGTAGTAAAAGTACAGTAATACGCGTGGTTGCATAGTAACACACGGTATTGATTATTGATGCTTACGTGAGAAGTCACTCAGCTATACTCAATTATTGCTACAGTAATTGCTACATCATATCTTTTAAATTATTGTCATAGTATCATCTGTATAATATGTTATATTATTAAATCAATAATTGAGACGTTGTGGTAAGTTTGGTTATTTTTATGGGGGGCCATATGTCATCATCTAAGAGTCTCTTCGTCAATAGTAATTACCGTCGTCAATAGTAATTACCGTCATCAATAGTATTTACCTTGGTCAATAGTAATTACCTTCGCCAATAGTATTTACCTTGGTCAATAGTATTTACCTTGGTCAATAGTAATTACCTTCGTCAATAGTATTTACCTTGGTCAATAGTAATTACTTTCGTCAATAGTAGTTGTCCCTTTAATATTACCAAGAGTCATTTGACCCTTCGTTAAGACCAAGAGTCATTTGACCCTTCGTTAAGACCAAGAGCCACCTTCAGTTTTTCTATAAATAGAGGCCTAGGGCTTCATTATTTTTCACGAATTCATTCAAGCTATAGAGAGAGAAAGTATAGAGAGAATAAGAGAGAGAGAATAAAAGTATTCTGCTACTTCACTTTTCTAATATCCAGTTCTTTTAAGGTAAGGGATATTATTCTTTTGTATTCAAGAAGAGAATTTTTGTTATTCCATTTCTTTATTATTCTGTTGGAATAACCTGTATATGCGGAATACCCTATACTTGGTGATATTCTTCTATTATTCTGTCTTTGTTATTCTGTTGGAACATCCTGTCTGTGCTTTACGCCGGACCTGGTTCCGTCTTTATTATTATTCTGTCGGAATATCCTGTCTGTGTGTTTTACACCGGACCTGGTTCCATTATTTATTATTCTGTCGGAATATCTTGTCTGTGTATTTTACACCGGACCTGGTTCAATTATTTATTATTCTGTCGGAATATCCTGTCTGTGCGTTTACGCCGGACCTGGTTCCATTATTATTATTTTGTTAAGAATAACCTGTCTGTGCGGTCTATCGCATGCATGGTGATTTCTTTTGTTATTCTATTCTTTATTATACTCAGTTGATTAAAATTTGACTTCTATACTCCATGAAATTAGTGGAATATTCTTGATATTTGCGCTTCATCTAGTATCTATTCATGAAAATATTCTCCTGATCAGTCTTGAAGTTTACTCCACAAAGCAGTATCATGTTGACAATTTGGACGTTATTAATTCCTGGATAAATTAATTCTTGAACTTGTTTTATTGAATTCTTATATCATTGTCATCATCCTCATGTTTATAAAATGTTGAAAGTCATCTGTGGCCTGTAGTGAATAGATGGACTTGGTATGATTATGACCAGGGATTATTCGGTATAATCATGACCGTAATGTTACAAATGATGTGGTTAAAGTCTCATTGGCCGTAGTGCAGTGATGGACAGTTGTTGGCATGATCATGACCATTAATGAATACACGAATATCCTTGGCCGTAGTGCAGGGGTGATTCGATGATGTGGATTATTTTATTAAGCTGAGTCTCAGCGATCACAGTGTTGAAAAACTTTTTAAATCATAAAAGATAGTAGAGTTTATTTTCTACTTGACTCTATTAATGGATTGCTTGTTCCGCTGCAGTTAAACTTGATGTCTATTATATTTTATTAGTTTAACATTGTTGAAGGCTAATGATAATTTATTCTTCATTATCTTAGTCATAATATTTCTTACTGGGCTAGTTGAGCTCACCCTTTCTTTCACTGTTCTCTTCAGGAAATGAGAACGTAACTGGGGCAAGTCGGGGAACGGAGTGATGGTCCGAGTGATAGTATTAGTTAGTAGTCCTCACTATTCTATGTAATGGTGTGTTAATAAATGTAATGAGGACTCCTTTTGAGTATGAATACTCTCTAGAAGATAATATTTGTATTCAAACTCACAATTATGTTTTGTCGTATTGTACACGACAGTTGTATTAGTAAGTTGTATTTGTATTCTGTACTATGTATCTGACGACCCAAGATGGGTGATGTATACCTAATTTTGGGGGCGTCACAGTTGGTATCAGAGCTTAGGGATATGATCCCTGGCTAAGATGTGAGAATAGAACTAGGAGGGGAGAGACGGGGAATTCCTTCGCTAGTATGACCTACCTAGGATTATTTGCATGGTATTTAATTGGTCGGTCATAATATAAGGATAATATATGACATATCAATTAACTTTTATTTTGTGGCAGTATCTGAAAATGGCATCTGAGAATGTTGAGAATAGCAATGGAGCACAGGCGATTATTGATTCACCAAATATCAATAATCAGGATAATGTTCATCAGGAAGGTGACAATCCTCATGCAAACAACAACACTGACCAGATTATGAATGATGAAATGTTCAGAGATTTTATGCAATTCATGCAACAACAGGTGAAAGCGGCTCCTGTCCACAACGTAGGTGGAAATACTGGAAACTCTCAGGCGGTCACCGCTAAACAATTTAAGGAGCTGGGACCACCGGAGTTTAAGGGAGAACCCAAACCACTTGTAGCTGAAACATGGATAAAGCAGATCACCAAGATATTTTATGTCTTGGGTTGCTCTAAGGAGCAAAAGGTTTCCTTTGCCGCCTTTATGTTGCAAGGAGAGGCAGATTACTGGTGGGAATCGATAAAGCGTACTCAACCTGCCGCACTGAAGATGTCTTGGGAGAAGTTCCAAGAGCTGTTTAACGACAAATACTTTCCCGAGAGTATTCGTCACATGAAGGAGGTGGAGTTCATCAAATTGGAGCAGAATAATATGACCGTGTCACAGTACGAGGCAAAATTTGCGGAGTTATCCCGGTTTACGTCCCACTTGGTGGATAATGAAGAAAGAATGACGCGGATGTTTTTAAGAGGTTTAAAGCCGGAGATACGTCAACACCTTGTTTCTCATAAACTATGTTTGTATTCAGATGTTGTAAATAGGGCTCAGTTGGTGGAGCGCGATATCGAGACAACGCAACCAAAAGAGAGCAGCCGGTAAAATGATAATACCAGTGAAAGCAGTCATCGAAGCGGTGACAACAAGCGTGGAGGGAATCAACAGGCCAGAAATGGTAACCACTTCGGTGGTAATCAGGGCCAAAACAATAAGAATGGTCATTTCAAGAAGAGGAGATTCAACAATGATGGAAAGACGTCAGCACCAACACCCGTTGTTAAGGAAGGAGAATGACCACCTATCATATGTTTCAAATGCGGAGGGGAGGGGCACATCAGTCCAAACTGCGCGATGCCGTCCAAAACATGTTATAATTGTGGAAGAGAAGGTCATTTAGCCCGATTTTGTCGTTTACCGAAGACAAATTCAGCTAGGATGGAGGCACCAAAGGCCGTCCCAGAAAAGTCAAAACCGGTTGTGCAAGGGAGAGCGTTTGTTGTGAACTCCCAGAAAGCAAGAAACCCGAATGAGGTCATCACGGGTAAGCTTATCATAAACTCTAACGAAGTCTATACTTTATTTGATACCGGTTCTACCCATTCTTTTATTTCTCCTACTTGCGCTCATCGATTAAATTTGATTTCGGAGAAATTAGACTTTGACTTAGCAGTTGAAACTCCATTGGGAGAAACCTTCATTACATCCACGGTTTATAAGTCTTGTTTGGTTCAAGTTGGTACCCACACATTACCTGTCGATCTTATTTCATTAAAAATACTTGCATTTGACGTGATTCTAGGGATTGATTGGTTAACTACTCATCATGCAAAAATTGATTGTTTTCGTAAGGTTGTTAGCTTTCATATTCCTAATCGACCTATTATGCGAATTCAAGCAACCAAACCATTAAAATCAATCGCTGTTATCTCAAGCCATAAAGCTATTCGTTTATTGAAAAATGGATGTCAAGCTTTCTTAGCTCATGTCACAGATCTAAACAAAAATACGTCAGCTTTGAATGATATTTCTATTGTTAATAAATTTCCTGACGTATTTCCCGAAGAACTTCCTGGCCTACCCCCAGAGCGTGAAATTGAATTTTGTATCGACCTTGAACCCGGTACAAAACCCATTTCCAAAGCCCCATATCGAATGGCTCCTATTGAACTTCAGGAGTTAAAGACCCAACTGCAGGAATTGTTAGACATTGGTTTTATTCGTCCTAGTACTTCTCCTTGGGGTGCTCCTGTTCTGTTCGTGAAGAAGAAAGATGGGAGTAAGTGACTTTGTATTGATTATCGGGAGTTGAATCATGTCACCATCAAAAATAGGTACCCATTGCCACGTATTGATGACCTGTTTGACCAGTTGCAAGGAGCACAATTCTTTTCAAAGATCGATCTTCGTTCTGGATATCATCAGCTGAAGGTTAGAACTGAGGATATTCCAAAGACGGCTTTTAGAACTCGGTACGGGCATTATGAATTCTTAGTTATGTCTTTTGGATTGACTAATGCTCCTGCTGCCTTCATGGATATGATGAACAGGGTATTCAAGGAATATTTGGATCACTTTGTGGTCGTCTTTATCGATGACATCCTTGTTTATTCCAAAAGCCGTGAAGATCATGAGCAACACTTGAGGTTGGTACTCTAAAAGCTTCGTGAATACAAACTTTATGCCAAGTTGAAGAAATGCGAGTTCTGGCTGGAAGAGGTAGCATTCCTTGGGCACGTAGTATCAAGTCGTGGAATATCGGTTGACCCAGCAAAGATTGAAGCTATTCAAAGCTGGGAGCAACCTAAATCAGTGACCGAGGTACGTAGCTTTCTTGGTTTAGCTGGTTATTATCGGAGATTCGTGGAAGGATTTTCTCGAATCGCTACTCCATTAACTCAGCTGACTCGGAAAGATACAAAGTTCGGTTGGAGCGAAGAATGTGAGCAGAGTTTTCAAGAACTCAAGAGGAGACTCATTTCAGCACCTGTTCTAACAATACCATCTGGCTCGGAGGGATTTGTCATCTACAGTGATGCTTCGAGCAAAGGGTTGGGATGTGTTCTCATGCAACATGGAA
The DNA here is from genome assembly GCA_016801055.1 of Panax notoginseng. Lineage (NCBI taxonomy): Eukaryota > Viridiplantae > Streptophyta > Magnoliopsida > Apiales > Araliaceae > Panax > Panax notoginseng. The sequence goes on from CM029013.1 coordinate 253,505,998, forward strand.
AAGTCATAGCCTATGCATCAAGACAACTCAAGGAATATGAGAGGAATTATCCTACTCATGATCTAGAGTTGGCAGCTGTTGTCTTTGCACTTAAAATTTGGAGGCATTACTTGTATGGGGAGAAGGTGGAGATCTTTACGGATCATAAAAGCCTTAAATATTTCTTCACTCAAAAGGAACTCAACATGCGACAACGACGTTGGCTTGAACTGTTGAAAGATTATGATCATACCATTCAATACCATCCTGGAAAAGCGAACGTGGTAGCTGACGCATTGAGTAGAAGATCATATGTAAGTACGAGTGCGATATTGTCAACACAAAGGCCCATTTTGTGTGATTTGCAAAGGATGGAGATAGAGTTAAAGACTCCAGGGACCCATGTGATGATGGCGAATATACGAGTAGAACCAACTTTAATCGATAAAGTTAAAGCTGCTCAAGCTACAGACCTGGAGCTGATGTGTATGAGGAAGAAAGTGCAAGAAGGTGCTATGCCGGAAGCAAGAATCGATGAAGAAGGAATACTTCGAGTCAACTCCAGACTTTGTGTTCCTAACAACCCTGATTTAAAGTATGAAATCATGATGGAGGCGCACAACACACCGTTTGCAATCCATCCTGAAAGTACCAAAATGTATCATGATCTTCGTCATACATTTTGGTGGAGCAATATGAAGAGAGAGATAGCATTGTTTATCTCAAGGTGTCTAACTTGTCAACGAGTCAAAGCGGAGCATCAAGTACCAAAAGGTCCATTGCAACCACTTGAAATTCCAGAATGGAAGTGGGAGCACATTACCATGGATTTCGTTACCGGTCTTCCTAGGGTTTCTCAAGGTATTGATGCGATTTGGGTCATTGTTGATAGATTGACCAAGTCTGCTCATTTCTTACCGATACGAGAAACTTATACACTTGAACGTCTTGCTCGTATGTACATAAACGAGATTGTAAGACTGCATGGTATGCCAGTATCCAGTGTTTCTGACCGAGACCCAAGATTCACTTCATGATTTTGGGTTAGTTTACAAAAAGCTATGGGCACGGATTTACGATTTAGTTCAGCATATCATCCTCAGACGGACGGACAATCAGAGAGGACTATTCAAACTCTTGAAGATCTATTAAGACTCTGTGTCTTTGACTTCAGGGGAAGTTGGGATAAGTTCTTACCATTGGTGGAGTTTTCCTACAACAACAGTTATCAAGCAAGTATTGGCATGGCTCCATTCGAAGCATTGTATGGAAGAAAATGTCGTTCTCCAGTATACTAGGATGAGGTGGGTGAAGCAACATTATTGGGACCGGAGTTGGTACGTATGACTACAGAAAAGATTCAAACGATCCGACAACGTATAAAAATCTCACAAGATCGACAAAAGAGTTATGCTGATCTTCATCGAAAGGACGTGAAATTTGATGTAGGAGATCATGTGTTCTTACGTGTTGCTCCATGGAAAGGAGTTACGAGATTTGGAAAGAGAGAAAAGCTCAATCCTCGATTTATCGGTCCATTTTTAATCCTCGATCAAGTAGGAACTGTGGCTTATAGACTCGCTTTACCGCCAAGTATGTCTCGTGTTCATAACGTTTTTCACATATCCATGTTACGCAAATATGTGGAAGACCCGAACCACATTATTGAGTTAGAACCGGACGAAATAGCGGAGGATTTGACGTATGAAGAAGTTCCTGTTCAAATCTTGGATAAGAAGGAACATATTCTACGCTCCAAGGTTATACCTCAAGTCAAAGTTTTGTGGAGAAACCACGATGTTGAGGAAATGACCTGGGAGTTAGAATCTGAAATGAAATCAAGGTATCCTTACCTCTTCGACATACCAGGTACGTACCCTAATTTCGGAGGTTGTAAGACCCCAACTTTTATAAATAAAGATGAATTTTCTATAAATATCATTTTTGAATATTATGGAGTTAATTTGATATAATGTTATAGTTGTGGGTAATATTTATAAATTTTGCAAAGTAAGCAAGTTGTTATAAAATATTCGTTTGGTCGGGGAATATTCTGTTTGTCGGGGAATATTTGTACGACGGCACAATCATTAGTGGACCCCACAACAGAAGTATTGTCGTAGTTAGAAAACGACAAAAATTATCTTTTTATAAAATAACGGCTGAGGTGTTACCGTTAAAATCGTTAAAACTGTTGAACTACCCGGTAGTAAAAGTACAGTAATACGCGTGGTTGCATAGTAGCACACGGTATTGATTATTGATGCTTACGTGAGAAGTCACTCAGCTATACTCAATTATTGCTATAGTAATTGCTGCATCATATCTTTTAAATTATTGTCATAGTATCATCTGTATAATATGTTATATTATTAAATCAATAATTGAGACGTTGTGATAAGTTTGGTTATTTTTATGGGGGGCCATATGTCATCATCTAAGAGTCTCTTCGTCAATAGTAATTACCGTCGTCAATAGTAATTACCGTCATCAATAGTATTTACCTTGGTCAATAGTAATTACCTTCGTTAATAGTATTTACCTTGGTCAATAGTATTTACCTTGGTCAATAGTAATTACCTTCGTCAATAGTATTTACCTTGGTCAATAGTAATTACTTTAGTCAATAGTAGTTGTCCCTTCAATATTACCAAGAGTCATTTGACCCTTCGTTAAGACCAAGAGTCATTTGACCCTTCGTTAAGACCAAGAGCCACCTTCAGTTTTTCTATAAATAGAGGCCTAGGGCTTCATTATTTTTCACGAATTCATTCAAGCTATAGAGAGAGAAAGTATAGAGAGAATAAGAGAGAGAGAATAAAAGTATTCTGCTACTTCACTTTTCCAATATCCAGTTCTTTTAAGGTAAGGGATATTATTCTTTTGTATTCAAGAAGAGAATTTTTGTTATTTCATTTCTTTATTATTCTGTTGGAATAACCTGTATATGCGGAATACCCTATACTTGGTGATATTCTTCTATTATTCTGTCTTTGTTATTCTGTTGGAACATCCTGTCTGTGCTTTACGTCGGACCTGGTTCCGTCTTTATTATTATTCTGTCGGAATATCCTGTCTGTGTGTTTTACACCGGACCTGGTTCCATTATTTATTATTCTGTCGGAATATCTTGTCTGTTGTAAGACCCCAAATTATTAATAAATGAAATTTAAATTCCCTCTATTTATTATTTTGAAATAGTAAGTGTTAAATTGATTAATGAGGTTAGTTATGGGTAAAATGCGTAAATATTTTAAATAAGCAAGTGGTTATAAAATATTCATTGTTGTCGGGGAATATTCGTTTGGTCGTGGAATATTCTTCCTGTCGGGGAATATTCGTACGACGGCGCAGTCTTTTGTGGGCCCCATAACGGAAAGCGATTGGATGAAGAAAACGACAAGTATATGTTTTTTTATTAATAACGGCGTAGTTGTTACCGTTAATACTGTTGGAATACCCGGTGGTTAAAACACAGTAATACGCGTTGTTACACAGTAGCACACTGTATTGCACCAATTATTGATTCTTACGTAAGAAGGCACTACTCAATAATGGTTACAGTAATTACTGTTCAGTATTTTATTTTATTGATTCAATAATTGCTGCGTTGATATTTTATATTACTGTTGTTTCAATAATTGTCACTACACAGTATTTCCCATTATCAGATCAATAATTCATATTATTTGAATAATATTATTAGATAACATTATTGGCAATGTCTAGAAAGTTCTGTCTAAGGAGAGGTTTGTGTAGGGTTTCGGCACAGAAACGCACAGCGGAAATTAAAATTTTAAAGCAATTTCCGAAACCCTATAACAGGATCCATGCGAAAAATCAATTAATTAAGAGGTTTAGAGATTATACCGATTATGAAAACGAGAGTCTGAAATCGACTGCGCCTCGAATCTCCAACGCAATACAAACCGACTGCGTCTCTACGGTATCCACACGAACGCTCAGCGAATCGTCTTACGATCTGCAGAAGAAGGAATCGCGGTACTAGCCACCAAGGATGAGGATTTTCGGAACTATTTTCTCTAGTCTCTCTCTAAGAGCGGCTAGGGTTTTGTTTTGACGTAAAAACCTAAAGTCTGATATACATCATATATATAGCAGTCAGGAGGAATTAATCAAAACCTAATATTATTAAAATCCGAGTTTATATATATCTTAATTAAGTCTTACTTAATTAATATACATATATATAAATTATCCTATTAATTTAAATTCATAATTTAAAATTATATCAATCATATTGACATATTTAAATCTTTACAATTTAAATTAATTTCCTTTTAATTACGTTCTTTGTGTGTGACCCTATAGGTTATTATTACGTTGGCAATAACCTTAAAATCATATTATAAAGTTATAAACAGTGAGCGGCATCTAGTAATGCATCACTGCTACCCAAGTAATAATAAGATCGATGATTCGATGCAACCTTTTCGTGACCAATGTTTCAATGTAATTTAATCCTTTTAACCTTAATATCCTAGATTAAACTCGAGTCATGGAATGTGTCATACTCTTCATAATTTAATCTGAGTTTTCTTGATCAATGAGTAGACTATATGAAACAAATCACTATTTGAGCATGGCCATGCATTTCATAGTCCTACTCAATCAAGAGGCCTATGGATATCACCTATAAAATATAGGATGGTTAAATTCCATCTAGATCACTCATATTACTCACACGATTCATAATGAACCCAATAATTACCTTTATAGTCCACCCTATTAAAGGTGACATTTGATGATATCAAAGTACATAAATTCTCGTGTAGTAATATAGCGGTTTCAGGTCGGAGGACCATTACATCATTGTCACTATGAGAATTACTAATGACACTTCGCATAATGCTCCATATAGAATTCTCATGGTGGGTCTGTCCAGTACATTGTTCTCTAACATGTACCTATGCATTGACTTAATATCTCATATATTTATGACCAATGAGATTTGGTCATCAGTCAATCCACATACTAGTCTCAATGCATCATTGTTGTCCCATCAACAATGATACTCGACTAGGGACATTTAAGAACAATGATACTAATTATAATTATATAATCTCATGTTCAAGTCACATACTTGAAACTATATAATTTGTATCACTATTCTAAGGAATTTTATTATGTTAACAATTATATTACGCAGTAATTAAAATCATAATAAAATCATTTATTTATTCAATCAACAATAATATCAAATGTTAAGCAATTACATCAAATAATTGGCCTCTAGGGCATAAACTCTAACAGTCTCCCACTTGCACTAGAGCCAATCACTCATGTATCTAATACCCATGGAACTAATGTGACCGTCGTGCTTCTGCTGCGACAAAGCCTTGGTCAGTGGATCTGCAACATTATCATCTGTTGGCACTCTTCCTATATGTACATCTCCTCTGTCAATGATTTCACGGATGAGATGGTACCGCCTAAGTATATGCTTGGATCGTTGGTGAGATCTGGGTTCCTTAGCCTGTGCAATGGCTCCATTATTATCACAGTATAGAGCAACCGGATCAACAATGGTTGGAACAACACCAAGTTCAGTGATGAACTTTTTAATCCATACAGCCTCCTTGGCTGCACTAGAAGCAGCAATATACTCAGCCTCTGTTGTAGAATCAGCGACTGTCTCTTGCTTTGAACTTTTCCAGCTAACAGCACCACCATTAAGGCAAAACACAAAACCTGACTGAGACTTATAGTCATCATTGTCAGTTTGGAAACTAGCATCTGTGTAACCCTTTACTGCCAGTTCGTCTTCACATCCATATACCAAGAATGAATCCTTAGTCCTTTTCAGGTACTTGAGGATATTCTTGACTGCTGTCCAGTGACCTTCACCTGGATTCGACTGGTATCTGCTCGTCATGCTCAAAGCATACGAGACATCCGGACGAGTACATATCATTGCATACATGATAGATCCAATTGCCGAAGCATAAGGGATCTTTCTCATACGCTCCTCATCATCTTGTGATTTAGGACATTGGGCCTTAGAGATCTTTATACCATGAGTCACGGGTAAATTTCCTCTTTTCGCCTCTTGCATGTTGAACCGTTTCAACACTTTATCAATATATGTACTTTGACTTAGGCCGAGCATTTTTCTCGATCTATCTCTATAGATTTTGATACCTAAAATATAGGCAGCATCGCCCAAATCTTTCATGGAGAAACATTTTCCTAACCATGTTTTTACAGCCTGTAAGGAAGGAATGTCATTCCCAATAATTAATATGTCATCAACATATAATACTAGGAATACAATGTGACTCCCACTAACCTTCTTATATACACAAGGTTCATCTTCATTTTTAATAAAGCCAAATTCTTTGACTGCTTCATCAAATCGAAGATTCCAACTCCGAGAGGCTTGCTTTAATCCATAAATGGATCGCTGCAGCTTACATACCTTTCCAGCATCCTTTGGAATGACAAAACCCTCAGGTTGTGTCATATACACATCCTCAAGTAGATTTCCGTTAAGGAAAGCAGTTTTGACATCCATCTGCCAGATTTCGTAATCATAAAAAGCTGCAATAGCAAGTAAGATCCTGATGGATTTAACCATTGCCACTGGAGAAAATGTTTCATCATAGTCAACACCTTGAATTTGTTTGAAACCTTTTGCTACCAGTCGGCCTTTATAGGTTTGTACATTACCATCCATGTCAGTTTTCTTCTTGAAAACCCACTTGCACCCGATTGGTTTTACCCCTTCGGGTGGATCAACCAAGGTCCATACTTGGTTAGTATACATGGAATCCATTTCAGATCTCATGGCTTCAAGCCATCTCTCAGAATCTGGTCCATTCATAGCTTCTTGGTAGGAAGTAGGCTCATCCTGATCTATGAGCATCACATCACCGTTTTGAGTCACAAGATATCCATAATATCTCTCAGGCTCTTGGCGTGTCCTACCAGATCTACGAATTCCTTGTGTAATTTGAGCAGGTTCACTTTCCACAATTTCTTGTGGTTCCTGCTCACGTTCCAACTCAGGTTCAATGATATTTTGTGGTTCTCGAATTTCTTCGAGTTCTACTTTCCTCCCACTGTTTCCTTTAGAGACAAATTCTCTTTCTAGAAAAATACCAGTTCGAGCAACAAACACTTTATTCTCAGAAGGTTTGTAGAAATAATACCCTTTTGTTTCTTTTGGGTATCCCACAAAATTACATTTGTCAGATTTGGGTCCGAGCTTATCAGAATCTAGACGTTTTACAAACGCCTCGCATCCCCAAATCTTCATGAACGACATACTAGGACGTTTCCCAGTCCACATCTCATATGGTGTCTTCTGAACCGTCTTTGTAGGAACACGGTTAAGTGTGAATGCAGCTGTCTCTAGGGCATGACCCCAGAAGCTTATTGGAAGATCTGCATGACTCATCATTGATCGTACCATGTCCAACAAGGTTCGATTCCTCCTCTCAGACACACCATTCCATTGTGGTGTTCCAGGTGGAGTGAGCTGTGATATAATACCACACTCCTTTAGAAGGTCATCAAAGTCTTGGCTTAAGTATTCACCTCCTCGATCGGATCGAAGGGCTTTTATGCTTTTGCCAAATTGGTTTTGAACTTCATTCTTGAATTCCTTAAACTTTTCAAAGGATTCGGATTTGTGTCTCATTAGATACACATATCCATATCTACTGAAGTCGTCAGTAAATGTAATGAAGTAATAAAACCTACCTCTTGCTAACGAACTCATGGGTCCACATACATCACTATGTATAAGTCCCAATATATCGCTAGCCCGTTCACTGTGTCCAGTGAAAGGGGCTTTAGTCATCTTGCCTAATAAACAAGATTCGCATTTTTCATATGATTCAAAATCAAATGAATCCAAAAATCCATCTTTATGGAGTTTTGATATGCGTTTCTCATTTATATGGCCCAAACGACAGTGCCAGAGATATGTCGGATTTGAATCATTTGATTTAAATCGTTTTGTGTTTATGTTATAGATAGGCATTTCTAAATCAAGAATATAAAGACCGTTAAATAATTGTGCAACACCATAGCAAATATCATTTAAGTAAAACGAACAACCATTGTTCTTAATTATAAATGAAAACCCTTTCTTGTCCAAACAAGAAACAGAAATAATATTTTTGTTTATAGCAGGCACAAAATAACAATCTTCTAATTCTAAAACTAGCCCAGTGGGCAAAGATAAATGATAAGTTCCTACGGCCAGTGCAGCAACTTTTGCTCCATTCCCAACTCGTAGGTCAACCTCTCCTTTCGCCAAAGTCCTACTCCTTCGGAGTCCCTGCACATTAACACAAATGTGAGAACCACATCCAGTATCCAATACCCATGATGTAGAAGTAGACAAATTGACTTCTATAACATATATACCTGAATCAGAAGTCGTACTTCCTTTTCTTTTCTTCACTTCTTCCAAATAAGCATGACAGTTCCTTTTCCAGTGTCCAGGTTTTCCACAGAAGTGACATTCACCTTCTTTAGCCACCCCACCTTTAGGTTTTAAAGCCTGTTTGGTTTTGGAATTGGGTTTGGCAACAGACTTAGATCCTATCTTCTTTTTGCCTTTCCAATTTCCCTTAGCATTCCCCTTTTGCACCATCATTATGGGAGCGGGTCCTGCCTTTTTCATGTTGTTCTCGGCAGTTCTTAACATGCTCAACAACTCAGTAAGGGGTTTCTCAATTTCATTCATAAGATAGTTCATAACAAATTGAGAGTAGCTGCTGTTCAAAGATTGTAAAACAAGATCAGTTTGGGCTTCCGGAGTGATTGGAAAACCCAACCTATCCAGGTACTCAATATACCCAATCATTTTCAGCACATGTGGACCAACTGGATCACGTTCACCCATCTTGCAGTGATACAACGCTTTGCTTGTATCATACCTCTCCTGTCGAGCATGCCCTTCGAACAATTTCTTGAGATGCTCGATCATCTCATAAGCATCCATTAACTCATGTTGCTTCTGAAGCTCAGCGTTCATGGTTGCTAGCATGAGACAACTCACGTCCAGAGCATCATCTTGATGCTTCTTGTAAGCATTATGCTCCGCACGTGGTGCAGTGACAGCCGGTGCTGCAGGAATGGGCCCATCAAGGACATATAGCTTACGCTCTTGTTTAAGGACAATCCTCAAGTTCCTGTGCCAGTCAAGGAAATTAATCCCACTCAGCTTGTCCTTCTCAAGGACTGATCGTAGTGAAAGACTACTTGTGTTGTTGTTGTTGTTTGCCATTGATATCTACAATTTATAAGTGCCAAAATAATAAGTCAAATTGCAGAGTTGATATTATGTAATTGATAATAGTACATTCAAAATATACCTCCCACTATTTTATTCAAATTAATAGCCCTCACCATTAATTCGGAAAGCATTTTCTATTAAATCTTTCTAGTGAGCCAAGATCCATATTTCATTATGACTTAAGTTAGCTTTGGCTAATCTCTTAAAACATAATTATTTAGGTAGACAACCCTTTGTCAATTATATCATATATAACTCCTGGATAGTTTGGTAAACAACAATTGTTTTAGTCCATCTAATGGTACCTACCAAACTCTATGCCTCTAAGTCCACAATCCTATTGAGATAACTTAGTTAAGTCGGCCCCAATGATTTTAACAGTTTGGATATCACAATTATCCTATCGCATCTTACCTAGATAAATAGGGTACTTTGCTTTGGCAAACCTACATCTATTGATCAAGGTCTTGATGAGTGTTATTCATTGGAAGGCATCTGATTTAGACTTAATAATTTAATGAGGGATTAATTTAGATCTCACCAATTTTAATCTTATTAAGCATGCACATTATTTATCATATCATATCGCATACAAGCATAAATAAAGTGCAAAATTAAATGTGTCACAGTTATGGCCCAATCCACTGTCAATCTTTTCAAGCTAATGAAAGATTGAAGGTCAATCTAAGGTGGTAAAAGATCTTAAAATAAATAGCCTCCTTGGATCTTCCTCAAGCATGTGCCTCCTCTCCATCTTGACATCTTCATCAATTACAGATTATTACATGACATAAAGAAACCTCGAGTTACATTCGAGGGGATTTAGATGAGAAGAGAATATTACATCAGAATTTATAGAAAGGCACGACATGCAAGCCGTATTTCAAAACCAAAAACCACTAACCTATGGGTCAAAAGGCCATAACTGTGCACCATGCATATCACAATAAGCACATAACAATTTATATATAATTAAAGAAAACAATATATAACATATAGGGGACACGACCATCGTGCGCTACGACGGGGGGGTCCAAGGGGGGGTCTCCCCCCCTGGCGGTTTCAGAATCATACATTTTAATCCACCAAAACACCCATAATAACAAATCATATAATACCAGTTTCGATTTAATCATATTAAAACGAATAACAGTACACCCAGAATTTATCATATATTTCCAGTTTCGATTAATCATATTAAAACGATTCTTCATGTTTCTAATCCGATTAGAACAGTTATATTGTTATTCCATCGATTAAAGATACGATTAACATTATCATCATATATATTACCAGAATATACATACAACGGAATATCATATATTCAATTTCATATCGGTAAACATGCATCATCATATATCATATATATCGAATACAAGTAAAACACGTAATCTAAATTAATCGTTTCGCAAGTAGCTCTGATACCACTGTAGGGTTTCGGCACAGAAACGCACAACGGAAATTAAAATTTTAAAGCAATTTCCGAAACCCTAAAACAGGATCCATGCGAAAAATCAATTAATTAAGAGGTTTAGAGATTATACCGATTATGAAAACGAGAGTCTGAAATCGACTGCGCCTCGAATCTCCAACGCAATACAAACCGACTGCGTCTCTACGGTATCCACACGAACGCTCAGCGAATCGTCTTACGATCTGCAGAAGAAGGAATCGCGGTACTAGCCACCAAGGATGAGGATTTTCGGAACTATTTTCTCTAGTCTCTCTCTAAGAGCGGCTAGGGTTTTGTTTTGACGTAAAAACCTAAAGTCTGATATACATCATATATATAGCAGTCAGGAGGAATTAATCAAAACCTAATATTATTAAAATCCGAGTTTATATATATCTTAATTAAGTCTTACTTAATTAATATACATATATATAAATTATCCTATTAATTTAAATTCATAATTTAAAATTATATCAATCATATTGACATATTTAAATCTTTACAATTTAAATTAATTTCCTTTTAATTACGTTCTTTGTGTGTGACCCTATAGGTTATTATTACGTTGGCAATAACCTTAAAATCATATTATAAAGTTATAAACAGTGAGCGGCATCTAGTAATGCATCACTGCTACCCAAGTAATAATAAGATCGATGATTCGATGCAACCTTTTCGTGACCAATGTTTCAATGTAATTTAATCCTTTTAACCTTAATATCCTAGATTAAACTCGAGTCATGGAATGTGTCATACTCTTCATAATTTAATCTGAGTTTTCTTGATCAATGAGTAGACTATATGAAACAAATCACTATTTGAGCATGGCCATGCATTTCATAGTCCTACTCAATCAAGAGGCCTATGGATATCACCTATAAAATATAGGATGGTTAAATTCCATCTAGATCACTCATATTACTCACACGATTCATAATGAACCCAATAATCACCTTTATAGTCCACCCTATTAAAGGTGACATTTGATGATATCAAAGTACATAAATTCTCGTGTAGTAATATAGCGGTTTCAGGTCGGAGGACCATTACATCATTGTCACTATGAGAATTACTAATGACACTTCGCATAATGCTCCATATAGAATTCTCATGGTGGGTCTGTCCAGTACATTGTTCTCTAACATGTACCTATGCATTGACTTAATATCTCATATATTTATGACCAATGAGATTTGGTCATCAGTCAATCCACATACTAGTCTCAATGCATCATTGTTGTCCCATCAACAATGATACTCGACTAGGGACATTTAAGAACAATGATACTAATTATAATTATATAATCTCATGTTCAAGTCACATACTTGAAACTATATAATTTGTATCACTATTCTAAGGAATTTTATTATGTTAACAATTATATTACGCAGTAATTAAAATCATAATAAAATCATTTATTTATTCAATCAACAATAATATCAAATGTTAAGCAATTACATCAAATAATTGGCCTCTAGGGCATAAACTCTAACAGTTTGGTCATCTAATTGCGCGCCAGTAAGGAGAAATCCTTATTGGAAAGCCCCCTCTTTCCTGGGAACGGCCTGGTTGTCATAAATGTGATTCTGTAATATTATTTGTAAATAATTAATTATTGATTCATATGATAAGGAAATATTTATTTTTGTGGATATAAATGAGAGTTATATTTTTGTGGTTAAAAATAAAGGAGTTAATGTTGAGGTTTTTATCAGTATTTTTGTCGGAATGGAGGTATTAAAAATCAGGGTTTTTGAGATATTTTGCGGGAGTTATAATTTTTAATCCGACCGTTGGATCGTGGTAATTTTTGGATATGTTATACATATATAAGTTGAGTATATGTCCACAAATTTTGAACCGTTAAAAATGAACGTATGATTTATTATGAATTTTACGAGATGACTGGTTCAGAAATTGTTGAATTTTCGGAGTTAATCATTTTGGTAGAAAATTCTAGAATTGGTGGGCCCCACTCTTGGTTGGTGAAGAAATGTGCTGAGATTTTTATTCAAATGTGGTGGGTGGGAATAGTAGCAGGTAAAGCCATCAGGTTGCAGGTTAAGTCTGCTTCGGCGTGCTAACATTTTCCTATAAATAGAGGGCTAAGTTAGAATTGAAAATCACACCAGAAACAAGTTTTCTCTCTTTCTCTCTCTAGATTATTGAGTGTATTTTGTGAGTATTTAGATACTTTGAGAGTTTCTATTCATCAGAGCAAGTGTCTTTCAGCCTTATACCGGTATTCCGACCAGAAGTACTGTCTGTACGAGGTAAGGGATGTTATTTTATTCAAAAATGATATTATTTCTTCAATATCATTATGCCGAAATATTGGTTGGAAATTTTTATCAAATTTGGAACTTTTCACGTCGGGGTTACTATTCATGAGTTACTATTCACGAGTTACTATTCACCGAAAAATAAAATTTCTCTTTTCGCCCAAAATATCTATTCTGGGTACTAGCTTTGATTGTATCCATGTTTTGATCATTCTTGAATTCTACTTCACTATGAATAATTATAAGGTATTTTTGGACATGAATAAATCGAAATACGAATCCTTAATATTGCTATTTTGTTTCACTGGATTCGTTTTCTTTAAGATATTTTTCATCATCCTCAGTCCTAAATGATGATATTACTGAATATCTTTGGCCGTAGTGCAAAGATGAATGATTCACTGATGAATATCTTTGGCCCGTAGTGCAAAGATGAACAGGTGTTGAGATGAACATGACCGACTGGTGATACAAATGAATATCTTTGGCCTGTAGTGCAAAGATGAATATTTGATTAAAGATGGTTATTGATTGTTGTTACAGGGATAAAATATTGATGATGGACTTTTAAATCTTAGAAGATAGTAGAACTCATTCTCTACTTGACTCTTCTAATGGTTTGCTGTTTCCGCTGCAGTTATTGATTTAAAACTTGTTGTCTATTGTATTCTATTAGATTTTTCCCTGTTGAAGACTAACGATAATTTGTTCTGTATTATCTTAGTCATAATGTTCTTTACTGGGCTAGTTGAGCTCACACTTTTCCTTTTTGTTCCATTTTTCTCAGGAGGCGAGAATGTAGCGAGTACTAGTCGGGGTATGGAATGATGGTTCTAGAAGTTACTTTAGTAGTCCTCACTATTTTTGTGAAATAATGTATCAATAATTGTAATGAGGGCTTATTTGAGTGTGGATATTGTCTAAATGACAATATTTGTATTTAAACTCACAGTTCTTGTGTTGTAATAATAAAGATGTAGTTGTTTCTGTACCATGTATTTTGGCGACTCAGAATGGGTGTTGTATACCTATTTTGGGGGCGTCACAGTTGGTATCAGAGCTTAGGGATATGATCTCTGGCGGAGATCGGGGAATAGAACTAGGAGGGGAGAGACGAATCCTTCGCTAGTGTGTCCTACCTAAGCTTATTTATTGGTCAGTCATAATATAGGGGTATTATGTGATTTGTTAATTTATTTAATTAACCCTTGTTTTATGGCAGTATTTGAGAATGTCGACTGAGAATGTTAATAGTGGAGTAAATGAGACCGTGGAGACACCGGTGCTTACCAACGAGGAGAACGTGCAACAGGCTGGCAATGTTCCTCCTGTGAACAACACCAATGAGCAGATGATGAACGATGGAATGTTTAGAAGTTTTTTGCAATTCATGCAAAACCAGACAAGGGAGACTCGTGTTCAAAATACAGGAGGAAATGATAGCAATTCACGGTTTGTCACAGCCAAACAGTTCAAAGAATTGGGACCACCAGAATTTAAGGGAAAGCCGGATCCGATCATGGCGGAAACGTGGGTCAAACAAATTACCAAGATATTCGATGTCTTGGGATGCACGGAGGAACAGAAGGTTCCATTCGCCACCTTTATGTTCCGTGGCGAGGCAGATTACTGGTGGGAGTCTGTGAAGCGTACCCATCCAACCGCACTCAGCATGTCTTGGGAGACATTTCAAAAACTGTTTAATGACAAGTACTTTCCTGAAAGTATTCGTCATATGAAGGAGGTAGAGTTTATTAGACTAGAGCAGAATAATATGACGGTATCTCAGTACGAGGCAAAGTTTGCAGAGTTGTCCAGGTTTGCACCTCATTTGGTGGAGAATGAGGAACGTATGACGAGGATGTTTCTGAGAGGTTTGAAACCTGGCATACATCAATATCTCATTTCTCATAAATTTTCTCTCTATTCAGATGTTGTCAACAGGGCTCAATTATTAGAGCGAGATAACGAGTACGGTCAACTGAGGGATCACAACCAGGATCATATCGGTGACAGCAGTCATCAGAACAATGATAACCAGCGGAGAAAGAAAAATACAGACAAGAACGGCAACCACTCTGGTGGTAATCGTGGCTATGAAAATAGAAGAAGCGAGTCGGGAGGAGATTTTAAAAAGAGGAGATTCAACAATGACAATACGAAGACGTCAGCACCAACAGCAATTGGTTCCAAGGGAGGAGAACGACCACCGGTTATATGCTATAAGTGCGGAAAAGAAGGACATATCAGCCCAAACTGCCCACAACAGTTTAAGGTATGTTATAATTGTGGAAAGGAAGGACATATCGCTCGAGATTGCACTGTAGCGAAACCAAGTTCAGCGGGAGTGGTGATTCCAAGGGCTGTCCCGGATAAGGCGAAATCAGCGGTTCTTGGAAGAGCGTTTGTCGTGACTGGTCAACATGCGAGGAACCCAAACGAGGTGATCACGGGTAAGCTAATCATAAATTCATGCGAAGTTTATACCTTATTAGATACCGGTTCTACCCATTCTTTTATCTCTCCTGCTTGTGCTCAACGTTTAAACTTGAATCCGGGGAAATTGGACTTTGATTTATCTGTTGAAACTCCGTTAGGTGAAACCTTTGTTACATCTACAGTTTATAAATCTTGCATGATCCAAGTTGGTACCATCACCTTACCTGTTGACCTTATCTCTTTAAAGATACTTGCTTTTGATGTGATTTTAGGGATTGATTGGCTAACTACTCATCATGCCAAAATTGATTATTTTCGTAAGGTTGTTAGTTTTCATATTCCTAACCAACCTGTTGTACGAATTCAAACAACTAAGCCATTAAAATCAATCACTGTTATATCAAGCCATAAAGCCATTCGTTTATTAAAAAACGGATGTCAAGCTTTCTTAGCCCATGTTATGGATTTGAATAAAGACACGTCAAATTTGAATAATATTCCTGTTGTTATTGACTTTCCTGACGTATTTCCTGAAGAACTTCCCGGTCTACCCCCGGAACGAGAAATTGAATTCTTTATTGATCTTGAACCTGGTACAAAGCCCATTTCTAAAACCCCATATCGAATGGCTCCTATTGAACTTCAGGAGTTAAAGGTCCAACTACAAGAGTTGTTGGACATCGGTTTCATTCGTCCTAGTACATCTCCTTGGGGTGCTCCTGTTTTATTTGTAAAGAAGAAAGACGGGAGTATGCGACTTTGTATTGATTACCGGGAATTAAACCATGTCACTATTAAGAATAGGTATCCGCTACCTCGTATTGATGACCTGTTTGACCAGTTACAAGGAGCACAGTTCTTTTCAAAGATCGATCTTCGTTCTGGATATCATCAGTTGAAGGTTAAAACTGAGGATATTCCAAAGACTGCCTTCAGAACTCGGTACGGGCATTATGAGTTCCTAGTTATGTCTTTTGGATTGACTAATGCTCCTGCGGCTTTCATGGATATGATGAACCGAGTATTTAAGGATTATTTGGATCAGTTCGTTGTTGTCTTTATTGATGACATCCTCATATATTCCAAAAGCCGTGAAGATCATGAGCATCATTTGAAGCTGGTACTCCAAAGGCTGCGTGAAAATAAGTTATATGCCAAGTTGAAGAAATGCGAGTTCTGGCTTGAGGAAGTAGCTTTCCTAGGGCACGTGGTGTCAAAACATGGAGTATCTGTTGACCCGGCGAAGATTGAAGCAATACAAAGTTGGGAGCAACCAAAGACGGTGACCGAAGTACGTAGCTTTCTAGGCTTAGCTGGTTATTATCGAAGATTCGTGGAAGGGTTTTCTCGAATCGCTACCCCGTTAACTCAGCTGACTCGGAAAGATATCAAATTCGTATGGAGCGAGGAATGCGAGAAGAGTTTTCAAGAGCTTAAGAGGAGACTCATTTCGGCACCTGTTCTGACAATACCATCTGGTTCGGATGGATTTGTTATCTACAGTGATGCTTCAGGCAAAGGGTTAGGATGTGTTCTCATGCAACATGGGAAAGTCATAGCCTATGCCTCGCGACAACTCAAAGAATATGAGAGGAATTATCCTACTCATGATTTGGAGTTGGCAGCAGTAGTTTTCGCGTTGAAGATCTGGAGACACTACCTGTATGGGGAGAAAGTGGAGATCTATACAGATCATAAAAGCCTTAAATATTTCTTCACCCAAAAGGAACTCAACATGCGGCAGCGACGTTGGCTCGAGCTGTTGAAAGATTACGATCATACCATCCAATATCATCCTGGAAAAGCAAACGTAGTAGCTGACGCATTGAGTAGAAGATCATATGCGGGTACGAGTGCAATGTTGTTAACACAAAGGCCCATTTTGTATGACTTGCAAAGGATGGAGATAGAGATGAAGGCTCCAAGTACCCACATGATGATATCAAATATACGAGTAGAACCGACTTTAATCGATAAAGTTAAAGCTGCTCAAGCTACGGACATAGAGCTGATGCGTATGAAGAAGAAAGTGCAAGAAGGTTCTATTCCAGAAGCAAGAATCGATGAAGAAGGAATACTTCGAGTTCACTCTAGACTCTGTGTTCCTAACAATTCTGATTTGAAGTACAAGATCATGATGGAAGCACACAATACACCATTTGCAATCCATCCTGGAAGTACCAAAATGTATCGTGATCTACGACATACATTTTGGTGGAATAATATGAAGAGAGAGATTGCAAAGTTTATCTCGAGGTGTTTAACTTGTCAACGTGTAAAGGCGGAACATCAAGTACCAAAGGGTCCATTGCAACCACTTGAGATTCCGAAATGGAAGTGGGAACACATTACCATGGATTTCGTTACGGGTCTTCCCACGGTTTCTCAAGGCATAAATGCTATTTGGGTTATTGTTGATAGATTAACCAAGTCTGCTCATTTCTTGCCGATACGGGAGACTTATTCCCTTGAACGTCTTGCTCGTATATACGTAGATGAGATTGTGAGACTGCATGGCATGCCAGTATCCATAGTTTCGGATCGTGACCCAAGATTCACTTCAAGATTTTGGGTTAGCTTGCAAAAAGCTATGGGCACAGATTTACGATTTAGTTCGGCATACCATCCTCAAACGGACGGACAATCAGAGAGGACTATTCAAACTCTTGAAGATCTATTAAGACTTTGTGTCCTAGATTTCAAAGGGAGTTGGGATAAGTACCTACCATTGGTGGAATTCTCTTACAATAACAGTTATCAGGCAAGTATAGGTGTGGCCCCATTTGAAGCATTATATGGACGAAAGTGTCGCTCTCCAGTATGCTGGGACGAGGTGGGTGAAGCAACATTGTTGGGACCAGAGTTGGTACGCATGACTACAGAGAAGATCCAAACGATTCGACAACGTATACAAACGGCACAGGATCGACAAAAGAGTTATGCGGATCTTCATCGGAAGGACGTGGAATTTGACATTGGGGATCATGTATTGTTGCGTGTGGCTCCATGGAAAGGAGTTACAAGATTTGGGAAGAGAGGAAAGCTCAATCCACGATTTATTGGTCCATTTCAGATTCTTGACCGAGTAGAAAATGTGGCCTATAGACTTGCGTTACCTCCAAGTATGTCTCGTGTTCATAATGTTTTTCATATATCTGTGTTACGTAAATATGTGAAAGACCCAGACCACGTTATTGAGTTAGAACCGGACGAGATAGCTGAAGACTTAATGTACGAAGAGGTACCTGTCAAGATCTTGGATAGAAAGGAGCATGTCCTACGCACGAAGGTCATACCACAAGTTAAAGTTTTGTGGAGAAACCATGCTATTGAGGAAATGACCTGGGAGTTGGAAACGGAAATGAAAGCGAGGTATCCTCATCTTTTCGAAACACCAGGTACGTACGTCAATTTCGAGGACGAAATTTCATAAGGAGGGGAGGTTGTAAGACCCCAAATTATTAATAAATAAAATTTAAATTCCCTCTATTTATTATTTTGAAATAGTAAGTGTTAAATTGATTAATGAGGTTAGTTATGGGTAAAATGCGTAAATATTTTAAATAAGCAAGTGGTTATAAAATATTCATTGTTGTCGGGGAATATTCGTTTGGTCGTGGAATATTCTTCCTGTCGGGGAATATTCGTACGACGGCGCAGTCTTTTGTGGGCCCCATAACGGAAAGCGATTGGATGAAGAAAACGACAAGTATATGTTTTTTATTAATAACGGCGTAGTTGTTACCGTTAATACTGTTGGAATACCCGGTGGTTAAAACACAGTAATACGCGTTGTTACACAGTAGCACACTGTATTGCACCAATTATTGATTCTTACGTAAGAAGGCACTACTCAATAATGGTTACAGTAATTACTGTTCAGTATTTTATTTTATTGATTCAATAATTGCTGCGTTGATATTTTATATTACTGTTGTTTCAATAATTGTCACTACACAGTATTTCCCATTATCAGATCAATAATTCATATTATTTGAAAAATATTATTAGATAACATTATTGGCAATGTCTAGAAAGTTCTGTCTAAGGAGAGGTTTGGTCATCTAATTGCGCGCCAGTAAGGAGAAATCCTTATTGGAAAGCCCCCTCTTTCCTGGGAACGGCCTGGTTGTCATAAATGTGATTCTGTAATATTATTTGTAAATAATTAATTATTGATTCATATGATAAGGAAATATTTATTTTTGTGGATATAAATGAGGGATATATTTTTGTGGTTAAAAATGAAGGAGTTAATGTTGAGGTTTTTATCAGTATTTTTGTCGGAATGGAGGTATTAAAAATCAGGGTTTTTGAGATATTTTGCGGGAGTTATAATTTTTAATCCGACCGTTGGATCGTGGTAATTTTTGTATATGTTATACATATATAAGTTGAGTATATGTCCACAAATTTTGAACCGTTAAAAATGAACGTATGATTTATTATGAATTTTACGAGATGACTGGTTCAGAAATTGTTGAATTTTCGGAGTTAATCATTTTGGTAGAAAATTCTAGAATTGGTGGGCCCCACTCTTGGTTGGTGAAGAAATGTGCTGAGATTTTTATTCAAATGTGGTGGGTGGGAATAGTAGCAGGTAAAGCCATCAGGTTGCAGGTTAAGTCTGCTTCGGCGTGCTAACATTTTCCTATAAATAGAGGGCTAAGTTAGAATTGAAAATCACACCAGAAACAAGTTTTCTCTCTTTCTCTCTCTAGATTATTGAGTGTATTTTGTGAGTATTTAGATACTTTGAGAGTTTCTATTCATCAGAGCAAGTGTCTTTCAGCCTTATACCGGTATTCCGACCAGAAGTACTGTCTGTACGAGGTAAGGGATGTTATTTTATTCAAAAATGATATTATTTCTTCAATATCATTATGCCGAAATATTGGTTGGAAATTTTTATCAAATTTGGAACTTTTCACGTCGGGGTTACTATTCATGAGTTACTATTCACGAGTTACTATTCACCGAAAAATAAAATTTCTTCTTTTCGCCCAAAATATCTATTCTGGGTACTAGCTTTGATTGTATCCATGTTTTGATCATTCTTGAATTCTACTTCACTATGAATAATTATAAGGTATTTTTGGACATGAATAAATCGAAATACGAATCCTTAATATTGTTATTTTGTTTCACTGGATTCGTTTTCTTTAAGATATTTTTCATCATCCTCAGTCCTAAATGATGATATTACTGAATATCTTTGGCCGTAGTGCAAAGATGAATGATTCACTGATGAATATCTTTGGCCCGTAGTGCAAAGATGAACAGGTGTTGAGATGAACATGACCGACTGGTGATACAAATGAATATCTTTGGCCTGTAGTGCAAAGATGAATATTTGATTAAAGATGGTTATTGATTGTTGTTACAGGGATAAAATATTGATGATGGACTTTTAAATCTTAGAAGATAGTAGAACTCATTCTCTACTTGACTCTTCTAATGGTTTGCTGTTTCCGCTGCAGTTATTGATTTAAAACTTGTTGTCTATTGTATTCTATTAGATTTTTCCCTGTTGAAGACTAACGATAATTTGTTCTGTATTATCTTAGTCATAATGTTCTTTACTGGGCTAGTTGAGCTCACCCTTTTCCTTTTTGTTCCATTTTTCTCAGGAGGCGAGAATGTAGCGAGTACTAGTCAGGGTATGGAATGATGGTTCTAGAAGTTACTTTAGTAGTCCTCACTATTTTTGTGAAATAATGTATCAATAATTGTAATGAGGGCTTATTTGAGTGTGGATATTGTCTAAATGACAATATTTGTATTTAAACTCACAGTTCTTGTGTTGTAATAATAAAGATGTAGTTGTTTCTGTACCATGTATTTTGGCGACTCAGAATGGGTGTTGTATACCTATTTTGGGGGCGTCACATCTGTGTGTTTTACACCAGACCTGGTTCAATTATTTATTATTCTGTCGGAATATCTTGTCTGTGCGTTTACGCCGGACCTAGTTCCATTATTATTATTTTGTTAAGAATAACCTGTCTGTGCGGTCTATCGCATGCATGGTGATTTCTTTTGTTATTCTATTCTTTATTATACTCAGTTGATTAAAATTTGACTTCTATACTCCATGAAATTAGTGGAATATTCTTGATATTTACGCTTCATCTAGTATCTATTCATGAAAACATTCTCCTGATCAGTCTTGAAGTTTACTCCACAAAGCAGTATCATGTTGACAATTTGGACGTTATTAATTCCTGGATAAATTAATTCTTGAACTTGTTTTATTGAATTCTTATATCATTGTCATCATCCTCATGTTTATAAAATGTTGAAAGTCATCTGTGGCCTGTAGTGCATAGATGGACTTGGTATGATTATGACCAGGGATTATTCGGTATAATCATGACCGTAATGTTACAAATGATGTGGTTAAAGTCTCATTGGCCGTAGTGCAGTGATGGACAGTTGTTGACATGATCATGACCATTAATGAATACACGAATATCCTTGGCCGTAGTGCAGGGGTGATTCGATGATGTGGATTATTTTATTAAGCTGAGTCTCAGCGATCACAGTGTTGAAAAACTTTTTAAATCATAAAAGATAGTAGAGTTTATTTTCTACTTGACTCTATTAATGGATTGCTTGTTCCGCTGCAGTTAAACTTGATGTCTATTATATTTTATCAGTTTAACATTGTTGAAGGCTAATGATAATTTATTCTTCATTATCTTAGTCATAATATTTCTTACTCGGCTAGTTGAGCTCACCCTTTCTTTCACTGTTCTCTTCAGGAAATGAGAACGTAACTGGGGCAAGTCGGGGAACGGAGTGATGGTCCGAATGATAGTATTAGTTAGTAGTCCTCACTATTCTATGTAATGGTGTGTTAATAAATGTAATGAGGACTCCTTTTGAGTATGAATACTCTCTAGAAGATAATATTTGTATTCAAACTCACAATTATGTTTTGTCGTATTGTACACGACAGTTGTATTAGTAAGTTGTATTTGTATTCTGTACTATGTATCTGACGACCCAAGATGGGTGATGTATACCTAATTTTAGGGGCGTCACACACCATCAGTATTTCAGAAAAGCACTCAATCCTTTGACACCATAGAGAGGTCCAAAACGGATGGTAAAAAGTTCAAACCATCAATAGAAGAGCCACCGGTGCTAGACTTAAAGCCATTACCCCCCCCCCCCATCTGCAATATGCTTACCTGGGAAAAGACGATACCCTACCAGTTATTGTCTCGACAGAATTGAATGATACTCAAAAGGAGAAACTGCTGCGTGTCTTGCGAGAATTCAAAACAGCAATTGGGTGGACTATAACGGACATTCGAGGTATTAGCCCATCATTCTGTATGCATAAAATCTTAATGGAAGAAGGGGCAAAACCAACCATAGAGATGCAAAGAAGGCTAAACCCCATCATGAAGGAGGTGGTGAAAAAGGAGATTATAAAGTGGTTGGATGCTGGCATTATTTACCCGATCTCAGATAGTTCGTGGGTGAGTCCTGTACAATGCGTACCAAAGAAAGGGGGTATGACAGTGGTGAAGAATGAGGCGAATGAGCTCATCCCTACTCGAACAGTTACAGGATGGAGAGTATGCATGGACTACCGCAAGCTAAATAAAGCCACACGCAAGGATCACTTTCCCTTGCCATTCATTGATCAGATGTTGGATAGGTTAGCAGGACATCAGTTCTATTGTCTCTTGGATGGTTATTCCAGATATAATCAAATTGCTATAGCACCGGAGGATAAAGAGAAAACGACATTCACATGCCCATATGGTACGTTTGCATTTCGGCGAATGTCTTTTGGTTTATGCAATGCACCAGCAACCTTTCAGCGGTGCATGATGGCAATCTTCTCCGATATGGTCGAGAAAAATTTGGAGGTATTTATGGACGATTTTTCTGTGTTCGGTGATAGCTTTGATTTGTGCCTGAAAAATCTGAATTTAGTATTAAAACGGTGCGTGGAGACTAATCTGGTTCTTAATTGGGAAAAATGCCACTTTATGGTGAAGGAAGGGATTATTCTCGGGCATAGGGTTTCTGCAGCAGGATTAGAGGTGGATAAAGCGAAGATTGAGACTATTGAGAAATTACCACCTCCATCATCTGTGAAAGGAATTCGGAGCTTCTTGGGACATGCGGGTTTCTATAGACGTTTCATCAAAGATTTTTCAAAAATTTCAAAACCTTTGTGTTCCCTGTTAGAGAAAGATGTGCCCTTCAAAATAGATCAGTCATGTATCGAGGCATTCGAAATTTTAAAAAAGAAGTTAGTATCTGCTCCAATCATTGTCGCACCCGATTGGTCTCTACCATTCAAATTGATGTGCGACGCCAGCGACTATACAGTGGGAGCAGTTTTGGGTCAACGTCACGACAAAATTTTCCATACAATCTATTACTTAAGCAAGACGTTGACAGATGCTCAGTTGAACTACACAACCACCGAAAAAGAACTATTTGCAGTTGTGTTCGCCTTCGACAAATTCAGAGCATACCTCATCGGAACCAAGGTCATTGTCTACACGGATCATTCTGCAATCAAATATTTGATCGAGAAGAAGGATGCCAAACCGAGGTAGATACGGTGGGTGTTATTGCTGCAAGAATTTGATTTGGAGATTCGGGATAGAAAGGGTACAGAAAATCAAGTAGCGGATCATCTTTCGCGATTGGAAAATGATGAGGTGCAGAGAAAAAACAATGCATTGATTAACAAGAAATTTCCAGACGAACAACTTCTCCGAGTAACCACAACACTACCTTGGTATGCTGATTATGTGAACTATGTGGTTGCTAAGGTGTTACCACCGGAGTTGAACTCACAACAACGAAAGAAATTCCTCCATGATGTGAAGCAGTACTATTGGGATGAACCGTTCTTGTTTAAAGCTTGCGCGGATCAAATGATTAGACGTTGTGTGCCACATGAAGAGATGGACAGTATCTTGGGTCATTGCCACTCATCCAATTATGGAGGTCATTATTCGGTGATCGAACTGCAGCGAAGGTGTTACAATCAGGATTCTACTGGCCTTCGTTATTCAAGGATGCATATCTCTATGTGCTAAAGTGTGATCGATGCCAACGCGTAGGTAATATCTCCAAGCGAAATGAAATGCCACTCAACTCTATATTGGAGGTAGAGCTATTCGACGTCTGGGGAATCGATTTCATAGGACCGTTTCCCTCATCTTTTAATAATTAGTATATTTTTTTGGCGGTGGATTATGTGTCCAAATGGGTAGAAGCCACAACTTTGCCCACAAATGATGCTAACGTCGTTCTTCGATTCTTAAAGAAAAATATCTCCACGCGATTTGGAACTCCGCGGGCAATAATAAGTGATGAGGGAACTTATTTCTGTAACAAGTAGTTCACAAAATTGTTGGTGAAATATGGGGTTCGTCATAAAATAGCAGCTGCGTATCATCCCCAAACTAATGGCCAAGCTGAGGTCTCCAATAGGGAGGTTACGAGGATTCTGGAAAAGGTG
Organism: Panax notoginseng; assembly: GCA_016801055.1. Classification (NCBI taxonomy): domain Eukaryota; kingdom Viridiplantae; phylum Streptophyta; class Magnoliopsida; order Apiales; family Araliaceae; genus Panax; species Panax notoginseng. The sequence goes on from CM029013.1 coordinate 253,530,924, forward strand.
GTCAATCCGTCACGAAAAGACTGGTCTTTACGTCTTGACGATGCTCTATGGGCATATCGTACAACATACAAGAATTCGATCGGTATTTCACCTTATCGAATGGTTTACGGAAAGGCGTGCCACCTCCCAGTCGAGTTAGAGCATAGTGCACACTGGGCCATTCGGAAGCTAAATTTTGATGAACAAACAGCAGGTGAGAAAAGGTTACTGCAGTTGAACGAGATGGATGAACTTCGTTTCAACGCTTATGAAAACGCAAAACTCTACAAGGAGAAAGTCAAAGCATGGCATGATAAGAAAATTATCGATAAAACATTTGAACCGGGACAACAAGTCTTTCTTTTCAACTCGAGATTGCGTTTATTTCCTGGGAAACTGAAATCACGTTGGTCAGGTCCTTTTACAGTCGTGTCGGTTGCACCACATGGTAACATCGAGATCAAAAAACCAAATTCAAATTGCTCATTTAAGGTTAACGGTCAAAGACTCAAACATTATTGGAGTGGGCCCATTGAACGTCAAATTATGGTCATGAACCTCTCCGACTCAGTGGAAAATTGAACACACCAGCAAAGTCGGGCCGACGACAGTAAACCAAGCGCTTATTGGGAGGCAACCCAATCATTTTCCTTTTTAATTTTATTTTATTTTTATTTTGATTCTTAAACTTATACGTTGCAGACAACAAGAGCCCCGGCGCTGTATCCAAGGACAATTCAAGCGCCCCGGCGCTAGCCCCATCCACGAGCTACTGACCTTTAGCGCCCCGGCGCTGTCTGCCTATGCTATTTCTACGCCCCGGCGCTGAGGTCCAGAATTGACAATCCAGGATAGAGCCCCGGCGCTGTTTCCTAGCATATTTTGAGCGCCCCAGCGCTGCGGCTGCGTCCCAGACTCCTAATTGAACTTAAATACCGGACGGTTACAATTCTTTTCTAATTCAACTTCTCTTCTCTATTTATTCCATGCCACAAGCCTCCCTTACCTTCACAGGATAGTTGAATAGTGCTAATACCAATTTCATAATTAAAATCAGATAGATACGATCCATTGTTCTCATTTGTTCCATAAAATTTCATCTTTCTCATTCAATTGCAACAAGATCTAACCAGGTATGTCTTGAATTATATTTGATCTTTGGGGCAAAAAGCTATCTACGGATATGGTTGGTATGTACATATTCTACTAAATTTATATCTTTTTACACCAACATCGAAGAATGTCACTCTCCTGATCTTGACTATATTATATGACACATATGTGTTAATTCTTAAATTGGGAGCATATGTTACTATAAATGTTTGAATGATAGGAATGCATGGCACACCCACAAGGTGTTTGATAATTTGCCCGAGTCATTGATCTTGTCCACATGCACACATATCACCATGTTTTAGCACTATCATTCTGGGCCTTCATGCCACCACAATGATTTCAATCTACTGTAGCACATGGCTATCATTGCACATAGTCACTTAGAATGGGGGGAATTACACTATTTTGATACATGAATGTCTCTTATTACACTCCATGGCAACTCTTGAGGACATCTCTTGTGGGGCTTGCGTTCATTTCCCTGACTCCGATTGATACTATTGTGCATGTTGTTGCGTTTTTATGTTAAGTATAATCCCCACTAATGTAGTCAATTTCGACATATATTTTAAAGTTTGGGGGTAAAGTTATATCTAAGTTTATCCATATTCCAATTCTATTCGATGCTAATACATATATATGCTTGTAATTGTAGAATTTTTGGCATGGCATCCAAACGTCAGTGTGGTGAAGGGTCAGGGACCGCCTCAACTCCACCTCCGCGATTTGACAGCCGCCGTTTTGTCAGTCATGCGGCTCAGGAAAGATATAATCGAATGGCTACTCGGTCATTAATTCCGGAGCGTGGGTTGAGACCGGATCAATCAAAGGATGGCGACATGGCAGTCATGATAGCCGAGAGGAACTGGTTCACACTTACCGCGCAGCCCGATCCAGCTGTAATAACAGTGGTGAAAGAATTTTACGCCAACGTGCCCGAACATGATCACTATACGGTATTTGTACGGGGCAAAACAGTGGAAATTGGAAAAGAGGACTTCAATAAGTGTTATCAACTGCCAGTGGAGGATTTTCATGATGAGTATGCCAGTCTTGTTAGTGATGGACCGGACTATGAGCAGATAATTCGTGAACTTTGTCAGCCGGGCACCACATGGACCGTACATGAACGCGGAAACATGACTTTCCCACTATCGAATCTCAGCTTATATGGGAAGGCATGTTCATTTGCGCAAAACTAATTCCATGCACCCATGTGAGTCATGTTACCCGTGAACGTGCGGTCCTTCTATACTCAATCATCAAAGGGTATAAAATTGATGTGGGACATCTCATTTTGCAATCTGTCCTTCGAGCATCTCTTGGAAGTACCACTGGAGGGTTACCACATCCGTCTCTCATCTGCATTTTGTGTGCCAAGTTCGGCGTCAAATGGAAGTCCGACGAGATGATTCAAAAGCCCATGCCAGTGCTGGACCACAAGTTGATAAGTAGATACAAAGTGTGGACAGGTGGGGCAAATCACCCTAGGGGATTAGGTTTCATAATTCCCCAAGTTGCACTTGCACAAGACCCACCACCTCAGGCTTCACCTACTTATAGCCCATCTACAGCAGCTCATCGTGGTGTGGTCACCGAAGCTGTACAGCGGGCGATAGATGATTGGTTTTACAACATGGAATCTCAGAATGTGCGCTTGTCGAAACGTCAAGACGTGATTTTCAAATTTTTAGTTGACCAATTTGCTGCACAAAATACACTGACCGTCCAATCACATCCGGGCGTTCAACTTAGCCATTTCCCAACTGCTCCTGTTCTCCTTGTATTTCCCCCTTCCGATCAAGAGATGAGCGAGGATGATGATGCACAACCCGAAGAATAAGCTCGTCAGGGAAGTTCTCTGTTTTATTTTGTTATATTTTTCGCATGAGGACATTGCTCTAGATTAGTTTGGGGGTAGTTAAGTTTTATTTTCAAATTTCTAGTTTGTTATTAGTTTGTGGATTTGGATTGTTATTGTTAGTTAATTATTGCATCTAGGATTGCATAATAATTTCGGCGTTTGCTAGTGCGTTTATTCGGGGGCCAATGATGAAATTAGAATTGCATGAACAAGTCTAGTAAGGATTGTTGAGTCGGTGATATGATTTTCTTGACATGATTTGAATCTTTATCTGTTTGACACTGATATTATAGGTTAGCACTTTGAAAAACGACCATGTTGGCTATGATAGTTTAAATGGTTAGATAATAGAGTTCTGAAGGATGATTGCTAGTGAAATGAAAAGACAATTTGAATAGCTAGTGAAGACTGAATTTATACATAAACTCGAGTTTGGGGGAAAAATATTTGGAATATATAAGCTTTGAAAAAAAAATGAAAAAAAATACCGTGGCGTGCTTGTCTAGTTTTGTGGCCTTTGTTATTTGAGCAAGTAAGCCTGAGGGGACTGTCTCTACACCTAGCGCCCTAAGGTCTTAATGGCTTAGGAGTCGTTGGTCGAAAGCTCGTTAAGGTAGCATTAAAAAGCCTAAGGGAATAAGACAATGCATAGTCATGAGAAAAAAATTTAGTAATAGTAATAAAGCGGGAAAAGTGAAAAATGCCCCCGTCTGAAAAAATATATTAAGCATAAGTATTTCATGTTGACCCCTGAATTTTGGTGATTGTTTAATTTCAGTTGAATCTAGTTTATTTGATGAACTCTTGAGTAGAACTGTATGAAGCTTTTTATAAACTTTATTATTTTTCAGCGTTTTGCTTTTCATTAGTTAGCATGGTTGTTGAACACACACTCACAATATCAGTAATAACAGATTTGGATTGGTTGATTGTTGGGATATCATTGATCTGTGTTCACAAGATGTATTAGCATGTTTTTGTGATTTTTCTGAGGCCTATGGATATACGTAAGCTATTGGATGCTGGAATTATGTTCATTTAGTTAGTTGCACTTGCATGAGTTGTCGTTTTCATATTGTTAGTATTGTTTTGTGTTTGTTGCTTGAGGACATGCAACGGTTTAAGTTTGGGGGTATCTGATGATTGGGTAGTATACCCATAAATCGGATATACTTGGGTTTAAATTATTATATTTTTGAGTCATTTAGAAATATTTTTACTGTGTTTGTGTGTTGTATTGCAGATTCGAGAGCTGGGGGGACAAATTGGGGATTTAAGCTAATAAATGGCAAAGTTGTAATTTTCAGAAGACTAGCACCGGGGCGCTGGGAAATGCACTACTAATAGCGCCGGGGCGCTGAGCCGTGGCTGGCTCTGACGTGGATCGCACACGTGAGACAGGCGTGGACAACACTTTGACTATTAGTTTGACTTTGTTTGAGGAGTTTATGAGGAGTCTATTTGGATTAGGATTTGTGAAGTTGGGGGAAGTAAAAAAATATAAATTGATTCTTTTTATTGAATTGGGGAGGAGGCTGGATTTTGGAGAGATCAACGGAGGAGGAGCAGATCTGAAGGCTTGAAATTTGGAGTTCTTCTTCTTCTTTATTATTTTAAACTGTTTAACTCGTTAAGGATGATTTATCAATTATTTGTAGTTTTTATTTTCGCCATGAACTAATTCCTTTTATTATGATTCCAATGGAACTTATTATGGTTATGAATTAATTATTTAATTTATTCTAATTATTTATATTGAAGTGAATTGTTCATCTTGCTTTATGCTTATTGATTAATTATCTGGCCAATAATTACTGTGTTACTCTAGAAGGAATTGGGAAAGGAATTCTGAACTGGGCTTGGTGACATGTGACTTAGTTATTTGCACAGTGAATAATTAGGTTTGTGAATAGAATGAGAATATCTATTTGCCGTATGTAACACATAAAGAATTGGGATTGTAGCGAGTTTAATTCAATTGTTTTGCATAGAGATATAGAAAAATTAATCTGGGTTAAATAGAAGGCAATTGATCACTCGAGAGAGGGCTTTTGGCATTTGAGAATTCTTGTTAACAATTCAGTAGATATAATAATTGAGATAATTAGATAATTGATTTAATAATCATAATTGGGGAAATTGGAGTCTTAATTATCATTTATTTGCATTCAAATAATTATTGATTTGTTCTTTGTTTTCTTTTAGAATAATTTCTTGCTTTATTAAAATTAATTTTCTTAGTTTTAAAGAATCAAAATTTTCGGTTGTTTAAATAAAATTGAATTGATACAGTACTAGTAGTTGGAGTTTATTAATTGGAATTCTCTGAGGGATCGACACTCTAATTTATCACTATATTACTTGTTGATCGTGTATATACTTGCACGTATTCATTGATTGCGAAATTAATCAACATTAACTTTTGTCCCAATTTCTACAAAACAACATAGAATATGCATGAATAGACACAAACACTTAAAAACTTTCAAAAGATTAAGATCAAATGCACTCAATTCATGGGTATAAAACTCACTCATCACATTCTCTTATAAATAGGATGCTTAGTTTAGAATTGAAAATCACACCAGAATCAGAGAATTCTTCTTCTATAATATTAAGCGTATTTCTTTAGAGTTTAAGAAAGCTTTGAGCGTAGAAAACAGTATAAATTTTCTTCAAGAATATCCCCGTCCTACCAGTCAGAAGTACTCTCTTTTTAAGGTAAGAGATATTATTTTTGTTCAATATTCGTATAAAATAATATTTCCTTCCATACTCTGTAGTATGTAAGTAATATTATTTCGTTTCAGATTTCGAATTCTACACTCAATTTGTTAAGTATTGCTTCTATACTCCTTAAAATTAGTAGAATATCCTTGAAATTTACACTTCATCTAGTATCGTTTCACAAGGATATTTTTCTGAATATTCTTGTTAAAGTTTAATTTTTTATGTCGGAGTACTATGCACGGGGTACTATTCATGACAAAAATTGACTTCTTTTCTGTCCAAATTATTTTTGATACAATATTATTCTTGAATTTTACTCCACAATGCAGTATTATGTTGACAATTTGGATAATTATTGAATTATGGATAAATTGAATTATAAATCTTTAAAATTTATCTTTGATCTCATTTAATTGAATTCTTATATTATTGTCATCATCCTCATGTTTATATTGTGATGAAAGTCATCTTTGGCACGTAGTGCATAGATGGACTATTAATTGGTATGATTATGACTAGATATTATTAGGTATAATCATGACCTGTAATGTTACAAATGATGTGGTAAAAGTCTTCAGCTCGTAGTGCATTGATGGACAGTTGCTGGCATGATCATGACCATTAGTGAATATCATTGGCCCGTAGTGCATGGATAATTCGTGGATGTGATACTAATGAATATAATTGGCCTGTAGTGCATGGATAATTCAGTGATGTAGATTATTTATTGAGCTGAGTCTCCGTGATGAAATTGATGATAAACTTTTTAAATCATAGAAGATAGTAAATACCATGCTTTACTTGACTCTTCTAATGGATTGTTTGTTCCGCTACAGTTAAACTTGTTGTTTATTGTATTCTACCAGTTTAGCACTATTTAAGGCTAACGATAATTTATTTTACATTGTCTTAGTCATAATATTTCTTACTGGGCTAGTTGAGCTCACCCTTTTGCTTTCATTGTTCTCTTCAGGAAATGAGGACGTAGCCAGGACTAGTCGGGGAATGGAGTGACGGTCCAAGATGGTGGCTGTAGTAGTCCTCATTATTTTACAAAATAGCGTGATAATAATTGTAATGAGGAATCCATTTGAGTTTGGATATATTTCTAGAAGACAATATTCGTGTTAAAACTCTCAGTTTATATTACACGATAGTTGTATAATTAAGTTTGTATTTGTATTTTGTACAATGTATTTGGCGACTCAAAATATATAGGTTATGTATACCTATTTTGGGGGCGTCACATTTAGCAAAATGCTGGAGTTAAAAGCACAAATTTTCTACTTCAACTAAAAGTGATTTTAAATTCAAAACACTACTTTTTAAAAGTATTTTAGAAGAATTAACAAACACGAAAACACTTCCCTATTTAATTTAGACTTGCTTTTAGTCCATCCAAAAGATCCCTATGAAAATAGGAGCACAAAAAAACAAGCGAAAAATTACTAGACCTCTTCATGTCCCTTTTGTGATATCCCTATCCCAAGTTAGTCATTTTACATAATAATGACGAGTAATAACTAATATAATCGTAAATAGAACAAATTTGAAATCGTCGATTGAAAACCATAGATCGGACGATAATTATAATTTATGTGGGCTCGGATGATTGATTGTCGTAATTTTGACGAATTGGAGTTTCGAGTGGTGGAATGGGTGTCGTGGGTGGATTCAGAGAGATGGAAATAAATAGAATAATATTAGTCGAGATTTTGGCATGAAATGGTCAAATTACCTTGAGGGTTGGAAACCCTAATTTTGAGTTCAGAAAAGAATTTTGAGACGTGGACTCCACTATTGAGTCTGGTAGGTCAAATTTAGTAGAAAAATACTGTAAATATGATGGAGTGTAGAGGTTGACTTTTATGGTCAAAAGTCAATAGTTAACTTTGTCAATTAGAAAAGTCAAACTTAGTGTTTGAAAATAAATTTGGCAAAACGGACTTCACCGTGATAATCGGGTCACCAAACTTAGTAGTAATCGACTATAACACCGAGGGGTGATTAGTTTTGAAATAAAATAATATTTATTTCAAAAATATTATTTTATTTCAAAAATGGTCAAAAGTGGAAGTTAAAAGTCAAAATTTGACTTCGATTTTGGTGTGGCAGTGCACGATTGACCTAATGTTTCTCTCTCTCTTATCCCTTCCTGAATCTTCGTCGCATTATGTGATTGCCTAAAAATTTAATAAAACATGCAAAAAATGAGACTTTGAGTAGAAAGATATCATGTTGAATTTATAGATTGTCAATGCCAGTTAAACACTGTGAAATAGTTGATGAGGTATTAGCCTAGTGGTTAAGATTGAGGTATTGTGACCTTTAGGTCTTAGGTTCGATTCTCACTTAGGTGATTTTATTTCTTCCATTATGAGAATCTTGTTTTCTTTTTATGTGAGTCTTGTTTGTGAGTTTATTTCTTCCTCTTTTAGTACATAAGGTTTGATTGGTTTTTAATAATGTAAAAGTGATGATATACTTTGTGACAAACGAGATTTTGTAATTTAATTTTAATATTTATTAGATTAAATAAATATTTTCGATGATTTAATTATTAGATTAAATAATTAATTGATGCAATTATGATAGATTAATTTAATTATATGTGTTATATTTATTAAATTAATGTTGAGAATAATTATTATTCAAGTATGTATTTATGTAAGCTTATTGAATTAAATGAAATATTTAATAAGCATAATATTATTTTAATTAATGTAATAATTAATTAGAGATTTAATAATTTGACATAATTAATAAATAAGAAATTAATTATGTGACTATATGAATTAATGACAAATTATCATATTTTATGTAAAGTAAAGTAAATAAGATAATTGATTTATTTTATAATTAGATGTGACATTATTAAACTATAAGATAGAAGAATTATTAAATTAAATGGGAATAAGCCTTTTAAGGCTAGCCAAACATGGCATTAGTGGGGGTTGAGGGCAGTTAACCCATGATGGGTAACTGACCTCCACACCGCGTCAGTTCTTTATTATATACGTCTTCCTTTTTGTTTTATTATTTGCTAAGTCTGGAAAAGCAAAACAGAGAGGGAAAGAGAGTTGAGAATTAGGGAGATTAAAGGAGAAGAAGTGTGGAAATTGGGAGTTGTTAACTTGTTATCACCTTGTGTAATCCAAGCAGAGTAATCAAGGGTAATCTCTTCTTTCCCAAATTTTAAATTACGTTGTTTAAGTTTTCATAAAAATGGCTTCACGTTGCGTTAAAAACACTGTGAATGAAAAAAGGGTATGATTATGGGTTTGTGTATGTGTTAAGATGTATCATATCGTATTTGATTATATATATATATATATATATATATATATATATATATATATATATATATATATATATATATATATATATATATATATAAACCATATCATCAGTTTCATAATATTATAACGTATGTTATTTACAGAGTATGGAATATGGCCATATAGCCCTTATACGTGAATTTAATATGCCAAACATAAATTGTTTTGTAAAATTCACACTCCTATATGATTATGCATGTTAAAACAAAGGAAACAAAACTTTAATGGATGGATTTGGTGTTATAACGAATCCGTAGCAGTAATTTTATGTTTTGTGTTCAAAACCTTCAAGAAAATCAAGAACAATAAAATTAAATGTGTTGATTCTGTTAATTATGTGTTTTAACATATTTAAAATCAGGCTAGAAAGGTTAAGTAGTGATTATATGTGTATTATAATGTATGGGTATGTCTAAATTCGTGTAGAAATAATTTAATTGGAGGTTTTGGCCATGTTCTGCAATTTTCGCGAATTGCAGAACAGTTACTGGTTCACCATGCCGCGGCGCCAGTCTCGTGCCTTAATACCCGTGCCGTAGCGCCAAGAGTCCAGCAGCAGCGCGGGCCGCGCCGCAGAGCCGAAAGCAAGTACAACAGTGGCGCCGCATCGCCACTCTCCAGAATATTCAGAAACGAATTTTTAAAGTGTTCAAGTCCATGAATGTGATGTTAACCTAATCCAATGAACATAAAAATGTGTTAGGAGTATAGTGAGATGTTAAAACAGATTATTAACATGTCAATAACATAATTGCATGTGGATTGAATTATTGAATGCATAATTAGCTTATTATTCGTGAAATGTTTATTATGTGACAATAACTGTGATAATTTGACTAAGTATAGTCATAACCAAAGTTTAGACAAAAGAATGAACTTATGATGATTAATTATATTATAATTAACTAGAGTTGTGAATGGAAATGGTATGTAGGATTATATCGAAGAACATGTATAATTAACGCGTAATCTACGCACGAGGCAAGTTTCCTAACCCTACTTGTTATCATTATTCAATTTTATAAATCAAGTTCAGTTGTTATATTAAAGATTATCTATCATTTTAAAGTATTATTCTGTTATACAATACTTGTTATATTGTATACATCTTAAGACTGTTATTCAATTTAATTATCAATTATTGTTGAACCTTATTAGACTAGTGAACCTTTATTTGATTCGACTAGTCAATAGTTGATGAACATTCTAAATTTCAGAACCCTTATTGAATTATCCAAACCAAACTTCCTTTGGTGCGGACTCCGATGTTAAACTGAGATGAACAACCATGTATAGGGATCACTTATGCACTAGTGTTAAGATATTGTACACAGTATGGTACTAAGGGCTGATCCCCCTAAGTACGAGTAGAAGAGTCCATAGTCTTATAACTGTTAAAGGTTTCAAGTATAACCCTTGATAACCTAGGACATAGTTCAAGGTCTTATGACCCTTAGAAATCTTTTGATTCTTGTTATTCATTCTTGATTCAAAAGTTGAGTTTTATTTCAGAAATCTTGGATCCTCGCATGTAATTATATTGTTATTTCATTATTATACTTGTGGGAAATCGTGCTCACTCTTGCATAATAATAACATTGCAGTTAAGAACAAAAGGTACGATGAGCCTTCTACTAGCAAGGGCAAATCTAATAAGTGATGAAGATTTATTATTTAATTTTAAAAATGTTATTATCAAGACTTGATGTTGTTTAAGACTTATTATTTGTTTATGTTTCCGCACAGATGTTTAAGGTTAGTTTGACCTAGGATTTTATGTATTATTCAGATGTTGTAACCCCATAAGGGGAGGATTTATTTCTATCTATTGCATGGTTTGTATTTATTATGGGTAGATATATTGATGATATATGTACAGTGAAAACCAAATCCCGTGGAATTGAAGTACCCGGATTTGGGGGTGTCACATACTTGAATTGTGAAATGTATTTTAAGGCATTTAGAACAACTAAATATTGCGTATACGGACTAGAATCCTCTCCATTCAAATAAGTGGATACTCTCCATTCCATGGTTGATGCAGGAGGGTTCGAGACCGAAGATGCCGAGATGTTGGATATGACGTTGATTGTAAGACCCCGATTTTTTATAAATAAAATTTAATTTCCTTTATTCATTATTTTAAAATAATAAGGTGTTAATTTGATATAATGCTTTAGTTATGGGTGCAATGTGTAAATTTTGCAAAATAAGCAAGTGGTTATAAAATATTCATTGTTGTCGGAAAATATTCGTTTGGTCGTAGAATATTCTTGTTATCGGGGAATATTCGTATGACGGTGCAGCCATTTGTGGGCCCCATAACAGAAAATGGTCAGATGAAGAAAACGATAAGTTTGAGTTTTTATAAATAACGACGTAGTTATTACCGTTAACACTGTTGGAATACCTGGTGGTTAAAATACAGTAATACGAGTGGTTGCACAGTAGCACACAGTACTGCACAGTATTTTTGGATTATTGATTCTTACGTAAGAAGGCACTACTCAATAATTATTACAGTAATTACTATTCAATATTTTATTTTATTGATTCAATAATTGTTACGTTAATATTTTATATTATTGTTATTTCAATAATTATTACTGCACAGTATTTTCCATTATCAGATCAATAATTCATATTATTTGAATAATATTATTAGATAACATTATTGGCAATGTCTAAGGAAGTTCTGTTTAAAAAGGGGTTTGGTCACCAAATTACGCGCTAGTAAGAAAAAATTCTTATCAGAAAGCCTCCTCTTTCTTGGGAACGATCTGGTTGTCACTATTATGATTCTGTAATATTAATTGTGAATAATTAATTATTAATTTATATGATAAGGAAACATTTATTTTTATGTCGATATAAATGAATGAATTAATGCTGAGGTATTTTATCAATATTTTATCAGAATGGAGGTATTAAAAATCCTCCATATGTGAATTTCGATCATTTTTTGTTTAGAATTTGGAAAAAATTTCTTCTACAAAGTTGTAGAGAATTAAATTTACTATGAAATGGACATAGAATTCGTATTTTTCTGATAAAATGGCTATTTATTATGAATTATTGAAGTTTTCAGAAATAAATATTTTTATTTAAAAAATGGATGGGCCCCACTTTTAGTAGTTGCAGAAATTTTGAAATTAGTGGGCCCCACTAGTGGTGTGCTGAAATTGGGCAAAGATGATGTGCGTAGAAATTTTATTAAAAATTATTTTATTAAATTTTAGTTAACTTTGGCGTTCTGATATTTTCCTATAAATAGGGTGCTTAGTTAGAATTGAAAATCACATCAGAATCCGAAATTTTCTCTCTCTATAACATCGTGCGTATTTTTTTGAGTATTTAGATACTTTGAGAGTTACTATTTAGTGTAAGTTTTTTTCAGCTTTATATCCGATATTTCAGCCAGAAAATCCTATTTTCCAATTTTCTTACTTCACATAATATATTTAATTCATTTACTCATAACTAGTCTATTTTTATGAAAAATACCAAATCAGTTTCAAAAATATTTCTTTTCTAGAATTTAGAAGAATATAGTCCCATATTGAACATATATTTTTCTCAGAATTTGTAAAACTCATTTACTATTTTTCATATGGCCAAAACCGCCGAATATTTAGACATTTATCATAAATTATACTATTATCCAAAAATTTTAAAATTCATAGAGTACACTGATATTATATAGATATACTTCCAATAAAAATCTCATCAATTTTGGAATTAACCACAAGGAGTTATAAGCGGTTACTTTTAAAATAGTCATTTCTCATAAAATTCATAACTCTTAATCTATAAATCCAAAAATCACCATTTTTGGACACAATCAATCAAACTCATCAAATTATCATTTTAAATTTTTCCAGAATTTTCTGAAGGTCGGAAGAAGTACGAACTGAAAAATATAATAACCCTTAAAATCCCTTACCTCAAAAGAGTAGTACTTCTGACTTAAATATCGGATATAACGCTGAGCAACACTCAAGATATCTAAATACTCACAAAAATATGCTTGATAATATAGAGAGAAAGAAAACTTATTTCTAGTGTGTTTTTCAATTCTAACATAAACATCTATTTATAGGAAAATACTAGAACGCCAAAGGAGACTAAAATAATAAAATATATTATTTCTTTCTTATTATTCCTACACATGCCATCCTTGAATCCACCAATTCTAAAAATTTTCAGCAGCCCATGTGCATTCAACACCAACCAAAAAGTGGGTCCCACCCATAATTTAATAAAAATCATTTTATTTTCTGAAACTTCAGTAATTCATAGAAAATAGCCCGTTTATCAGAAAAATACGAATTTTATGTCTTTTCCATAGAAAATTTAATTCTCTACAACTTTAAAAGTTTAAGTTTTCCCAAATTCCAAACCAAAAATATCCGAAATTCACAAACGGATGATTTTTAACACCTTTTAAAATTCATAACAAATCATGCGTTAATTTTTAACTGTTCAAAATTTGTGGATATATACTCAACTTATATATGTATAACATATCCAAAAATCACAACGATCCAACGGTCGGATTAAAATTATAACTCACGCAATAGAGTTTTAAGAACACTGATTTGATCTTTTAATACCTCCAGTCGGACAAAATACTGATAAAACACCTCAACATTAATTCCTTCATTTATAACCACATAAATAAATCCATCATTTATATTCACATCAAATAAATATTTTCTTATCATATAAATCAATAATTAATTATTCACAAATAATATTATAGAATCACAATTATGACAACCAGGCCGTTCTCAGGAAAGAAGGGGCTTTCCGATAAGGATTTCTCCTTACTGGCGCGCAATTAGGTGACTAAACCTCTCCTTGACAGAACTTTCTAGACATTACCAATAATGTTATCTAATAATATTATTCAAATAATATGAATTATTGATCTGATAATGGGAAATACTGTGCCGTGAAAATTATTGAAATAATAATAATATAAAATATCAACGCAGTAATTATTGAATCAATAAAATAAAATATTAAACAGTAATTACTGTAACAATTATTGAGTAGTGCCTTCTTACGTAAGAATCAATAATTTCAAAAATACTGTGCAATACCGTATGCTACTGTGCAATAACGCGTATTACTGTATTTTAACCACTGGGTATTCCAACAGTGTTAACGGTAACCATTACGCCGTTATTTATAAAAACTCAAATTTGTCGTTTTCTTCATCCGACAGTTATTCTGTTATGGGGCTCACAAATGACTGCGCCGTCGTACGAATATTCCCCGACAGCAAGAATATTCCACGACCAAATGAATATTTCCCGACAACAATGAGTATTTTATAACCACTTGCGTATTTTGAAAATTTTCAAATATTACCCTTAACTTTAGCCTTTTATCAATTTAACCATTTACTGAATTGTAATTATAAGAAAAATTGAATACTTTTATTTCATAAAATTCTGGGTCTTACATGTTAACATCTTGGATAAGAAGGATCATATTCGACGCTCAAAGGTTATACCTCAAGAGTTAGAATTTTAAGTGAAGTCAAGGTATCCTCACCTGTTTGGCATACCAGGTACGTATGTAAATTTCGAGGGAAAAATTTTATAAGGAGGGGAGATTGTGAGACCCCAGATTTTATGAATATAGATTTAATTTTCTCGAAATAATTTTTTAATATTATGGTGTTGATTTGATATAATGTTATAGTTGTGGGTAATATTTACAAATTTTACAAAATAAGCAAGTGGTTATATAATATTCGATTGGCCGGGGTTGTCGGGTAATATCCGTACGACTGTGCAATCATTGGTGGACCCCGTAACAGAATTATTGTCGGATTGAGAAAATGACAAAAATACTTTATGAAAATAACGACGGAAGTTTTATCGTTAACTGTTGAAACACCCGGTGTTAAAAGTATAGTAATACGCGTGGTTGCATAGTAGCACACGGTATTGATTATTGATGCTTATGTGAGAAGTCACTCAGTTTTGTTCAATAGGGTATTCAGGACAATTTTCGTGTCGGAGGACTATTCATAAGTTATTATTTATGAGTTACTATTCACGAGTTACTATTCATGAGTTACTATTCACGGGATACTATTGATCACCCGTAAAATATATTTCTTTTCGGTCCAAATCATTTTTGGGTACAATATTATTCCATGAGGAGATGTGCTAATTTTTCAGACCGTTGGTTGAAGATATAATAGTAAATCAATATGAACCGCTGGTGGAAAGTTATAATAGTGAATCAATATGGATTGCTGGTTTAAAGTTTTAATAGTAAATCAGTATGGACCGTTGCATTAAGTTTTAATAGTAAACCAATATGGACCGTCCGTTTAAAAGTAAATCAATCTGGACCGTTCATAAATTAGTTACTATTCAGTCCATTCTCCTATAAATAAAAACTCATTCCTTCATTATTTCTTACGAATTCACTGAAACTCTAGATAGAGAAATTATAGAAAAACTATAGAAAAATATTCTGCTACTTCCCTACTCTTATATTCAGTTTCTTTTACGGTAAGGGATATTATTTGTTGTACTCGTAAGGGGTATTATTTCTTTTGTATTCATGAAGAGAACTTCTGTTATTCCATTATTTATTATTCTGTTGGAATAACCTGTATACGCGGGCTACCCTATACTTGGTGAAATTCTTCTGTTATTTCATTATTTATTATTCTGTCGGAATATCCTGTCTGTGCGTTTACGCCGGACCTGGTTCCATTCTTTATTATTCTGTTGGAGCGTTTTATGTCGGACCTGGTTCCGTTATTTATTATTCTGTTGTAATAACCTGTCTGTGCGGTCTATCGCATGCATGGTGATTTTTTTTGTTATTCCATCCTTTATTATACTCAGTTGGTTAAAACTTTGACTTCTATACTCCATGAAATTAGTGGAATATTCTTGATATTTGCGCTTCATCCAGTATCTTTTCATGAAAATATTCTTCTGAGCAATCTTGAATTTTACTCTACAAAGAAGTATCATGTTGACAATGTGGACGTTATTAGTTCCTGGATAAATTAATTCTTGAACTTATTTTATTGAATTCTTATATCATTGTCATCATCATCATGCTTATATTATGTTAAAAGTCATCTGTGGCCTGTAGTGCATAGATGGACTTGGTATGATTATGACCAGGGATTATTCGGTATAATCATAACCGTAATGTTACAAATGATGTAAAAAAGTCATCATTGGCCCGTAGTGCATTGATGGACAGTTTTTGGTATGATTATGGCTATGGATTCTCTTTGGCCGTAGTGCAAAGATGAATTATTTTATGGCATGATCAGGACCGTTGATGAAAACATGATTATCTTTAGCCGTAGTGCATGGATAATTCGTGGTCGTGATACTAAAAAATATCCTTGGCCGTAGTGCAAGGGTGATTCGATGATGTGGATTATTTATTAAACTGAGTCTCAGCGATAAAAGTGATGAAAAACCTTTTAAATCATAGAAGATAGTAGATTTTATTCCCTACTTGACTATTCTAATTGATTGCTTGTTCCACTGCGGTTAAACTTGATAGTTATTATATTTTATCAGTTTAACACTGTTGAAGGATAACGATAAATTATTCTGCATTATCTTAGTCATAATATTTCTTACTGGGCTAGTTGAGCTCACCTTTTCTTTCACTGTTCTCTTCAGGAAATGAGAACGTAGCTGGGACTAGTCGGGGGACAGAGTGATGGTCCCAGATGTTGCATTAGTAGTCCTCACTATTCTGTGAAATAGTGTGATAATAATTGTAATGAGGACTCCTTTTGAGTTTTTATACTCTCTAGTAGACAATATTTGTATTCAAACTCACAGTTTATGTTTTGTCGTATTGTACACGACAGTTGTATTATTAAGTTGTATTTGAATTATGTACCATGTATCTGGCGACTCAAGATGGGTGATGTATACCGATTTTGGGGGCGTCACAGTTGGTATCAAAGCTTAGGGATATGATCCCTGGCTAGGATGTGAGAATAGAACTAGGAGGGGAGAGACGGGAAATTCTTTCGCTAGTATGACCTACCTAAGTTTTTTTTGGTATTTAATTGGTCGGTCAGAATATAGGGATAATATGTTACATGTCAATTAACCTTTTGTTTTGTGCCAGTATTTGAAAATGACATCCGAGAATGTTGAGAATAGCAATGGAGCACAGGAGACCGTTGATTCTCCACAGATCAATAATATGGACAATGTGCAACAGGATGACTATAATCCTCCTGTAAATAACAACACTGATAAATTGATGAACGAAGGTACGTTTAGGAGCTTTTTAGAATTCATGCAACATCAGGCGAAGGTGACTCCTGTTCATAATGCAGGAGGAAGTAATGGCAACCCACGGTTGGTCACCGCTAAGCAATTCAAGGAGCTGGGACCACCAGAGTTTTTGGGAAAGCCAGAACCACTTAAGGCGGAGACGTGGTTAAATCAGATCACCAAGATATTTGATGTCTTGGGATGCTCCGAGGAGCAAAAGGTTCCCTTTGCCACTTTTATTTTGCGTGAAGAGGCAGATCACTGGTGGGAATCTGTAAAACGTACCCAGCCTGACGCACTCAAGATGTCTTGGGGGAAGTTCCAACAGCTGTTCAATGACAAGTACTTTCCCGAAAGCATTCGTCACATTAAGGAGGTGGAATTTATCAAGTTGGAGCAAAACAACATGACCGTGTCGCAGTACGAAGCCAAGTTTGCCGAGTTGTCCCGATTTGTGTCCCACTTGATTGATAATGAAGAGAGAATGACGCGGATGTTTTTAAGAGGTTTGAAGCCGGAGATACGTCAATATCTTATTTCTCATAAACTGTGTTTGTATTCAGATGTTGTAAATAGGGCTCAGTTAGTGGAGCGCGATAACGAGTCAACGCAAACAAAAGAGAGCAGCCGTCAAAATGATAATACCGGTGATAGCAGTCATCAAAGCGGTGACAATAAGCATGGAGAGAATCAACATGCCAGAAATGGTAACCACTTCGGTGGTAATCATGGTCAAAACAATAAGAATGGACATTTCAAGAAGAGGAGATTCAACAATGATGGAAAGACGTCAGCACCAGAACCCGTTGTTAAGGAAGGAGAATGACCACCTATCATATGCTTCAAATGCGGAGGGGAGGGACACATCAGTCCAAACTGCGCGATGCCATCCAAAGCATGCTATAATTGTGGAAGAGAAGGTCACTTAGCCCGATTTTATCGTTCACCAAAGACAAGTTCAGCTAGGATGGAGGCACCAAAGGATGTCCCAGACAAGCCAAAGCCGGTAGTTTAAGAGAGAGCATTTTTTTTCGTGACAAGGAACCTGAATAAAATTATCACGGGTATGTTAGTCATTAACTCTTGCTACTTAGTCTATACCGTGTTAGATACCAGTTCTACTCACTCTTTTATTGCACCTAGTTGTGTTCAATGTTTGAAGTTAACTCCGGAGAAGTTAGACTTTGATATATCTGTTTAAACTCAGTTGGGAGAAACTTTCGTTACCTCCACTATTTATAAATTTTGTTCAAATCAACACTTTCAAGTTACCTATCGATCTTATCTCTTTGAAAATACTTGCCTTTGATGTGATTTTTGGAAACGATTGGTTAACTACTCATCATATTTTTCGTAAGGTTGTTAGCTTTCATACTCCTAACCAATCTGTTATGCGAATTCAAAATAACCAAACCACTAAAGTCAATCATTGTCATATCAAGCCATAAATAAAGAGCCCCGATCTTTTCGTTGTTGACTTCTTTGTGTGGAATGCACCAAAGCCAGACTTTCCGTAGGAGACGTTGTGAATGACGATGGCAAGTTGATAGGTATCAATGTGACGTGTTATCCAAGTCTTGGATGAGAGTCACAGTTTTGAATGATATTTCTATTGTTAATAAATTTCCTGACGTATTCTTGAAGACTTCTTAGCCTACCCCTAGAGCGTGAAATCGAATTTTGTATTGACCCCAGTACAAAACCCATTTCTAAAAACCCTTAAACATTTATTCAACTAAAGCGAATGTAACATGCACCAAAGACGTTGGCTCGAGCAGTTAAAGATTACGATCGTACCATTCAATACCATCGTGGAAAAGCGAACGTGGTAGCTGACGCGTTGAGTAAAAGATCGTATGCGTTTACGAGTGCGATGTTGTTAACACAAAGACCCATTTCATACGACTTACAAATGATGAAGATAGAGTTAAAGACTCTAGGAACTCACGTGAAGATAACGAATATACGAGTAGAATCGACTTTAATCGATAAAGTTAAAGCCGCTCAAGCTACACACCCAGAGATGATGAATGTGAGGAATTAAGAAGGTTCAAGAGGGCGTTATTCTAGAAGCAAGAATCGACGAAGAGAGGAAATCTCAACCCTCGATTTAATTGGCTCATTTGAAATCCTCGATAAAGTAAGAACTGTTGCTTATAGACTCGTTTTACCGCCAAGTATGTCACATGTTCATAACGTTTTTAACGTATCGATGTTACATAAATATGTGGACGACCCGAACCACATTATTAATTTAGAACTGAACGAGATAGCAGAAGATTTAGCGTATGAGGAGATACGTGTTATGTGACAACCCCAAAATAGGTCCATTCCATCCAACCCACTCTGAGTTGCCAAATACATGGTACAGAAAATAACTACAACTTTATTACAACAATTGTCGTGCAAAATACAACAACTCATGTGTTGTGAGTTTTGATACAAATATATATATTAACTGTGACTCTTGACACCAACTTGGGTAGCACGTCACCATGGCATCTTACATAAAGGTATAGTCAAAAACTATTTTAGAAATTAAAATTTTTGAAAAGTGCTCAAGGAAACCTTCGTACATGGGTGGCCATGCGTCTAGGTTATTATAGATATCATAAGCCCACAGAATTATCCTTAGTTGACCTAATAGACCCCAAAGAAAAACGAGAAGATTACTATCATATTCTTTCTAATGGTAGGTCTTTTTTTGACATATCATTATCTCCACTGTCTCTAATTGAGAATTATACTTCAAACAAACATCAAGATTATATAGGTAGTGCTCGTAGATATACTCAGCAAGTGGATGTGCACAACCATGTCTTATGATGAAACGAGGTTGTATGTCCTTAGACATCTTGTATGATAGTGACAAAACACCCTTCCAACGTTGGGTTCGCCTCACCCTATTTGATTCATCAAATATAACTACTAAATGATGACCGTCGTTCTATTCCCTTGTTACCCCTGCTCGACCCAGCTACACTCTTATTACTTGAAAGGAATTGTGAAACGGAAGGGTGAGCACAACTAGCCCAGTAAAGAACATCATGACTAAAGATAAATAAATTATCAATAGCCTTCAACAGAATTAAATCAGAGATTTAGAACATATGGTAGATGATAAAAAATTTTAACCATAGTTGCAGCGGAACGAGCAATCCATTAGAAGAGTCAAATAGACCATAAAGTCTATTATCTTCTCCATGTTAAAAATCCACCAACAATGTTTTATCTCTATAACATCAATCAACAGTTTTGGTCCACAATCATATGAATAACTCATAATCATAATTGTGATTCTAAATTCCTCTTTGCACCCAGGACGAAGATAATTTTCATCACATGTCTTTACCTGAAATATCAAAGATCATAGTTATACCAAATCACAGTTCCTGTTCATAATCATACTAATAACTTCATCTTTGCACTACGGACCAAAGATATTCGTCACCAGTTCATCTTTGCACTACTGGCCAAAGATATTCAACCTTAGGTCATCTTTGCACTACGGACCAAAGATATTCATCAACAATTCATCTTTGTACTACAGGCCAAAGATATTTCTCAACAGTTCATATTTGCACTACAGGCCAAATATATTCATCAACAGTTCATATTTGCACTACAGGCCAAATATATTAATATCTCAAAGAAATATATAATCATTTTAGAATTTATATAAACAATAATTATAACCATGTTGATCATTTCACCTTTGCACTTAAGCTAAAGATATTCAATTATAAATTCAATGGTCATGATCATACCAGTCAACAATTCAACTTTGCACTACTGGCCAAAGGGAACCCATAGTCATGATCAAACCAGAAATCTACCCATCTTTACACTCAAGTCAAATAGAAATATCATCATTAGGGTTATAAAAATGTTATATATGATAATAAAATCAATATAATCAACATGTAGATTTAATCTCAAGAGTAATATTCACAAATCAACTATAATTTGGTCAGAAAAAGAAAGAAATTTTGTCGTGAATAGTAACTCGTGAATAGTAACTTATGAATAGTAACTCGTGAATAGTAACTCATGAATAGTAACTCGTGAATAGTAACTCACGAATAGTAACTCGTGAATAGTAATCCCGACGTGAAAAAGGTAGAAATTCCACAATAAAATCCATACCCATATTTTGGTATAATGATATTGAAAGAATAACATTTCTTAAACTTATAAACAATTTATTTTAAATGTTTACACTTTACTAAATAATGCATTTAATCATCCTAAAATGCCAAACTCATAAGATTTCATCACCAATAACTAAAACCCTCATCAAAAATTTGCATATACCTCATATAGAATTTTCAAGCCATAAAATTCTATTTTTCAATTTTCTTACTTCACATAACATATTTAATTCATTTACTCATAACTAGTCTATTTTCATGAAAAATACCAAATTAGTTCAAAAAATATTTTTTTTCTGGGATTTAGAAGAATATAGTCCCATATTGAACATATATTTTTCTCAAAATTTTTAAAACTCATTTACTATTTTTCATATGGCCAAAACCGCCGAATATTTAGACATTTATCATAAATTATACTTTTATCCAAAAATTCTGAAATTCACAGAGTACACTGATATTATATAGATATACTTCTAATAAAAATTTTATCAATTTTGGAATTAACCACAAGGAGTTATAAGCGGTTACTTTTAAAATAGTCTTTTCTCATAAAATTC
This sequence comes from Panax notoginseng, assembly GCA_016801055.1. Taxonomy (NCBI): domain Eukaryota; kingdom Viridiplantae; phylum Streptophyta; class Magnoliopsida; order Apiales; family Araliaceae; genus Panax; species Panax notoginseng. The sequence goes on from CM029013.1 coordinate 253,552,956, forward strand.
ATAACTCTTAATTTATACATCCAAAAATTACCATTTTTGGACACAATCAATCAAACTCATCAAATTATCATTTCAAATTTTTCCAGAATATTTTGAAGGTCGGAAGAAGTACGAACTGAAAAACATAATAACCCTTAAAATCTCTTACCTCAAAAGAGCAGTACTTCTGACTTAAATATCGGATATAATGCTGAGCAACAATCAAGATATCTAAATACTCACAAAAATATTCTTGATAATATAGAGAGAAAGAAAACTTATTTCTGGTGTGTTTTTCAATTCTAACATAAGCACCTATTTATAGGAAAATGCTAGAACGCCAAAGGAGATTAAAATAATAAAATATATTATTTCTTTCTTATTATTCCTACGCATGCCATCCTTGAATCCACCAATTCTGAAAATTTTCAGCAGCCCATGTGCATTCAACACCAACCAAAAAGTGGGTCCCACCCATAATTTAATAAAAATTATTTTATTTTCTGAAACTTCAGTAATTCATAGAAAATAGCCTGTTTATCAGAAAAATACGAATTTTATGTCCTTTTCATAAGAAATTTAATTCTCTACAACATTGAAAGTTTATGTTTTTCCAAATTCCAAATCGAAAATATCCGAAATTCATATACGGATGATTTTTAACACCTTTTAAAATTCATAATAAATCATGCGTTAATTTTTAACTGTTCAAAATATGTGGATATATACTCAACTTATATATGTATAACATATCCAAAAATCACAACGATCCAACGGTCGGATTAAAATTATAACTCACGCAATAGAGTTTTAAGAACACCGATTTGATCTTTTAATACCTCCAATCCGACAAAATACTGATAAAACACCTCAACGTTAATTCCTTCATTTATAACCACATAAATAAATTCATAATTTATAACCACATCAAATAAATATTTTCTTATCATATAAATCAATAATTAATTATTTACAAATAATATTACAGAATCACAATTATGACAATCAGGCCGTTCTCAGGAAAGAGGGGGCTTTTCGATAAGAATTTCTCCTTACTGGCGCATAATTAGGTGACCAAACCTCTCCTTGACAGAACTTTCTAGACATTACCAATAATGTTATCTAATAATATTATTCAAATAATATGAATTATTGATCTGATAATGGGAAATACTGTGCCGTGACAATTATTGAAATAACAATAATATAAAATATCAACGCAGTAATTATTGAATCAATAAAATAAAATATTGAACAGTAATTACTGTAACAATTATTGAGTAGTGTCTTCTTACGTAAGAATTAATAATTTCAAAAATACTGTACAATACCGTGTGCTACTGTGCAATAACTCGTATTACTGTATTTTAACCACCGGGTATTCCAACAGTGTTAACGGTAACCATTACGCCGTTATTATAAAAACTCAAATTTGTCATTTTCTTCATCCGACAGTTATTCTGTTATGGGGTCCACAAATGACTGCGCCGTCGTACGAATATTCCCCGACAGCAAGAATATTCCACGACCAAACGAATATTCCTCAATAACAATGAGTATTTTATAACCACTTGCGTGTTTTGAAAATTTTTATATATTACCCTTAACTTTAACCTTTTATCAATTTAACCATTTACTGAATTGTAATTATAAGAAAAATTGAATACTTTTATTTTATAAAATTCTGGGTCTTACATGTTAACATCTTGGATAAGAAGGATCATATTTGACACTCAAAGGTTATACCTCAAGAGTTAGAATTTGAAGTAAAGTCAAGGTATCCTCACATGTTCGGCATACCAGGTACGTACGTAAATTTCGAGGGAAAAATTTCATAAGAAGGGGAGATTGTGAGACCCCAGATTTTATGAATAAAGATTTAATTTTCTCGAAATAATTTTTTAATATTATGGTGTTAATTTGATATAATGTTATAGTTGTAGGTAATATTTACAAATTTTGCAAAATAAGCAAGTGGTTATATAATATTCGATTGGTCGGGGAATATTCTTTTTGTAGGGGAATATCCGTACGACGGTGCAATCATTGGTGGACCCCATAACAGAATTATTATCGGATTGAGAAAACGACAAAAATACTTTATGAAAATAATGACGAAAGTTTTACCGTTAACTGTTGAAACACCCAGTGTTAAAAGTACAATAATACGCGTGGTTTCATAGTAGCACACGGTATTGATTATTGATGCTTATGTGAGAAGTCACTTAGTTTTGTTCAATCGGGTATTCGGGACACTTTTCGTGTCGGAGTACTATTCATGAGTTACTATTCACGAGTTACTATTCACGAGTTACTATTCACAGGGTACTATTGATCACCCGTAAAATATATTTCTTTTCGGTCCAAATCATTTTTGGGTACAATATTATTCCATGAGGAGATGTGCTAATTTTTCAGACCGTTGGTTGAAGATATAATAGTAAATCAATATGGACCGCTGGTGGAAAGTTATAATAGTGAATCAATATGTATCGCTGGTTTAAAGTTATAATAGTAAATCAGTATGGACCGTTGCTTTAAGTTTTAATAGTAAACCAATATGGACCGTCCGTTTAAAAGTAAATCAATCTGGACCGTTCATGAATTAGTTACTATTCAGTCTATTCTCTTATAAATAGAAGCTCATTCCTTCATTATTTTTTACGAATTCATTGAAACTCTAGAGAGAGAAATTATAGAGAAACTATAGAAAAGTATTCTGCTACTTCCCTACTTTTATATTCAGTTTCTTTTACGGTAAGGAATATTATTTGTTGTACTCGTAAGGGGTATTATTTCTTTTGTATTCATGAAGAGAACTTCTGTTATTCCATTATTTATTATTCTGTTGGAATAACCTGTATACGCGGGCTACCCTATACTTGGTGAAATTCTTCTGTTATTTCATTATTTATTATTTTATCGGAATATCCTGTCTGTGCGTTTACGCCGGACCTGGTTCCATTCTTTATTATTCTGTTGGAGCGTTTTATGTCGGATCTGGTTCCGTTATTTATTATTCTGTTAGAATAATCTGTCTGTGCGGTCTATCGCATGCATGGTGATTTCTTTTGTTATTCCATTCTTTATTATACTCAGTTGGTTAAAACGTTGGCTTCTATACTTCATGAAATTAGTAGAATATTCTTGATATTTGCGCTTCATTCAGTATCTTTTCATGGAAATATTCTTATGAGCATTCTTGAATTTTACTCTACAAAGAAGTATCATGTTGACAATGTGGACGTTATTAGTTCCTGGATAAATTAATTCTTGAACTTGTTTTATTGAATTCTTATATCATTGTCTTCATCCTCATGCTTATATTATATTGAAAGTCATCTGTGGCCTGTAGTGCATAGATGGACTTTGTATGATTATGACCAGGGATTATTCGGTATAATCATAACCGTAATGTTACAAATGATGTGAAAAAAGTCCTCATTGGCCCGTAGTGCATTGATGGATAGTTTTTGGTATGATTATCGCTATGGATTCTCTTTGGCCGTAGTGCAAAGATGAATTATTTTATAGCATGATCAGGACCGTTGATGAAAACATAATTATTTTTAGCCGTAGTGCATGGATAATTCGTGGTCGTGATACTAAAGAATATCCTTGGCCGTAGTGCAGGGGTGATTCGATGATGTGGATTATTTATTAAACTGAGTCCCAGCGATAAAAGTGATGAAAAATCTTTTAAATCATAGAAGATAGTAGATTTTATTCCCTACTTGACTTTTCTAATGGATTGCTTGTTCCACTGCAGTTAAACTTGATATTTATTATATTTTATCAGTTTAACACTGTTGAAGGATAACGATAAATTATTCTGCATTATCTTAGTCATAATATTTCTTACTGGGCTAGTTGAGCTCACCCTTTCTTTCACTGTTCTCTTCAGAAAATAAGAACGTAGCTGGGACTAGTCGGGGAACAGAGTGATGGTCCTAGATGTTGCATTAGTAGTCCTCACTATTCTGTGAAATAGTGTAATAATAATTGTAATGAGGACTCCTTTTGAGTTTTTATACTCTCTAGTAGATAATATTTGTATTCAAACTCACAGTTTATGTTCTGTTGTGTTGTACACGACAGTTGTATTATTAAGTTGTATTTGAATTATGTACCATGTATCTGGCGACTCAAGATGGGTGATGTATACCGATTTTGGGGGCGTCACATATAGGCTTCCTAACTGTCGGAGTTAGAAAGCGACAAAAATAACTTTTTATAAAAATAACGACAAAAGTCTTACCGTTAATCTGTTGAAATACCCGGTGGTAAAAATACATTATTACGCGTGGTTGTATAGTAGCACACGGTATTGATTATTGATGCTTACGTAAGAAGCCACTCAGTTTACTCAATTATTGCTACAGTAATTGTTGCATAGTATCTCACATTATTTGATTCAATTATTATCACAGTATCATCTGCATATTATTTTATATTATTAAATTAATAATTTAGAAAACACATTTATTCATATGATTATTTATATTATTGACAATGTCTAGAAAGTTCTGTCAAGGAAAGATGTTTGGTTACCTAATTGCGCGTCAATAAGGAAAAATCTTTATCGAAAAGCCCCCTCTTACCTGTGAATGATCTGGTTGTCGATATTGTAAGTTATAATATTAATGATGAATAATTGTTGAAGTATTAAGAAGGTGTTTATTGAAGATAAGTGAATTACAAAAGTTAGAGGGGACTAATGCAAATTTGGAAAACTTTAGGGGTACTAAAGTGTAATAAGTTAAATCAATTTGGACCATTGGTGGTGGTTTTAATAGTAAATCAATCTTGACCGTCGATGGCGGTTTTAATAGTAAATCAATCTGGACCGTCGATGACGATTTTAATAGTAAATCAATCTGGACCGTCGATGGTGGTTTTAAAAATAAATCAATCTGGACCATCAGTGGTGGTTTTAAAAGTAAATCAATCTGGACTGTCAGTGGTGGTTTTAAAAGTAAATCAATCTGGACCGTCGGTTGTGGTTTTAATAGTAATCAATATGGACCGTCCTTTCTAATAGTAAATCAATCTGGACCGTTCGTGAATTTGTTACTATTTAGTCATTTCTCCTATAAATAGAAGCTTAATTCTTCTTTCATTCTCATTAATTCATTGAGATTCACAAGAGAAGCTATAGAGCGAGAAATTATAGTGAGAAAGAAGAAGAGTATTCTGCTACTTCATTATTGCAGTATTCAGTCTTCTACTAAGGTAAGAAATGTTATTTTCGTTGGTAATGGGTATTATTTCTTTCTTATTCATAAGGAATACTATTTTTCGTATTCATCCTTTAATATATCGGAATAACCTGTCTACGCGAATTACGTACCGTATGACAGGTGAAAATCTAATTGCAGTTTCGTATGTTATTTCTTTTCATATTTTTAAATCTAAACTTACTATGGTAAGTATTACTTCTATAATTCTTGAAATTAGTGGAATATTCTTGAGTTTTGCGCTTCATCCAGAATCATTTTATTGGAATATTGATATGAACTTTCTTATTAAATATCAATATTTTCACCCGGGATACTATTCACGGGTTACTATTCACTATAATTTTATTCACTCGGATATTTGGGGCACTTTTTATGTCGAGAAACTATTCACGAGTTACTATTCACCCGATTACTATTCACTTAAATATTGTTCACTCGGGTATTCGGGGCACTTTTTATGCCGGGATACTATTCATGAGTTACTATTCACGGGTTACTATTCACCTGATTACTATTCACTCAAATATTGTTCACTCGGGTATTCAGGGCACTTTTTATGTCGGGGTACTATTCAAGGGTACTATTCCTGAAGTACTATTGGTTCGACACATTTATAGCTCTATTTTGTTTATTATTATTTCTTTATTATATACTTATAGGCTTCCTAAACACGCACACACACCACACATACACACACACACACACACACACTACGTGCATGTATCCAAAAATGTAATTTATTTGTTCAAATTTCTAAGATAGTTATTGATTTGTAAAAGATTTAAAATATTTTCATACATATAATTGAGATAATTCCTTTACAATATTATTATTTCATTGATTAATGTTATACGAATTTATGTCAATTTTGAGTTAAAAACATATCAAATTGACTTAAAAAAAGTTAACAAGGATTTGATATTAAAAACCAAGGGGGTATATTAAAATAAAAAGTTGTTATCTAATATCAAAATGTAGAAATTAAGAACTATTAGCAAGAGAGGATGAAAAAATGGAGAATAAGTGCCCATTTAGCATAGCTGTGTCGTAAGACCCTAACTTTTTATGAATAAATATTTAATTTTCTCTAAATGTTATTTTAAATAATAAGGTGTGATTTGATATAATACTATAGTTATGGGTAATATGTGCAAATTTTGCAAATAAGCAAGTTGTCATAAAATATTCGTACGACGACACAATCATTGGTGGACCCCACAACGGAATGACTGTCGGATATAGAAAGCGACATAAATAACTTTTTTAATTATAAAAATAACGGCAAGACTTTTATGGTTAAACTATTGAAATACCCGGTGATAAAAGTAAAGTAATACACATAGTTGTACAGTAGCACACGGTATTGCACAGTATCTCTGATTATTGATGCTTACATAAGAAGTCACCCAGTTCATTTAATAATTGCCACAGTAGTTGCTGTATAGTATCTCATATTATTGATCATCTGCACAATATTTTATATTATTAAATCAATAATTAAGACGACACAATTATTCATATTATTATTTGTATTATTGATAATGTCTAGAAAGTTCTGTCGAGGAAAGGAGTTAGGTTATTTAATTGTGCGCCAATAAGGAGAAGTCCTTATCGAAAAGCCATCTCTTTCTTGGGAATAATCTGGTTGTCAATATTGTAAATTATAATATTAATAATAAATAATTGTTAAATGATTAAAAATGTGTTGATAAAAGATAAGTGATTTGTGATAAATATTTATTCAATTTTTGATATAAATAGATGATTTTTTCATGAAGTATTTGTAATAAGTTTGGCTTATTTCATGGACCCCTACTTATTCATTTTTCAAAATTACCGGTAGAAAGTTATCTCATTTTTGTTTTATTATTATTATAATAGTAATAAAACAAAAAACCTTTTATATAAAACAGAAAGCTTTTATATAAAACATAATACTTTTTATATTATATATAAAGTTATTCTTTTTATTAGATTATAAATAAAATATATTATATTTTATATAAAGTTTTTCATTTTATTAGAATATTTTATTGCACAGTAATAAATAGTAAAAATCAGAAAATCACGTGAAATATTCTTTGTGACTTCGCCCGTGAATTCCTTTACTGTGCATCTGTGATTATTCTTAAATAGTGCCCTGTCATTCTCCTATAAATAGGATGCTTAGTTGAGATATGAAGAAATGAAAATCACACTAGAATCAGAGAATTTTTCTTCTATATATAATATTGTGCGTATTTCTTTCTAGTATAAGGATACTTTGAATGTATAAAATAGTGTAAGTTTTCTTCAAGAATATCTCCGCTATACCAGTCAAATTTACTCTCCTACTGAGGTAAGGGATATTATTTTCGTTCAATATTTGTAAGGAATATTATTTTCTTCCATACTCTATAGTATGTAAGTGATATTATTTCGTTTCATATTCCTAAATTTACACTTATTTTGATAAGTATTGCTTCTATACTCCCTGAAATTAATAAAATATCCTTGAATTTTGCGCTTCATCTAGTATCATTTCACTGAAATATTTTTCTAAACTTTCTTATCAACTTTAAATCTTTTCATGCGGGGGTACTATTCACTCGGGTACTATTCACGGGGTATTATGCACGACAAAATTGTTTTCTTTTCAGTCCAAATTATTTTTGATACATGAATATCATTATTAAATTTTACTCCACAATTAGTTATCATGTTGACAATTTGGACATTCTTGAACTCTGGATAAATTGAATTATAAATCTTTAATATTTATCCTTGATCTCATTTGATTGATTTCTTATATCATTGTCATCATCCTCATGTTTATATTGTGGTGAAAGTCATCTTTGGCCCGTAGTGCATAGATTGTGACGCCCCCAAAATAGGTCCACACGACTCATTCTGAGTCGCCAGATATCACACTACAGAAATCAAATACAAACTTAAGTAATACAACCGTTGAACTTAAGTAATACAACACATAAGCTATGAGTTTTAATACAATATTGTCTGGTAGATAATATCCAAACTCAAATTATTATAATGTCATATAAAATATAGCAGCAAATATTTCAAGACCCCAAAGAAGAACGAGAAGATTACAATCCTGTTCATTCTAATGAGGTGCACTTTTGACGCTTTCAAAGTCGGGTTCTCATCACCCTATTGTTGTTCACCAAAATCAATTATTAAGTGACGTATAAAATACGACACATACATCTTAGGTCCTCAATAAAATTATATATTGCATGTCATGCCGTTTTATAATGTATTGAGAAATTTCAACAGTCTCGGACTATCAGTACACTATTCCCCTGTAATCCTCGCTCGACCCAGTTACACTCTTATTACCTGAAAGATATTGTGAAGCAAAAGAGTGAGCACAAATAGCCCAATAAAGAATATCATGGCTAAGATAATTAATTTATCAATAGCCTTCATCAGAATAAATCAGAGATTTAGAACATATGGTAGATAATAAAACTTTTCAACCATAGTGGCAGCGGAACAAGAAATCCATTATAAGAGTCAAATAGACCATAAAGTCTATTATCTTCTCCATGTTAAAAGTCCACCAACAATTCTTTATCCCTGTAACATCAATCAACCGTTCCTGTCCACAATCATGTAAATAACTCGTAATCATAATTGTGATTCTAAATTTCTCTTCGCACCCAGGACGAAGATAATTTTTATCACCTGTCTTTACCTGAAACATCAAAGATCATGGTTATACCAAATCACAGTTCCTATTCATAATCATACTAATAAATTCATCTTTATACTACTGGTCAAAGATATTCATTAACAGTTCATCTTTGCACTACAGGCCAAAGACATGCAACTATATTTTAGAAGAGTCAAGTAGAGCATGATATCTACTATCTTCTAAGCATTAAACATTTATTATCAATATTTTATCGATAAGACTCAGCTCAATAAATAATCCACATCACGGAATTATCCATGCACTAAGGCCAAGGATATTCGTTAGTATCACATCCATGAATTATCCATGCACTACGGGCCAAGGATATTCATTATTATCACATCTATGAATTAATATTTTATCGCTGAGACTCAGCTCAATAGTTAATGCACATCACTGAATTATCCATGAACTACGGCTAAGGATATTAGTTCACGATCACGAATTATCCATGCACTACGGGCTAAAGATATTCAACTATAAAACTAATGGTCATGATCATACCGAATAATCCCTGGTCATGATCATGTCATACACCTGTATATCTAGGCACTACGGGCCAATGAGGACTTTTATTATTTATAACATTACAGGTCATGATTATACCAAATTATCCCTAGTCATAATCATACCAATCAACAGTCGTCTATGCACTACGGGCCAAAAATGACTTTCATCACAATATAAGGATGAGAATGACGACAATTATATAAGAATTCAATTAAATGAAAGCAAATGATAAATTTTAAAAATTTATAATTTAATTTATCCAAAATTTAATAATGTCCAAATTATCAACATAATAGTGCTTTGTGGAGTAAAATTCAAGAATAATATCCATGTATCAAAAATAATTTAGACAGAAAAGAAATAAATTTTTAGGTGAATAGTACCCCGCGAATGGTACCATTGAATAGTACTTCAAGAATAGTACCCCTTGAATAGTACCCCAACATGAAAAGTGTACCGAATACTCGAGTGAACAATATTTGAGTGAATAGTAATTAGGTGAATAGTAACCCGTGAATAGTAACTCATGAATAGTACCGCGACATAAAAAGTACCCCGAATACCCGAGTAAACAATATTTGAGTAAATAGTAGCTGGGTGAATATTAATTCGTGAATAGTACCCCGGTATAAAAAGTGCCCAGAATACCCGAGTGAACAATATTTGAGTGAATAGTAATCGGGTGAATAGTAACCCGTGAATAGTATTTTGACATAAAAAGTACCCTAAATACCCGAGTGAATAATATTATAGTAACTAGTAACCCATGAATAATACTCTGGGTGAAAATATTGATATTTAATAAGAAAGTTCATATCAATATTCCAATAAAACGATACTGGATGAAACGCAAAACTCAAGAATATTCCACTAATTTCAAGGATTATAGAAGTAATACTTACCATAGTAAGTTTAGATTTAAAAATATGAAAAGAAATAACATACGAAACTGTAAATGGATTTTTACCTGTCATACGGTACGTAATCCGCATAGACAGGTTATTCCGACATATTAAAGGATGAATACGAAAAATAGTATTTCTTAGGAATACGAAAGAAATAATACCCCTTACCAAACGAAAATAACATCCCTTACCTTAGTAGAAGACTGGATACTGCAATAGTGAAGTAGCAGAATACTCTTCTTCTTTCTCACTATAATTTCTCTCTCTATAGCCTCTCTTGTGAATCTCAGTGAATTAGTGAAAATGAAAGAAGAATTAAGCTTCTATTTATAGGAGAAATGACTAAATAGTAACTAATTCACGAACGGTCCAGATTGATTTACTATTAGAAAGGACGACCCATATTGATTACTATTAAAACCACAACCGATGGTCCAGATTGATTTACTTTTAAAACCACCACTGAAGGTCTAGATTGATTTACTTTTAAAATCACCACTGACGGTCCAGATTGATTTACTTTTAAAATCACTATCGACGGTCTAAATTAATTTACTATTAAAACCACCATCGACGGTCCAGATTGATTTACTATTAAAACCGTCATCGATGGTCCAGATTGATTTACTATTAAAATCACCATCGACGGTTAAGATTGATTTACTATTAAAACCACCACTAATGGTCCAGATTGATTTAACTTATTACACTTTAGTACCCCAAAACTTTTTCAAGTTTGCATTAATCCCCTCTAACTTTTGTAATTCACTTATCTTCAATAAACACCTTCTTAATACTTTAACAATTATTCATCATTAATATTATAACTTATAATATCGACAACCAGATCATTCACAGGTAATAGGGGGCTTTCCGATAAAGATTTTTTCTTATTGGCGCGCAATTAGGTGACCAAACCTCTTTTCTCGACAGAACTTTTTAGACATTGTCAATAATGTAAATAATCATATGAATAAATGTGTTTTCTAAATTATTAATTTAATAATATAAAATATTATGCATTTGATACTGTGACAATAATTAAATCAAATAATGTGAAATACTATACAACAATTACTGTAGCAATAATTGAGTAAACTAAGTGACTTCTTACGTAAGCATCAATAATCAATACCGTGTGCTACTATACAACCACGCGTATTACTGTATTTTTACCACCAGGTATTTCAACAGTTTAACGGTAAGACTTTTGCCGCGTTATTTTTATAAAAAGTTATTTTTGTCATTTTCTAACTCCGACAATTATTCCGTTGTGGGGTTCACCAATGATGGTGTAGTCGTACGGATATTTCCTGACAAAAAGAATATTCCTCGACCAAACGAATATTTTCTGACACAACGAATATTTTATATCAACTTGCTTACTTGCAAAATTTTCAAATATCACCCTTAACGAATACATGCACGTAGTGTGTGTGTGTGTGGTGTGTGCGTGTTTAGGAAGCCTATAAGTATATAATAAAGAAATAATAATAAACAAAATAGAGCTATAAATGTGTCGAACCAAGTTGAGTTTTGACTTATTGAACTCGAGTTCGACTAGAAGTGATACGAACTTGAGTTGAACCAAGCTTTCAGGTCTCATTATTTTTTTAGTTTGAATTTGACTTATTTATAAACAAGTCGAGCTTAATCGTGCTTGAGTTGAGCTAACTTTAGTCGAGCTAAACCAAATTTAAATAATTATTAGAATTATTATTTTTATATTCATCAAACGTCTAGTTTTCATTTTTTTTATCTATAACAAATTAATTGTCCCGTTTCTAAATTTCTACATTTGCATTAATTTTGCTCACCTTTTAATTTTTTTGATACATATAATTAGTTTATGGAAAAGCGACTTGGTCATCTTGAAAAATATAAAAAATAGTTGATTAATTGCTAATTTTAATTATGTGAACAGAAGTAGCTAAAGCATTGAAAAATGAAAAACAATTATATTAAATGAAAGAGAATGAATTGAATTTATTAATTTAATAGGGGTATATTAAAGAAAAATTTATTACAGCTATTAGTGTATCATTTTAAGAGTGGTCATTTAATATGGGACACAGGGAATGTATAATATGTAAAAGTAATTATTTAAATTAATTAAATACTGAAAGAGTCCAGCAAACATAGTATTATTTTCTTGTTTGACTTTGACTCGATAAATGAACTCGAGTCGAGTTAACCCGAGTTTTGATGCAACATTTCACCATTGTATGTTAATCCAAGGTCTAAATATGAATTAATATCCTGAACTTTTAAAAAAAATTCACTTTGAGATTGTCTTCTCAATTTTTTTAATTAGGAGATTAAACTCTTTTCAACTTTGGGGATTGTCTTCTAAATTTTTTCAATTAAGGGATTAAATCATTATTTGTTTATTAAATTACCTAATTGATAATACCACATCAGAAATTGAATGCATGACAACGACATGTGACTAAAAATACTTGTGTGTAATATTGAGTCTCATTTTAATATTTATTTTATTACTTTTTTATACCAAACATGGTAAATATAAGACAATTATTAATGTTTTAAAATAAATTTAATACATTGCAAACTCAGCTTAAAAAATCAGCAATAATTAATATAATGATAAATATTTTAAAATATATAAATGTACTACTAATTAAAAAACTTGGTATTTCATAATTGTCAATAGTCAATATAATAACAATTTTACCCTTTTTTGTATAAATAATTAACCCCTAAATATAGATTAATACCCTGAACTTTGAGTTTATTTCATAATCATCAATAATCAATATAATTAAATTTTTTATACCAAAAAGGATAAAATTGTCATTAAATTTACTTTAAAAAATTAATAATGGTCTTATATTTACTTACCCTTTTTCGTACAAAAATGAATTGAATAAATGTTAAAATAAGACTCAATATTACACATAAGTATTTTTTTAGTCGCGTGTCGCTTTCATGTCATTAATTTTTTGACGTGACGCTATCAATTAAACGTAATTAGAAAAAAATTAAAAGTTTAATCCCCTAATTAAAAAGTTTAATCCCCTAAACGTGGCGCTAATCTTTGCAAATTTGTAAGCGATATTGTTTAGTTTTTATCGTAACACAATAATGTTTGTATGGTTTGTGTTGTGTTTTTTTGATTTTGTGTACAAGCTTTTTTAATCACTAGCCAGTCCTGTATTTGTATTTTGTTATCTTAATAAAATATCTTTTTGCCAAAAAAAATAAGAAAAAAAATAATAGTAATTATTTATTGCATATTATTATTTCAAAATTACATTTAGCAAGGATAATAACACACACATGTGTTGTCGTTTTCACATTTATAATCAATGAGTTCAAAATGCCGACGCATACATTTATCTGTACATGAGTCGTCATTGCACCCTTTAACGTGATTATGTTCTTCGCAAAGCCTGTCCTCTCTTTTCACAGATCCTATTAAACCTGTTAGAAAATCAAACATTGTGACGAAAATCTGCCAAATACACACACACACACACACACACACACACACATATATATATATATATATATATATATATATATATATATATATATAAGGTATTTACAAAATAAAAAAGAAGAAAGTATTTTATTATATACTCTACATGTTCCACAAAAAGAAATTTATTTGTCAAATTTTGCCTCATAAAAGGATGTCTCTTTCTATTCATAATTTCCTCAAATCATAATTTCATTATCATGTGAATACAATTAATTAACAAATTATTATTTTAGGGATAAATATGAAACAATATAATACTTTCTCAATATAAATTCTACAAACATACATGTCGATAATATATACATATCAATTAGAACAACGTACAGTACATTGGTTGTTCCTATTTTATCAAAAAAAAAGTATGTAAAATGAATAAATTTATTTAATATTACAATGTTTGATTGTCATCACACTTACCTGCTGGATTATTTTTGCTGCAGTCAACTTCAGTAGAGTAAACATTGAGAAACAAAATGCTAAGAAGAAAATAAGTAAAAATCTTGTTCATCTTTTTGTTATTTTGAGACCTGAATTTTTGCCTTATGATAGTAAACTTGTTACATTTCATCTCTTATTTATATATATATATATATATATATATATATATATATATATATATATATATATATATATAGAGAGAGAGAGAGAGAGAGAGAGAGAGAGAGAGAGAGAGAGAGAGTAAGTGTGTGATATTGGTAGTGATATTGGTAATTAAATTATGATGTTATATATGCACATTTTGTATTATTAATTAATTACTTACATATGCAAAAGTGACAAAATTATACTCACTTTAATTGCCTTATTTAGATATTATTAGTCTCTCACATATTAAGGATAGTTTAGTCACAATAAAATATTTAGATGTACAAATGTGCACTTATCAACACCCTTCGGTTACAATTAACAATCTAACATTAATTGACAATTATACTGTGTGATTATCTCATTAATTATACACGATCTATTTATTTATGGCTTCGTGATTTCTAATAAATTCCTATTGAGAATATTTTGGTAATTTAATAAAATTCATTAAATGAGCGTACTAGTGAATAAGCATGTTTTAAATTTTATATAAAGTTTATTAAAATAAAAACAATAGAAGGGGATCATGTGGCTTGTCACAACTAAACTTGACAATAGATCAAGCTCAAAATCACATAATATTTTGTTATAAAATAATAAAATGTTTGTAATCCATTAATAAAAATAATATAAATAAATAAATGTAATTAATAAATATATATGAGTATTTCATAGTTACAAGTTCAAGTTATATATTCCCTTTTTTCATTAAAAGTTGTGTTAAAGTTTTTATTGAATCATCGCCTGATATGGGTCCAATTCTATAGACAGCTTCTCACCACTCCGAATTCCTCAGATAGGTAGTTCTCACATAACACCTCACCTCTTTTTCTATGAGAACTCCATATGAGAACTTCGGAATGGTGAGAAGTTGTCTATGTCATGGATTGGACCCATATCAGGCGATGATTCATTCCTAGTAGAGAAGTGATCGTTCGTTCATCTAGAGGGTTGCTTAACCTGAAACTTTGTTTAAGAACTTAATGGCACTCCTTCGGGATGTTGGCATCTGTTATGAGGGAACAATGAGAAATGTCCGCAATAATTCAATTAACTTATTATTCGAGTATGGGACACAAACAGGAACTACGACCCATATTTTTTTTGCAGCCGAGGACACAAATAGGAACCGAAAGATCATTTAGGGCTATCAACTGGAAAAACTCTTCGGTATAGTCATCTACAGATCTAATGCTTTGTCTTAACAGATGCAATCTCTTGAACAGAGATTGGGTGTATCCAAAGGAAAGAAAGTGACTGCATTTTTTTCTTCATCTTCTCCCACTTGGTGATTTTAGACTTTCCTTGTCTCTCCCTTGAACACTTCACACGTTCCCAGCAAGCAGATGCTTGGTCCTTCAGTCTGATTGCAACCAATTTTACCTTAGTGATATCTGATACCTCCTTATACTTGAAGATGCGCTCCATTTCGTTCATCCAGTCGATGAATCCTTCTTCTTACAGTGTACCAAAAAATTTCGGTAGGTTCTACTTTAAAACCCAGATCATTATGACGGTCTTTATGGTCACGTTGTTCTCACAGATGCCTCTTATAGCGGTAAGGATTATCAAAATTTGATTCAAAATCATAGGATTCTTCATCATGTTCAAGGTGTGGAACTTCCTCCTCCAGAATCTGTCCACGTCGGCCTAGGTGCGGGACTTCCTCCTCTAGAACCTATCGATGGCGAACCAAATTTTGCGCTGCTAGGCGCTGGGTTAGCTCTGCAACTTGTCCTTGTAAATACTCAATAATCGCGTTCTAGACGTTACGATGCAGGACTACCTCGACCGGAATATACCCTCTACGACCACGACCACGACCACGACCACTAGCCATTAAAATCGATGAAGTCTATTCCTAGATTGATTCTTGCGTTTTGATACCAACTAAAGTCGGGGGCGGGATAGCGATTATTCTGCGGGCTGGTAAACAAATGAATTCAGAAATAAAGGAACAAAAGACTCACCGGAAAAACACAGAGAAATTTCTCTAATGTGTAAATTTTTATTTTATCAAAATTAAATTTTTCCAAATTCAACCCCAAAGCCGGGTTTATATAGCTAACAAAACTTTCTGCCCAAGCTGCCTAAGATATAATAGAATTCCTAGAGATTCGCAAAATCTTCCTAGAGATACGAAAACCAAATCCTAACAAACTTCTTTCCATTAAAAATTTTATTTCCTAATAAAACTTTACTAACATAAAAGATAATATTAACTACTAATAATAAAGACCAATTTGTGTCGCTCTTCCGAAGTCATTGATGCCACGAACTCCGAAGACAACCAATCTCTTGAAGTCAAACCTCTAATCCAAAGTCGAAGGCATTAAAGATCGTTACGTATGTGACGATCTTCCAACTCGTGATACTCCAAGGCCATCAATGTGACGCCCCCAAAATAGGTATACATCACCCATTCTGAGTCGCCAAATATATGGTACAGAAAATAACTACAACTTTATTATTAAAATTTTCGTGCAAAATACGACAACATATATACTGTGAGTTTAAATACAAATATTATCTTCTAGGCAATATCCACACTCAAATAAGTCCTCATTACAATTATTGATACACTATTTTATAAAATACTGAGGACTGCTAAAACAACTGTCTCAAAATATCACTCCACACCCCGACTAGTTCCCACTATATTCTCGCATCCTGAGAAAAAAAATGGAACAAAAAGGAAAACGGTGAGCTCAACTAGCCAAGTAAAAAATATTATGACTAAGATAATATAGAACAAATTATCGTTAGCCTTCAATAAACCAGATAAAATATAATGGACAACAAGTTTTAGATCAATATTTGCAGCGGAAATAACAATTCATTAGAAGAGTTAAGTAGAGAATGAAATCTATTATCTTATATGATTTAAAAGTTCATCATCAATATTTTATCCCGGTAACATCAATCAATATACATCTTTAATCAAATATTCATTTTTGCACTACAGGCCAAAGATATTCATTTGTATCACTTGTTGGTCATATTCATCTCAACACCTGTTCATCTTTGTAGTATGTGCCAAAGATATTCATCAGGTAATCGTTCATCTTTGTACTACAGACCAAATATATTCAGTTATATCATCATTTAGGACTTAGGATGATGAAAAATGTCTTTAAAAAAATGAATCAAGTGAGATAAAAGGACAAAAATTAGGGATTCGTACTTTGGTTTATCCAAGTACAAAAATACTTAATAATAATCAATTGTGAAGCAAAATTCGAAAATAAAGATCAAAACATGGTTACAATCAAATATAGTAACCATAATAGACAATTTGGACAAGGAAAAGAAAATTTTATTTTTCTGTGAATAGTATTGTATTCGTGAATAGTGCCGTATTTTTATTTCATTTCATTTTTCATTTTACTATCAAATAATCATCATCTTAAACTCATTCAATCTTAATAATATTTTCTTAGTATTAATTATTACTCAATTAATAATATTTTAATCATTTACTAATATTATTAATCATCTTCTAATATTATTAACATTTTAATAATATTTATAGCATTGCTAATATTATTAACTATTTAATAATATTTTAATCATTATCTAATATTATTAATCATTTAACAATATTTTATCCCTTTACTAGTATTATTAACCATTTAATAATATTTTAATCTTCAACTAATATTATTAATCATTCAATAATATTTTAATTATCTAATAATATCTTAGTCTAATATTATTAACCTTTTAATAATATTTTAATCTAATATTATTGATTATATTAATAATATTTTAATTTAATATTATTATTTATTTAATAATATTTTAATCATTTATTAATGCTTTAATCTAACATTATTAATCCTTTAATTAATAATGTTTTAATTTAACTTTTAATCTAAATATTATTAATTAGTTAATAATATCTTAATATAATATTATTAATCTCATAATAATTTTTTATTCATTTATTAAACAAATAAACAATGTCGTAATCCTTTTATTCATTTATTTTAATTGTTTACCCTTTAATAATTCTTTTATTTAATATCTCTAAAATGTCATAAATATAACATTTCATCAAAAATGACAAAAATTCCCCTAAAAAATCTGATTAACTCATATCAATGGTATTTGGTCCGAAAATTACCCTTTTACCCTTTTTAACACTACATTACATTTTAAACATATTTACATATAAATCAATCATTTACATGAAAAATACTAAAACAGATCCAAAATTGTTTCTTTTCTGGGATTTGACAGCTTGTAGCTCCCTTATGAACATATATTTTTTCTGGAATTTTTAAAAGTCATTTACTATTTTTAATTAGCCTAAAGCAGCCGAATATTGCCACATTTTTAATAAATTGAAACTTTGTTCAAAACTTCTAAAACTTTCATGGTATGCTCATATCACTTACATGTATTATTTGTAACTATTTCATAATTTTTAGAGTTAACTAGAAAGAGTTATTCAAGCTCACTTTAAAACTTTCTCGTAAAATCCATAACTTTTATTCTACACATCCAAAAATAGTCATCTTAGGACAGGACTTTCATAACTTGTCATAGCTAGTATTATACCAAATTTTCCAAGAAATTTTAAAGCACAAAAAGTGGACGAAACAGTCCCTAAAAAAACTGGACAAAAATTTTATTTCAAGTTTTTCCTATTTCTTTTCATCTTGGTCAGTTTCACAAGAACAACCACTATGGCTTGTAAAATTAACATTTTTGAGTGTTGCCACTTGTGTTTAACAGATAACTTACATATCTAGCTAGCACCCATCTTTGACGGATCTCAGAAAATAGTTATAGAACTCAAATGGTAGTTGATCAAAGTAAAGGAAAATTAGGGTTTTTTGTCCCTCTTAATGACATAGTTTCCTTTTCTTTCCTTTTGATCCCTATTCTAACACTCCAAAATATTTGATTCATTCATGAAACACTTAATATCATGTGAATCAATAATTTTTGAGTTTAGAACATAAGCTTTTCATTTCATCAAAACTTAAACAAACTAAATGAAATAAGTTAGTTAAAGGGTTATACCTTTTTCTTCTTGCACACATTCTTCTCCTACCAAAATAATTTATATAATTTGATCTCATACACAAAGCTCTCTCCTTTTTTACCTCTCTAGACCCCTAGCCACTCTCTTCCTTTTCTTTCTCTTTTGTTTTGGTTTGCTAACAAGGAAATGAGAAGTAAAATGAAGTAAAAAGTGATTTTTTTCTTCCAAATATGAAAAGTATATATACTTGGTTAATATGTATAGATATATTAGGTATATCTATCTATAATCTCCCATCTCTTGCCCTCCTTCACATGTCTAACACATGGTTTGCACATGATTTATAACTAAGTGGCCAAATAAAATGGTGACACCTAATGAAGTTCACATGTTTTCTCCCTTCACATGTATCTGTAAGATATTTGAGAGGTCCCTAAAGTGGTTTTCACTCTTGCTCGAATATATAGGCTATACAAGTA
The DNA here is from genome assembly GCA_016801055.1 of Panax notoginseng. Lineage (NCBI taxonomy): Eukaryota > Viridiplantae > Streptophyta > Magnoliopsida > Apiales > Araliaceae > Panax > Panax notoginseng. Next base: position 253,572,852 of record CM029013.1, read on the forward strand.
GTGGTCAATCTCCATTGAATCTCTCAATTTCTTCTCATAATTATGTTTAATTTCAACATGTCTTCCGAAAAAAGTTGATGAAAAAGAAATGGAAATCAAGAACCTTCATTTCTAATGGAGGTAAGTTTATGGTTCCCACAACAGTGTGACCAACCACGAGTCTCGTAACTATCCTGTGAAGACGTAAATGAACCCTATGATTTGGTTTAGAGAAATTTAGATAGAATGTTATGTTGTAAGAAAAATGATTACTAGTATTATCAAGGTTAGCCTCGTGAAGGCTAAGGCTCGAAAGGTTTATTTTAGGGGATTGTGGTTTGTCATGGAAATATAGATATAGGGCTAAAGTTAGAAGAACAAGAGTTCCTATCATCACTACTCGACCTACATATTTACACAACCTCCCACGCTGATTTTGATAAAGAAAATCTACATGTGTTTGATGATGTAATGTGAGGTGCATGTTAGGATTGGAATTAGAAGCAAGTTGTTGTGGGACTGGAGCTGGGACGTTAGGGTTAAGGATTGGAGGGTGATCAAGTGCATGTTCTATCTCTAGCATAATGTGTTAACATTATGTTATCCCTAGATGAGTACAATACAAGAAAAACTTGAATAAGTTATCCCTAGATGAGTGATTTGATAATCAATTAATAGAGTTTCAAGAATTTTCTATAAAAAAATCCTAATTTTAGAACAGAATCTTTGAGGAGAATGATTCACAAACAAATCCTAACTTTGAACACATTTTTATATTACTCTCCACCCATTTATATAAGTAATTTTTTGTATAGTTAACATGACCTGACCTCACATATTTATTTCTCCTATTTATATAGGTAATTTTTTGTATGATTGACATGACTTAACCCCACATATTTATTTCTCTTAATTCCTGTAAAGATAGTTGTAACAATACATATCAATTTTAAGCGTGAAACACTTTAAAACATCAAATAAAGAAAATTGAGGGAATAATTGACATATTCTATAAGAAGAAATATAATCTCACATCTTTTGCCCTCCTTAACATGTCTTTCACATGTCTACCATATAATCTCACATCTTTTGCCCTCCTTAACATGTCTTTCACATGTCTACCACATGGTTTGCACATGGTTTCTAAATAAGTAGCCAAATAAAATGGTGACACCTAATGAAGTTCACATGTTTTCCACCTCCCTTCACATGAACTCACTTTTGTTTTGTTTTTTTATAACTTAGTCAAATGACCAAAATTCCCTTTAAGTAATTGGCCACCAATTGGGCTTCCTAAATAATGTGTTGGGCTTCTAATTTATTTGGTTTGGGAATTGTTTATAACATGGCCCAATACTTATAATCATACCCTAATCATTTAGCTAGGGTTTTCAATCCACTCTTTTGGAATTTAAATAAGTACTTATGTACATTTAATCTCATAACCCAATTAGACTTGTTTAAATTAGGTTTTACATAATTATTAACTTAAGATAATAAAATTAATCTCTTAAGTGTGTATACATTTATGTACTAACATTCTTCAATACCATAACCTTTGGGTTATTTACTAACCATACCTAATGTAAAATTAGGTTATGTAGCATTCTTTTTAATTCTCTTCATAGTAAATAAATAAATATACATATTTATCACTATAGATAAAATAATCATATTATTTAAATATTCACATAATTATTCACTATATGTCTGCACAAATATTTCAATATCATGAATATTTAATTAACATATTTATTTACAATGTGACTTAGAATTCTTGGTTATTACAGAGATGGTCATGAAACTATTGTCGTTCGTAAGAATTTACTTGCACACACACACACACATCACATTGCATGTATGATTTCAAAAAATATATATGTCACAATAAAAAGTTGTTATTGAAGATCAATTGGAAGAAGAAAATAAGAATTATTTATATTTTTTTAATAGTAAAAGAAGACCAAGAGAAAAGTATAAGGAAATAAGAAAAAACATAAAATTTCATAATCAATAATACTTGTGGACAAATAAACACGACCTACTTATCTTTTGTGCATGTATAACTACACAAGTACAAGAGGCATGAGCCTTCGTAGATGGCTCCAAATTTAATTAACTTGAATGTTTGAACAGCAAGTAGTTAAAATTCTTGTGTATACTTACGATAGACATATCCGTCACAAGCATGTTCCATCACAAAGATCCTCATTTGCGACGGATATGTCCATGGCATTAGATCCCATTGCAAAATTGTGACGGACTTTCCATCAATGAGGAAGATATATATCAGCTACGGAAATGCATTTACGTACTAGCATATTAAAATCTAAATTATAAACATTAATTTAATATTAATTACAATTATATGTTACATGGCTAATATACATTTAATTGGAATTTAATAGTATACCAGATAATACAAATGTTTCAACATTTCTAAAATCATATCCTCGATTAAGCATAAAAAAAATCCTAGCATTAAATAACTACACGACCCTAATCCATCCTAGCATTGTTTGAGACATAGCCTGATCAGTTGGTATTACTAAAGGCATCAACTTTGTAGGTCCTTAGCTCCTTTTTATGCAAGTAGAAAGTACTCAATCACACTTGTAAACTAACATCGTAGTCATTTGATATATAGACAATTTAAATGGCAATACAAGAGAAGTATACATTAGAAATAAAGAAAACTATAAGTAGAAGTTATGTTGATTATATTGATATCAAAACGCACAACTTCAAGACTAGATTTGCACCTTTATAGGTCATACATAAGTGCTAATAATATGGTGTTAATATATATGTGACTAGCACTAAAATAGAGATTGAAACATGATACCCCGACTTGGTATAACTTGAAACATAAATATGGGCTTTCTTAATTATGGCCAAACAACTTGAAACTAACAAAAACAACCAAAGTAACATTAAAATTCCAAAAAATTCAACTCATCTTTTACCGTTGTTATACATATATAGATTAAACTCATCTGTTATGACCATGACAGAAAGACTACCCAATAGATTAAACTGTATGAGCTTTTGAAGTCCACCAAATGAAAACAACAAAAATTGCAAAGAAGTTAATCGTGAGTGAAAAATTAAAATTGAAATTACTACTCAAAGTTCCGGCCATATATACTTGCAGTCTTGCAAATATTATTTATATCTAAAATTTAATCAAAAAAGACAAACGTAATATACATCTATAGCTTTTTGTATGTGTCTAACTACTGATAGCGAACAAGATCATATATAGGGGTAATGATCATCCATATATCCCAAGGCACAAAGACCATTTCTATTATAGGAATGCACCTTGTACTCTATCAACCAATAAAAAAACAGATAAACATAGGGTCTTTTAACTTTAAATGGATTAATAACATCTCAAACAGAACATGTCAAATCTCTAATGAGGTCCACAGATTAATAACGTCTCAAACAGAACACTTGGTAGAATTCATAAGCCACAAATCGCCTCAAATCAAACCTAGATATCTTTAAATCCTTGGTCTGAAACCCTAAACCCTTAACAATTGCTTCCTTCAAACCCTAAAACATGAGCAAGAAAACATATATATAAGCATAAACTAATAATATCTATACAGATTATGTGGCATCTCAAACAAGCAAAATGAAACAACTTTCATTTACCAAAATTTGAGAAATTTTGATTAGATAAAACATCCCCCTAGAAGATCCTTCTTAATCCAATTTAGATAGACTACAAAAATAACATAAAATGATAAAACAAGCCCAAGCTAAAAAATTTCTATATTCCATATCATGTTCACTTTTCTTGTAGTCAGGACCTTAAATTCTTCTTAGCATTAATAAATTTGATTCATCTTTTGAAACTGTAATAGATATGTTAAGAAACTTCTGCAAAAATATGGTAAAATCCACGACAAGAGAATCAACATTAAAATGATTAGTCAAACAATAATTTGTGTGAAGATGCAGTGAAATTTAACTAGGCACACTTAGAAGGGGGGTTGAATAAGTGTGGGAGCAATCTATGACCAATTTTTAAACTTTAGATCAAGCTATTAAATTCAAGCTACTTATATTGATTAATTCAGTTTGTTGAATTAATATAGTCTACTGAATTGACTATATATCCTGCTGAATTTATAACTTAACTAAATTACTTGGTGTTAAAGAATTATCTTAATATAATGCAAATATTCAAATTTTAATTATTAAGATAATTAAATGGCTTACGTGAGTAATTAAAGTAAAGCACGTAGTAATATCAACACCAAGATTTTTTACCTGTTTCAGCTATTATCCTCTATAATAATAGTCTAGTCCACGTCCAATACCAATTAGTATTGAAGACTCACTTTATTTATATCTTTATGAATAACCACCGATTATAAAACAGATTCTTACAAAAATTAATTAACAATTAATTTCTCTTGAGCACTCTTGCTCCTTGTGCACCTATGCACTCTTCAAGCACCTTTGCTTCCTTGAACCTGTTTGTAAACCTTTTCTCTAATCCACTAGGATTAAAACCTATAGAGTACACTTAATCTAAAATAGAAATTCAATACAAATATAGAGGTCTATGATCAATGCAAGAATAATCAATTTAACAATTAAAGGCTCAACTATATGCAATGATCAATTAGCACACAAAGATAAACAATTAATTTCTTACCAAATACTAGCTCAAAGATATCAGAAATAAATTGTTTAGTTGCTCAACGGTTTGCACTGATTGAATAAAATAGCTCATAAATAATCAGTAATTAGTGTAAATATATTTTCGTGAGTTGTTATTTTTCATCCATGAGAATACTGATTTATAGCCCCACAATATATTATCGTTAACATCAAAGATTACGTCCACAAAATCTGGTTTGATTAAAACACCTTCCAACGGTAAAACTATGAATTAGTCCACAATTTTAATATTTATCCAAAAACAAATTCCTATTAGTTATAAAGTTTGGATAAGTCAGAAGACCTTATAAAAAGATAACCACTGATCAAGTCTGACTTATATCTCTCCAGGCATAAAGTAACGTGTAGAAGTGGAGTATACCATTCCATATCATTTTCCAAGAATCAAGGTCTTTTAAATTTCTAAGACACCCATAATCATTGCTACTTTAAAAAATCGCATACAAAACAAATCACAATAAAGTAGCTGCCGTACTTTAGAGTTTCTAGGAAATCATGCATATCCACGTGTAGCAACAATTTTAAACAGTCCAAGATATATCAATTAGCTTTTAGGTACAAAACATATATCAAGTAATATCCATTTAAAGTATTTAGGAAAACCTTTTTCAAATGATTTTTTAAAAACATTTTTCATTTAAGACATATAACAAAATATAAATAATATGTCCTAGAGCCTTTAAATAAAAAAATATTTATTATGCAATTGACCTTACACTTTTGTTTTCCTAGTAAAGAAAAATTCTTCACCCACTTGAATATCCAATAAATGTTCCTTATCATCAGATACCTGAAATACCATAAAACAATTTAGCACACTAATAATTTATCATCAAAACTTAAGAATAAAATATGACTAGGTCAACATGCAGAGTTTTACATTAGTTTTACTTGAACAAGAAATTCGTTAGCGCTATTTACTTAAGAATATGGATCCGCTTTGAAACTAGCTCCACAGATATTTGTTACCAATCTGAAGAAAAAAAACAATAGACCCTACATCCAGATTATGTTCTGAATTCCAGGACTCCGATAGTTCCTCATGAGATAATCGCACCATCTCCACAACTAGAAACATGCTCTAGTAAACACAATTTGTTACAAGGAATCCTATAGATATGGTTGCATCAATTATCTATACAACAAATATCTCAACAAAAAGACATAAATAAATTATATATATAATTAAGAACTTGACAACAACTTATTTCATAGGACTTGTTACCAAAGATAAACTTAGAGGGGTGAGAAGCACGAGATAAGAAGGCTGTATAACATCAGAATCACTGTGATCTGGCTATGTTTAGACCTCATAAAACTTGAGAAATGTTTAATTTAATAATAAATATCAACCATACACTACCAGTAAACTGATAAGGCTATGCTCATCAATTCTGTTTTCCAGTTTTATGTAAATTCATATATCTCCCAGAATCCCAATACATACCTAAGGCTATGTTTCTTTGTTGGGAAAACAAGGAAAAACAGTAATAAACTAGTAAAATTGAATTTTCCTATTATCTGTTTCATTTGTGTTCGGGAGTGTTTTACCGACCTTTATATGGGCTAAAGACCTGGGCCAAAACCAAAGAGCTCGGGCCTATATGGTCGAAGGTATATAGGAGGTCGGGTTCGGGACCCGAGCCCAATAGGCCGGGATCCGGTTGTGATCACGAAGGTCGGGGTCGGGTCTTCGAGTCCTTTGGGCCGAGGCCCAGATCGGGATTTTATGATGTCTGTGGATTTGGGCCTGTGTAGCCGAACGGCCCACATGCAGAGTTAGGAGTAATAAGGGGATTACGTGGTTGAGGGTCCTAAACCTAATCATATGTCAACAAGGCAACTTTAAAAGTAGTATTGAAAAGGGATTCTACTTGCACCTTTCAAGGAGATTGCGTTGGACCCAAGTATAGGTAACTACCATATTTGGGAGTCTTAGTCCAATTCGGAGAAGGATACTAAGGTGGTGGGAGCTCTATAAATACTAGGCCAATGTTACAATTAACAGGTAATACCTACTTTGAGCACTAAACACATAACCTCCATTGTTAAACCTTGTAAACGATCTGTACTTATTCTCACACCGGAGCTATCCCCTGGCGGCGTGGCCGTCAAGCCTCTGTGTGATCTGTTATTGTGCAGGTTTCAGCGTGTGGATTCTGTGATTGGACGCGCAGACGAAACTTGGCGTTAACATTGGCGCTAGAAGAAGGGGCATTGCTTTCTTACAATCATCACCAACTTTTTCGACAGCAGACTATGGGGAGCAAGGAGAATGACGTCGGTATCCCGGAAAAAAGCAAAGACCCAGCTGTCCCACCAGACCACACAGGTTAGAGGGTCGGTGAAGGACCGCCTGGGATAAAAAATTCCAGAGGTACAGGAGATACCAATTCCTAATCTTCGGTGAAGGCTCTTAAACGGTATTCAGTATATGCCCTATCAAGCGAGTCAGGCTGATGAGAGTCATTCTCGGGCCCTCGTGAGGTAGGAAAGAGGGGAGGGTAGCCGAGACCAGCGAAAGTTTCTCCTGAAGAAGAAACTGGAACAGAACAAAGATGCCATAATGGCGCTTCGGCTGCAGCAGGAAGAACTCGAAGCCCAGATGGCTAGAATGACCGGAGAGCAGGAGGCCTGCTCGAAGAGGCGCAAACGTTCTAGCCGATCCCGAGCACCTCGACGTAATGAAGCTAGAAATGAAAGGAGCCGACCATGGAGTCGTTCTCGAGAAGGATGGAGTCGAAGGATGAGTCGATCAGATGACAGAAGATCCGAACATCCGGGAAGGTCGGATCAAAAGAGGAGGATCGCGTCCCCCGAATACGAGAGGGACAGACATCATTCGTCCCTTCGCAAAGGGGAGGCCGATCCCCTCGCCCGAAGAGTCGCAGAACTAGAAAGACTGCTGGCAGCTAAAAGTCCAACTGGGACCTCATTAGGATGTTCGGGATCGCCCTTCTCGCCAGAGATCAATCAAGTCACAGCCGATGCAAAGAAAAAGATGCCCCCTATGGACACGTATGACGGGTTAGGGGATCCGTATGATCACTAGGATGGGTACGACCGTCTGATGTCTTACTACGGGCACTCGGATGCCGCCAAGTGTCATATGTTTGCCACGACGCTAAAGAAGAGCGCCTGGGAATGGATGGGAACTTTGGCACCAGGATCAATCGGGTCGTGAAACGATCTCCGAGATAAGTTCCATGCCCGGTTCGGGAGCAACAGGAGACGAGGAAAGATCACAGCATCCCTCATGCAAGTCCGACAGAAGTCGGACGAAACATTAGGTCAGTACGTCAAGAGATTTCGAAAGGCTGTGGGGTCGGTAGCAGAGCTCAATTCCCCGCAAGCCTTGGGATTTTTTACGACAGGATTGGATATCGGGAGGTCCAAGAAACTGGTCAAGGATTTGGTAATCAGCCCTCCGGCAGATCTAACCGAAGCCTTTCATCGGGCCAAAGGGTTCATAGCAATAGAAGAAGCGATGGGAAATTTCAAACCGCACTCCCAGTCCTACGAGATGTCGAAGGATCGAGACAAATAGGGTTTTCAACGGTCGAATAATAGTCAGTAGAGATCGGACCGACCGAAAAAGAAGGGCTACAATGCAGGAGGGTCAGGAAATAATTGACCTCCATTACCTAATCGTAACATCAACAAGGTCTACACCCCTCTTACTGCAGATCGGGCCAAAATCTTGGAGGAAATGAAGAACCAACCCTTCTACGAGCCATGCCCAAGACGAACCAAACTGGGAAGAAGGGATCGGGATAAGTATTGCGAATACCATCAAAGTACCGGGCATTCGACTAAAGTATGCATCAACCTGATGGACTTGATAGAGAAAAATGTGCAGAACGGACAATTGATACAATACGTGGCCGATCGGGATTACGCAACGGTGCCTAGAGAAGAAAACAAAAATCAAGGTCAGGACACCCAGCGTCCATAGAACCCCCTAGCCCGAGGCATGATTGATGTTATCTCGGGAGGTTCTGTCGGACGGATGACGGGAAGGAAGAGAAGCGGGCATCTCGAGGCAGTGTTCTCGGTTGCGGGGTTAACTACTAGGAAGGATCGGGCATATCCTGGAACAACTATCTCCTTCTCGGACGAGGACTACCCGACATACCTCATCGAGCCGCATGACGGAGCATCGGTGATAACTGCCCAAGTCGGGATTGTGGACATGAAACGGATGATGATAGACAACGGGTCCTCAGTCGATATACTGTACACTCACGCCTACCAGAGGATGGATCTACAAAGGAAGAAGATGGACCTGGGAGGTGAAGGACCTTTGTACGGGTTCAGTGGAGATCCGGTATATGTGTCTGGTACCATCGAACTGCCAGTCAAGTTTGGCACTACATCCAATCAGGTCGAAATAACGGTCAGATTTTTTGTCGTACAAGTAGATTTGGCATACAATGCGATCCTCGGGAGACCAACCGTGGCAGCCCTTTAAGCAGTCACGTCCATACCCCACTTCAAAATTAAGTTTCCAACACCGAACAAGATCGGGGAGGTAAAAGGAGATTTAGACATAGCCCGAAGGTGCTATCGGAACAGCTTGATTTCTTCAGGGGTCGGGGTCAGTAAGTAGAAACAGACAATGACCATTGAGGTCGAGCCATTCACTGAGGGCAGTACAGAACCGCTCGCTCTTTCTGTCGAAGAAACCGAGGACATAGAGCTGGTACCAGGGAAGAAAGAAAAATTGATCAAGATTGGGTCAGGGTTAGCGGAACCTTTCAGGACCGGACTGATAGAATTACTCCAAGTCTACGTCGATATCTTCGCATGGGAGCGAAGTGATATGCCCGGAGTAAGTGAATCGGTAGCCCTACACAGATTACACGTAGACCCAAGCAAGAAATCGGTTATACAAAAGCGAAGAATTTTTGCCCCAGAAAGGCAAAAAATAATCGATGAAGAGATCGCCAAACTTCTGGAGGCCGAATTCATCTTCGAGATTGATTACCCAGAATGGTTGGAAAATGTGGTATTGGTCCAAAAGCAGAACGGGAAGTAGAGGCTGTGCATCGACTACACAAACTTGAACAGGGCCTGTTCGAAGGATTTCTACCCTTTGCCCAACATAGATCAATTGATCAACGCCACTTCGGGATACGGTATGTTGAGTTTCATGGATGCGTTCTCAGGATACCACCAGATCTCAATGATTAAGGAAGATATCCCGAAGACCAGTTTCATCACACATCGGGCAATATACACGTACAGGAAAATGACCTTCGATCTATTGAATGCTGGGGTAACTTATCAGCGGATGATGAATTTGGTGTTCACGAAACAGTTAGGGAGAAGTATGGAGGTCTACGTAGACGACATGATCGTAAAAAGCATGTCAGTCCGTGACCACCTTGAGGATCTAGAGAACTGTTTCGAAACAGTAAGAAGACGCAAGCTGAGGTTGAACCCGACTAAATGTACGTTCGGATTGGGGTCGGGAAAATTCCTCGGGTATTTGGTCAGCAAAAGGGGAATAGAAGCTAACCCAAAAAAAATCCAGGCGGTCCTGGACATGAAATCCCCGAAGTCTTACAAGGATATGCAGAGACTGACAGGTCGGATGGCGGCCCTTCGAAGGTTCGTCTCCAAGTCGGCTAAAAGATGTCTACCATTTTTTGACACCTTGAAAGGTCCCAAGAACGAGAAAAGCTTTCAATGGACTTCGGAATGCGAGGATGCGTTCCAAGGGATCAAACAATATTTGTCCTCGGCACCACTGCTGATGAAACAGATCCCTTCGGAACCTTTATATCTATATTTAGCAGCAAGCTCGATGGCAGTGGGAGCAGCGTTGGTTCGTGATAAAGGGGGAAATCAGTTCCCAGTATACTATGTTAGCCATGTGCTTCGAGACGCCGAAATCTGATACCCAAACATGGAAAAATTCTTCTATGCTTTGATCATAGCAAGCAGGAAACTAAGGCATTATTTCCAGGGTCGGGTGGTGGTGGTATACACGGATCAGCCATTAAAGAAAATTCTATACCGACCAGAAGTTTCGGGGAGATTGGCAGCTTGGGCAATGGAACTGACACAGTTTGCGTTGGAATATCAACCCCGAACAACAATCAAAGGACAGGCACTTGCAGACTTCGTCGTGGAATGCTCGTTCTCAAAACCGGATGTTGAGTTGGTGACCGAAATGCGGCACGTGAGGACTTCATGGACACTATATGTTGATGGTTCATCAACCTCAGATACCAGTGGTGCCGGGGTCATACTGACGAGTCCCGAAGGGTTTAAAATCTAACAAGCAATTCGGTTCCAGTTCAAAGCAACCAACAATGAAGCAGAATACGAGGCCATCCTAGCCGGGCTGAAGTTAGCCCGAAGCCTAGAGGTACAAAACTTGGTCATCTACAGTGATTCACAGTTGGTCATCAAACAGTTATCGGGGGAGTATGAAGCTCGGGGGGCAAGAATGACGAAGTATTTAGCCGAAACGAAGAATAAACTGACATACTTCAGCTCGGTCATCTGTCAAGGGGTGGATCGATCAGACAATACAGTGGCAGATGCCTTGGCCCGACTGGCAACGACAGAAGCAAGCTCTTTCAGCGGATCAGTATATCTAGAAGTTTTGGAGCAGTCAAGTGTCCCGAAGGAAGAGGTACTATGTACTGATAGGCTGGACTGTTGGCTTACACCATACATCTCCTACCTGGCCGACGGGGTGTTGCCCCTGGATCGCATTCTAACAAGAAAGATCAAGCACATAAGTTCAAACTTTGTACTCATCGATGGAGATCTGTACCGAAGGGCCTTCAGCTTTCCATTACTCAAGTGTTTAACACCGTCAGAAGCGGATTATATGCTTCGGGAGGTACATGAGGGGATCTGCGGGGATCACATGGGGGCCAAGTCGCTAGCACACAAGATTTTAAGGCAGGGGTATTACCGGCCGACTATCTACACAAAGGCAAAGGAATTCGTCAGAAGATGTCCCAAGTGTCAGTTGAACAGCAATATCCCACATCAACCACCCGAAGAGCTCTACTCGGTCTTATCCCCGATTTCGTTCGCTGTATGGGGAATCGACATCCTAGGGCCCCTGCCGAAGGCCAAAGGGCAAGTCAGTTTCGTGATCGTGGCTATTGACTACATGACGAAGTGGGTAGAAGCCAAACCACTATAGAAAATTACTGAACAAGAATGCCTAAAATTTCTGAAAGAAGGAGTAGTATACCGGTTCGGCATTCCGATGGCAGTAGTCTCTGATAACGGCAGACAGTTTGTGGGGTCAAAGTTCGAAAGTTTTCTAGAAGAGCTGGGAATTCAACACCGCAAGACTTCAGTTGCCCACCCTCAGTCGAACGGTCAAGTGGAAGTGACCAATCGAACCCTACTCAATGGAATAAAACGAAGGTTGGATGAGTTGAAGGGCCGGTGGCCCGAAGAACTACTCAGCGTTTTATGGGTATACCAAACAACCCCGAGGACAACAACTGGAGACTCTCCGTTTCGGCTGGCATACGGAACGGATGCACTCATACCAGTCGAGATCGAATACCCCACTCTTAGGGTCAGTCAATACAAAGAACTATACAACGATGAAGGTCTGAAAACAAATTTAGATATGTTAGATGAAGTTCGAGACTCGGCCATGTTGAGGTTGGCTATTTACCAACACCTGACACTACAATAGGAAGGTGAAGCTGAGGAGGTTTGAGGTAGGGGACATGGTTCTTCGGGAATCGGAGGCATCAACCCCCCAGAACACAGGCAAGCTAATGCCAAACTGGGAGGGGCCTTACGAAGTGGTGGAAGTGCCGAAGCCAGAGACTTACCGGCTTCCGGCTTCATTTGAATTTGCAAGGCTTTACCAATCAGACACGCTTCGGACAGAAGCTGGTCAGACAGTCCAGAGGGACCTAACTGGTCAGAAAAGGTCACAAGTATAACTGATTAACAAAGTCACACATCCGATCAGATAAGCTTCGAGCGTAAAATGATCAGACAGTCCAAATGAACTTAACTGATTGGCAAACGTCACAAGTATAACTGATCGATAAAGTTATAAATCCGATCTTGTAAGCTTCGGACATAAATTGATCGGACAGTCAGAAATGACCAACTGTTCGATGAAAGTCGAGCAAAACTAATCGAGATAACAACTTAGAACCAATTTTTACTATTCATATCCAACACGTTTTACAATTTTCGATCAGACGGGCTTCGGGAACATACACCACCAGCCTAACTGATCGGACATATTACAAAACTAAGAAGAGAAAAATTACAAGTATGAAAAACAGATACTAAAGAGAACTAAGGAAGGCCATCATCAGCTTCGGCCTTGGACTTCTCATCAGAAGAATCAAGGATCGAGGCATCCAGGCCGGCATCAACAAGCTTCGCTCTCGCTTTTTCCCGATAGGCCTCGACCCCTTCAGCAAACTGGGTCATGATCTTATCGGTCAAAGCAGGCGATTCTTCGTATTCCTTGATGGCAGCTTGTTTGAGGACGGCCTGTTCGGCCACCAAGGTGTTGTTCGCCAGGATCAGAGTCCTCAACTGAGCATGGACCCCAGTAAACTTCTCCTCGAGGGCCTCAAGGTTCCCCACCAAAGCCTTATTCTCTTCAGCTAGCTGTTCTTTATCCTGCACCAACTTCTTGGCATGACCATCGAGACCGACGAACTCTTGTTGCAGTAAAGAATGTTGCTCTTCGAGTTCGACAATCCGGTGATCAGCCTTCGTCACCTTGTTGCGGGTATCGGAGTGCAGATCCCTCTCTCTCTTCAGTTCCGATTCCCGACATCGCAGCTCGGCTTCGAGAAACGACACATCGCTTTTCAATTAATGTTCTTTCTTAGTGGATCGAGCGAGGGAGGGGATAGCACGAGCAAGGATGGCGTTGGCCTAAACATAAAAGAAACATTAGACAGACAAAACGCGAAATAGCGACAAGGGAAAAATATTTAAAATCTAGTCGGGAGTACCTGTATCTGTGCTTTAATATAGGTCACCAGAAACTCCTCAGAAGAATAGTTCTTGAACCTCTCTTCGTCGCCAGAAAGCTTGAAGTGGTCGAACAAGTGAAAGGGGAATTTGTCCGACAGACCCTTCGGCAAACAGGTAGTCGGCGACCTTTGTGAAGAACTGACCTTGGAGGTTGGAGTTGATTCAGGGACCGGGCCGACCACAGCATCAACAGGGGCAGGACCTTCGATCAGACGAGGTTTCTTTGGAGGAGGTTCGAGAGGCCGATCCTCTGTACCTTCCAAATCCTCGTCCAATGTCATTATGGCGGCAGGAGGATGAGTTGGCTTCGGCGGGGTTGACAAAACGGCCTTAGAGGGGATTCAAACAGAAGACTTCCTGGATTTTTTTAGCAAGGCCATCTTGTCAGCCCCTTTCATCTTCAGCACATTCGTCGCGGAAGGTTCGGCTTTGGACGAGGCGATAAGGGGGCCTGTAGAAGAGCCAACGGACAGTTCGGCAAGAGGAATGGCCTCGTCCTCGGGGGAGTCGTTAGCAGCTGGAAGGTGGATGGGTTCGGTGAAGATCGGCAGTGGGGTCAAAGCCGCATCTGCCTCATCGGGCTTGAAAATAGTCACTACAACAGATGATAAAGAGTTTAATGAAAAAGCAATAGGGGGGTCGGGAGCCTAAGAAAAAGAGCTCGGGATTGTTACTTACAGCCGTGCTCGTAGAGCCAAGATTCGTTGGACACGATCCCCAGACCCCAATTAGTCTGTTTCAGCAGTGAGCAAACCTTCTTAAAGGCAATGGCGCGACCCTTCGGGAACTTAGTCACTTTCAAGGGCTGATCTTCGGGACAGGCCCAGTTCGGCAGGAGGTTGAGGTCGGCTCCCCTCATAAAGAACCATTGTGAATGCCATCCTTTGTTGATGGAGGGGGTCTTCACGAAGGTGGCTCAGCCTGATACGCGGTTTGGATGGCGTAAGCCAGGTTCTTTCGATCGACCGACAGAAAACAGGACGAAGAAAAAGTCCAAACCTGGAGTGATGCCAGCTTCCTGGCACAGGGCAATAAAGCTGATCAGCTGGATGTAAGAGTTCGGGGCTAGCTGCGAAAACCCGATCCTGACCAAGCAAAGGAAGGAGGAGATGAACTCGTAGAGGGGGAACCGAACCCCATACTTCAAGGCGTAGAGATGGACGGCCACCCATCCTCCTTCGGGACGCCAGAACATCCTTTCATTCGACTCAGCCACCCGAAGCTTGTACTCTTGGGGAATATTGAATACAGTTTGAATGTCGGACAGCTGGGACTCTGTGATGGTCGACACGGTGTTAATAACCGCGTAGTCGGTCTCGGAAGCATAGAGACGACGAATTTGAGAATCAGCATCCTCATTAGGGATGTTAGCAGGAGCCGTTGATAACTCTATCTGGACCAGGTCGCCGGAGGTGAGGGTTCCGGCACCGGTCGGGGTGACAGTTGTGGGGGGAGGATCGCTGGAATCAACCATTTGATTGTGGAGACACGCCGACGAAGTGAAGGAGTTTGGTAAGCAGCTAAAAGCACTAAAAACAGAGGTTTGTGGGAAATGGAAAGCTCGTCGGAAATCGCCCTTACCGAAAAAGCTTTTGAGAGATTTGAGATGTTGAAGGTTGGAAAAGGTGATAGTGATGGGTGTTGGGGGACTTATATAGCACGTCTGACACAGTTTTCAAAGGCGACCATTTATGGCGAGTGGGGTCCAGCCCTTGAGAAATGTGTACCAGCGCGTTACTCGAAAAATAACCGTTGGGGTTCCCGAGATAGCTCATCATCACGGTGTGACTATCCAAATTCGTGTCCTTTCAAGTCTCATGCCATAAATATATAATGACAAGAGACTGGGGGGCAATGTTTGGGAGTGTTTTACCGACCCTTATATGGGCTGAAGACCTAGGCCAGAACCAAAGAGCTCGGGCCTATATGGTCGAAGGTATACAGGAGGTCGGTTTCGGGACCCGAGCCACTAGGCTGGGATCCGGTTGTGATCATGAAGGTCGGGGTCGGGTCTTCGAGTCCTTTGGGCCGAGGCCCAGACCGGGATTTTATGATGTCTGTGGGGTTGGGCCTGTGTAGCCGAACGGCCCACATGCAGAGTTGGGAGTAATAAGGGGATTACGTGGTTGAGGGTCCTAACCCTAATCATATGTCAACAAGGTAACTCTAAAGGTAGTATTGGAAATGAATTCTACTTGCACCTTTCAAGGAGATTGCGTTGGACCCAAGTATAGGTAACTACCATATTTGGGAGTCTTAGTCCAATTCGGAGAAGGATACTAAGGTGGTGGGAGCTCTATAAATACTAGGCCAAGGTTATAATTAACAGGTAATACCTACTTTGAGCACTAAACACATAACATCCATTGTTAAACCTTGTAAACGGCATGTACTTATTCTCACACCGGAGCTATCCCCCGGCGGCGCGGCTGTCAAGTCTCTGTGTGATCTGTTATTGTGCAGGTTTCAGCGCGTGAATTCTGTGATTGGACGCACAGACGAAACTTGGCGTTAACAATTTGGAATTCTAAAACCTGGTAAATAAATTTCGAATAATGAAAAAGTCCAAGAATATAACATCTTGGATATGTGGAATAATAGTGTGTATGGGGTTCTTCATCAACTCCTGGACGATGGGAATAATAACGTCTCAGACCTACGACCTATATAAGAGGTCAGAGATTATAGGACTCTGTTTAACATTAATGTGTTCACTTCAGGTTAACTGTCTCCCTTTCTCAGGGTGGTCCGACATATCTCCATTATCATTTACTTTTCTCCTAGTGAGTTCGGACATAGCAGAGTAAAAAGAAACACTAGAAAGAGAAAGTCGTCTTCCTATTCGAATGAAGTGTGATCCTGCGCTTGTACAAAATGTGCTCAGTCAATTAAATTGAAATTTCGTATGAATGGAGTGTAATTTGTGAATTTGAAGAGATAACTTGTTTTTAACATTTTTAATTCGTCAAATCTCAAAAAAAAATGTACTGAACTATGAATGCAGTCTTGATGTTTAGTTTGCAACAAAAGGATCACCATCACAACCAACATAGAAATATAAAATATACAAAGAAAACAACAGTTAGATTTAGTTTTTATCAAGCAACATAAAAAACTTTCTTACCACATACCACAACCAAAACTAGAAAGGTAAATGTATTCCTTGCAGTTTTCACTTGGAGCATATTTTAAGCAATGACTTCTATTTCCTAATGGTTATTAGTCAAAGTACAAAGTATGCACATAATTTCATACATGTAACTTGAAGGAAAATGCAGGTTCTAGCATCTAGAAATCAATTTCAATCACCATGGAGTTGTAAGGTAAAAGAGGTCCTTAGCACAACTAGTGGACTTCAGTTGGATGTTTAAACAAGAAACTGTTGTGCTAAGGACTCAAGTCTTAAATATGAAACTGTCCTTGAACATCAGTTCTGTGACACCCCCAAATCCAGATTCTCTAACCTCAGATTCGGTGCTCACGATCTATCATTATCATAAGTATTCTATAACTATTACGAAATAATAAACATACATTGTTCATTATAATAAAGTCTCATAACACGGTCTCAAGGTCTCCATAACCTTAACTTTAAATACACCATTTATCATACAAATAGTTTACTTAAGAAATTCCATCAGATAATAACTAAATTGACATTCATTCTAAATTACTCCTGGATCTTGCCCTTGTCCTTGTCCTTCGTGTTGGATCCTTCGGGCTTAACTGAAATAGATGTCATGATATAGCAAGAGTAAGCAACTAATTTGCTTCGCAAGTTTATATACAAGAGAGATATATCATGACTTAGAAAGAAATATTGCGTTCAATGTTCAACAATAGTATAAAATTGTGAAGGAACATGAATTAATAATCAACAATTGAATATTCTATAATTGAATAACATGAACTGAGTGGTTTTGAATAACCATGAACATTTGCCAAGGTGCTCAGTGATTTAAACTGGACCTCTTAATAAGTTTTGGTATTCAAGGGGATCAGCCTTTCATACCTCGTGATTTATGCATAAACACTTAATAATCCGGCATTGATATCATGCCTTAATCAAATTCGTCCTTTTCTCAGTCAAGAGTTCTTACTATATCAATTTAATAAGAACAGTTATTTAAAACACATTTGATTTAACAAATTTAGACATGCTTGATCTAGCTGATACAATTAGCATAGATCTATTTCATAAACAGTTCATAAATGAAGAACTTTAATTTAATTCACAGTTCAATAGCAGTAGGACGGAATTCAATTGCACAAAGTGCGAATTTGAATAATCAATATAGACGTGAATAATCATCAATAATTATTCACTAACATGCTTTGAAAATAATAACTCGAGCTTGAGTTAGGAAACTTGCCTCGATCGTAGGTTACGGCTACGAAATTAAATTTCTATCCACTATGCAGTTAAATTATCTTCCTTTGAGAGACCTATAAATTAATCTTTCAATTAGTCAAAGCATAACATTAGATTATGTAATCACATAGATATTATACATTACATTTAGTTCTTATAAACATTATCATGTCTAGATAGTGTTACTATTAATTAACAACTACCTTTAATTCACATAATATTATTAACTTAGATAATATTTAATTCACCTTCTAGTATTATTGGTTTACTAATAATACTTTCATTCACTTACTAATATTATTATTATCTTAGTAATATTTCAATACCTTACTAATAATATTAATCCTCTTAATAATATTTTAATCATGCATTAATATTATTACCATAATAATATCTTACTTATGCTTTAACATCATTAATAAATTAATAATACTTTCAATCATTTACTAATATTTTATTCACCTACTAATATTATTAATCATTTAATAATATTTTATTCCTTCACTAATGTTATTATATTTAATAATATTTTATTTAATCTCGAATATTATTATTTAATAATATTTTAATCATTTAATAATAATACTTTAATCTAATATTATTAATCTTTTAATAATATTTTAATCTAGGATTAATATCTTAATCTAATATTATTAATTATTTAATAATATTTTAATGAAATTTTAATCTTAATATTTTTATTTACTTAACAACATCATATTATAATATTATTAATATTATAATAATATTCCAATGATTTACTAAATTAATAAATAATTTATTCTAATTGTTCATCCTTTATTAACCCCTTATTTAATATCCACAAAAGGTCATAAATAATATTTATTATTATAAATTACCAACATGCCCTAAGATAGTCATGATATAATATATTATGAGCATTCAAGTATAAAAATCACATTTTTCTCATTAAAGACATCATTTAACTATTTATTTCTTTTTATTCATAATTTAACCATTTTTAGGAAAAATAGCAAACTGATTCCAAAAATTCTCAACTTCTGGATTTTGACAGAATATAAACCCACAATGATCTCCTAATTATTCTGGAATTTTAGAAAATGATTTACTATTTTTAAAGTGTCTAAAACACTCGAATCTTACCCCATTTTTCATAAATTGAGTTTTGCTCAGAAAACTCTGAAATTTTCAGGGTATGCTCTCGTAACATATATGAAGCTACTGTAAAAATTTTGGAATTTTTCAGTGTATACACAGTGAGACATTCGAAGGTTAATATTTCGGAGTCCTTTACGGAAATAGTCATTACGCACAATATATAACTCGAAACGTGTCCGTTCTTTTTCCTGCATGTACATAACTTCTCAAGGTACCTCTGTGATTTTTCCCAGATTTTTAAAAGACAAAAAACTGACCGAAACAGCCTCATGAAAAACGGATCAGTAGCTAATTTAGGGTTTTCAAAGCCTCAACATGCAAAGCGGACTGTTTTGGGAAAAATAGTCTCAAAAGTTTCAAAATTTGCTAGATTTGTGTTCTACCACTTGGGTTTACTACATAACTCATGTATCTAGTACCCCCCTTCGACGGATCATAATTCCAAGTTGTAAAACTTGAGTTACTCAAGATTTAGTGGAAGAAAAACAAGAGTTTTCACCCTTGGAGAACATATGCTCATTTTCTTCCTCTAAGTCTTTGATCTAACACTCAAGTTAGTTCCATACATGATGATATGTAGAACTAGTGTATCTTGAGTATTTGTACATAACCCCATCAAAACTCAAGCTAGCAAAACAAAGTAAAAGAAGAAGATGAAGGTAAGTTATACCTTGACTTAGTTGCTACCTTTCTTGATTTTTCAAAGTAAGTAATATACTTAGGAGGCATGAACAACTAGCACTCTTATCTCTTCTCTCTATAACCAAAACCCTCTCTCTCTTTTCTCTCTATGAAGTTGGCTAGCTTGAGAGCAAAAGATAGAAGAAGAAGATGGAGAGAAAATGAGATGTTAGAAGAATGAAATGTGATTACAAAATGAAATGGGCAATTCACTAATAATCCTCCCATAACTATTTTGTTGTCCATTGGGTAAAAACTTTGTATTATTATTTCCATTAGGCTAGACATGATTAAATGTGCATAATGGAGTGGCAACCAATGGGAGCTTGACAACATTGTCCTTGTGTTTAATAATTTCTACTAATGAACAAGTTAGCTTAATCATTCCACTTAGGATCCTCTAGCCCATAATATCCTCCATTTAGCTTTTATTTTAAATGCCCAATTTTGATTAATCAAATGTCTAGAATACCCCTAATCAAGTGGGCTAAGTATTGGATTGTGTTTTATTTCTTTTGGGCTTCTCCTTTAATTGTTTTGGGCTATATACTAAACATAGTCTAGCAATTTTAATAATGTTACCCAATTTGATTATTTAGGGCTTCCATTTCCAATCATATGAAGTTTAATTACTTATACATGTGACTTTATCTCATAACCTAATTAGATTTACAAGAATTAGGTTTAAAATTATTAGTCACTTGAAATACTATGTTTACCCACTTAAGTTAGTATACATATTAAATACTAACTTTTCCGTATTACCATAACCCTTAGGTTATTTAATAGTCTTACCTAATGTATAATTAGGATACAAAGCTTTCATTTTTAATGAAATCTATAAATGTATGTATCCATAAGTATAGTATATATGTTAATTGCCACATGCACCACTTCACATATGTGGTCACATATTAAATCCTTATATAACACAAAGTTTTTTTTAAAAAAAATCGATAATGTACATACATATATGGTGACTTAAAGTTCACGGTTATTACAAGTTCCCCAATCAAAGGATCAGTGAAGGAGGTTATTAAGAAAAGTGATCCTGCACCTGGGATCTGGCTTTGGTGTAAATCAATATATCTATCTTTACAGTCCCAACCAGCTCTTTGGCTGCAGAGGAAACAACTGAAGAAAACAAAGAGAACATGGTAATGGATACTATATACCAATTCACGACATCCATTTGTCATTTCTAAATTTTTCTTTGTATTTGGTTCTTTAAAGCAGTTTTTGGCTTTTACTGTGTTTGCATTTTATGTGGTTCAATCATCTTAAACACTCATTTGCACCAAAAGATTTGTAAACACATAAATGCAAACATTAGGACACATGATAACGTAATTTGTTTTTGATATCAGAATGAGGATGGTGGCTAGGGATTACATATTAAGGGCCAGAGCACCACAACCAAGTAATGCCTCTCTAAGGCTATAACAAGATGAGCAAGGGAATAAAATGGGTGAATTCTCAATTCTGGGCAATTACATTATTACCTCCACAACCAAGTAATGCCTCTCTAAGGCCACATTAATGGCAGGAATGGGGAGAGGGGATGCGAATTTCATTCCTAGATCGGAATAACACCATATGTAAAATCTTTAGTTTGGAAATCAGAAATAAACTTCATACCAAAAAATCAGAAATTCATTACAATTGATCAGAAATAAACTCATCGTCATTCCATATCCAAATTTCTAAAACCCATTACAATCGATCAGAAATAAAATCTATCGCCATTACATACCCAAATATCAGCAATCCATTACAATTGATCTAAAATAATAGATGGGCACAACATCATTTCCAATAGTCAGAGAAAAAAACCCACCAAAAATAACGACAGTAAGTTAAAAAAAGTTGGGGTAAAAAATACTAACAATCTCCAAGAAAACCTTTTGCTTTTTTTCCTCCATAGAAAGCTCACCTTCATCATGTGGGATCTTCTTCAAATCGATGCCCGTATCTGCTGGCAAATTCAAATCGAAGTCCCATGCAACTTTAGGAGTCTCACCAGTAGATTTATTCTTTAAATCAGAAGAAGAAAAAGCCATTCCTTTGTTAAATAAAGGATTTTCTTTGCAATCCATGGTGTTTGTGACTAAATAAATTCTATGTGAGAAAATTAGAAGATCTCCATTGAAGAATTCATATATATGGAGGAAAAAATTCTTTGAAAAAATAAAATTTCTTAACATCGTGATTAATCTGAGGAGAGGACGAGACGGTTGAAAAATGCGATAAACAAGAGAAAAAGAGAAGGGAAAGTAAAAAATGAAGAGTTTTGTTGGGAAAATGTGAGAGAAAGAGTTTAAAGTACCAATTAAAAAAATAGGTAGAGTAATGAGGAGGCGTACTTTTGAAAAAATTATTATTAATTCTCCTAGATTTGAACAAACGTCAAATAATTAAGGATAAATAAAAAAGTTTAAAACGTCATTTAAATAGGGACGGAGGGAGTACATTAGAGTTGATGTATAATGGTGCAAATAAAAGAACCAGAGTACGCTTACCAAAAAACACCATGCATTGTATGGATTTTCCACACTTTATCAAAAGAAAAAAATTGTAGTTACTAAGTATTCCATTTTAATCATATATGACAAGATATATACCTGTAGCAGTAGTAGTAGCAAGAGCAGCACCAGCTAACTGCTGCAGAAATACAGCATTAATACAAAAGACGAGTGGAGAGAAAAAAAAACTAGTAGTTATACCTTATATAAAATCAAATTCTGAATCAAAGAAAAATTAGCTTAATATGATGAGTCTCAAAAATTTTATTCAATCTACCACTTGTAACCCAAAAAAATTTCATTTTTCAATAACTTGGATAAAATATTAATTAACACATACCTTATTATGTATTTTCAATCCGTCTGACAATGATGTAACAAGAGAATCCCATCCGGAGGTTTACTGACTGTAAATACACATAACCCAAAAAATGGGTATCTGAAAGATATTTGGGAGGTCCCTAAAGTGGTTTTCACTCTTGCTCGAATATATAGGCTATACAAGTAGTGGTCAGTCTCCATTGAATCTCTCAAATTCTTCTCATTATTATGTTTAAATTCAACATGTCTTCCGAACATGTTGATGAGAAAGAAATGGGAATCAAGAACCTTCATTTCTAATGGAGGTAAGTTTTTGGTTCCCACAACAGTGTGAGAAACCATGAGTCTCGCAACTATCTCATGAAGACGTAAATGAACCCTATGATTTGGGTTAGAGAAATTTAGATGGAATGTTATGTTGTAAGAAAAAGGTTTACTAGTATTATCAAGGTTAGCCTCGTGGAGGCTAACGCTCGAAAGGTTTATTTTAGGGGGTTGTGGTTTGTAATGGAAATATAGGTATAGGGCTAAAGTTAGAAGAACAAGAATTCCTATCAACACTACTCGACCTATATATTTACACAACCTACCACACTGATCTACATATGTTTGATGATGTAATGTGAGGTGTGTGTTAGGATTGGAATTAGCAACAAATTGTTGTGGGACTGGAGCTGGGACGTTAGGGTTAAGGGCTGGAGGGAGATCAGGTGCATGTTCTATCTCTAGCATTGTTTGAGCCATAGCCTGATCAGTTGGTATTACTCAAGGAATCAACTTTGTAGGTCCTTAGCTTCTCCCTTGATGATCCCTCTTACTTTTGCTCCTTTTTATGCAAGTAGAAAGTACTCAATCACACCTGTAAACAAACATCGTTAGTCATTTGATATATAGACAATTTAAATGGCAATACAAGACAAGTATACATTAGAAATAAAGAAAATTACAAGTAGAAGTTATGTTGATTATTGATATCAAAACGCACAACTTCAAGACTAGATTTCCGCCTTTATAGGTCATACATAAGCGCTAATATATAATATGGTGTTAATATATATGTGACTAGCACTAAAATAGAGATTGAAACATGATACCCGGACTTGGCATAACTTGAAACATAAATATTGGCTCTCTTAATTATGGCCAAACAACTTGAAACAAACAAAAACAACCAAAGTAACATTAAAATTCCATAAAATTCAGCTCATCTTTTATCGTTGTTATACATATATAGATTAAACTCATCTTTTATCACCATTACAGAAAGACTACCCAATAGATTAAACTATATGAGCTTTTGAAGTCCACCAAATGAAAACAATAGAAATTGCAAAGAAGTTAATCGTGAATGAAAAATTAAAATTGAAATTACTACTCAAAGTTCCGGCCATATATACTTGCAGTCTTGCAAATATTATTTATATCTAAAATTTAATACTAAAAGACACTTTGCACCCTAAATTTTACACACTTGTTGACTTTTGCACTCTAAACCGAAAAAGGTGTCTAAGTACATCCCAAACTTCAATTATATATAACAAAAGGCACACTTTCTTTGATTAACCGATCAAAAGTGACCGACTAAGGGATTTGGAGGGGTGTTTAAGTCTTTTTCATATTTTTTTTCCACATCTCCCAATACTTTCCCTCACAGAAAACCCAATTTAAATCAAGCAATATTTTTCTCTCTCAAGAAACACATAATGATTTCCATTCCCCTCTCTCTCTTCACCACCGTCACTGCCTCCGTTGCGGCAGCCACCACCACTGCCGTCGGAAGTAGGGGTGCTCATCGGTAAAAAACCGAACCGGTACCGAAAAAATCGAACCGGTGCCGAATTGAAATTACCGAAAAATCAAGAACCGAAATCGGTACCGAATTACCGGTTTTGGTACCAGTTCGGTACGAAATCGGTATCGGTTTTTTCGGTTCGGTTTTCGATTATACCGCATGCATAGTAATATATATAATTATTAATAAATAATAATAATTAAATAAATTTTTTTAATATATTAACAATATTTTTTTAAAACTAAGAAATCATCAACAATTATATATCAATTGAAGTTGAATCTAGTCAAGGCGTCAAGCTACTGTGACTAATTAGTAAATTAGTAAATTTCGGTATTTAAAGCTTTCGGCTCAAACATATTCACAATCACAGGTATTTAAAGCCTTCTCAAGCTTGCTTTCGGCTCAAACATATTCACAGGTTTGGCTCAAATTACAAACAAAATTTGAAGTTAAAAATCGACTCTCAAGGCATAAATAGAAATTAAAATAACAACCAATTCATAATTAAAAAGGCCGTCTAATCAAATTCGAACAAATAGTTATTTTTTTGACTGTAGTCTGTAGACAATAAGAACTATATGTCCTCTTGTAGTTTAGACGAGAAGATTTACTTGTTCGATGTTTAGAATAAAAACAAATTTTAATTTTTTTATTTATATTTAACCGTTTTGACGGTCATAATTTGTTGTAGAGATAATTTTAAATTTATAATATTACATATATATATATATATATATATATATATATATGTAATGAATAAAGAATAAAGTACAAATACATAATAACTACTATAAACATAAATAGCATAAAGATATATACATATTTATATATTTTTTAAATGTTTTATATATTTATTGGCCTAACCAAGTTTCACTTTGTATTTAATTTCGATTTTTTTTTGGGTAGAATAACAAAAATTATAATGTGGCCAACTAACAATCTTCCCCAGCCCAATTAAGAGTCCCACATATTGTATGGAATTGTATCCATAATACAGAATCGTTTTCTACCTCCCCGCCAACCTACCGATTACCAACTAGAGTCAGTAAACTTAAAGTATTAATTAGTAAATTTCGGTTCTTTTTCTGTATTTCGGTTCTTACCGAATTTAAAAAGTTCACTACCGCTACCGAAATCGAAAAATAAAAAAAACCCGAAAAATCGGTATCGAAAAAAACCGGTACCGCCGGTTTCGGTACCAACCGGTTCGGTAAAAAACTGAAAAAATCGAATTTTTTGATCACCCCTAGTCGGAAGTACAATCCCCATCATTGGAATCACTTGCATCCCCACCGCGACAAACACTCTGCCACCAGAGCACATCGCCGCCACACTCCAGTCTCATCGCGTCCCCTGATATATAAATACTTGTGATTCGGGATAAAAATTGGTAATTTCAGTAAAAATATATCTAATTAGATTTGAACAAACATTTTTTTTGGGTTAAAGTACATATCTAAAATTTAGGTGTTTCGTTGGGTGAGATTCACTAAGCTGAGGAGTTTGGAATTAAGTTTGACAACAGAACTATGGAGCAGGATATCAATTCCACAGTCCATTAATTACACTGAGTTGCAACTCTTCCTGTAGAAACTTCCTTCAACGAAAGTGGTTCACTGGAGTTTTCTCTTGAAAATGTTTTGATTTCTTTATACTCTTGAAGGTCTTTTTCTCTATTTTATTTCATGGTATCAAAGCCAACAAGAGAAGTAGGGTGTTAAAACAATAAAATAACCCAAAATCTGCTTGTAAATCCAGAAGGTTAATACTTACAGTATTTATCACCAATTAGCAAAAATCAAGAGTCAAACTAATATCCAGAAGTTTAAATTTGAGTAAATCCTTTTATTTTTTATTTATAGATCTTACATAAGCTGGATACTGGGAAGTCATTTCAAATAGACATGATCACTTTTACTTCTACATAATTACCTTTATGCAGGGGTGCAAGCTGCAGCGTCTGATATATCCAGGAACTGCGAACAAAACTAGCTCTCTTCAAGCATTTGTTTCTTTATCCTCTTCAAGAAATATCTACCAATGGATGAGAAATAAGGCACAATTTAGAAAATGAAAGAAATAGACACTTAAGCTTCCAGTAAATGGATTTAAACTGAATATTTTCAAGATATTATGCCTTAAACTTGAGAAATAAACTTGGAGGGAGATAAACTTCACTTCACCAACTTCAACAGAAGCATCTCAATAATAAAACTTGAGAAATAAACTTAGAGGGAGATAAACTTGGAGGGGGTGAGAAGCACGAGAGAAAACCAATACATACCACCTAAGGCTATTTTGTGTCAAGTTTATCTCATTAAATGCGTCAAAAGAAGGAAAACATATTTTTAAAAAAGTATCTTACTGAAAAATTTTGTAGGCTTATTTAACTAAATAACTTTTGATTTCTTAATGATAAAGTTAGAATTACGCAAGTGTGAGATCTATCATCTAAGAGAGTAGCCATTCATGTTCATATAGTAACTCTTTGTCCAGAGATGAAAAAAAGAAAGTAAGAAAGCAAGTCTTATTAGATAACACACATATAATAAATAAATGAGCACCCTAACATCTGTGGTGTCTCTAGCCATTATATGTGTTAGATAACACATATATTACACTGACATTTTCTTATCATCTGTGGTGTCCCTAGCCATTTTAATGATTATTTTCTTATCATTAAAAAAAATCATGCTTTTAGTTCACCAATTTCTTATTTTTACATTGAGGCTCCTGGAAAACATCTTGCTACCCCATACTAAAAGTATGTAAAACATTAAGTTAGTAATACCAAACACAAAAAAACTGAAAATCACTACCACCACCATTAGATCTGCCCAACACATACTGAAGCTGGCCTTTGCCCGCCACGACAGGCCTCGACACTCTTGGGACAGTTGAGACAGTTATGTGCAAGGCTACCCCTGAAATTCACCGCACTACTAAACTCTGCTGGCAAATCTCCCTCCAGAAAGTAATAATCCAAGAACAAGTTTCTCCAATTATTTCCCAGCCGTTCCCCATATACCAATGGAATTCGACCCGAAAACAAGTTATGCCCAAGATTCACTGATGTCAAGTTATTGTATGTAAACAAGTTCACAGGCAAATGGCAAGTTAACGTACCTATGTCTAAGTCAAAAAATAATAATTCCAACCATAAACACGCTGGCAATGAAACCCTCCTAAACAAAACGGTGCTACCCTAACTCGGTCCCCAAATGTGAAAGCAAGCATATATATATATATATATATATATATATATATATATATATATATATATATATATATATATATATATATATAAGTAAAGGAAGAAACAACTACTATACTAAGCATATATATGCATGAGGTCAATGCATGTAATGTAACTTACATGAAGACAGGTGAATCGGTTAATTCAGCTGCAACGGATACCCCGTAAGGAGGAAATGGTATCGGAATTAACTTGGTCTGCTTACTGGTGGCTAGGGACACCACAGATGTTAGGGTTGTTGCAAATAATAAAACCCTTAGTACCACTTCAACCACCACCGTGTTGTTGTTTGGAGTACCAACGCTGGTTGCCTTTTCGGGCTCAAATGTCAGTGTTCCTGCTCGTGGGTATTCCGGGTTAATTGTATATGTGTTATCTAACATTTGTGGGTATCGTTTGAATACCGGATTGAAAAATAGCAAAGAGAGGAATGAGGGATGGAATATCATTATTAACGTACGTAGCTAATTAATTATATCGGATATAAAAGCAGGTAGTAGCATTGCAGCAACAAACGACTACCCTGTATATTTATAGGAAAAAATGCGTGGTTGATTTTGTTTGATAGATGGTGGGCAATTTTACTGGTTTATAGAGCACTGGGCCACCTATATATATATATATATATATATATATATATATATATATATATGGAAGTGATCCATAATTTACATTAAAATATTATGCAAAAACCATTAAATATCTGTTAGAGTCTAATGAATTTAAATATCTGTTAGAGTTAATGAATTT
Organism: Panax notoginseng; assembly: GCA_016801055.1. Taxonomy (NCBI): domain Eukaryota; kingdom Viridiplantae; phylum Streptophyta; class Magnoliopsida; order Apiales; family Araliaceae; genus Panax; species Panax notoginseng. The sequence goes on from CM029013.1 coordinate 253,601,369, forward strand.
AAGAAATCAAAGAGTAGGGGTGTTCATCGGTAAAAAATCAGACCGGACCGGCCCGAACCGAACCGAACCGAACCGAATACTGATAGTAGTCAATTTCATGAACCGATACCAGTACCGGTTGAACCGGTATACCGAACCGGCGGTACCGGTTCGGTACCGGTTTTTACCAAAAATTAATATAATTATTATTTTTATTATTATTTTATTATTTTTATTATTATTATTATTATTATTATTATTATTATTTTTATTAATATTATTATTATTTTTATTAATATTATTATTATTATTATTATTAATAAAAAATAGAAAACCGGTATATACCGGTCCGGTTCGGTTTTTACCGAACCATAAAAACGCCAAACCGAAACCGGTATCGAAAAACCGGTATATACATGTTTTTTTGTACCGAACCGGATTGATTCTTTTTTATACCGAACCGACCGGTTCGGTCCGGTTCGGAAAACCGGAAAACCGATCCAAATGAACACCCCTACCAAAGAGTCCAAAAGTTTTTATTAAAATAAATTCTATCAATGCAACAAGAAAGAGAGAGAGTCTTATTACCAACTTGATTTAATTCTTTCTTTCTTCTTATAAGTAGAGTCCAAGAACAGATGAAAAAAATAACATTAATAGAAAATACACATATCAGAACTACTCATTATAACTACTCGTTTATGTATGTATTGTTTCAAAAAAAGACCCATTTTGAAAATATATTTAATGACTACTCATTTATGTAGGATTGATATTTTTAAAAAAATGAATCAAAAGAAGGAAAAAAATATTTTAAAAAAAGTTTCTTACTGAAAAATTTTGTAGGCTTATTTAACTAAATAACTTTTGATTTCTTAATGATAAAGTTAGAATTACGCAAGTGTGAGATCTATCTATCATCTAAGAGAGTAGCCATTCATTTTCATGTAGTAACTATTTGTCCAGAGATGAAAAAAAGAAAGCAAGAAAGCAAGTCTTATTAGATAATGTCATAGCAATAATTTTGTTGTCAGAGCAATATGTGTCGTTCAAAATTTAAAATATTGTTAAAATAAATTTAAAAGTGTCGTTAAATGTATATTTACTCCGACAACAAAATTCTTGTTCTGACATTATTAACAGACTTATTTATCAGTTGAAACTATTTCTATATAAATTAATTATTTTTTTATATTTCTAAATGTAAATAAAACAATACAGGTGTAAGTGAATATTCAAAGAGAATTAATATTAAATATAAAAAAGAAAGACACTAGATATTAATAAATGAACACAAGATTGTTTTTATTTTATTAACAGTTTTACCCGTCTCTCTCTAAGTTTTTATCCAACTCCAAATATAGGTTATAGCTACGTTCACACTATTAGTTAACTGTTGGGTCAAACCATATTAACTGGAACCAAATGGGTTGGTTAACCATTTTTATTTATTCAGGTTGGTTAAAGTTTGAACCCATATTTTTAAAAATAAATATAGTTTTGAACCGGTTAACCATTTTTCAACCCATATTCCATTCCGATCCAAATCGAAAAGTTATTTAACATTTTGTAATAAATTCCAATTGTTTGTATTGTCTTAGCTAGCTTCTTGGTTCTATTTAATCGTGATAGACACGGGTATTATTTTGTGTCAAGTTGCAAAGAGGGCTGAATACCATATATGTATAACATTCCTTAAAGAAGAGTCTTATTTCTGCTGGACTTTTTTTCCTCTTTTTAAAAAAAGAATTGGGAATATTTTTATTTAACATTTTGTAATAAATTCCAATTGTTTGTATTGTCTTAGCTAGCTTCTTGGTTCTATTTAATCGTGATAGACACTGGTATTATTTTGTGTCAAGTTGCAAAGAGGGCTGAATACTATATATGTATAATATTCCTTAAAGAAGAGTCATATTTCTGCTGGACTTTTTTTCCTCTTTTTAAAAAAAGAATTGGGAATATTAAAGTTTGTCAAAGTTATAATTATATAATATTTTTAAAATTAAACTTCAACAACTAAAATTAATATAATATACATGTATACCCGATTTGATTCCTTCTGCACGAACGAACAACATTAAACTTTAAGAATTAGATATATATATATATATATATATATATATATATATATATACTTATCTTGTATGTTCTATAAATTAATATGTTCTTATTTTGGATAACTAATGTTGTTCTGTGTATGTCAGTTTATGTAAATTCTAATATTCTAGTTACAAAAGAATTATAAATATGTTTCAATATTTAAACGACATTCATAGAATTATACTATGGTGTATTTTGAATTCAACCTTTCTATTAGCAGGTTAATAATAATTGAAAAATTATTTAAATATGGAAGGGTATTAATAATTTCAATTTAAAATTTTATTAGTATAGTTTTTTAGCATTTTATTATTTATATTAATAATTTTTATATCATATTATTACTTAATTAATTTAATTGTGACGGTCACAATTTTATTTTTCAAAAGTTATGTTTAAAAGTCAAAACATCTTAAAATAGTTAATATGGTTTTGAATCATAACCATATAGTTCCAACCCACATAACCCATATTAAAAATGGTTAATATGATTTTATTTCTTAAATGAAACTATAACCATATTTTGAAAACCAAAACACACATAGTGTTAACTTTTTTTGTCCGGTGGCTACCAATTCATGAATGTGATCTGCTTGAGTGGTATTCTTATAAGTAGTATGATATTTATAATTCATTAATGAAATGGATCCCCATTTGATTCACCTGCTTAAAATATTGCTTTCATACTAGTTATATAGTGCTATGTCAATTAAATTTCTTTTTAAAGTGTCAATTTTATTTCTTTTTATAGCTAGATTGTCAAGTCTTGGCCTTGAATATTACGATCATCATCATCATCGTCAGATATTGATATGTGATCTTCCAAAAAATCATCAAGTTTTTAAATTAATTTCTTTTCTCTGCACCTGATCCAGATACCCAAAAAAGCCATGGAATATAATCTCCCACACTAAAAACACCCACCAACTCATTAAGCTCCCATGCACATTAACTCATTAATCTTGCTCTTAATTTCCACCACCACCTTCGATACTAGTACTAATATTCTACTTTCTTCCTAAGGCAACCCTAGACACATCCAGGTATATTTATAGGAAAAAATGTGTGGTTGATTTTGTTTGATCTGGCAGATATTTTCCAAAAATTGGAAATTTCATACTGGTGCAATTATATTCGGTACATACCCATCTTTACATGACATGATTGATTCACATTATTCCCTATATATATATATATATATATATATATATATATATATATATATATATATATATATATATGAAAGTGATCCATAATTTACATTAAAATATTATGCAAAAACCATTTCCTCCTCATAGGTATTTAAGTGAGGTCTACTAATTTAAAGAGAGAAAAAAACACCTCAAGTCATATTTATTTGTAAGGATTATAATAATACTGGAATTATGTTCCCATAACCTAAAATTAAATAGTTTTAATCACATGTTTTTTTAAAGGGGAAAATGGGTATGCACAACCGTGCAATTTTTTTTTTACACAGTTGGCCAAAAATGACGTCGTTTTGGCTAAAACAAAAAAAACACGGCTTCTCTCCTCCCTAATATCCTCCCAAATCAGAGAGCGAAGAAGCCTAAACGAAGACACCGTGATCCTCAAAGAAGTCTTTCTCACCACTTCCGTCCTCCGTGAGTGCCGCCGCATCATCTCTCAGGGCGAGGTACGTACTATATATGTATCTGTGTTTGAAGGTCTTTTGGGTTAAATATTTGTTTATCTGATTTCAATGAAACTTTAGGGATTTTATTTTGTTGGGTTTTGAAGGTGTGGTTTGTTAATTTCATTAATTTTTGTTATTTTTCACCTCTCTCTCTCTCTCTCTCCACTATCTTTCTCTAGGGTTTGCTTTTGATATATGTACTTATGTGTATTTTTATTTTGTAATGTGACGAATTTGAACTTCTTAGGGCTAGCAATAGGTTTGTTAGTTCAATGAATGATCTTTTTATTTTTGTTGGTATTTTCTAGCTTTTCTGTTTTCCAGGGTTTTAATTGTCTCCTTAATTTGTGCAATTTGTTTGATTTTTCACAAGTTAATATTTTGAAATTTATCTACACTGAACCTATCAAGTTTTTATTTGCTCTATGTTCTTAAGCTGTAGATAATGAGCTTGATAATTTATACTCCATACTATACTATACTAGAGCACAGTAACTGACTACAAAATATATAGATAAACTTACATAATGGGGAAACTGGATATTCTAATTGGAGGAGTTGAGTTGATGATATTGTGTAACCAGAACTCTGATGATGCCAAGTCACCCCAGTGTTCTGAAATCTTAAGTTGCTAGAGAGATGAAACCAATTGTGTATGTTGGAACATAACCTTTAGGTTTTATTTCAATTTTGTCAAGTGTTTTAAATGAAATTTTCTAATATATTCCGGATTTAATTTCATTTCCGTGGAGATTACAAGGTTTTGTTGTTGGGTATTTTTCTATTTGTAAGTTTATCGATATATGCTTTTTGTTACGTCTTTTTTAACTATCTAAATTGGTGAAATTTATTTAGATCATGAAGGAAGATGATATCAGCTGACCAGAACCAGACCGTGTTGGGCGGCAAGAGCTTGAAATTGTTATGCGAAACGAGCATATCTTCTTTCACTACATCGAAGATTGGGTCACTCATGGATGTTCAGACCAGTAAGGATCCTGAAGGACTTCGTATTTTCTATTATCTTGTTCAGGTATGTTATACATCTCATCTAGCACTTTTATATCTTGTGGTTCCTTTTGTGACTAAGAGAACTTGCACGCTTTCATTTACTAAGCTGGGACAACATTTGTTATGTTTTCTACAAGCTATGATGATATATATTCAGGCATGATGAAGATATAAGTAATTAATTGTGAATAAAAGATGAATGACATTTATATTAGTGACAGATATTCTATAGGAAGTTTGCTAGTACAATGTAGCTATGTGTACATGCAGTAATCTAGGTGATGTCAAATATTTAGGAACTAATGACTTCAAATACTTAGGAATGACTTAATTAGGTTAAAATTAGTTCCAAATACTACTGCACCCTCAAAAGAATAATCATACTTGTGGGTTTTGTTCAGCACCGAATTTACAATGTGCCATAAACACATTTACTATATAACTGTATCAATCATCTGCTTCATCAGATCATAACCTGTGCAACTATGCATCTATTTTACCATTTTTCAAAAAATAAAAGTTCTCTTTTGAAGTTGTTATTTTATCATCATTATTTCTACACTGACAAGTTCTTGAAGCCTGAAGATTTTTATATCTTTATAAACATAACAAGGATGCATACTTTGGACATAAGGGGGAAACAAATGAATTTTAATAAAAATGAAGAACTGTAGTAATCAGAAGCTTCAAAATTGATGGTTTTATTGTTCTAGTCCATTTAACATTTTTGAAGATGTTGCTAAGATTTTCTGTGGTATGGAATCACATTTTTGGCTTCATTGAGGGGTGGTCTTACACAAGGCCTTTGTAAATTTTACTTTGTATTATAATTTCGTCCTTTGTACTCTTGTAAGCTCTCTGCTTTCCGAATATAATCTGCTCTTACCAAAATTTTCCTTTAATAGTTTCAACATGCATAGTTTAAGATTATCTTTCTGTGTTATTTTTACTAACTTGATTATTATTACTATTTCTGCATTATTTTTTTCACAACTCATTCTTGATGTTATTTTATATTGTTGCAGGACTTGAAGTGCTTTGTATTCTCTCTCATATCACTCCACTTCAAAATTAAACCTATTTAGGCAGGATCGATATGCTGACCTTCAAGGACATTGCTTATGACAGTTTGTAACGAAAGCTTTATGCAGACAATGGCGTCTGCCTTACTGTTGTCTCTTTTCATTTTTCTTTTCTGTTCATTGGGTAAACGAGATTATTGATATTTTCACTACAAGTGTCCCAATGCCACATGTTTATTAACTTTGGAAGAATTCTGTAATTGTGATATTCAATTTTTTGTTTATATTGCCTTTCCATTTGATAATTCTGTTTGAATTTAATCTATGGTGTTTTTCCTTGTGTTAATTACGTGTTCATAGGAATATTAGACAACATTTTTCACATTATGCCGACAAAAGATTTTCACCTGATAAAGATTCAACAATGTCAGGAAATATTATTTCTTACTCTGTTAACACAACCATTTAATCTAGAAAATGTACAATTATCAGTATTAGCATGTTACAAAACACAACTATTCTAGAGTATTTACATTGGAAGTGGATCTGACCACCTTCTCTTTACTTTAGACTTAAACCTCCTTGAGCTTTCCATCTAGTCCATAATCCCTTTCCATGACAAGGTTGATTTGTTCATACGAGTACAAGCTGTTGTATTTTATACATATAATATATTTAAATAAAAATAAATATATTCATATATTTTGGTGATGTATTATTAAAAGAGTTTAATGAGTAAATTAAATGAGTTATAATTAATATATTTATGGAGATTTATAACTGTTATATATATGTTAAATACCTATTATTGAGACATTATTTTATTACCGTTGCAATATTATGTGGGATATTACGTTTGCCATAAATATATATACGTTGTAATATTTATGTTGTCTTGTTACCGTTGCCATGCATGTTGCTATAAAAGGATAGGAAATGCTGATTATATAATAATATTCTCTCAAAAGCAAACAGTGTTCATATAGCACACATATATATTAATACATATACACAGTCTCCTAAGTAATATATATATATATATATATATATATATATATATATATATATATATATATATATATGTGGTACAATTTTTGAGATTGAGTAAGAGAAATTAGAAGTTGTTCCTGGGCCATTCAACTATTTCAAGTGCCGGTTACTTGGGTAAAGAGCCGTTGAATCCTGGAGTAGGATTTCGTCAGTGACCTTAGCACCCAGAAAAAGTTCTCCGAGGGGCGAAATTTCTACTTAAGGACAATGCACTGCACGTCTCTGCTCAAAATTATTCGCTCTAAATCGATAAGTTTATTTCTGCCTTTCTTTTATTTGATAGTTGAATCCTATATTTATTCGTATTTTTCGAACACAAGCCAACTCCAATGCATAAAATTCAATCTTTATCCACATCAACGTAACTCGTTATGCCTCCAGGCAGCCAAAGAACAGTGATGTCAACCATATCTAAAACCTCTTCCTCTCCGAAGCAAACTCGTCTGTCAGGCAAGCTACTTTTCTTTAAGGTCTCCTCCGTGCAGAGATATACATAAGGGGTGCCTCCGTTGCTTTCCTCTGTCACAGTCTCCTCACCATAGATTGGTGTACCACGTACCTCAAACACCTTCCATGACCCGACAAGTTCTAATATTTGGACTCTCTTTCTCTGTGAAAATGGCTACAAATCAAACTCTATGCCACTGTTTGTAACAATTTTATAGGCAAATTGTCAGTTTCTTACAGGAATATATAAAATCACAAAGGTTCCACAACAAGTGCATATTACAAACTAACAATTAAAAGGATATAATATGAAAATAAATCAAGTCTAAACAATTAAACATCAAATACAAAATGGATGGACTTGAGTTGTTTAAATCAAAAGCACTAATTAAAACCAATTCTTGAGGGTTGTCAGGATAAATGCAATAGTTTTCAACTATAATGGATTTTCATATAGTTGGTCAGTATTGAGTTCTGATGATTTTATCAGGAAGTCTGAAGGCAAACGAGGAACAAAGGATTCATAGCTCATTTTTTAAGCATAAATCAGTGGAACAGCATCACAAATGGATGATTTTAGAGGCCAATTCAACTAGGAAAAAAAATCATTACACTTGGTCAAACATTTTGACTTGCACAAAACAGGTAAAAACCAGTAGCCGTTAAAAGGATCTCTTTTCCTCTCTCCCCCTCCCTCCCTCTCTCTCCCACTCCCCCTCCTCCCGGGCCCCCCCAAAAAACAAATAAATTTAACCACTTGAACATGAATCATATAATAACTACACTTCCGTTTACTAAAGATTAAGATTTAAGGCAGGAAACATTATGATTTTTGAATTCAAATGACACAGTTAGTGGATCAAACACTGAAACAGGTGGGAATGATCATACCTATTGTCAGGTAGATTAACAGCACTGACCCACTCTTCTTCATAAACAGCAATTAACCATCATGATCTGGATGTCAGATCCCCCATTACTGTTCGATACATCTTCCAAGACCCCAACTTTGAACCCAGATGCCAAGCTTTAAATAGATATTTATTCCTTTCCTTTCTTTGAACCTGATTCTCCTTTATGCATCAATTAGTATTTGGGCATTCAAAAGATTAAATTTAACAAATTGGCCTACTAATGTCCATATGGTACAATACAAAATATTTCATAATGCAACATCTAAACAATCACCACAAGGAACTTACCTGCTCAAACTTGATAGGTTTAGTGTAGACAAATTTTAAAAAGATTAACTTGTGAAAAATCAAACAAATTGAACAAATTAAGGAGACAACTAAAAACCCTGAAAAAACAGAAGCTATAAAATACCAACAAAATAAAAAGATCATTCATTGAACTAACAAGCCTATTGCAAGCCCTAAGAAGTTCAAATTCATCACATTACAAAATAAAAATACACATAAGTACATATATCAAAAGCAAACCCTAGAGAAAGATAGTGGAGAGAGAGAGAGAGGTGAAAAGTAACAAAAATTAATGAAATTAACAAACCACACTTTCAAAACCCAATAAAATAAAATCCCTAAGGTTTCATTGAAATCAGATAAACGAAGATTTAACCCAAAAGAATATTTAACCCAAAAGACCTTCAAACACAGATGTTACGCAAGTGTGAGATCTATCATCTAAGAGAGTAGCCATTCATGTTCATATAGTAACTCTTTGTCCAGAGATGAAAAAAAGAAAGTAAGAAAGCAAGTCTTATTATGCCTATTGATAATGTCATAGCAATAATGTGTCGTTAAAAATTTAAAATATTGTTAAAATAATTTTAAAAGTGTCGTTAAATGTATATTTACCATGACAACAAAATTATTATTCTTCAATAGACTTATTTATCAGTTGAAACTATTTCTATATAAATAAATTAATTTATTATATTTCTAAATGTAAATAAAACAACACAGGTGTAAATAAATATTCAAAGAGAATTATTATTAAATATAAAAAAAAAATTTAAAAAAAGTATCTTACTGAAAAAATTCGTAGGCTTATTTAACTAAATAACTTTTGATTTCTTAATGAAAAAGTTAGAATTAAGCAAGTGTGAGATCTATCATCTAAGAGTACTGCCATTCATGTTCATGTAGTAACTATTTGTCCAGAGATGATGTCATAGCAATAATTTTGTTGTCAGAGCAATACGTGTCGTTAAAAATTTAAAATATTGTTAAAATAAATTTAAAAGTGTCGTTAAATGTATTTTTACTCCGACAACAAAATTATTGTTCTGACATTATCAACAGACTTATTTATCAGTTGAAACTATTTCTATATAAATTAATTAATTTATTATATTTTTAAATGTAAATAAAACAATACAGGTGTAAATGAATATTCAAAGAGAATTAATATTAAATATAAAAAAGAAAGACACTAGACAATAAAAATGAACACAAAACTGCTTTTATTTTATTGACAGCTTTACCCGTCTCTCTAAGTTTCTATTCAACTCCAAATATAGGTTATAGCTACGTTCACACACACATAGTGTTAACTTTTTTGGTCCGGTGGCTACCAATTCATGAATGTGATCTGCTTTAGTGGTATTCTTATAAGTAGTATGATATTTACAATTCATTAATGAAATGGATCCCCATTTCATTCACCTGCTTAAAATATTGCTTTCATACTAGTTATAGAGTGGTATGTCAATTAAATTTCTTTTTAAAGTGTCAATTTTATTTCTTTTTATAGATTGTCAAGCAAAATGTCCACAAAGTCTTGTCCTTGAATATTACGGTCATCATTATCGTCAAATATTGACATGTGATTTTCCAAAAAATCATTAAGTTTTTAAATTAATTTCTCTTCTCTGCGCTTCAAACAACTGATACATATACCCTAAAAAGCCATGGAATATAATCTCCCACACTAAATGTAACACCCCCTCCCGAAAAGGAAAGGGAGGTCACGTGCAAAGCACAACAAACCTCAAAATAAGTAAACAGAGCACTAATAACTTCAAAATATTAAAACTGGTGATCCATTATTAAAGTACTAAAAACAATTCTCCAAACAGAGTCAAAATAATCAAAACCTAAAATTGAATCAAACTAAATGGTCAAAGGCAACTCTCCCATCACACTAACCATGAATCACCCCTGCAAACCTGTCGGAAGAAAAACACAGCATGAGCCAATTGCCCAGTACGGATACAGATATACAAAAGATATACAACTGATATACGAAAACAATTGTGACAAAATACTGAACAAAGCCTCAAGTGTAAATACTGACGAAAATATAATCTCCAAAGATCTGAATGGAATATATCTGAATTAACAGAATTGACGAAACCAATAGAAAAATAAAGAAATAATGAACTGAAGTAACTAACTCAATGAATTGAACTGGATAGAAATAGACAAAATTAATACAATAAAATAATAGTCTAAATCAAATGGTCGGGTGTTATTTCATACCGAATGAGCTCAGAAATATACCTTGCCACGCAGGCAAGTCAAAATAATGCCACACAAGCAAGTCAAAATAATGCCACACATGCAAGTCAAAATAATGCCACACAGGCAAATCACACATTGGACCGCGAATCTAAATGTATGCAAATCGGATAGGTGTGTTTGGCACAACATCACAAATCCGCATAACAGAAAACTAGGGTTAACCCATACGCCTCCCACAACAAAACACCAAATGGCCTACTTCCTCCGGAACCCAAAACAGAGACGCCGTGGACTAATCACACCGCCACGAAAAGTGTCATGCCTCTTGTGCCAAGACGACATGGTTGTGGTACCCCCACATGTGGTTATAGCTTAGGTATACCCTACGGTATATTCGAATAAAAATACCATGTCACAACACATGCGACATAATACCAACAAAAGGGTTCTATATGTACATGTTGAACCAAATCAAATTATAGTCACAATATCTCAAGAAGAAGGTAACAACATGTACCGCTCTACAATTATCAAAAATAAATACTAAACATGATATAACCTAATTCAAAGAGTACAAATACGAGCCAATGTATCAACTCCAAAATAAAACTAATATATGAATTTCACAAGAACAATTATGTGAAAGAATAACGAAATTTGAAATAAGGGACAAAACGAACAAATCAAATTTAACAAGAATGTCACTGAAAGAGTACGAAATTCGTACCTGATACTTCCAAACAATTTATAGCACACTCCACAAAATGTTACCCTCAAATGCTAACGATATCAAATACGAAACGTTATTCGCAACCTAAACATATTCACCTCAAATTAAAAACAATCCAAACTAATAATTCCAAAATAATTCATAATCTATTTAATATGCCTTTAATCATCGTCTTTTATCAATTATTAATACTCCAAAATTTATATTCCAAATATATCTCCTTAAATTCTCTTCGTCCGAGCAAATTAAACAAAAAAAAAACAAATTAATAATTTATGAGCTAAATTACTAATTACTAACTTCTTTTTTTTTTTTTTTTATATTAAGACTCATACATTCCATGGATTTTATAATACCAAAATAATTCACCGAACCCAAATATCACACCGCCAAATCTCCTCAATCCGATCTATATAATTATCAAATTAATACAATATTATTAATTAAATTACTACCTTATTAAATTTATTCTTTTTATTTTATAAATTTAATAATTTTAAAATAGAAGACATAATATATATATTATGTAGTATATTTATTTATAATTATATTGTTATTTAAAAAAATATCAATTATGACACTACATGCAAAATCACATTAATTGATTATACGGATAGAAAATAGTGTGTTAGACTAACCTCATATAAGTGGGTAATACATAAATAATAAGGGAGCCAACACGTTTTACTAAGTGTCAATAAAAATGAATTTACTATTAGTTCAGAAGAAAACAAAAGTTTGCATGGATGCTTGCCTTTTCATAAATAATTCGTATTTCATAGTCCTGTGTCAGAGTCAGGTGCCTCCATTCAGAAAACAATTACTGAACCTTATATGTATACATGTTATGTACATGTTGATCCTGCACTAATCATCAACTTCATGATCTCATACACTCCATATTTCGATTACAAATTAAGACTATATTAACAAATCTGACTAATCAAACGACATAATAAATTCTTAAAACAGATTATAAACACCACAATAAAATAGATTATAATCAGTAACAAAGTAATTATTTGTATAAAAAAAATCCAATAATTACCTTTTAGAGATACGATTTTGTTGAATATAGTCTCATAATCTTCTTCTCAAATTTTCTTTTTATTTCACAACCTCTCTTCCGCCTCTTTCTTTTCTCGCTGCTCCAAAATCCTCTTATGTTGTTTAGTTGATTAGTATTAGGAAGGAATTTAACCTAATATATTACTCCTATTCAGATTTGGTTTTTAAACCCATCACCTTAATTTGGGCTCAAATAGTTTAACAAACCAAAACTTAAATACTTAAAAATTTGTTTGACCCAATTAATTTAAATACCCAAATTAATGTAACCACATACTTATTAGCCCAAATAAATTAAATAACAAGTTTGACTCAAATAAAAGAAAAAGTCCAAATAATAAGTTTTAAGAATATAATTTATTTTTATTTTTTTCGGGTATTACATTACCTCCCCCTTAAAAAGGATTCCGTCCCCGAAATCAAAATATTGAACGTACCTAATTATCAAAAAGATACGGATACTCTGCTCGAATAGACTCTTCCATCTCCCAAGTGGCTTCCCGCTCCGAATGATTTTACCACAAGACTTTAACAAAAGGAATTATCTTCCTCAATTTTAATTTAATCAGTTATTTAATTATCTACTAAAAGAATTTAATTTTCCAAACAAAATAAGAAAAGAGGGAAACAAAATCATTTACCTTTTCTAATTTAAATACAATTGTATAAAATAAAATTAATTAATATTTAATTATATATAAAAAAATATGGGTTATTACAGTTTTCACCCCTTAAAAATAATTCCGTCCTCGGAATTCCAATAAACTACAAAAAAAAAAAAATTAGTTAAGACGCAGCGCCGCAATTTTAACGATCAACGCGGATAAGTCATCGGTCCACGTAATTATCAATGTACTAGTAAAAGATTCGTCAACTACTGTGTCAAGCCTTGGTAAGGTTCTTCGCGTTAAATCACATGATCCACTGTTGGTGCGAGTCCCCTGTTAATATCTTTGAGTTTCATTCTTGCAAACGTACGTACTCTTCAAAACATAATTCTAAATCACAAAAAAAAAAAATTTCTTCATCTAAATACGATTCGAATAACCAAAATATTTAAAATTATTTTTAACTAGTTAAAATGTTTATGTTACACACATACCAAAGATCTAACAAATTATTTTTACTAAATTTTACATAAATTCATGCAAAGCTCTAATGGCATCAAATAAACAAAACAACTTAAATTATATCACCAACTCTCACTAAGTTTTCAAGAGCTTCAAAATATCATAACCTCAAATCGAATTAGTTCCCAAATATTATTACACCAAAGAATATACTAATGATATTTCTTCATCACCATACCAAACTCCAAATCATATATCCTAATACTATCTGAATAAACAAACTAACACTATTCAAAACCACTTAAATCATTACTTACTATTTAATCATTTAATAAATTAATCATTCTCTTAGTGCAAACCTTAACCCAACAAATTTCAAAATCTCATCTTCTATAGCAAAGAAACTTCATATAAAATAACTCCAATATTCTACTAGGAAATAACCGCAAAATTTATTTACTCCAATATCATACAAAAAAAATAGCCACAAAATTGATCATTAACTCCAAATGATTAATCTAATTACCTCGAATATTAACAACTCAAATTACAAGAAATCCTCTATATTTGATAATTTCCACTTTATCATAATATGCCACCAATACTCAAACCTCAAATTATCAACAAGCTTAACATAAATCAAAACCTAACTCAAATCAAATCCTCAATTCAACGATCATAAAAATTGTTACAAAAAATAACTTTAACAAATAATTTTCTAAAATTAAATACTCGTCGATACAAATACTAACATCGTAATCGCATCTCATATAAGATCATTTCTTATCTGTACAAAGTATAACTTTATTCACCTCAATGATTAAATCACAATTCTTAACTAATATCATTACTCAATCACGTTAATAAATTATTCCACTTTCCTCAAATCAACTACAAATCGAAAAGAAATCGACAGTTAGTCAAAATAGAAACCAACCAAACAGAGAACAAAATCGAGTCGAACTCCTACGTCTACCCAGTGATTTACCCATAACTCACAGGTCAAACCTAAATAGGTTTTCTACAAGAAAGAACCTAAGCTCTGATACCATCTCTGTAACACCCCCCTCCCGAAAAGGAAAGGGAGGTCACGTACAAAGCACAACAAACCTCAAAATAAGTAAACAAAGCACTAATAACTTCAAAATATTAAAACTGGTGATCCATTATTAAAGTACTAACTCTCATCACACTAGCCCTGAATCACCCCTGCAAACCTGCTGGAAGAAAAACACAACATGAGCCAATTGCCCATTACGGATACAAATATAGCAAAAGATCTGCAACTGATATACGAAAACAACTGAGACAAAATACTGAACAAGCCTCAAGTGCAAATACGAACGAAAATATAATATCCAAAGATCTGAATGGAATATAGCTGAATCAACATAATTGACGAAACCAATAAAAGAATAAAGAAATAACGAACTGATGTAACTAACTCAATGACTTGAACTGAACAGAAACCAACAAAACTAATCAAATAAAATAATAGGCTGAAACAAATGGTTGGAGTTATTTCATACCGATTGAGCTCAGAAATATACCTTGCCATGCAGGCAAGTCAAAACAATACCACACAGGCAAGTCAAAATAATGTCACACATGCAAGTCAAACTAATGCCACACAGGCAAATCACACATTGGACCGCGAATCCAAATGTATGCAAATCGGATAGGCGTGTTTGGCACAACATCACAAATTCGCATAACAGAAAACTAGGGTTAACCTATACGTCTCTCACAACAAAACACCAAATGGCCCACTTCCTCCGGAACCCAAAACAGAGACGCCGTGGACTAATCACACCGCCACGAAAAGTGTCATGCCTCTCGTGCAAAGACGACATGCCTGTGGTACACCCACAGGTGGTTATAGCTCAGGTATACCCTACAGTATATTCTAACAAAAATACCATGTCACAACACATGCGACATAATACCAACAAAAGGGTTCTATATGTACATGTTGAACCAAATCAAATTATAGCCACAATATCTCAATATGAAGGTAACAACATGTACCGCTCTATAATTATCAAAAATAAATACTAAACATGATAACCTAATTCAAAGAGTACAAATACGAGCCAATGTATCAACTCCAAAATGAAACTAAAATATGAATTTCACAAAAACAATTATGTGAAAGAATAACAAAATTTGAAATAAGGGACAAAACGAACAAATCAAATTTAACAAGAATGTCGCTGAAAGAATACGAAATCCGTACCTGATACTTCCAAACCATTTATAGCACACTCCACAAAATGTTACTCTCAAATGCCAACGATGTCAAATACGAAACGTTATTCGCAACCTAAACATATTCACCTCAAATTAAAAACAATCCAAACTAATAATTCCAAAATAATTCATAATCTATTTAATATGCCTTTAATCATTGCCTTTAATCAATTATTAATACTCCAAAATTTATATTCCAAATATAACTCCTTAAATTCTCTCCGTCCGAGCTAATTAAACAAAAAAAACAAATTAATAATTTATGAGCTAAATTACTAATTACTAACTTCTTATTTTTTTTTATATTAAGACTCATACATTCCATAGATTTTATAATACCAAAATAATTCACCGAACCCAAATATCACACTGCCAAATCTCCTCAATCCGATATATATAATTATCAAATTAATACAATACTATTAATTAAATTACTACCTTATTAAATTTATTCTTTTTATTTTATAAATTTAATAATTTTAAAATAGAAGACATAATATATATATTCTGTAATATATTTATTTATAATTATATTATTATTTTAAAAAAATATCAATTATGACACTACATGCAAAATCACATTAATTGATTATACGGATAGAAAATAGTGTGTTAGACTAACTGTTGTATTTTATACAAAATAAAATATTACAAAGTTAAATAAAATATATATAATAATAGAGATTTGTAACTGAATATATATTAATATCTATTATTAATATATTACCGTTGTTGCTTGGAATATATTACCGTTGCTATATATTAAAGTGAGATTACCGTTCATGATGTTACCGTTCTATATTAATAGAGATATTACAGTTCATGATATTACCGTTGCAATTCTTTCCTATAAAAGGCTGAGTTCATTTTGTTTCACTTAACTTTTTGGCTGGAACATATCTATATAATATATTGAGTGCTTCTGTCAACTTTGAGTTTTTGACAAAAAGCTGTTACCTTTTACCTACTAGGCATATTTATATATATTATATATATATAAACAGTAATTTCCATATATTTTATTGTATATATACACGACTTATTTTTGAGTTCGAGTAAAGAAAAATTAGAAGTTGTTCCTGGATCATTCAACTATTTCAAGTGCTGGTTAGTTGGGTGAAGAGCCGTTGAATCCTGGAGTAAAATTTTGTCAGTGACCTTAGCACCGAGAAAAGTTCTCCGAGGGGCGAAATTTCTACTTAAGGATAGTGCACTGCACGCCTCTGCTCAAAATTATTTGCTCTAAATCGATAAGTTTATTTCTGCCCTTCTTTTATTTGATAGTTGAATCCTATATTTTGTTCATATATTTCCTACAATCTTAAGTAGAAATTTTATGGATTCTGCTATGCTTACCGCCACTAAATATGTCCCTGACTTGACCAAAATTGAGCCTTTTAATGGAACAAATTTTAAACGTTGGCAAACCAAATTACTTTTGATTATGGACATTGCTAAAGTTGACCATGTCTTAACCAAACCAAAACCAGATGAACCCCCTTCTGATGCTACCGTTGAACAAAAGAAAGAATATGAATCTTCTATTAGTACTTGGTCTTCTGCTGATAAAATTTGCAAGGCTATTATTCTCAACTCTTTGTCAAATGAACTTTTTGATATCTATTGTCTACATAAACATGCTACTGAAATTTGGGATGATTTAGTTTTGAAATATGTTGTGGAAGATGCTGGTGTCAAAAAGTATGTAATTGGGAATTTTCTTAATTTTTACATGACCGATGAAAAAGATGTCTCTTCTCAAATTCATGGCTTTCATCTTGTCGTAGCCGAACTTAATAATGAAGGCATGAACTTACCCGCTCCTTTTATTGTTGGCTCCCTTATTGAGAAATTGCCCGATTCTTGGAAAGATTACAAGAATACTATGAAACATAAAAGGAAAGACATGACCTTAGAGGAGTTAATTGTTCATATTCGTATTGAGGAAAAGAACAGAAATTTAGATAAAACTGCCAAAGCCAAAGAGATGTCTTCCAAAGAAAATTTGGTTGATGATCGCAAACCTCGTCATTCGTTTAACAAACATCCTAAACATGGGCATAAGTATAACCCCGGTCCGAAGGCAAAACCGAATCAGTTCAAACCCAAAACCACAAAACCTAAAGGTGATTGTTTCGTGTGTGGAAGGCCAGATCATTATGCCGCACAATGCAAGTTCAAAAAAGGAAACAACCAGTCTGTTCTTCCGAGAGCTAACTTAGCTGAGGCAGACAATACTATTGTGGCGGTTGTCTCCGAGGTGAACATGGTGACTGACAAAGAGGCATGGGTAGTGGATTCTGGTGCTACCAAACACATTTGTGCGAATCGTGGTGCATTCATCTCTTACACTCCCCTTGAGGGAAAAGATGAACATGTATACATGGGCGATTCGAGGCCTGCACCAGTGTTGGGTAAAGGGAAAGTAAATTTAAAATTGACTTCTGGGAAGATCCTTTCTCTTACCGATGTGCTTCATATTCCTGAGATTCGCTATAATCTCGTATCTGTTGGACTACTTGGAAAAGTTGGGGTTAAGGTTATGTTTGAATCTGATAAGGTAGTTTTAACCAAAAATGGGGTGTTTGTGGGAAAAGGGTATCTTAATTCTGGCTTATTTCATTTGAATGTACTTGAACTCATAAATAATAATGCTAGTACTTCTTTTGCTTACTTGGTTGAGTGTGATGATATTTAGCATGCTAGATTAGGTCATGTGAATTATTCTTATATAAAAATAATGAAAAGTTTGGGAATTTTAAAAGATGTTAAAATTTCAAATACCAATAAATGTCAAGTGTGTGTAGAAGCCAAAACTACTAGAAAAACATGTAAACCAGTACTAGTTAGAGAATCTGAACCTCTCTGTTTAATTCATTCAGACTTAGGTGATATGTCTAGAAATACTTCTAGAGGAGGGAAAAATTATTATGTGACTTTTATAGATGATTATTCTAGATATACTAAAGTTTACCTTCTTAGAAATAAAAATGAAACTGAAGATAAATTTCTAGTTTATAAGGCCGAAGTTGAAAATAAATTAGAAAAGAAGATTAAAAGACTCAGGTCCGATAGAGGTGGAGAATATGACTCTGGACCCCTTAGTAAATATTGTGAAGAACAAGGAATTATACATGAGGTAACACCTCCCTATTCTCCAGAATCTAATGGGGTTGTTGAAAGAAAGAATAGAACACTAAAAGAAATGATGAATGCTTTGTTAGTAAGTTCTGGGGCTCCACCAAATTTTTGGGGGGAAGCTCTTCTTTCTGCTTGTCACTTGCAAAATAGAATCATTTATAAGAAAACTGGAAAAACACCTTATGAGCTTTGGGAAAATCATTTACCTAACTTGAAATATCTTAAAGTGTGGGGGTGTCTTGCTAAGGTAATGTTACCTGACCCTAAGAAAAGGAAAATTGGTTCTAAAACTGCTGATTGTTTGTTTATTGATTATGCTGAACATAGTGCTGCTTATAGATTTCTTGTTTTAAAAAGTGATGTATTAGATCATAATACAATCATTGAGTCAAAAAATGCTGATTTCTTTGAAAATATTTTTCCTTTGAAATCTAAAGTGGATCGACCAGTAGCAGAGCTTCATACGAGCTCTTATATAGTTCCAATTGAGGAATCTGAAGTTGAACTAAGGAGGAGTAAGCGTACTAGAAAACCCACTAATATGGGAGACGACTTTTTTACGTTTCTCTTAGATAATGACCCATTAACTTTTAAAGACGCAGTTTCTTCTCCCGATGCTCCTTTTTGGAGAGAAGCCATAAATAGTGAGATTGAGTCTATTATGGCTAATCACACTTGGGAATTAGTGGACCTTCCTCCTGGTTCTAAATCTATTGGCTGTAAATGGATTTTTAAAAGGAAATTAAAACCTGACGGATCAATTGATAAATTTAAGGCTAGGCTTGTTGCTAAAGGATATAAACAAAAGCAAGATCTTGATTTTTTTGAGACTTATTCACCTGTTGCAAGAACATCATCCATTAGAGTTTTAATTGCTCTAGCCGCTATTAAAAATTTAATAATTCATCAAATGGATGTTAAAACTGCGTTTCTTAATGGAGATTTAGAAGAGGAGATTTATATGGACCAACCTGAGGGATTTATTTCCTTAGGCAATAAGCATAAAGTTTGTAAATTAGTTAAATCTTTATATGGTCTTAAACAAGCTCCTAAGCAATGGAATGATAAATTTGATAGTGTGATGACTTCTAATGGATATATAATAAATGATGGAGATAGATGTATATATACCAAATTTAATAATGAGAATTGTGGTGTTATTGTATGTCTTTATGTGGATGATTTGCTTATTTTTGGAACCAATATTGATGTTATATATGAGACTAAAAATATGTTATCCACTAAATTTGATATGAAAGACTTGGGAGAAGCAAATGTTATTCTCGGAATTAATTTGAGAAAAGTGTGTAATGGGTATGCGATTTCTCAAGATCATTATGTGGAGGAAATGCTTAAGAGATTTGGACATTATAATGTTAATCATGTTAGTACTCCGTATGATTCTTGTTTACATTTAAAGAAACATGAGGGACCTAATGTATCTCAATCTGAGTATGCTCAAATCATAGGTTGCTTAATGTATCTTACTAATTGCACAAGACCTGATATTTCTTATGCAGTTAATAGACTCAGCAGATACACTCATAATCCAAATAAGGATCATTGGACTACTTTATGTAGAGTACTCAAGTATCTGCGAGGTACTATTGGATTTGGTTTGTATTACTGTTGTAATCCTGCAGTTCTTGAGGGCTATAGTGATGCCAACTGGATCTCTGATTCAGATGAAATCAAATCCACGAGTGGCTATATATTTACCTTAGGTGGAGGAGCAGTGTCTTGGAAGTCTTCTAAACAGACTTGTATAGCTCGCTCTACTATGGTGTCTGAGTTTATTGCCTTAGAGAAGGCAGGTTCTGAAGCAGAGTGGCTCAAAAATCTTTTAGGAAATATTCCTTTGTGGACGAGACCAGTTCCATCTGTGTCGAAGCCCAGATGGCTAGAATGACCGGAGAGCAGGAGGCCTGCTCGAAGAGGCGCAAACGTTCTAGCCGGTCTCGAGCACCTCGACGTGATGAAGCTAGAAACGAAAGGAGCCGACCACGGAGTCGTTCTCGAGAAGGATGGAGTCGAAGGATGAGTCAATCAGATGACAGAAGATCCGAACATCTGGGAAGGTCGGATCAAAAGAGGAGGATCGCGTCCCCCGAATACGAGAGGGACAGACATCATTCGTCCCTTCGCAAAGGGGAGGCCGATCCCCTCTCCCGAAGAGTAGCGGAACTAGAAAGACTGCTGGCAGCTAAAAGTCCGACTTGGACCGTATGATCACTCGGATGGGTACGACCGTCTGATGTCTTACTACGGGCACTCGGATGCCGCCAAGTGTCATATGTTTGCCACGACGCTAAAGAAGAGCGCCTGGGAATGGATGGGAACTTTGGCACCAGGATCGATCGGGTCGTGGAACGATCTCCGAGATAAGTTCCATGCCCGGTTCGGGAGCAACAGGAGACGAGGAAAGATCACAGCATCCCTCATGCAAGTCCGACAGAAGTCGGACGAAACATTAGGTCAGTACGTCAAGAGATTTTGAGAGGCTGTGGGGTCGGTAGCAGAGCTCAATTCCCCGCAAGCCTTGGGATTTTTTACGACAGGATTGGATATCGGGAGGTCCAAGAAACTGGTCAAGGATTTGGTAATCAGCCCTCCGACAGATCTAACCGAAGCCTTTCATCGGGCCAAAGGGTTCATAGCAATAGAAGAAGCGACGGGAAATTTCAAAAATGTCGAAGGATCGAGACAAACAGGGTTTTCAACAGTCGAATAATAGTCAGTAGAGATCGGACCGACCTGAAAAGAAGGGCTACAATGCAGGAGGGTCAGGAAATAATTGACCTCCATTACCCAATCGTAACATCAACAAGGTCTACACCCCTCTTACTGCAGATCGGGCCAAAATCTTGGAGGAAATGAAGAACCAACCCTTCTACGAGCCATGCCCAAGACAAACCAAACTGGGAAGAAGGGGTCGAGATAAGTATTGCGAATACCATCAAAGTACCGGGCATTCGACTGAAGCATGCATTAACCTGATGGACTTGATAGAGAAAAATATGCAGAACGGACAATTGATACAATACGTGGCCGGTCGGGATTACGCAACGGTGCCTAGAGAAGAAAACAAAAATCAAGGTCAGGACACCCAGCGTCCATAGAACCCCCTAGCCCGAGGCATGATTGATGTTATCTCAGGAGGTTCTGTTGGACGGATGACGGGAAGGAAGAGAAGCGGGAATCTCGAGGCAGTGTTCTCAGTTACGGGGTTAACTACTAGGAAGGATCGGGCATATCCTAGAACAACTATCTCCTTCTCGGACGAGGACTACCCGACAGACCTCATCGAGCCGCATGACGGAGCATCGGTGATAACTGCCCAAGTCGGGATTGTGGACATGAAACGGATGATGATAGACAACGGGTCCTCAGTCGATATACTGTACACTCACGCCTACCAGAGGATGGATCTACAAGGGAAGAAGATGGACCTGGGAGGTGAAGGACCTTTGTACGGGTTCAGTGGAGATCCGGTATATGTGTCTGGTACCATCGAACTGCCAGTCAAGTTTGGCACTACATCCAATCAGGTCGAAATAACGGTCAGATTTTTTGTCGTACAAGTAGATTTGGCATACAATGCGATCCTCGGGAGACCAACCGTGGCAGCCCTTTAAGCAGTCACGTCCATACCCCACTTCAAAATTAAGTTTCCAACACCGAACAAGATCGGGGAGGTAAAAGGAGATTTAGACATAGCCCGAAGGTGCTATCGGAACAGCTTGATTTCTTCAGGGGTCGGGGTCAGTAAGTAGAAACAGACAATGACCATTGAAGTCGAGCCATTCACTGAAGGCAGTACAGAACCGCTCGCTCTTTCTGTCGAAGAAACCGAGGACATAGAGCTGGTACCAGGGAAGAAAGAAAAATTGATCAAGATTGGGTCAGGGTTAGCGGAACCTTTCAGGACCGGACTGATAGAATTACTCCAAGTCTACGCCGATATCTTCGCATGGGAGCGAAGTGATATGCCCAGAGTAAGTGAATCGGTAGCCCTACACAGATTACACGTAGACCCAAGCAAGAAACCGGTTATACAAAAGCGAAGAATTTTTGCCCCAGAAAGGCAAAAAATAATCGATGAAGAGATCGCCAAACTTCTGTAGGCCGAATTCATCTTCGAGATTGATTACCCAGAATGGTTGGAAAATGTGGTATTGGTCCAGAAGCAGAACGGGAAGTGGAGGCTGTGCATCGACTACACAAACTTGAACAGGGCCTGTCCGAAGGATTTCTACCCTTTGCCCAACATAGATCAATTGATCGACGCCACTTTGGGATACGGTATGTTGAGTTTCATGGATGCGTTCTCAGGATACCACCAGATCTCAATGATTAAGGAAGATATCCCGAAGACCAGTTTCATCACACATCGGGCAATATACGCGTACAGGAAAATGACCTTCGAGCTATTGAATGCTGGGGCAACTTATCAGCGGATGATGAATTTGGTGTTCACGAAACAGTTAGGGAGAAGTATGGAGGTCTACGTAGACGACATGATCGTAAAAAGCATGTCAGTCCGTGACCACCTTGAGGATCTAGAGAACTGTTTCGAAACAGTAAGAAGACGCAAGCTGAGGTTGAACCCGACTAAATGTACGTTCGGATTGGGGTCGGGAAAATTCCTCGGGTATTTGGTCAGCAAAAGGGGAATAGAAGCTAACCCAAAAAAAATCCAGGCGGTCCTGGACATGAAATCCCCGAAGTCTTATAAGGATATGCAGAGACTGACAGGTCGGATCGCGGCCCTTCGAAGGTTCGTCTCCAAGTCGGCTAAAAGATGCCTACCATTTTTTGACACCTTGAAAGGGCCCAAGAACGAGAAAAGCTTTCAATGGACTTCGGAATGCGAGGATGCGTTCCAAGGGATCAAACAATATTTGTCCTCGGCACCACTGCTGATGAAACAGATCCCTTCGGAACCTTTATATCTATATTTAGCAGCAAGCTCGATGGCAGTGGGAGCAGCGTTGGTTCGTGATAAAGGGGGAAATCAGTTCCCAGTATACTATGTTAGCCATGTGCTTCGAGACGCCGAAATCTGATACCTAAACCTGGAAAAATTTGCCTATGCTTTGATCATAGCAAGCAGGAAACTAAGGCATTATTTCCAGGGTCGGGTGGTGGTGGTATACACGGATCAGCCATTGAAGAAAATTCTACACCGACCAGAAGTTTCGGGGAGATTGGCAGCTTGGGCAATGGAACTGACACAGTTTGCGTTGGAATATCAACCCCGAACAGCAATCAAAGGACAGGAACTTGCAGACTTCGTCGTGGAATGCTCGTTCTCAAAACCGGATGTTGAGTTGGTGACCGAAATGCGGCACGTGAGGACTTCATGGACACTATATGTTGATGGTTCATCAACCTCGGATACCAGTGGTGCCGGGGTCATACTGACGAGTCCCGAAGGGTTTAAAATCTAACAAGCAATTCGGTTCCAGTTCAAAGCAACCAACAATGAAGCAGAATACGAGGCCATCCTAGCCGGGCTGAAGTTAGCCTGAAGCCTAGAGGTACAAAACTTGGTCATCTACAGTGATTCACAGTTGGTCATCAAACAGTTATCGGGGGAGTATGAAGCTCGGGGGGCAAGAATGACGAAGTATTTAGCCGAAATGAAGAATAAACTGACATACTTCAGCTCGGTCATCTGTCAAGGGGTGGATCGATCAGACAATACAGTGGCAGATGCCTTGGCCCGACTGGCAACGACAGAAGCAAGCTCTTTCAGCGGATCAGTATATCTAGAAGTTTTGGAGCAGTCAAGTGTCCCGAAGGAAGAGGTACTATGTACTGATAGGCTGGACTGTTGGCTTACACCATACATCTCCTACCTGGCCGACGGGGTGTTGCCCTCGGATCGCATTCTAACAAGGAAGATCAAGCACATAAGTTCAAACTTTGTACTCATCGATGGAGATCTGTACCGAAGGGCCTTCAGCTTTCCATTACTCAAGTGTTTAACACCGTCAGAAGCGGATTATACGCTTCGGGAGGTACATGAGGGGATCTGCGGGGATCACATGGGGGCCAAGTCGCTAGCACACAAGATTTTGAGGCAGGGGTATTACCGGCCGACTATCTACACAGAGGCAAAGGAATTCGTCAGAAGATGTCCCAAGTGTCAGTTGAACAGCAATATCCCACATCAACCACCCGAAGAGCTCTACTCGGTCTTATCCCCGATTCCGTTCGCTGTATGGGGAATCGACATCCTAGGGCCCCTGCCGAAGGCCAAAGGGCAAGTCAGTTTCGTGATCGTGGCTATTGACTACATGACAAAGTGGGTAGAAGCCAAACCACTATAGAAAATTACTGAATAAGAATGCCTAAAATTTCTGAAAGAAGGAGTAGTATACCGGTTTGGCATTCCGATGGTAGTAGTCTCTGATAACGGCAGACAGTTTGTGGGGTCAAAGTTCGAAAGTTTTCTAGAAGAGCTGGGAATTCAACACCGCAAGACTTCAGTTGCCCACCCTCAGTCGAACGGTCAAGTGAAAGTGACCAATCGAACCCTACTCAATGGAATAAAATGAAGGTTGGATGAGTTGAAGGGCCGGTGGCCCGAAGAACTACTCAGCGTTTTGTGGGTATACCAAACAACCCCGAGGACAACAACTGGAGACTCTCCGTTTCGGCTGGCATACGGAACGGATGCACTCATACCAGTCGAGATCGAATACCCCACTCTTAGGGTCAGTCAATACAAAGAACTATACAACGATGAAGGTCTGAAAACAAATTTAGATCTGTTAGATGAAGTTCGAGACTCGGCCATGTTGAGGTTGGCTATTTACCAACACCTGACACTACAATAGGAAGGTGAAGCTAAGGAGGTTTGAGGTAGGGGACATGGTTCTTCGGGAATCAGAGGCATCAACCCCCCAGAACACATGCAAGCTAATGCCAAACTGGGAGGGGCCTTACGAAGTGGTGGAAGTGCCGAAGCCAGGGACTTACCGGCTTCGGGCTATGGATGGATCGGAGGTAAAGAATACATGGCACGCTGGAAAGCTTAGGAAATATTACCAGTAAATGCATGTTCATTCTCCTTCATTTATGTAATACAATTCATCAATGGAATGAAAAATTCTCTTCGAGAAATACTTGTACTTCATTTGAATTTGCAAGGCTTTACCAATCAGACACGCTTCGGACAGAAGCTGGTCAGACAGTCCAGAGGGACCTAACTGGTCAGAAAAGGTCACAAGTATAACTGATTAACAAAGTCACACATCCGATCAGATAAGCTTCGAGCGTAAAATGATCAGACAGTCCAAAAGAACTTAACTGATTGGCAAACGTCACAAGTATAACTGATCGATAAAGTTATAAATCCGATCTTGTAAGCTTCGGACATAAATTGATCGGACAGTCAGAAATGACCAAACTGTTCGATGAAAGTCGAGCAAAACTAATCGAGATAACAACTTAGAACCAATTTTTACTATTCATATCCAACACGTTTTATAATTTTCGATCAGACAGGCTACGAGAACGTACACCACCAGCCTAACTGATCGGACAGATTACAAAACTAAGAAGAGAAAAATTACAAGTATGAAAAACAGATACTAAAGAGAACTAAGGAAGGCCATCATCAGCTTCGGCCTTGGACTTCTCATCAGAAGAATCAAGGATCGAGGCATCCAGGCCGGCATCAACAAGCTTCGCTCTCGCTTTTTTCCGATAGGCCTCGACCCCTTCAGCAAACTGGGTCATGATCTTATCGGTCAAAGCAGGCGATTCTTCGTATTCCTTGATGGCAGCTTGTTTGAGGACGGCCTGTTCGGCCACCAAGGTGTTGTTCGCCAGGATCAGAGTCCTCAACTGAGCATGGACCCCAGTAAACTTCTCCTCGAGGGCCTCAAGGTTCCCCACCAAAGCCTTATTCTCTTCAGCTAGCTGTTCTTTATCCTGCACCAACTTCTTGGCATGACCATCGAGACCGACGAACTCTTGTTGCAGTAAAGAATGTTGCTCTTCGAGTTCGGCAATCCGGTGATCAGCCTTCGTCACCTTGTTGCGGGTATCGGCGTGCAGATCCCTCTCTCTCTTCAGTTCCGATTCCTGACATCGCAGCTCGGCTTCGAGAAACGACACATAGCTTTTCAATTAATGTTCTTTCTTAGTGGATCGAGCGAGGGAGGGGATAGCCCGAGCAAGGATGGCATTGGCATAAACATAAAAGAAACATTAGATAGACAAAACGCGAAATAGCGACAAGGGAAAAATATTTAAAATTTAGTCGGGAGTACCTGGATCTGTGCTTTAATATAGGTCACCAGAAACTCCTCAGAAGAATAGTTCTTGAACCTCTCCGTCGCCAGAAAGCTTGAAGTGGTCGAACAAGTGAAAGGGGAATTTGTCCGACAGACCCTTCGGCCAACAGGTAGTCGGCGACCCTTGTGAAGAACTGACCTTGGAGGTTGGAGTTGATTCAGGGACCGGGCCGACCACAGCATCAACAGGGGCAGGACCTTCGATCAGACGAGGTTTCTTTGGAGGAGGTTCGAGAGGCCGATCCTCTGTACCTTCCGAATCCTCGTCCAATGTCATTATGGCGGCAGGAGGATGAGTTGGCTTCGGCGGGGCTGACAAAACGGCCTTAGAGGGGATTCGAACAGAAGACTTCCTGGATTTTTTTAGCAAGGCCATCTTGTCAGCCCCTTTCATCTTCAACACATTCGTCGCGAAAGGTTCAGCTTTAGACGAGGCGATAAGGGGGCCTGTAGAAGAGCCAACGGACAGTTCGGCGAGAGGAATGACCTCGTCCTCGGGGGAGTCGTCAGCAGCTGGAAGGTGGATGGGTTCGGTGAAGATCGGCAATGGGGTCAAAGCCGCATTCGCCTCATCGGGCTTGAAAATAGTCACTACAACAGATGATAAAGAGTTTAATGAAAAAATAATAGGGGGGTCGGGAGCCTAAGAAAAAGAGCTCGGGATTGTTACTTACAGCCGTGCTCGTAGAGCCAAGATTCGTTGGACACGATCCCCAGACCCCAATTAGTCTGTTTCAGCAGTGAGTAAAACTTCTTAAAGGCAATGGCGCGACCATTCGGGAACTTAGTCACTTTCAAGGGCTGATCTTCGGGACAGGCCCAGTTCGGCAGGAGGTTGAGGTCGGCTCCCCTCATAAAGAACCATTGTGAATGCCATCCTTTGTTGATGGAGGGGGTCTTCACGAAGGTGGCTTAGCCTGGTACGCGGTTTGGATGGCGTAAGCCAGGTTCTTTCGATCGACCGACAGAAAACAGGATGAAGAAAAAGTCCAAACCTGGAGTGATGCCAGCTTCCTGGCACAGGGCAATAAAGCTGATCAGCTGGATGTAAGAGTTCGGGGCTAGCTGCGAAAACCCGATCCTGACCAAGCAAAGGAAGGAGGAGATGAACTCGTGGAGGGGGAACTGAACCCCATACTTCAAGGCGTAGAGATGGACGGCCACCCATCCTCCTTCGGGACGCCAGAACATCCTTTCATTCGACTCAGCCACCCGAAGCTTGTACTCTTGAGGAATATTGAATACAGTTCAAAATTCGGACAGTTGGGACTCTGTGATGGTCGACACGGTGTTAATAACCGCGTAGTCGGTCTCGGAAGCATAGAGACGACGAATTTGAGAATCAGCATCCTCATTAGGGATGTTAGCAGGAGCCGTTGATAACTCTATCTGGACCAGGTCGCCGGAGGTGAGGGTTCCGACACCGGTCGGGGTGACAGTTGTGGGGGGAGGATCGCTGGAATCAACCATTTGATTGTGGAGACACGCCGGCGAAGTGAGGGAGTTTGGTAAGCAGCTAAAAGCACTAAAAATAGAGGTTTGTGGGAAATGGAAAGCTCGTCGGAAATCGCCCTTGTCGAAAAAGCTTTTGAGAGATTTGAGATGTTGAAGGTTGGAAAAGGTGATAGTGATGGGTGTTGGGGGACTTATATAGCACGTCTGGCACAGTTTTCAAAGGCGGCCATTTATGGCGAGTGGGGTCCAGCCCTTGAGAAATGTGTACCAGCGCGTTACTCGAAAAACAACCGTTGGGGTTCCCGAGACAGCTCATCATCACGGCGTGACTATCCCAAATTCGTGTCCTTTCAAGTCTCATGCCATAAATATCTAATGACAAGAGACTGGGGGGCAATGTTCGGGAGTGTTTTACCGACCCTTATATGGGCTGAAGACCTAGGCTAGAACCAAAGAGCTCGGGCCTATATGGTCGAAGGTATATAGGAGGTCGGTTTCGGGACCCGAGCCAATAGGCCGGGATCCGGTTGTGATCATGAAGGTCGGGGTCGGGTCTTCGAGTCCTTTGGGCCGAGGCCCAGACCGGGATTTTATGATGTCTGTGGGGTTGGGCCTGTGTAGCCGAACGGCCCACATGCAGAGTTGGGAGTAATAAGGGGATTACGTGGTTGAGGGTCCTAACCCTAATCATATGTCAACAAGGTAACTCTAAAGGTAGTATTGGAAATGAATTCTACTTGCACCTTTCAAGGAGATTGCGTTGGACCCAAGTATAGGTAACTACCATATTTGGGAGTCTTAGTCCAATTCGGAGAAGGATACTAAGGTGGTGGGAGCTCTATAAATACTAGGCCAAGGTTACAATTAACAGGTAATACCTACTTTGAGCACTAAACACATAACCTCCATTGTTAAACCTTGTAAACGGCATATACTTATTCTCACACCGGAGCTATCCCCCGGCGGCGCGGCCGTCAAGCCTCTGTGTGATCTGTTATTGTGCAGGTTTCAGCGAGTGAATTCTGTGATTGGACGCGCAGACAAAACTTGGCGTTAACAATTTGGAATTCTAAAGCCTGGTAAATAAATTTCGAACAATGAAAAAGTCCAAGAATATAACATCCTGGATATGTGGAATAATAGTGTGTATGGGGTTCTTCATCAACTCCTGGACGATGGGAATAATAACGTCTCAGACCTACGACCTATATAAGAGGTCAGAGATTATAGGACTCTGTTTAACATTAATGTGTTCACTTCAGGTTAACTGTCTCCCTTTCTCAGGGTGGTCCGACATATCTCCATTATCATTTACTTTTCTCCTAGTGAGTTCGGACATAGCAGAGTAATAAGAAACACTAGAAAGAGAAAGTCGTCTTCCTATTCGAATGAAGTGTGATCCTGCGCTTGTACAAAATGTGCTCAGTCAATTAAATTGAAATTTCGTATGAATGGAGTGTAATTTGTGAATTTGAAGAGATAACTTGTTTTTAACATTTTTAATTCGTCAAATCTCAAAAAAAAAATGTACTGAACTATGAATGCAGTCTTGATGTTTAGTTTGCAACAAAAGGATCACCATCACAACCAACATAGAAATATAAAATATACAAAGAAAACAACAGTTAGATTTAGTTTTTATCAAGCAACATAAAAAACTTTCTTACCACATACCACAACCAAAACTAGAAAGGTAAATGTATTCCTTGCAGTTTTCACTTGGAGCATATTTTAAGCAATCACTTCTATTTCCTAATGGTTATTAGTCAAAGTACAAAGTATGCACATAATTTCATACATGTAACTTGAAGTTAAATGCAGGTTCTAGCATCTAGAAATCAATTTCAACCACCATGGAGTTGTAAGGTAAAAGAGGTCCTTAGCACAACAAGTGGACTTCAGTTGGATGTTTAAACATGAAACTGTTGTGCTAAGGACTCAAGTCTTAAATATGAAACTGTCCTTGAACATCAGTTCTGTGACACCCCCAAATCCAGGTTCTCTAACCTCAGATTCGGTGCTCACGATCTATCATTATCATAAGTATTCTATAACTATTACGAAATAATAAACATACATTGTTCATTATAATAAAGTCTCATAACACGGTCTCAAGGTCTCCATAACCTTAACTTTAAATACACCATTTATCATACAAATAGTTTACTTAAGAAATTCCATCAGATAATAACTAAATTGACATTCATTCTAAATTACTCCTGGATCTTGCCCTTGTCCTTGTCCTTCGTGTTGGATCCTTCGGGCTTAACTGAAATAGATGTCATGATATAGCAAGAGTAAGCAACTAATTTGCTTCGCAAGTTTATATACAAGAGAGATATATCATGACTTAGAAAGAAATATTGCGTTCAATGTTCAATAATAGTATAAAATTGTGAAGGAACATGAATTAATAATCAACAATTGAATATTCTATAATTGAATAACATGAACTGAGTGATTTTGAATAACCATGAACATTTGCCAAGGTGCTCAGTGATTTAAACTGGACCTCTTAATAAGTTTTGGTATTCAAGGGGATCAGCCTTTCATACCTCGTGATTTATGCATAAACACTTAATAATCCGGCATTGATATCATGCCTTAATCAAATTCGTCCTTTTCTCAGTCAAGAGTTCTTACTATATCAATTTAATAAGAACAGTTATTTAAAACACATTTGATTTAACAAATTTAGACATGCTTGATCTAGCTGATACAATTAGCATAGATCTATTTCATAAACAGTTCATAAATGAAGAACTTTAATTTAATTCACAGTTCAATAGCAGTAGGACGGAATTCAATTGCACAAAGTGCGAATTTGAATAATCAATATAGACGTGAATAATCATCAATAATTATTCACTAACATGCTTTGAAAATAATAACTCGAGCTTGAGTTAGGAAACTTGCCTCGATCGTAGGTTACGGCTACGAAATTAAATTTCTATCCACTATGCAGTTAAATTATCTTCCTTTGAGAGACCTATAAATTAATCTTTCAATTAGTCAAAGCATAACATTAGATTATGTAATCACATAGATATTATACATTACATTTAGTTCTTATAAAACATTATCATGTCTAGATAGTGTTACTATTAATTAACGACTACCTTTAATTCACATAATATTATTAACTTAGATAATATTTAATTCACCTTCTAGTATTATTGGTTTACTAATAATACTTTCATTCACTTACTAATATTATTATTATCTTAGTAATATTTCAATACCTTACTAATAATATTAATCCTCTTAATAATATTTTAATCATGCATTAATATTATTACCATAATAATATCTTACTTATGCTTTAACATCATTAATAAATTAATAATACTTTCAACCATTTACTAATATTTTATTCACCTACTAATATTATTAAACATTTAATAATATTTTATTCCTTCACTAATGTTATTATATTTAATAATATTTTATTTAATCTCGAATATTATTATTTAATAATATTTTAATCGTTTAATAATAATACTTTAATCTAATATTATTAATCTTTTAATAATATTTTAATCTAGGATTAATATCTTAATCTAATATTATTAATTATTTAATAATATTTTAATGAAATTTTAATCTTAATATTTTTATTTACTTAACAACATCATATTATAATATTATTAATATTATAATAATATTCCAATGATTTACTAAATTAATAAATAATTTATTCTAATTGTTCATCCTTTATTAACCCCTTATTTAATATCCACAAAAGGTCATAAATAATATTTATTATTATAAATTACCAACATGCCCTAAGATAGTCATGATGTAATATATTATGAGCATTCAAGCATAAAAATCACATTTTTCTCATTAAAGACATCATTTAACTATTTATTTCTTTTTATTCATAATTTAACCATTTTTAGGAAAAATAGCAAACTGATTCCAAAAATTCTCAACTTCTGGATTTTGACAGAATATAAACCCACAATGATCTCCTAATTATTCTGGAATTTTAGAAAATGATTTACTATTTTTAAAGTGTCTAAAACACTCGAATCTTACCCCATTTTTCATAAATTGAGTTTTGCTCAGAAAACTCTGAAATTTTCAGGGTATGCTTTCGTAACATATATGAAGCTACTGTAAAAATTTTGGGATTTTCCAGTGTATACACATTGAGACATTCAAAGGTTAATATTTCGGAGTCCTTTACGGAAATAGTCATTACGCACAATATATAACTCGAAACGTGTCCGTTCTTTTTCCTGCATGTACATAACTTCTCAAGGTACCTCTGTGATTTTTCCCAGATTTTTAAAAGACTAGAAACTGACCGAAACAGTCTCATGAAAAATGGATCAGTAGCTAATTTAGGGTTTTCAAAGCCTCAACATGCAAAGCGGACTGTTTTGGGAAAAATAGTCTCAAAAGTTTCAAAATTTGCTAGATTTGTGTTCTACCACTTGGGTTTACTACATAACTCATGTATCTAGTACCCCCCTTCGACGGATCATAATTCCAAGTTGTAAAACTTGAGTTACTCAAGATTTAGTGGAAGAAAAACAAGAGTTTTCACCCTTGGAGAACATATGCTCATTTTCTTCCTCTAAGTCTTTGATCTAACACTCAAGTTACTTAGTTCCATACATGATGATATGTATAACTAGTGTATCTTGAGTATTTGTACATAACCCCATCAAAACTCAAGCTAGCAAAACAAAGTAAAAGAAGAAGATGAAGGTAAGTTATACCTTGACTTAGTTGCTACCTTTCTTGATTTTCCAAAGTAAGTAATATACTTAGGAGGCATGAACAACTAGCACTCTTATCTCTTCTCTCTATAACCAAAACCCTCTCTCTCTTTTCTCTCTATGAAGTTGGCTAGCTTGGGAGCAAAAGATAGAAGAAGAAGATAGAGAGAAAATGAGATGTTGGAAGAATGAAATGTGATTACAAAATGAAATGGGCAATTCACTAATAATCCTCCCATAACTATTTTGTTGTCCATTGGGTAAAAACTTTGTATTATTATTTCCATTAGGCTAGACATGATTAAATGTGCATAATGGAGTGGCAACCAATGGGAGCTTGACAACATTGTCCTTGTGTTTAATAATTTCTACTAATGGACAAGTTAGCTTAATTATTCCACTTAGGATCCTCTAGCCCATAATATCCTCCATTTAGCTTTTATTTTAAATGCCCAATTTTGATTAATCAAATGTCTAGAATACCCCTAATCAAGTGGGCTAAGTATTGGATTGTGTTTTATTTCTTTTGGGCTTCTCCTTTAATTGTTTTGGGCTATATACTAAACATAGTCTAGCAATTTTAATAATGTTACCCAATTTGATTATTTAGGGCTTCCATTTCCAATCATATGAAGTTTAATTACTTATACATGTGACTTTATCTCATAACCTAATTAGATTTACAAGAATTAGGTTTAAAATTATTAGTCACTTGAAATACTATGTTTACCCACTTAAGTTAGTATACATATTAAATACTAACTTTTCCGTATTACCATAACCCTTAGGTTATTTAATAGTCTTACCTAATGTATAATTAGGTTACAAAGCTTTCATTTTTAATGAAATCTATAAATGTATGTATCCATAAGTATAGTATATATGTTAATTGCCACATGCACCACTTCACATATGTGGTCACATATTAAATCCTTATATAACACAAAGTTTTTTTTAAAAAAAATCGATAATGTACATACATATATGGTGACTTAAAGTTCACGGTTATTACATCCTCCCCCCTTATAAGAATTCCGTCCCCGAAATTTCATATAAGGTTACTCAAAAAGGTGTGGATAATTTTCTCTTATCTTTTCTTCGAGTTCCCACATGGCTTCTTCAGCATTGTGGTTCCTCCAAAAAACTTTTACAGAATGTATAACCTTATTTCGCAATTTCTGTTCCTTTCTATCTAAAATTTTGACTGGAATTTCCTCGTACGACAAATCCCTTTCGACCTGAATTGGCTCGTACGATATCACGTGCTTGTAATCAGGCTTATATGGCCGTAGCACTGACACATGAAACACATTATGAATATGTTCTAGTTCAGGAGGTAGAGCTACCTCGTACGCCACTTCGCCTATCTTCTTCAAGATCTCGAAAGGTCCAATAAATCTCGGACTTAGTTTACCTTTCTTTCCAAACCTTATCTTCCCTTTCCAGGGAGATACTTTCAAAAATACATATCTTCCCACCTCAAAATCTCTCTTCTGGCGATGTAAGTCTGCATACTTCTTCTGGCGATCTTGAGCTGCTACCAGTCGGGCTCTAATCACCTTGATGGTCTCTACGGTCTGCTGCACCAGTTCTGGTCCCAACAGTCTACGTTCACCTACTTCATCCCAGCATAAGGGCGTTCTACATTTCCTTCCATACAGTGCTTCGTATGGCGGCATCCCGATGCTGGCGTGATAGCTATTATTGTATGCGAACTCTACTAATGGAAGATGATCCTCCCAGCTACCCTTGAAGTCCATCACACAAGCTCTGAGCATGTCTTCAAGTGTTTGAATCGTTCTCTCGCTTTGCCCATCGGTCTGCGGATGATACGCGGTGCTCATCTGTAGCTGCGTCCCCATTCTTTCTTGAAGACTCTTCCAGAAGTTTGACGTGAAACGCGGATCCCTATCCGACATAATAGATACTGGTACGCCATGTATCGAGATAATTTCCTTGATATATACTTTGGCTAGCTGGTCCAGACTATACCTGATCTTGATCGGCAAAAAGTGAGCCGACTTCGTAAGACGATCTACGATCACCCATATGGCGTCGTGTCCCTTTTGCGTTGCTGGAAGTCCCACCACAAAATCCATCGTGATGTGCTCCCACTTCCACCCTGGAATCTCTAAAGGCTGTAGTAATCCACTCGGTCGTTGATGCTCTGCCTTGACTCTCTGACAAGTTAGACACCTGCTGACGCATTCTGCAACCTCTCTCTTCATGTTTGGCCACCAAAAGTGTTGACGTAAGTCTTGATACATCTTTGTGCTTCCTGGGTGTATCGAGTACCTCGTACTATGCGCTTCTTGCAGAATCTCTTCTCTTAGTTCTGGTACTAACGGTACCCAAATTCGTCCTTCAAATCTCAGCAATCCAGTGCCATCAATCTTGTATTTCAATTCATCCCCTTCAGCTAACCGCTTCTTGATGTTGTCGCAATCCTCGTCCTTCTCTTGAGCCCCTTTAATCTTATCTAGTAAAGTTGGGCTCGTTGCCACTGTAAATAATTTCTCGTTGGTCTCTATCGGATACTTAACCTCTAAGTTAAGTCGTTCGAAATCTTTCACCAATTCCTCTTGAATGGTCAACTTCAGTAATTTTTCTCTGTCTTTTCTACTCAGGGCATCTGCCACTACATTTGCTTTGCCTGGATGGTACAGAATCTCACAATCATAATCCTTGATCAATTCTAGCCATCGGCGCTGCCTCATATTTAGCTCTTTCTGTATGAAGATATACTTCAGATTCTTGTGATCCGTATATATCTTACACTTCTCACCATATAAATAGTGCCTCCAAATCTTCAAGGCAAAAACTACTGCTGCTAATTCCAGGTCATGAGTCGGATAACCCTTCTCATAGTCCTTCAGCTGACGTGAAGCGTACGCAATAACCTTGCCATGCTGCATCAGTACACAACCAAGACCCTTGTGTGACGCATCACTATACACTACAAATCCTCCCGTGTTGTCCGGTAAAGCCAACACAGGTGCTTGACTGAGCCTCTTCTTCAATTCCATGAAACTCTGTTCACATTTTTCCGTCCAAACGAACTTCACTGTCTTTCTAGTAAGGTTGGTCAACGGCGATGCTATCTTTGAAAAATCTTGGATGAATCTTCGATAGTATCCTGCTAATCCCAAGAAACTCCTAATTTCTATCGGTGTCTTTGGTTGTTCCCAGTTGATAACCGCTTCTACTTTTGCTGGATCTACCGAAACACCATCCTTGTCGATAACGTGGCCCAAAAATTGCACTCTCCGTAACCAAAATTCACACTTGTAGAACTTTGCATACAACTTCTCCCTCCTTAACGTCTCCAACACTTTCCTTAGATGTTCAACGTGATCTTCCTCTGTCTCTGAATATACCAGGATGTCATCTATGAACACGACAACAAACTTATCCAAATACTGTTTAAACACTCTGTTCATCAAGTCCATGAATGCTGCTGGTGCATTCGTCAATCCAAAAGACATTACCAGAAACTCAAAGTGTCCATACCGAGTTCTGAATGCCGTCTTTGGAATATCCTCCTGTCTCACCTTCAGTTGGTGATAACCAGTCCTCAAGTCGATTTTTGAAAAGTATTTCGCCCCCTTCAACTGATCAAACAAATCATCGATCCTGGGCAACGGGTACATGATCTTAATGGTGACCTTGTTCAACTCCCGATAGTCGATACAAAGCCTTAATGACCCATCCTTCTTCTTTACGAATAAGACTGGTGCTCCCCACGGTGATAAGCTTGGTCGAATGTATCCTTTATCTAACAACTCTTGTAGTTGAACCATCAATTCCTTCATTTCTACCGGAGCCATACGATACGGCGCTTTGGATACCGGTGATGTCCCTGGTGCCAAATCGATAACAAACTCTATCTCTCTATCTGGTGGTAATCCCGGAATCTCATCTGGGAAAACGTCAACGAATTCTCTTACAATAGGTATCTGACCCAGTTCACCCTCGACTCGGTGGGTATCCACAACGTGAGCCAAATAACCTATACAACCCTTCCTAAGCAACTTACTTACTTGCATCATCGTCAGACAACAAGATTGTCTCGGTGATTTACTGCCATGAAATACCACCTTTGACTTATTCGGAGTCTTTAGGTGAACGCACTTTTTCTTACAGTCAATGACCGCTCCGTGACTTGATAACCAATTCATCCCGAGGATTACATCAAACTCTCCAAGATGAATCGGTATCAAATCCACGTTAAGCTCAAACCCTCTTACATTAGCACAACAGTTCCTATAGATGCAGTCTACAGGGATAATTTCTTTATTTGCTACTTCTACATTCATTAGGCGTTCTAATAGTTCATGAGGTAAACTTAATCTTTGAGAAAATTCATCAGATACGAAAGAACATGACGCTCCCGAATCGAATAACACATAGGCATTTATATCATTGATCGAAATTATACCTGACACCACCTCCCTGGATGCCACGGCATCTTGCACTGTCATATTGAATGTTCGTGCTGTAGGCTTGTTTGGCTGGGCTGGTCCTCCACTGGTTGTCTTAGTGTTATTGCCCCTGTTGCCATTTCCGCCATCCGTGCTTTTCTTCTTCGGGCAATCCTTGATTCGATGTCCCACGTCACCACAGTTAAAGCAACCTCCCTTCTTCACCTTAGGACAATTGGGTGAGGTATGCCCTTCTTGCCCACATGTATAACATACCGTTTTTCCTTTCAAGCACTCCCCCGAGTGACCCTTTCCACAGTTCCCACACACCGACTTCTTTTGTTGCACACTTCCGTGCTGCATCTCCATATTACTACCCCCACTGCTCCATTTCCGCTTCTTATTGTTGCTACCGCCACTGCTAATATTATGATTCCCACCTTCTGCTTTCTTCTTGTTCTTCTCCCGATTGTATTTTGAGACAGCTTCGCTTCCTCCTTCCGCTATAAGAGTTTTTTCCAACAGAGTTGAGAATGATGTGATTTGTAAAACCGCTACCTTACTATAAATCCACGGCTTTAATCCATTTTTAAACCTTCTCGCTTTCCTCACCTCTGTGTCCACCTGATGTGGAGCGAATCTGGCCAATTTATTGAACTTCGCAGCATACTCTGATACTGACATATTCTCCTGTTTCAGTTCCAAAAACTTGATCTCCATTCTTGCTTGAGTATTCTCAGGGAAGTAGTTCTCAAAGAACAACTTCTTGAATGCTTCCCAAGTCACGATTCCAGTTTCGGCTTTGTTCTGGTTGGCCTCCCACCAATAGTTAGCATCATCCTTCATTAAGTAGGTAGCAAAAATTATCTTCTGCTCTTCTGCTACTCTAGCAATAACGAAGGCCTTCTCGATCTCCTTTACCCACGTCTGGGCCTCTATCGGGTCTGTTGTTCCTCTAAACTCTGGCGGTCCTACTGCCTTGAAGTCCTTAAAGTTGACTAGTTGGTTGCCCGCCTGATTTCCTACAGGTTGAGCTTGATTCCTCATGGCTTCAGCCATCATGTTGATAAAATCTTGCATTGGGTTTTGTTGAGCTCCCGCTTCATTATTAACTGACTCTTCAATCTCTTGGTTCCTCAGTCCACGTCTGGGCGGCATTATCTAGTGAAACAAAATTCTAACACGTTACTCGGGTTTATTATCATATGATTACTTAGCATGTAACACGCTGTTTTATTTAAACAATCAGATGATCATTATGTGAGAGTTTTAAATTACCAAGATTTGGAAGTCTTTCTCCCTGATTAGTGGGTTAAGTTTGTTTTTTAAAGAACATTTTCCCAAATCAATCTACTGGATTCACATAACATTAAATAGATAATTTACTATTTAAAATTTTCCAACACATATCATAATAATACTGCATTTATATTCATACACCAATCTTCAGTGACTTACATGATTAATATAGGTATATTTTATAAATGCTACTATCCCATTTTAAACACAAAAGATGGGATTAACTCATAATGATACCTCCCTACAACACAAATAGGGATAGTACCTAACTACTTACTACCTCACACCTGCTGAGGTTTACATCATCATAAAACCTTATTACACAAAAAGAAAGGTACTAATACATCTATCTACAACTGGGTCATCACATCATCACCATTGGTGGCCCTGCCGGGTCACCTGTACAGGCTCCTAGGGAAGCAACTGCTCCAGAACTCTACGTCAAACGGATCGACTAGACTCTCCTATCTCAGAGTGGACCCTCCTAGCCTCATTGCGCTGGCCCTCATACGCTGCGTCTAATGCCAGTCCTAAAGTATCTACCCTGACCTTCATGGCATCCAGTGCAATCTCTAATAGGTCCACCCGCTTGGTCGACTCTGAAAATGCCTCCTCCACCGTATTTATCGGCAATCTCCACGTCAAACTCATTTCGCATCGCCAGATGCTCT